>OX382348.1:4867383-5537946 GCA_947507615.1 Hemithea aestivaria | reverse complement strand
CCCTTCTCCCCCTCCCCCCGACCCTTCTCCCCCTCACCCCTCCCCCTCCCCTTCTCCCCTTCCACCTCCCACCTTCCCCCTCCCTTCTCCCTCCCTTCTCCCCCTACCCCCTCCCCTTCCCCCCTCCCTTCTCCCCCTACCCCCTCCCTTCTCCCCCTACCCCCTCCCCTTCACCCCTCCCTTCTCCCCCTACCCCCTCCCCTTCCCCCCTCCCTTCTCCCCCTATACCCACCCCTCCCTCTCCCTTCCCCCTCCACTTCCCACTTCGCCCCTACCCTCCCCCTCCACTTCCCCCATCGCCCTCCCTTTCCCCCTCCCCTTCCCTTACCCCTCCACTTTCCCCCTCCCTTCTCCCCCTCCCCCTCCCTTCCTTTCTCCCCCTTCCCCTCCCCTTCACCCTTCCCCTCCCCTTCACCCTTCCCCTCCCCTTCACCCTTCCCCTCCCCCTCCCTTCTCCCCCTCATAACGCGCGATAAGGAACTTCGTTCCAAAAAGGGGGAACTACTGAGAAGTGATCATTCCCACTAGATCCCCTTTTCAAAAAAGGGGAACTACTGAGAAAAAAGTTCCTACTAGATCCACTAGGGAACTAAAAGGGGAACTAGTGGGAATGATCCAAACGACGGGGTGTTATAAGTTTTTAACCCCCGACGCAAAAATGACGGGGGGTTATAAGTTTTTAACCCCCGACGCAAAAACGACGGGGTGTTATAAGTTTTTAACCCCCGACGCAAAAACGACGGGGTGTTATAAGTGTTTAACCCCCGACGCAAAAACGACAAGGTGTTATAAGTTTGACGTGTCTGTCTGTCTGTCTCTGTGTCTAGGTTATTATATAGTATCAAAGTACTCGTCAATACGAATCAAATGAGCTCAAACTCGATGTAATTGCGTTGTTTAATTACGGAATTCCTATGGCCACCTTTCAGCTCCATCATCAGATCAGCTCCATATCATAATAATATTGCATTGTCATCCGATTCAAATATGCATGCAAAATTTCAGCTCAATCAGAATCCGGGAAGTGGATCAAATTTAACTTGCAAGATTTGATTACAGACAGACAGACAACAGACAGATGTAAGTAAAACATGTGAAATTAAAAAAAAAAACTTTTTAAAAACATGCTTTTATTATTATTACTACCCAGCATCATAAAGTACTTGTCAAGGCGAATCGTTTGAGCCCAAACTCGATGGGTTTGCGTCATTAATTACGGAGATCCTATGGCCATCTTCCAGTTCCATCATCAGATCAGCTCCATGTCAAAATATTGCATTGTCATTCGATTTATACATGCATACAAAATTTCAGCTTAATCGGACACCGGGAAGTGGGTCAAATTAAAGTTGCAAAATTTGATTACAGACAGACAGACGGACAGACAGACAACAGACAGGTGAAAGTAAATAAAAGCTTGTAATAAAACGGACTTTAATATCAGCAAAATAGTACTATAACATTATGTGACCAAAAAAAAAATTCCGTTATTATTATATAGAGTATCAATTTTTGCGGTCCAACTATAATCGCACTATATGTGTGGAGTGTGGGTTAGCGACGAGAATAATTTGGAGCGCGGAGCGATACGTCCACTCTCTGAGAGGGCTCTGGCCCGAGTGAAACGTGAACCGACGCGGGCCTCGTTTTATAGTGATTTTGAAAAATTCGGAAAAAATATAAATATTACATTTTAAGTAAATTTAAAAATACGATTGGATCAAAAAAATGTTATTATTTAATGGTAAGTAATTATTTTGAGTAAATATAAAATAGTCATGTATAAAAAAAATGTTTTGTAAACAGTAATTTCGTGATAATTTCACATCTTTATGATTTTATTTTAATAAGAAATACCTATAATTCAAACTTTTCCTTAACAAATATACTAGTTTAGGATCTTTCCAGTAATAGTAATTTTTTAGATTCTAATAAAGACATGTATATTTGGATATACCCATGTCCAAACATTGCTTCAGAAGTAAATCTATAAAACCTTTATCCATTTACCTTGACGTAATTTAAAAACGGTCAAAACTAAAAAGGTTTTTCTGTAGAAAATGATTAGAATACAAGTTCTTTTAAAAGTTGTGAGTAAAAGTACCGTTCTTAAATAAGTATTTTCAAAATAATCCATGTTTGAACATCACATATTTGCTCTTGGGTCCGTTACAGGCTCTTAAAACAAATAGTTTTAATAATTTTCATCTTTACAGAGAACAGTAAATAATTAGACTACTGCCCGGCCCTTCAGTATCTGAATTTACTTTATATGTGGATCAATAAAGTGTTTCTTATCTTATCTTATCTTTATCTCTATTCTCTACGAGAAAACTGGGCAAAAAGGTCGTAGTCTTTGCTTTGACATTTGAATTTACCTTCTGTGAGACACTTCATCTCCTCCATCCATGAAAACACCATGCTACCATAAAAGTCAACGCATTCAGTTGTTTCCATTATAATTCCCGTATTTTCGCATGTGTACGTGTGTGTTTCTCTCATTGCAATGAGCTTGCCTTCTGTACGTTATTAATATTGTGTAACCGCGGTTATTGTAGTTATGCGAGTTTCCGCTCCCTGTTTTCTCAGAAGTTTTGTACTTAGGATGAGCGCATCTAAAATTAGGCAACGGCCACAGCTTACGTTAAAGTCACTACGGGTCCGCCGATACGGTTTTGTTAATTACAACGTAATTGCTTAACTAGTTTATTCATTTAAATTGTTGCGGACGTTTTGGGTAGACAATGCTATTAGTAATGGAATGCTGTGCCTAATTTTTGTTATGGAAATTTGGTGGAAAGTGGAAATTGAGCTGGTTTGGGGGAAAATGTTTTCGTGTTATGGGCACTTAGGTGATTAGGGACTAGTGCAATGTGAGACCACACACTATTTTATAAGGTTAGATCGGTCATTAATATTTGAATCGGAAAGGGAGGAAGACCACCTGTCCGAAGGGTCGGTGACATCGCAAAAATCGCAAGAATCACCTGGATGCGAATTTCTCAGGATAGAAATGTATGTGGCACTCAGGGGACAAGGTCTTTGCGCAGCCGTGGGACGATATGGGCTGACATTTTTTAGATAGTTATATTATTCATGTACATCACTATTGTTTTCTTCTACATAATGTATCAATTTAAACCGTCGAATATATTTATGTGTTTTTTTTTCTTTCTTTCGATGATGATGATGATAATATGAAATGGCGTCACATTAAACTACCGATTTGAACAATAATGAATCAATTACCAACTTGACGAATTTCAGATTTGATCAAAGTCTTGCAACCCTTGAATACAAATGAGCAAGCGAATGAAAGATAGCTTACGAATTGTAAACGTGTATTTAGTGTGGTGTGTTAGAAGTCTTACACAACATATCAAGGAACGAATGGTCGATCCTTTTCCCCTATTTATTCCGGGTGCAAGACAGTGTGAGGCAATTTCCTAGGCGCTGTAGCGGTTGTGACATGATGCAGAAATATCTGAGGCTGAGGTAACTTGCTTGGAACGAAACTATTCGAAAACATTCCTTGTAAGCAGTAAGGCTCTGGGATAGTTTATTAACTGGAACATTTTACTTCTTTTCCTTTTTATGTAAATTCTTTGAACTAGCAGTACTACCTAGAGTACTAGTTATGATTTAAAATACGGCAGTTTGTGACGGAATTTCTTTTCAAAACGGAATTTCTTATCATCAGAGTTTCTTAGTCTTCATTCTGTATATTGCATTGCCTCACGATAAAGCTTTGTAAAAGTTTACCTCAATCGAACAGAAGAATTTAAGTCTTGTATTTTTACCCTACAGACATAGGAAAGCTAGTCCAAATAAAATGTAAAGAATATTTTCTAAGATTCCGTATATTCGCGACATCAGGCAGCACTACTCCGTAAAAGGATTTGCCGCGGAACTCGTGAGAGATCCCCCGGCTCTCCACATAGGATTATCCATAGCCCGTAGCGAACTCTGTTCCCGTCTCTACTACAGACCAGAGTGCATCTAAATAGCACCGTTTTGCATAACAAAGTACCTCACTTCAACATAGCTACCATAAAATCCACTATATTTACGATGTCGGTGGGCAACTTGTTCGCTGAATGTAGTAGGGAATAATTTCGACAATTTTAGGGTAACCCCAGACTTTATGTTGCCGGTTACATAGCTTCCTAAGCGTTTGAGAATATGCCAAGCAGCCTTTGGATTTAATTAAAAGGCTTTAGTTTGGATTTATTATCATAGCAAACAAGTACAGGTTTCGACTTGAAGATTAAGGATGTTATTCCACTGGCGTTTTGTGAACGGTTGCGTTTCTTCGACGTAACGCTTGTAAACGCTTGAGACCCGCGACGTCAACATCCTCGGCGAAGTGTTATAGACGTGTGATAAACGCTACCGTTCGCAAAAAACGCCAGTGGGATAGCGGCCTTAATCATCTTGACCTAAAAAGAGTTTGCCATCCTCGTTTTTGTATTTAAAATTCGTTTCTATTTTACTATTTAGGTCCTGTATGATAATTGTCGCCGGTTCTGTTGGCAGCAATCCCATGTGACGTAATTGGGATTTCTAGATTTTTTAGTCAACGTCTTTCCGCAGATGTTGGTGAATGACATCTAAAGGAAATTAAACCTTTTGTATGAAATCTAGTTAACCTAAATTGAGTTTTCTGTCCTACTTTTGTTATTTAAAATTAAATAGATATTTTTCTATTTTTATCCGACACAAAAATTGTTGCCAGAACGGACACTCCATATAAAAATAATATTATTATTACACCTACACACACTCCATATGAAAATAATAATGTTATTCAACCGTAATTTTCCTTTATTTATTTTCGCATTGGTGCACTAAAACAGTCGTTAGTCGTTACATAGTGCGTAGATTTAATATCTAAAGGATATGACATCGAGTTGATTATTATATTTTCAAAAAATTTAGATATAATATAGGTCAGATGTCATTGCACTAATTTAAAAAAAAAAATACACATTTGAAGTACAGTGTCACATTAGTGAAAAACTAGCGACTCGAATCGAAACGAGTGACGCGGTAATGGTAAGCTATTCACTTGTACAAGTGCGAAAGTTTGACGATATTTTTCGACTGTATTTCGCAGCCAGAAATACGAAAAAACGTAACGCGCTAGAAGTTTGTTGTGTCTTTTCGTAAATAAAACTAGATAATACGAGTTCAGCAACTGATTGTTATTCTATTACTTTTGTTCTTTTTCTGGATAAATTCCCACATCGTATGATGGTTATGTGGCGCTTTTCTATAAAATATTTTACATAAAATAGCTGGGCACAGGCCCATTAAAGTGACATGTAGCATATTATGTCTTAATACAGGGTCTAAGCTCCCAAAAGCAAGTAAACGCAGTATAGGACGTCCACCCACAACGTGGACAGACGACCTTATAAAAGTCGCTGGAAAACGCTGGGTGCAGGTCCAACTGATATACATAGGTATATCGAAGTCCAAAGAGGAGGCTTATGTTTAGCAGTGGACGTCCCATGGCTGAGATGATAATAAAGCTTCCAAATACCGAACTAAAACTAGATTCCAGAGTCAAACATTATACCAAATTCAAACCAATTTTTTTTGTGGCCAAACTACCAAATTTCAGCTCAATAATAGGATTGAGTACCTAGGCATCTCGTAGCTGATCGAGAAACTTTCTGGCATATCTTGCCAGTCATACAAAAAAAAGCATTCAGAGATTAATTTCTTAATAATTATCTCAGACATGAATTCTTTTAGAATCAGCCTCAATTCTATGTAAATTTGAATAATTTAAGTAACCAGTCAACAGATTGACGGATCTATATTCATTTAGCTAAGTAGAAATTATCTTAAATTTACATTTAGTTCTTTTGTCAATACTGTTCATATCTTCAGTCGTATTATTACCTACAACCTCTAGTTTGGAGGAGAGATTTATAATTCATAAGATAGGTTACGTAGATTGATATTATAAATTATAATTTTCATTCAAATATCTTCTAGACATTCTGAATATTATTATACCTAATTAATATGAATAACGCGCTCTGCGCACGTTAGATTCCAAAATCATTGATTCATCGAATGTTATAGTCAAACCCCGATGAGCAGGCAAACCTAGGGTTGACTGGTCAATCCCAGAATCCCAGGTTTGTCCAAGGCTCTTAGTCAAACCCCGTAATGCAATTTTATTCATATCAAGGTTTGACAAGTCCAACCTAGGAGTGACTGATTTGGACAGAGAAACCCCGAAATGCTAAACAATTGACCAAGAACCACAATATAGTTGTGGTTAGCTATAATATTATATTAACTGAGAGATTAAGTAAAATCAAGCTTAATTTGTTCGCAAAAATGTCTGTGAAAAAAAAAATGGACGTCAGTTAAAGGTCAAGTTGTCATTAAGAAAAACATGCAAAGGGCGGATAGCTTATGTCACCCCATAACTCTTTAGTTATTTTATGCAAGCCTGATGTTAAGCGATGACGCCTGTCTATTACGATTTCAGTAATACCTAGATAGCATTTATAAGTACAAAAAAATACCAAGAAGAGAGTACTAAAAACCGGCGAGCGTGCATGAAGAATGTGATGAAAGTTGAGGAAGCGAAAGAGGTGTGTCAGGATTCAGGATCGTACCAAGTGGAGGGAAATAGCATTTTAAATAAGTACACGAAAATACCAAGAAGCGAGAGAGTACCGAGAACCGGCGAGCGTACATGAAGAATGTGATGAAAGTTGGGGAAGCGAAAGAGGTGTGTTTCAGGATCGTACCAAATGGAGGGAAATAGTATCTGCCTACCACAACGGGAACCAGGCGTGATTATATGTATGTGTGTACACAAAAAACTACTGATAAAATGTATGCCACATTTTTGTTGCAAAATTGATTTTCCTAGCATAACTGTCACTTTATAGCCGGTCTAAATAACACTTAATCAGATTTGCCGCGTTTTTATCGCGGTCATGTGAAAGAACATTTTATTGTTTTACTGCCACTCGGGTGAATTTTAAGTGCACAATTGAGTTTACTCAAAACGTAATGCCCACTAAAATAGGCCGGTTTTAATGGAAAACCTATAAGGGCATTGGACCGTGGCACACACAATGTTTACTCGTACCTACTAGAATTTTCCGATTGAGGGACTTTATGTACTTTTTATACACTGTAGTAAGTTTATGTTAAAGTTATCGCGAGAAAATGTGGTGCAGTTTCCCTTGACATAATTTTGATCGGTATTGCACACAAAATGCAGTGCTTTAAACATGTTGGATAGATATTCATTATTGAATCTCTTTATCTTTCAATACCTATATCTTTTCTTTTTGTATAATTTTCCAGAGAAGTAGATAATATTCATATTATAGTAGATAATATTCATATTATCTACATCTCTTACAAGATAAAGGGCATCCTCTTTTATCTTCTTTTGTGTATTTGAATTAAATTTTTGTTTTATTTTGTTCTAACTTTTTCTATAATATGGTGTTTAAATCAAGAGTTATCCGCAAACCAAGTCTTCTTTCGTTTTCTCATTCTCTACTCTTTTTCTTCTCTACCACGTTCAATATTAGATTATTTTATATTTTCCAAATATTTGTTATGGATTCCATCATAGATTTGTTTGTAAAGCCGTTTTCTTAAAGCTTCAATAAAAGTCGTCTAACCTGGAAATCTTTCAAATCCCTTTTCTTCCAACAGTTTAATCTTGAGATCAGATTTTAAGTCGTCAAATAAAATTAAGGATCTCTCCATTCCTAACTGATACTCGTTTTTAATTAAAAGAACTTTTAAATTTTGATTGCATTGATTTTATATTCTTTGTTCCCAAAATATTAGTGAATTATGGCTTTGCAAAATCCATAAAGTACGTAAACTTACGTTTTGTGTACATTTTTATGCACCAAAATTAATGTATTGATTTGAGAGAATAGGGGTTCCGTTTCAAGATTTTTATGAAAATTTCATGAACAATAAACGTGGCTTGAAAACTTGGAAATATATTATCCCATTTAGGTAGGTACATTAAATACATATTGTATTAATTTGGCTACGTACCTTCTTGTCTTTAATGAATGAATGACATAATCTCTTATTGAAAACTTAAACTAATTACACAATTTTTAATAACCTAATTGTTGACGGTCTTACCCAATGATTTAAAAATTTCTTCCAATCAACCGTGCACGGAGAGTTGTATTCACTTTTGTGAGAAAAGACTAATAGAGACCGCTTACCCAAACGTTTTTCCTCATCATTAATTATTGCGAAGACAGCAAAGAAATCCCAATTTGCGAGTCTGTTGCAAAAAAAAAAACCTTCAGCGCATGAAACCGCGGGGTGCAATTTTAGTGCCCAATAATTTAATAGTTCAAGTTTAACATGCTTTATTATCTTAACATTCTATTTTATCGTCGCACATAATTTCTTATTTAATATTCGTCGTAAAGCCGTCCCGTAAATAATGCTTTGTTATCGCTAATTTGCCATAGGCCTCGGTTTCCCATCCTTGAGGACAATCCGGCACGTATTCGTCCTTTTGATCTGGGAATACGTCAGATGATATCTGAGTGTGCTCTTTGAGTGTTGTAGAATGTGGTTAATAGCTTCATAATATGTTATTTTAGGGTTCAAGATCTAGTCTTAAAAGTATTAATTTACTTACTTACTACTACTATATTATATAAAGTTGTTCTAGTCGCCAGTCCGTGATTAACTCTTATCAGTGTATGAATATTGATCCTTTTAATATAGAATCGGATTTTAGGATATAGTTTCTTAAATCAAATTTAAATGGTTTGTTAAATATTTACTTAGTTCATTAAACGTATCAATTTGTTTTAATTAATTTAACGAAGCATTGTGATTGTCTCGGAGTCTGCCAGCGAGCCATGGAGCGTAGTATTTTAGGAGTTAAATTATCAGACCGCATAAGAAACACTATACTACGCTCCAAAACCAAAATCGTTGACGTTGGACATAAAGCCGCTAGCTTGAAGTGGGACTGGGCCGGCCACATTTGCCGTATGAATGACGACAATTGGGCCAAAATAACAACTATGTGGTCACCATCCAACATAAAGCGTCGTCGCGGTAGCCCTAGAAAACGCTGGCGGGACGAGCTTGACTCGCATTGTACCACCTGGAAAAATATAGCTCTGGACAGGACGGAATGGCGTGACGGAAGGGAGGCCTTTGCCCAGCAGTGGGACATAAATGGCTAATATAATAATAATAATTGTGATAATTATAATATGGTTTATCGTTAGACAGTAGAATGCTGTGGATACCTACTGTTGACTTACCATACAATAAAACTACAATGAGAAATTAAAATAGGCCATAAGATGTTCCCTGGGTGACTCCATAGTGAATGTGACGCTTCTAACCAAAATTGTAAACCAGAGTCATACAAAAAACAAATGAATGTCTGGCGTTTACATATTTAATATTTTGCTAACCGTACCTTTTGTATTGTTTCAGCAACGGCCCAGTGGACGGCGCGTACGGCTCGCAACACAGTCCGGTGTCGCGGTCCGACGCGTCCACTGAAGACGCGGAGCTTTCTGCGGCTCTGGCGCACCAGCACCATCTAGCTATGCAGGTTTGTACTAATTAACATAATTTACCAGGGGTAGACTTCCTTTGCAGGAGGTCGTCTAGGTGGGTACCCCAACAGTGCCAGTTATTCTACCGCCTGAGCAGTGATGTGCAAACATTACTGTGCTCCGGTAGGAGGGCACTGTAGCTAGTGTAATTACTGGGCTAAAGAGTCTTAACATCGTATGACTCTTGAGTAAGAAGCGTTGGTGCAGTGCTCCTAGATTTTCACATAATTGTGAAATCCTAGGTAACACTGTACTGATTATGGGCAGCCGTTATCTCTTAACATCAGGAGAGCGTCTTGCTCGTCTTCTACTTCATCACATAAAAAAAAAAAATAGCAAATAAATATTTATGTTTAGTGACAGGGCTAAAGTAACGTTTTGGATTGTATTACCTGTAAGTTACTATTGGTAAAGAAATAAAAACTGAAGACCGAGGAGGAGTGGACCAGGAGTGGACGAACGAAGGTTGATGATAATAAATATGAATATGTCAGAAATATATTTAATAAACCCAAAAGATGTTACGTCAAGTTACCAAAAAGTCTCTAAAAAACTTTGTGAGTCGTCTGTTATAATTATAAGACGGGAAAGTCAGCCTGTAAATAATTCCGATATGTAGAAAGGAGAGATAAGTGAATACGAAGCTAAATTGCTCAATTTTTATCACTGTTGTGTCAGAGATAACCACCGAATAACAATGGAAAGGCACGGTTTAAAAATGCAGCAGAAGTAGGTCCAAACAGCAGAAAGATTCGACGAAAAAGATTATAATAGATAAACAGACATAGGTAGTGTTTTCGAATTAGTAGCTAGAATGATTAACGAAGTTTTCAAGTTAGTCTTTGAATAAATAAAATTTTTAACTATAGAGAAAAAGTAGAGCTTACTAAATTAACGGTAGCCGAAATGAAATCAATACTTCGAAAACAAACACTAAAGCGGTCAATGTCCATTAGCGAATATTGAGTGAATGGAGAAAATTACCTAATTTGGAGTCATAGACATGCAAAGTTTACATTTGCACAAAAAATATGAATAGATAATGTGAGAAAGATGTGCTCTTTGAGAGTGTTAGGAGTCTTTGTGTGTGTAAAACGTAAAGTTGTAAATGAAAGTGATGATGCAATATTGGTACGTGAGTCACTTTCTCTCGTATCATTATATCACTGCGCATGCTTTAGTAACACGTGCGTTTGTGTTTTGGATGTGTGCGGCCGGATCATATCAGTTTGGAATTTACCTTTCAATGGTTCGGCAATACCATAGTGTTTCTTACGCGGTAATATTTTTTTTTTTAAATCTGTTGAGTTTTCCATCGTGTCGTAGAGTCAAGAGTGTCATGAAAAGGCTATGATTTATAGCGACTTTTTGCGGTTCAATAAAAAATCCCGCTGCATATTTGGGAGCAGTTAAGACATAAAAACTCGTGAGGAATTAAACTAGTATTAACTAAAAACATAGTGATCGAGATAAATTAACAAAATAACCCTAAGAAAGGTTCAATATTCTCGTAGGAACACATTACAAGAGTCCTATATGAAGTTGAGCTCCCTATGAAAAGAAGTTCATAAGGAAGGAGAGGTTTAATCCTATTTTGTAATTGTTTCAGGCGGGTGACTACCCAGTAGTGGGTGGCCCTGTGGACCCTGACTATGGCCAGTACGTGTCTTCGCCGGCAGCTCATTACAATCACATGGGACACCTGACGATGGCACCTTCGCAGAAATATCCTCATGTAAGTTGATTAGTGGATAGTAATGTGTTCGGTTGGATAAAGATAAGGGGCCATCCCGGACAGACACACTTTATTCGATTTGAATAAGGATATGGGTCCATCCCGACATTCCGACACTGGGAAACTATTAGCAGAAAAGCAGATGGGGTATTAAAAAGGGCTGATGATAATAATAAATAATATAAACATTATCCATTACACAAACAAATCGGAACGTACCAGAATTGAGGTGAGATTAAATCATACTCCTTTTTCCTCAACTAGAATATCCCTGTAGCTTTTTGGAATTTATTTTTAGAATTCACACTACTGCTGAATCATACTAACAGGAAACAACAGAAATTCTCGGAATATCCGGGAGTCTCTGTTGTTTCCTATCATCATCAATTAAATCTAGTGAAATAATAATATTATCGAACTCACTATATTTTATTAGATAAGCTTTTCACCATGATCTCGTCTGATCTTAACTTTATAACGATGATGGGGCTGAGTATGATAGGAGACTAATTCTATAAGACTTGACAAATCCCTGCTCGGTCTCACTGATGATAATGCCGGAATACATTCGGGACTAAAATTGTACTTTTCAAATATCCTCATCATAATCTTTGTTTCCTCCTCAGGTAATGGATTCAGTATCAGTGACTGGTGGAGGAACTTACGGCGGCGCGGGCGGCGTCGGACATTACGGAACGTATGGTCACTACGGAGCTACGGCGTACCAAGCACAGCCGGCGTATATGGTCGATACTACGCAGATGCCGGCTTATATGGGACAGGTAAGGATTGGCCTTTCAGATCTGCTCTCTTGGTATGCTACATGGTGCTATTTCCTTCTAATTAACGAGCTAAAAATACCGACTAAAATCACGGATATTGAAGTCGAAGCTAAATGCGACCCTGGGTTTCAGATAATAACGATGTCCTGTATATTATATTTGCTTCGATCCACTATACACTTTAGAAGCAGTACGCTGTACGTTTCTTCTTGGCAAAGAGAGAGTATGGATAAAAAAATGCTAAGCTTCTAAATGGTGACTTCAATGTATATTCCACAGCTTTTTCATTGTCCTAAAACATGTTTCCGCTGTACAAGTAATATATGACATTTTAAAAGTGGCAGGTGTGCCATTTACCCCCATGTTTTTTCAGTAGGTTTCCCACATTTTCGGCAAGAGAATCCCACATAACGCCGTGCCCCCCGGCCCAATGTGTCGATGCCTTAAGCATTTTTCTTGGGTCCCTGGTTTTCTGGACATAGGTTTCTATTCATCGTTTAGTGAAGAGCATTCCTTAGAAAAGTGCTGGAGTGGAGACCACGGACTAGCAAACTAAGCGCAGGACGTCCACCTACAAAGTTGACAGACGACCTTATAAAGGTTGCCGGAAGACGCTGGATGCAGGTCGCTTCCAACTGGTACATATGGAAGTGCAAAGGGGAGGCCTATGTTCAGCAGTGGCATCTTACGGCTGAGATGATGATGATGAATCCTTAGTTACAATTTTGTTATTAATTTCAGGAGTACGTGGAAGGCGGTGGCAGTGCATCACCACGCAGTGCGTCCCCTGGAGCTTTACCACAACACAATTTACATTTACAGCAAAGGTAACGTAAAAAATATCTCATTGTCTTGCTTAAAACTTAAATCTGATCAATATCCACGGATAAGATTTAAAAAAATACATAAATGACTTGGATAGTGGATTTTTCTCCAATTACCATCTGTGATGGTCAAACCATTCTCTTGAAGATCTGGAAGTTCTCAGAAGCTACGGGTTTAGGAACACAAGCAATGGTCGAAGCGGCAAAACCTCTTGAACTAGATCTCAATAATAATGTGGTGGATATCAGGAATAGATTCTCATAAACACATTTTTAATTTGTAGGTACGATTCAGCATCACTGGAGCAACTGGGCCGACATTACTGTGTGACGTCACCGCGCGGCGAGTACGCCACAGACACGTACGGGTACCAGCAGTACCCCGCCGCCATGGAGCCGCCGCAACATCAGCCCACACAGTTCAAGGTATGTGTGTGTGTGTGACGTCACATTACTGTGTGACGTCACCGCACGGCGAGTACGCCACAGACACGTACGGGTACCAGCAGTACACCGCCACCATGGAGCCGCCGCAACATCAGCCCACACAGTTCAAGGTATGTGTGTGTGTGTGACGTCACATTACTGTGTGACGTCACCGCACGGCGAGTACGCCACAGACACGTACGGGTACCAGCAGTACACCGCCACCATGGAGCCGCCGCAACATCAGCCCACACAGTTCAAGGTATGTGTGTGTGTGTGACGTCACATTACTGTGTGACGTCACCGCACGGCGAGTACGCCACAGACACGTACGGGTACCAGCAGTACACCGCCACCATGGAGCCGCCGCAACATCAGCCCACACAGTTCAAGGTATGTGTGTGTGTGTGACGTCACATTACTGTGTGACGTCACCGCACGGCGAGTACGCCACAGACACGTACGGGTACCAGCAGTACACCGCCACCATGGAGCCGCCGCAACATCAGCCCACACAGTTCAAGGTATGTGTGTGTGTGACGTCACATTACTGTGTGACGTCACCGCACGGCGAGTACGCCACAGACACGTACGGGTACCAGCAGTACCCCGCCGCCATGGAGCCGCCGCAACATCAGCCCACACAGTTCAAGGTATGTGTGTGTGTGTGACGTCACATTACTGTGTGACGTCACCGCACGGCGAGTACGCCACAGACACGTACGGGTACCAGCAGTACACCGCCGCCATGGAGCCGCCGCAACATCAGCCCACACAGTTCAAGGTATGTGTGTGTGTGTGACGTCACATTACTGTGTGACGTCACCGCACGGCGAGTACGCCACAGACACGTACGGGTACCAGCAGTACACCGCCACCATGGAGCCGCCGCAACATCAGCCCACACAGTTCAAGGTATGTGTGTGTGTGACGTCACATTACTGTGTGACGTCACCGCACGGCGAGTACGCCACCGACACGTACGGGTACCAGCAGTACCCCGCCGCCATGGAGCCACCGCAACATCAGCCCACACAGTTCAAGGTATGTGTGTGTGTGTGTGTGACGTCACATTACTGTGTGACGTCACCGCACGGCGAGTACGCCACAGACACGTACGGGTACCAGCAGTACACCGCCGCCATGGAGCCGCCGCAATATCAGCCCACACAGTTCAAGGTATGTGTGTGTGTGTGGTCACATTACTGTGTGACGTCACCGCACGGCGAGTACGCCACAGACACGTACGGGTACCAGCAGTACCCCGCCGCCATGGAGCCGCCGCAATATCAGCCCACACAGTTCAAGGTATGTGTGTGTGTGTGACGTCACATTACTGTGTGACGTCACCGCACGGCGAGTACCGACACGTACGAGTACCAGCAGTACCCCGCCGCCATGGAGCCGCCGCAACATCAGCCCACACAGTTCAAGGTGTGTGTGGGTGTGTGACGTCACATTACTGTGTGACGTCACCGCACGGCGAGTACCGACACGTACGAGTACCAGCAGTACCCCGCCGCCATGGAGCCGCCGCAACATCAGCCCACACAGTTCAAGGTATGTGTGTGTGTGTGACGTCACATTACTGTGTGACGTCACCGCACGGCGAGTACGCCACAGACACGTACGGGTACCAGCAGTACACCGCCACCATGGAGCCGCCGCAACATCAGCCCACACAGTTCAAGGTATGTGTGTGTGTGACGTCACATTACTGTGTGACGTCACCGCACGGCGAGTACGCCACCGACACGTACGGGTACCAGCAGTACCCCGCCGCCATGGAGCCACCGCAACATCAGCCCACACAGTTCAAGGTATGTGTGTGTGTGTGTGTGACGTCACATTACTGTGTGACGTCACCGCACGGCGAGTACGCCACAGACACGTACGGGTACCAGCAGTACACCGCCGCCATGGAGCCGCCGCAATATCAGCCCACACAGTTCAAGGTATGTGTGTGTGTGTGGTCACATTACTGTGTGACGTCACCGCACGGCGAGTACGCCACAGACACGTACGGGTACCAGCAGTACCCCGCCGCCATGGAGCCGCCGCAATATCAGCCCACACAGTTCAAGGTATGTGTGTGTGTGTGACGTCACATTACTGTGTGACGTCACCGCACGGCGAGTACCGACACGTACGAGTACCAGCAGTACCCCGCCGCCATGGAGCCGCCGCAACATCAGCCCACACAGTTCAAGGTGTGTGTGGGTGTGTGACGTCACCGCGCGGCGAGTACGCCACAGACACGTACGGGTACCAGCAGTACCCCGCCATCAGTCTTCACAGTTCAAGATATATCTGTGTGACGTCAGATCAGCCCGGCTCTTAACTCGGTTTTCCGTCTTCAGTGTAGAGCAGATAATGTGGCCCAAACATTGCTGTAAGAAGGTGAAGTGTGTATGTGTCAAACTAAATGGAAACCTTGTGAAGGAAGGCGCGTTGTTAGCAGATTTTTTATTGGATCTATATCACATGAAATACCTGATGGGCCAAAAAAGGCGTGGAGATCCTTAGATAATACCTTGTATTAGACCGAAAGTAGGCACCATTATCTCTTCTCATTATTGGGAATATGAAACTCTTGTATCATTATTGGGAATATGAAATCATTATGTTTTATTTGCAGGATTCACAAAACGGTCTAAGTTTGGGAAGCGCAGGAGGCCAGTCCATGTATGGAGACGAAGAAGAATTACAGAAGCAAATGGCTAACATGGCTTTAGGTAAGGAAATCGCTACTTTTACTTCTCCAAGTCTTAACACCCCCTCCAGCCCTTCTATATTTCGCGATCCAGAGGGGCTATAGGCTAATTCTCGCACACTACGATTGATGGCAACTTCAATGTACATTGCTGCTCGTGTTACTTTACTCACATTAATAAGGAAGTTTAGGCACGTAATGTACGCAATTTTGTCTATGGATTCTAGTGTTTTACATGTCGTTTTGCGATAGCCAATAGGTCCTCAGTGCCGCATCATGTCAAACCACTGTGACTAATCATCGCGCCATCTTTTTCAAGACCGGCCCCGCAAAAATACTTCAGAAAAACACCTCTATGTATGTGTAGAATGAGTAAGACGTGGAGGGATTTTTTTATTTACAATGTTTATCTTGGTTACATGATTTATTGTTCGTTGGAATGACACCAGCTGGTTTATCATGCAGAGATTTCCATTTTCTATGTATCGGTTAACTTTATAATAGCCTTTCTTTCTTTCTTTCTCTGGTACCCATTCTGTGGAAACCTGATACAAGTGAGATTTTAAAAAGCTTTTTAAAAATAAGCTTTTATTATTATTACCAAATCTAGCACCAAAGTACTCGTCAAGTCGAATCAAATGAGTCCAAACTCGATGGGGTTGCGTCGTTTAATTACGGAGTTCCTATAGCCACCTTCCAGCTCCATGTCATTATAATATTGCATTGTCATCCGATTTTTACTGGCATGCAAAATTTCAGCACAATTGGAAACTGGGAAGTGGATCAAGTTAAACTTGCCAGATTTGATTACAGATAGCCAGACAGACAATGGACAGGTGAAAGTAAATAAAAGCTTGTAAAAATGTGGTTTTATTCCTTTAGTGGTTTAATCTGGTTAATTCTTCTTCCTCCAGTGCACGGCGGTGTCGGTCGAGAAGACGGCGGCGGTCTACAATGGCGGGACCCGAACCTGCCTGAAGTGATCGGATTCTTAAACTCTCCCTCCGACGTAGTGAAGGCTAACGCAGCCGCTTACTTGCAGCATTTGACGTATATGGACGACCCTAATAAACAGAAGACCAGGAGTTTAGGTGAGTTTGGAGTTTGTTCTTGGAATACAGCTTGAACCTGCCCATGTTTGTCTATGGATTCTAGTGTTTTTCATGTGGGTGGGCGATAGCCAATAGGCCCTCAGAAGACTAGGAGTTTAGGTGAGTTTGGAGTTTGCTTGTTATTATAATGAAGCTTGAACCTGCCTGAAGTGATCGGCTTCTTAAACTCACCCTCCAACGTGGTGAAGGCTAACGCAGCCGCGTACTTGCAGCATTTGACGTATATGGATGACCCTAATAAACAGAAGACTAGGAGTTTAGGTGAGTTTGGACTTTGTTGTTATTGGAATTAAGCTTGGACCTGCCCGAAGTGATCAGCTGTACATATATCACCCACCCACTGAGATTGATGTTCACTTCAATGTACACTACTGCGTTTGTTATTTCACTCGAATTAATGAGGAGGTTTAACCAAGAAATGTACGCATGTTTGTCTATGGATTCTAGTGTTTTACGTGCGGGTGGCTCAATAGACTGGGAGTTTAGGTGGGTTTGGTTTAGGCGATTTCCTGGGTCCAAGAAAAAGGCAACTGATTTTGTGTCGTATTGACTTGAAGATAAGTTTAACTACACGGAACTTCTTGTCAGTAAAAACCATCTTCCCACTTTTGTCCACTGATAAACGTAGGCTTCCCAGCATGGCACACCACTCAATTAAGTCCTCCGTCTTCTATAGTAGGCACATAGTTAATATAAATATTATTAATGTCGTGATTTTGTGTTATAGTTTTTAAGTTTTCTGTATGTTTGTAGTGTTTCAATAAAGAGTTTTCTATTCTATTCTATTCTATTAATAACGGTTTTGTGTGTTTGCAGGAGGCATCCCACCGCTAGTCCGTCTAGTATCTCATGAGAACCCTGAAGTGTGTCGCAACGCTTGCGGTGCATTACGGAACCTGTCATACGGGCGACAGAACGACGAAAACAAACGGGCCATACGCGACGCTGGAGGCATCCCCGCACTCATGGCTCTACTCTGCCGATCCACTGATATAGAGGTAGGAATCAGTTTTAAATTGCATTTGTCTTAAGAATAGTTCGTTTAGGTGTAGGAGAAAGTTGAGAAGACAACTAATGGCATGGAAAAGTATGCTTCACAACAAAGTAGCCCATTCCGCTTAATAGATTGAGTTGAAATTTGGACACAAATAAAACAAATCCCATAGAGTTCCTGTCCGTTTTCCTCATAGAGATGCTGACTTGATTAAGGTTTTTCTCAAATAAAACTGGTAGCATAAGCTATTGATGGTTGAAATTTAAAAGTAATGGTGGACATTGAAAGATTGTACATATAATGTCTGGCTGCCTATTGATCTATTTTAATATCTTCCACACTTTGTTCCCCAAATTATAGAAGCAGCTTTTATTTTACTTAAAAGTGGTAAAAATAATGGAGAACTGTTATTAGGGTGCTTGAAATATCACATTTTTACGAATATAGGAGATTTTACTAAGTAATGCACATTTCCAGGTGAAGGAACTGGTGACCGGCGTAATCTGGAACATGTCCTCATGCGAAGACCTGAAGCAGTCCATCATAGACGACGCCGCCCAGGTCATAGTGAACAAGGTGCTCATACCGCACTCCGGCTGGCATCCCACCAACCCTGGAGACACTTACTGGTCTACTGGTATGTTCTACTCATCTAGGTGTTGGTACATGTTCTCATGAGACCTGAAGCAGTCCATCATAGACGACGTTATACTCACTGATCTACTAATAAATATTACATTTTAACAAAACGCGTTCTGGATAACAGAGTCCAATGATCAGCAATACAAAAAAAAGCAGCCTAAAAGTTATTCGATTTTCTGATGACTTTTGTAGTTGAATATTCCACCTTATTACGCACAAAAAATTGATATTCCCATTTACTGCGTTTTAGGAGCTGCAGGATAGAATGGCCTTTACTGCTCTATGGGTTCTGGAGTTAATGGGCCATATAAACAGACGGACGACCGAGTGGTCCTATAAGGGTTTCGTTTTTTCCTTTAGTGGTACGAAACCCTAAAAACATTTTAAACTAACTTATCCAATATGTTTTATTCCAGTATTCCGCAACTCAAGCGGCGTACTTCGCAATGCATCGTCAGCGGGCGAGTACGCGCGGCGGCGTCTGCGTTCTTTAGCTGGACTGGCCGAGGCATTATTGCATGCCGTGCGGACCGCCGTGCAAGTCAACGCGATCGGCACCAAGATTGTAGAGAACTGCGTCTGTGTACTGAGGAATTTGTCTTACAGGTATTGTAAAAACCTCTTATCTCGAAGTCGATAAAATATGTTTAGTGAAGACACGTGAAGAGGTACCTTAATATTTAGTTTAAAAAGCGTGAGTTGTATAAATATCTTTAAGAGACGGCCAAAACCTGACACAAAACTATAAATTTAAAAAAAAAATGGTCGAGTACATGCCATTTTTTTATGTTAAGTAGAGGGCGAGAACAAGTCTAAAATACGGGCTAGAATATCTTTAGAATTTAATGCAACAAACATTTTAATGTTTTTAATTCAAAAGTGTGAAGGTAGTACGTGCTCAATAATGATTTAGCTGCAGTAATGTTTGCCTTTACAGTATAAAGAACACTCCCTATTCCTTCATCATCATCATCATTTTCAGCCTATATTACCCCACTGCTGGGCAAGTGCCTCCTTCCCTTCGTGTTATACATCTCTGTCCTGAGCATTTCGCATTCAAGTTGTAGCAATTTAGGGTGTACTGACTGAAATTTCCGACTAGCAAAATTGTACACCAGCATGAGAGCCAGGGTCATGGATGGTTTCAGCCTAGAGAGGAGAAAGATCAGAAGAATTTAGAATAAGGGCGCCACTGATCTCCCTCCTACAAACGAGAAGCGGGGTTGGTACAAAATAAAAATCATTAACAAAGTTATATAGGTTATTTTATTCCTTGGCTCCACATCATTGGTTACAAAAAAAACATGCATTAAATTATCAAAATAAATATGTAAGCAAGTTGAGGTACTGGTGAAATTAATGTAGGGTACATACAATTCCGACTTATTACTAGCCGCATAAACAAACTAGGTTCTTATGGCGCGTGGCCTAAAATGGAACTAATTTAATACAAGGACCGTATTATGTCCATACGGTAAATTTACACGAGATTAATATACAATAGGGTACCTAAGAATGGCTTAGGGCCCAAAAATAAAAAGGTACGTTACGATCAAAATTAAATTAGCAAATTAGGTTAAATAAAAAAGGTTATTTAAGTAAGTCCAGTATTATTTATCACACGGGGTGATGTCACAGGGAGCTGCTGATGGCCCTTCGACCGTGACCAGGAATCACCCACGTGGACAGAACAAAAGTTACAATAAATCTATTAAAAATCTTGCGTTATCGGCAGAGATTATATGGGGGGAGTACTATATTCCTCACACGAATACTACAACAGGAGCTCTAGGGTCCTGCGGCACGCACGTGGCTATACCACAAAATGGCGGCGACGGCGCGGCTTGTAAATCGGGAATTAAACCACGTAGAACGCAGCTGGGCAGCTACACTAGCGCCACCCGCTGGAATATGCTCGGCGGCAGCCTCGCCTGCGACGGGCGGCGGCCGAAGCTTGAAGAGGGCGGAGCCCTAACCCGGGACCCTGTGAACAATTCACAGGTCTTAGGCCCGTTCCTATCAACCTACGGGAACATGGCGTTCCAGAGTAGAACAATCCTACCCACTCAGATAAAAAATAAACTCACCACTTAAAAGTGGGTAGGCCAACACGTGTTCGCCTGGCGGACGCGCGGGACGAACGGCACACGCAGCTCGGTGTCGGAATCAGTGCTATAGGAAAAGAACAAGATTTAACATCGAGAAACCTCTAGAAATACCGACGTAGGAGGTCGGTCAGCGATAAAAAATTAACCGAGGTTACTCACCGGTGATTAAACAAAACACTGATTTTACTGTATTTCTATTAAAACTTTTACTGGAGACTGGGGAACTTGTCCCTATAAAAAAAAATAAAACACTCATGGGCGAGGGACGCCACGGCAGAGCCGACGGCCTTCCCCCGCCCTAACCGCGACTTCTTACTTGTGCTCTCGATGCGTAAAAGAAAGAACAATGGGCGTGTTTTGCCTTATAAAGGCTTTCATGGCGTCGTATGGCCTGGAGGGGAAAAAAACATGGACGGCTGGGCTACCAGCGCATAAATCCAAATACTACTCAACAGACTTGACACGACTACCCTACTGTTACAAAATATGAATCCGACCCGATCAGTGAAATCCATCGAATCGGCCTCACATATAACCCACGACGATTCCCTCACTATAAACCCTACCTGTAGTTGGTAGTGCCTACTATTTAATTGTTATTAATTGGAGAGGAAACCGATATAAATTGGTATTTAACTATTTTTAACGATTTTATTATTTTAGAATTTATTATCATTTATTTGTCTTGGGAGATAAAAATTTCCTACCATTGAGTGGATTTTTATCTCCCTGGCAACCATTTATTTTTATTTGGCACATGATTTGCGCTTGTGACATTCATAAAAAACCCTAAATGTCAGACTGACAAACAAAAGGTCGGACTGACAGATGACATTTTGACATCTGACAACTAACCTATTTATACATCCACCCTTTTTATTAAGATATTTTTATTTGTTTGTTTCAATTACGGAGGGTGAATGAAAAACTTAATTATTTACTTTAAAACATTGAAAATCTACAGTGAAAATATGCTAATATGATGTGGAATGTGTGTGAAGGTAAAACTAACATTATTTTCCTAGGACCTAGTAGCTTATATTGCTACAGTACAATTTTTGGTGAGTAGATTTTTTTTTATTTTAAACTAGTTTAAAATAAAAAAAAATCGTAAAGTAAAACTACGTCTTACTAAATGAAAACTATTTTCCCTATACCAACTACTAAGGGTCCAATACCTAATACAACACTACTGAATGATAGATTTATCAACCTAAAACAAATCAATAGCCAAGGACTCCTGAAACAAAATTAAGAATCTCATAGAACTACAAATGTTACATAATATTGGTGGTTGCAAAGTGTAAATTAAGAAACAATAGATTGGCTGAATACAAATGAGGGATTACAATCCTATCACCAACATCTAGTTCATAAAACAATGTTACTAACCAACTTCCGAAAAACCCGTACAACCTAAAACATACTAAGTGCCCAAAGTTTAGACCTATGTTTAATGGCCAAAAACGCCAAACACTTGGCTGTCTAGAGGGAGACTAGTTAACAAAAAGTCAGTCGAACACAACAGTAACTAATGCTTCAGCCATTGCACAAAATGCAAACTACAACCCTAAAAATTACCAATATTACTAATATCCTTATGGATTCTAAGTACAAACAAACGATGCTAAAAGAACAAAGTTTTAAAACCTCAGACTAACGGCGAAAACTCCGTCCAAATTAAACCGCTTACTCAACACCTAGTTCACAAAAGGTCAGTTAAGAAAAAAACAAAGTAATGCCTTGGCTATAACAAAATACAACCTACAACCATAAATACAGGAACAATGCTAATAAACTGGTGGTTGCTAGTACACACTAAAAAAACTTGAGGAACAAAGTCCAGACCTCTGATTAATGGCCTAAAACGCCATTCCTCCAAATTTCTTACTCCGATAACCGGTCAACAAGTCAGTCATAAGTCATGTCAGTCATGTTACTGTGTGGCAGTGTGTATCTGTGAGTGTAGGGGTGCTAAGGTAAGCCAGTTGGTTGCTGAATAATTACTAAATAATAAAATTAAATTATACCCTTCCATTCATCATTTCTACATTCCCCTCTTCTATCACACATTCACAATAATTTAATATTTATAATTTAGAAATCATAACAGTTTCCAGCTGATGTGTACCTTGTGTAAGTGTGGAGGTGTGAGATCGTGTACGAGTGTAAACGTTAGAGTTTGTGAGCTGACCGGAATTATCATTGTAACCTCTATAGCCACTAGCTAACCAAATAGCATATAAGAACCTAGGATAAGCAAAAATAATGCTGGAGAGTCCAATGCATTTAAAACTCCCACAGCCTAAGCCTACCACTAAGTAAATAGAAAAACTTTCTTAGTACACTGCAATATTATATAGATATTTTGACAGGCCGAAAGTGAGGGTAACAGTACCTCTAACACTTCCTAGAGACTGCTAGGAGTCAGCGGACCGGAGGTGGGGAACACACCAAACACCTCTTAGAGCCCTTTATAAAACACCTCTCCTAGGATACTGCCTTCAGATGGGTCAGTACCTCATACCTATATACAGCGTTATTTAAAATAGAGTGAAAGCTTCCTTATATAAATTTTAACTGAAAGTTATTACGTTAAAGTTAAGTAAAAGGACGTATAACTATTACAGGTTGTAAGTGTTATTATATCAAATCTAGGTATTGGTAAAATAATTTAATTTAAGTAGTTATAATAAGTTGGTAAGTATTTAATATTATATATTAAGAGCAATATTATAAATTAAGAGCTAGGTATTTCACCAGGTCGTACAATATCTTTTATATGGAAGTTGCCTAGATCCTTCCCAGTTAAGGATTTTAGGTTATATACCAGGGGACCTAGCTTCCTATTAATAATGCACTTCTCATAACGGGGAGCCAATTTGGCCGAATAATATTTCGCCGCATCAGACAGCGTGAAACACTTTTTATAAACAAATTGACCTTCCTGTAACTCAATGGGACGCCTTCTGATATTATAGTATTTAGCGTTCCTAGAGTGTGCATCAAATAAGTGTTTCCGAACTTTTTCAAAAATTAATTTTAAGTCTTTCAGTGAGTCAGTAAAGCCAAAATCAATGTCTGCTATAACATTCCTATCCTCAGGATGGTCTGAGTTATATAACTTGCCATCGATAATCATCTCCCTACCATGCATGAGGTAGTATGGTGTAAACTTGGTACCATCATGAACGGCGGTATTAAGAGCACATTGAATCTCAGATAGATTCATGTCCCAGTTCCTGTGGTTATCTTTTACATATGATGCAATACTTCTAACAATCTCCCTGTTTACCCGTTCTGTCTGGTTAGTCTGAGGATGATATCGAGGATTATAGAACAGATGAGGTATATTATATTTGAGAATACAATCCCTAAATTCTTTGGAAATGAACTGGGGTCCGTTATCTACATATAAATACTTCGGGGTTCCATGTACAAGGAATATACTTTTCTCAAGACAATTAATTATAGTTTTCGACGTTACTTTCTTCAATGGAAACAAAGTGACATATTTACTGAAATAATCTGAGCACACCAATAAATACTGGGTCCTACAGTAAGAGAATTTATTATATGTAATTTCAAGTTTACAATAAAGCGTTGGACTAGTGGAAATTTTTTTAAAGATCTTTATTCCATGTTGAAATAGTGTCAGGGATACTAATTATGTTCTTAACCAGTGTATCAGTTCAAATTCAAATTGCCTTAGCGACATGTCCATCAGTTCAAGTGGCCTGTTGAATTTTTAAATTTAGAACCACTGAAGCGAGGCATGCTCAGTAATAAAATAACATTACTTGCCTTCTACATATGCGAGTTTATAAAGAAAGAGCAAAGAAAATGCAGGCATGTTAAATAAAAATAAGTTTTCAAATCAAAGTTTAAAGTTCAATTTCATTGTTATAAAATAAAGCTAAGTTATAAAGCAATATTAAAAGACCAAATCAAAATGTTAAGTAATGAAAGAACTACAAAATTAAATTATTAAAGTCAACTAAATTTGGAAAAGGAAAAGTTAAATTAAAATTCCTATGAATATTTAAATAGGTATATAAGTTAGGTAGGTACCTATCTAATCAGTACACACTGTATCTACTAACAAAAAAATAAAATTTAAAATCAAAGTTAAAGTATGTATGTAAGTGAAGTGATATTATTTCAAAACAAAACCTATGTCTACACGCCTACTAACACGTATAAATCGCAAGATTAAATTCAGACTAAGTTACGTAATAATCAATATGTTAAGTTAGGAATTTGAAATTAAAGGTGAGTGAGGTAGGTATGAGTAGGTATGTCCTACTATAATAAAATCTCTCAGATAAAAGGTATGTTTACAAACAAAATCTAAAATTGAAAATCAAACGGCATTTAAAATTTAAAGAAGCAACGTTCCAAAGAAATTCAGTTTCAAAAAAAATTCAAAGTTTCCCAAAAAAAAAAATTACAAGTTTAGAAAGCATCAAAGTATCAAAAAAAATAATCTAAGTTTAAAAAATATTCATTGGTTTACTTCCATTGGTTGTCTGGAAGAAATCGCTTATTAACGATAAGACCACCGCTTGTAAATTTATATTTTTGACAACTATAAGTTTAAAAAGAATTAAAAGTTTAAAGAAATCCAAAGTTCTACTCAACTCCGTTTCTAAACAAACTACTCATAAAATCAAAGTTCAAACACGACAAAGTCTAAAAAAATCTAGATCCTAAAACAAAGTACTAAAAGAAGTCTAAGTCTACTAAAACTGAAAAGTTAATGTTTAAAAATGTTTATTGAATCAAAGTGTTTACTAAATATTATCCAATAGAATCTCCATGCCAGTCAATAATGAAATACCGTAAGGTTTGCTTCGATTTAGTGCAAATATTTTACACTGGATGGCGTTACTGGTTTTGAAATGAGCCTGAATGCCAGAAATAAATTTATAGTTTCTACAGAATTAAAAGCATTAAGTTACATTTAAATAAGAAAGGTAAACCAGTTAAGAATAACAAGTTCCTGAATCTAAGTTAAATATTAAAAGTTAATTATATGTTTACTTGCATTTAAATAATAAAAGTTAAAAGTAAACAAGTAAAAATAAAAGATAAATGATTATTTACGTGTGAATTACTCAGGTGTTACCTTGAACAACCTTGAATATACAAGAGAAATATATAAACAAAACAACAAGAATACTACAGGTAAATAAGTTACCTATTGGCAAACGATATTATTTAATAAAAGGACAAAACAATGAGAATGTAGTTTACATTCCAAAGCATTGTCATAAAAAGTTTTTCGATCACCCGCGGTTCACTCTACGCGCTCGTGTTTAAATTAAAAATATTATTAATGTGCCATTCACTAGTTATCAGAAACAAAACCAACTGGAATTTATTGATATACCTACGTATATTAAGATTACAAAAAATATTATACACGAAAGACTCAACAAAAAAAATCAATCAAGTAATTTCATTTATGTACGTGTTAATGAGTGTAGGTATAGTGTAGTAGTAATATTCGTTCAGTTATGGTAATAAAACGAGAGCTAAATTCATGAGCTATTGAAATCTTAAGATCATAAAAACAAAGAAAGATCAAAGTCCACAACAAAATAATTTCATAAAAACATCAACAGTCCTACTAAATGCATACATAAAACAACTGATAAGAACAACAAAGAATCCTACTGCACAAATCCAACAAAAAATCAAGGTCAAATAAAAGTCACCAAAAATTATTAACTCACGCGTAACTGGAACAAGACTCGTTCGTTCCTCCTGTGAATTACACACCACAAGAAATTCACGGCTTATATGCCGGATAAAACAAAAGAACAAAAAAAAATATTAGGTTATGCAACAAGACAATATTAAATAACAACAATCTGAAAAACAAGATTATTATGCCTTGGTAAATAAATCAAAACCACAAAAACAGTGCGAGTTACGACTATAAGATATATCAGCCTAAATTAAATTCATTAAGCCGTAGGTATGCTGAAAAAAAACATTTCGTCAGCTAAAAATAAACATTCATAAAAAGTCTTTACGAAGGTGATATGTACGATCCTGTGAATAAAAAATGACCTAGTCAACACAAGATAAATATCGAGTAAATTAAAATGAGGGTAGTTTCAAAACTATTTGAGTTATATAGTGTAAGACAGTATCTAAAGTTTTGCGAAGTTAAAGTTATGTCGTTTAATATTAAGCGGACTTACTGAAATAAAATTGTTATGAGTTTACAACAATTTAACAAAATACAAAGTTATTACAATTTCACACACAAAATAATTTTGTACCAAACGCTTCTCTCTAGGCTTCACGTTGGGTACGCCACTGTAGCAATTTAGGGTGTACTGACTGAAATTTCCGACTAGCAAAATTGTACACCAGCATGAGAGCCAGGGTCATGGATGGTTTCAGCCTAGAGAGGAGAAAGATCAGAAGAATTTAGAATAAGGGCGCCACTGATCTCCCTCCTACAAACGAGAAGCGGGGTTGGTACAAAATAAAAATCATTAACAAAGTTATATAGGTTATTTTATTCCTTGGCTCCACATCATTGGTTACAAAAAAAACATGCATTAAATTATCAAAATAAATATGTAAGCAAGTTGAGGTACTGGTGAAATTAATGTAGGGTACATACAATTCCGACTTATTACTAGCCGCATAAACAAACTAGGTTCTTATGGCGCGTGGCCTAAAATGGAACTAATTTAATACAAGGACCGTATTATGTCCATACGGTAAATTTACACGAGATTAATATACAATAGGGTACCTAAGAATGGCTTAGGGCCCAAAAATAAAAAGGTACGTTACGATCAAAATTAAATTAGCAAATTAGGTTAAATAAAAAAGGTTATTTAAGTAAGTCCAGTATTATTTATCACACGGGGTGATGTCACAGGGAGCTGCTGATGGCCCTTCGACCGTGACCAGGAATCACCCACGTGGACAGAACAAAAGTTACAATAAATCTATTAAAAATCTTGCGTTATCGGCAGAGATTATATGGGGGGAGTACTATATTCCTCACACGAATACTACAACAGGAGCTCTAGGGTCCTGCGGCACGCACGTGGCTATACCACAAAATGGCGGCGACGGCGCGGCTTGTAAATCGGGAATTAAACCACGTAGAACGCAGCTGGGCAGCTACACTAGCGCCACCCGCTGGAATATGCTCGGCGGCAGCCTCGCCTGCGACGGGCGGCGGCCGAAGCTTGAAGAGGGCGGAGCCCTAACCCGGGACCCTGTGAACAATTCACAGGTCTTAGGCCCGTTCCTATCAACCTACGGGAACATGGCGTTCCAGAGTAGAACAATCCTACCCACTCAGATAAAAAATAAACTCACCACTTAAAAGTGGGTAGGCCAACACGTGTTCGCCTGGCGGACGCGCGGGACGAACGGCACACGCAGCTCGGTGTCGGAATCAGTGCTATAGGAAAAGAACAAGATTTAACATCGAGAAACCTCTAGAAATACCGACGTAGGAGGTCGGTCAGCGATAAAAAATTAACCGAGGTTACTCACCGGTGATTAAACAAAACACTGATTTTACTGTATTTCTATTAAAACTTTTACTGGAGACTGGGGAACTTGTCCCTATAAAAAAAAATAAAACACTCATGGGCGAGGGACGCCACGGCAGAGCCGACGGCCTTCCCCCGCCCTAACCGCGACTTCTTACTTGTGCTCTCGATGCGTAAAAGAAAGAACAATGGGCGTGTTTTGCCTTATAAAGGCTTTCATGGCGTCGTATGGCCTGGAGGGGAAAAAAACATGGACGGCTGGGCTACCAGCGCATAAATCCAAATACTACTCAACAGACTTGACACGACTACCCTACTGTTACAAAATATGAATCCGACCCGATCAGTGAAATCCATCGAATCGGCCTCACATATAACCCACGACGATTCCCTCACTATAAACCCTACCTGTAGTTGGTAGTGCCTACTATTTAATTGTTATTAATTGGAGAGGAAACCGATATAAATTGGTATTTAACTATTTTTAACGATTTTATTATTTTAGAATTTATTATCATTTATTTGTCTTGGGAGATAAAAATTTCCTACCATTGAGTGGATTTTTATCTCCCTGGCAACCATTTATTTTTATTTGGCACATGATTTGCGCTTGTGACATTCATAAAAAACCCTAAATGTCAGACTGACAAACAAAAGGTCGGACTGACAGATGACATTTTGACATCTGACAACTAACCTATTTATACATCCACCCTTTTTATTAAGATATTTTTATTTGTTTGTTTCAATTACGGAGGGTGAATGAAAAACTTAATTATTTACTTTAAAACATTGAAAATCTACAGTGAAAATATGCTAATATGATGTGGAATGTGTGTGAAGGTAAAACTAACATTATTTTCCTAGGACCTAGTAGCTTATATTGCTACAAAGTCTTTCCTGCGATCGTTACGATATCATCGTATATTCCTTATGTTAAAAATATTTCTGCAGATGTCAAGAAATAGAAGATCCGCTATACGACACAAGAGCGCCGCCCACACAGTCGTCTGGACAAGCCAGGATACAGGCCAGCGCCTCCAAAGGTAACAATGCCTTAAATAACACTATATTGAAAGATATGCTCCAAATTTACAACATCTGACCAGAACTACGAACTGGTGAAGATCAACAACTGCATTCATCGTCCACTTGTTTCTCTCTTGTATTTGTGTGTGCATTAAAGTGTTTTCTATTCCATTCTATCATAGTGTTTAACCGGCCACTAAGCGCGCCGCACTCACTGTGCTAGCTCGGCTTCTATACGAGCTGCTCTTACCAATTACCATTTACGAACCATTTTATTATAATTTTTACCAAATAATTCAGTCATTACGTCGCATGTGTTTTTCCTACAACGAAATCTGCAATAACTTGGATATTTTCAGTGCATCAGTCAAATCAATCAAAACACATTTTTGTACTCCTACCTAAATTTTGTTTATAGTTATCTTGATATAGTATTAGCTATAGTTTATTTAAGTATACTAGCAATTTCTGAGAGCTAATATTTTGCACGCTGTATCTGCCTCAAGTAGGCCGTACACTCAATGTTTTACAATATTTTGTTAAAATTTTACTGTAATAATTTCCTGTGTAGCGGCCAGTTTGGAGGATCTAATAAAAAATTAAAAAAAATCAACCAAGCTAACAACTATCAAATCTCTCTTTCTTCACTTCTACTAAACGCCGTACACAGTGAGTCAGCTAAAAAAACATGTTTTAACCAAGAATAGCTTTTTATTAAATAACGCTTTTTGTCATCGCAAGTGGACGATTCATTATATCGAATCTTGTCCATTCTTTTCTTCTTCTGTTGTCTGTTCTGCTGTTTCAGAACTGTATAATAGTTATTGTGGTAACTTCCGGCAGTTGGTGTTATTCCATTAACATTTTACCATCATTTTAAATTTCGATTGTTTGCGCTGATCTAAAAACCTTATATTTCAGGTGAAAATCTAGGCTGTTTCGGCGGCAGTAAAAAGAAGAAGGAAGGTTCAACGTCGTCCAACTCCACCAGTCCATTAGGCAAGAGTGAGCAGGAGTCGCCTCCCATGGATCCCAATAACTCGCAGCTTGGCTACTCCGTGCCTAAAGGAACTGAGATGCTATGGTCTCCTGAGGTAAGGATATCTATTTATTAGTTATTTTTATGTTTTCCTTAATTGTCTATTCACTGTTTATACCCATTGCTAGGTCATCCCCACTTTCATTTATAATTATTTATTTATTTTAGCCACTATTGTTATCTTACTCATATTCTAGTGATGAGGAGGTTTTAGCAAGTTATCTACGGATTCTAGTATTTTACATGTGGGTGGGCGATAGCCAATAGGCCCTCAGGCCGAGTTAACGATTTCTACTTTCCATTCTTCCATTTATAACGAGACTGAATTGCGACCGATAAGGGCAAAAAATTGTGTCAGACTTGGGAAATCTTTGCCCAGCAGTGGGACAGTATAGACTAAATTAAATAAAAAATGATTAAGGTCTACTCCTCGTTAACGTCCTACGCTTGGATCGTCCACGATGTGATTCTGTACGTTATGGGCAAGCAGGTCTGAATGGTAGAGTTTTGATGGTCAAAAACAAAAATAACTATTATTAAGAAAAGCTCCTAAAGTCCTCTAAGTCCCTTTTTATTCTCGATCTAGAGTCGCCTATTGCTAGTCTGCTTGGTACGTATTCAAGTCAAGAGATTTCGGGTCCCGATTCTCTGCCAATGCCGTCCATTTTCCGTTATTCATTAAGGGGTCCTTAAGAAAGAAGGTGAAGAGGTTATCTTCACCTTCCCATGGTCCTGTCTACCTGTCGTACCCGCACGAACACTTCCTCTGGGCGCCGAAGAGCGTCGAGTCACGGTATACGTGACAAACAGTCATAATATACGAGTAATGTTGTTTCAGGTGGTCCCCCTGTACATGACGCTGCTGCAGACGTGCTCCAACCCGGAGACGCTGGAGGCGGCGGCCGGCGCGCTGCAGAACCTGGCCGCCTGCTACTGGCAGCCCTCCATCGACATCCGCGCCGCCGTCAGGAAGGAGAAGGGTATGTAGCTGTTCCAGGGCTCGCCTGTACATGAGGCTGCTGCAGAACCTGGCCGCCTGCTACTGGCAGCCCTCCATCGACATCCGCGCCGCCGTCAGGAAGGAGAAGGGTATGTAGCTGTTCCAGGGCTCGCCTGTACATGAGGCTGCTGCAGAACCTGGCCGCCTGCTACTGGCAGCCCTCCATCGACATCCGCGCCGCCGTCAGGAAGGAGAAGGGTATGTAGCTGTTCCAGGGCTCGCCTGTACATGAGGCTGCTGCAGAACCTGGCCGCCTGCTACTGGCAGCCCTCCATCGACATCCGCGCCGCCGTCAGGAAGGAGAAGGGTATGTAGCTGTTCCAGGGCTCGCCTGTACATGAGGCTGCTGCAGAACCTGGCCGCCTGCTACTGGCAGCCCTCCATCGACATCCGCGCCGCCGTCAGGAAGGAGAAGGGTATGTAGCTGTTCCAGGGCTCGCCTGTACATGAGGCTGCTGCAGAACCTGGCCGCCTGCTACTGGCAGCCCTCCATCGACATCCGCGCCGCCGTCAGGAAGGAGAAGGGTATGTAGCTGTTCCAGGGCTCGCCTGTACATGAGGCTGCTGCAGAACCTGGCCGCCTGCTACTGGCAGCCCTCCATCGACATCCGCGCCGCCGTCAGGAAGGAGAAGGGTATGTAGCTGTTCCAGGGCTCGCCTGTACATGAGGCTGCTGCAGAACCTGGCCGCCTGCTACTGGCAGCCCTCCATCGACATCCGCGCCGCCGTCAGGAAGGAGAAGGGTATGTAGCTGTTCCAGGGCTCGCCTGTACATGAGGCTGCTGCAGAACCTGGCCGCCTGCTACTGGCAGCCCTCCATCGACATCCGCGCCGCCGTCAGGAAGGAGAAGGGTATGTAGCTGTTCCAGGGCTCGCCTGTACATGAGGCTGCTGCAGAACCTGGCCGCCTGCTACTGGCAGCCCTCCATCGACATCCGCGCCGCCGTCAGGAAGGAGAAGGGTATGTAGCTGTTCCAGGGCTCGCCTGTACATGAGGCTGCTGCAGAACCTGGCCGCCTGCTACTGGCAGCCCTCCATCGACATCCGCGCCGCCGTCAGGAAGGAGAAGGGTATGTAGCTGTTCCAGGGCTCGCCTGTACATGAGGCTGCTGCAGAACCTGGCCGCCTGCTACTGGCAGCCCTCCATCGACATCCGCGCCGCCGTCAGGAAGGAGAAGGGTATGTAGCTGTTCCAGGGCTCGCCTGTACATGAGGCTGCTGCAGAACCTGGCCGCCTGCTACTGGCAGCCCTCCATCGACATCCGCGCCGCCGTCAGGAAGGAGAAGGGTATGTAGCTGTTCCAGGGCTCGCCTGTACATGAGGCTGCTGCAGAACCTGGCCGCCTGCTACTGGCAGCCCTCCATCGACATCCGCGCCGCCGTCAGGAAGGAGAAGGGTATGTAGCTGTTCCAGGGCTCGCCTGTACATGAGGCTGCTGCAGAACCTGGCCGCCTGCTACTGGCAGCCCTCCATCGACATCCGCGCCGCCGTCAGGAAGGAGAAGGGTATGTAGCTGTTCCAGGGCTCGCCTGTACATGAGGCTGCTGCAGAACCTGGCCGCCTGCTACTGGCAGCCCTCCATCGACATCCGCGCCGCCGTCAGGAAGGAGAAGGGTATGTAGCTGTTCCAGGGCTCGCCTGTACATGAGGCTGCTGCAGAACCTGGCCGCCTGCTACTGGCAGCCCTCCATCGACATCCGCGCCGCCGTCAGGAAGGAGAAGGGTATGTAGCTGTTCCAGGGCTCGCCTGTACATGAGGCTGCTGCAGAACCTGGCCGCCTGCTACTGGCAGCCCTCCATCGACATCCGCGCCGCCGTCAGGAAGGAGAAGGGTATGTAGCTGTTCCAGGGCTCGCCTGTACATGAGGCTGCTGCAGAACCTGGCCGCCTGCTACTGGCAGCCCTCCATCGACATCCGCGCCGCCGTCAGGAAGGAGAAGGGTATGTAGCTGTTCCAGGGCTTGCCTGTACATGAGGCTGCTGCAGAACCTGGCCGCCTGCTACTGGCAGCCCTCCATCGACATCCGCGCCGCCGTCAGGAAGGAGAAAGGTATAAACAGTACATTTAGAAATTGAAAGGTGTTTAAATATTTCTGCATGGAGCGTGGCATACATCATCATCATCAGCCCTCTACATCCCACTGCTGGGCATAGGCCTCCTTCATGTTATGCCACTCAACCCTGTCCTGTGCCAATCTGGTCCATGTGCGACCCGCCATTTTTATCAAATCGTCCATCCATCTGGCTGCTGGACGACCGACACTGCGTTTGCCTGTCCTTGGCCACCATTCAGTCAATATCTTACTCCACCTGTCATCACCTCGCCTAGCCAGGTGGCCTGCCCAACTCCATTTGAGTCCCATTACCCTCGTTCCGGCATCTTGAACTTTTTATCTCCGCCTAATTTCGATGTTTGGAACTCGATCTTGAAGTTTGATGCCGAGCATAGCGCGCTCAGTGGCTCTCTGTGCTACCTTGATGCGGTACACAGCCTCATGTGTTAGCGTCCATGTCCCGGCAGCACAATATGTAATGGTGGGCAGGACACACTGGTTGTAAAGCCTGGTTTTCAGACACTGAGGAATTCGACGACGACGTGTCAAAATTAATCGTGAATTCCATAGACTACCATAGTCGTACAGATGTGCAAATACGTGTCACTAATCGGTTATTTCCAACATTTTGCAAAACGGCGTTCAATGATGTTGGGTAGAGATTAGTTTCTCATCATCTACGAATGTTTCGTCACATATTAGACGAGATCTTGGTAGGAAGGACAACCAGTACAAAATTCTCCTAACTGCAGATAATATCATAAATTTTAATAATTGAGCATTTTGCTCGAATCTTTTTCGGATTTCCTACTTTTTACAATGACTACTCTTTGTGACCAACTTTACATCAATTATTTTCCCACAGGTCTTCCGATCTTAGTAGAGTTACTCCGCATGGAAGTGGACCGCGTCGTGTGCGCAGTGGCCACAGCACTCAGGAACCTGGCCATCGACCAGCGGAACAAGGAGCTCATCGGGAAATATGCCATGAGGGACCTCGTGCAGAAACTGCCCGCGCCTAACGCTATACACGATCAGGTAAACTTTTACAAAATATGAGAAAAAAAAATGGAAATAGGATCATGTTCAAACCATTTATTCTATTTTTTAGACTGTCTTTGAATGCAAGACTACTTGCGCCGGTGGTATTTTTAGGTCAATCTCACATGTTTCAACACGTTTGGGAAGACTTTTTGGGGATTTCAAAGATAGCAGTCCATCCATAAAGACCAAACTCATAGGTATTGACTGACAGAGATCCGTTGTATTTCTTTAGGACCTTGGACTGCAGAGACTATAATATGAAAATAACACTTTAATGCTACGCCTTTTGTTGCCACATTAGTCTTCCAGAGCTGTCTAACGAATTGAAAGTAAGCGGAAAAACGCATGGCTGTCTCCGTTTCTAGAGGAAAGGACAATAAGATGATTAGTAGTGAAGGTTTTCAGACAAAATCTTGTTGTGACCATGAGTGTAATTTCACTAGTTACTGTTAACCAGAAGAAGTGTTTGTGAATTACCCATCGCTGTTTCTGTAAACAACGATGTGTAATTCTGGAATACACTAATGCCTGTACTTGGCTTTGGCGGATAATTGGCGCGATTTACTGGCAATGATGATGTAATTTTGTTTGTATTTCCAGGGTACATCAGACGACACGATAGCGGCTGTCCTAGCGACGCTTAACGAAGTCATAAAGAAGAGCGGCGAGTTCTCGCGGTCGCTGCTTGAAGCTGGCGGAGTCGATCGACTGCTGAACCTGACTAAACAACGCCACCGTCACACGCCTAGGGTGCTCAAGTTTGCTGGTAGGTTATCCCCATCTTTATCTTTTTATATTTTAATCAAAAATAATATTTGTGCGCAAAAAAACACGAAATATGTTTCTTTATTATGTATTCTTTGAATATTGAAATAAATATAAATTTTATTTTCTTTATTGAATTCCTTTTCTTTTGACAAATCTTCTATTAGTTAAACATTTTTTTTGTGTGGGAACACATTTGTTTACATAATTTGTCTTATGCAGATGAAATGGAGTATAGACATAGATGTAGGTGATACAAAGTTTGCCGGTTTCTGAATCTCTAGTACCATCTACGGCTGCATCGTCGCTTAATATCACGAGAGATCGTGGTCAAACACTAACCTAATAAAAACCAACCTGTATTGTTAAGTTATGTGAGCCATACACGCCGCGGTCTACCCGAGAGGACCTGTGCAGGAGTGCTTGCCCAGGTCAAATGGTAGCGTGTATAAGGGACACTGGTCACCGTCCACCGTACGATGTCACTCGAAAGACTTGATGTTCGATTCTTGCGCCGTTCGCTTGTGCAGGCTCAAAAACTGCACAGGTCTATTACACACATTCCGGTCTACCTGCACAGGTGGACCTTTTCGGTAAACCGTAACGTATGCTAACAATGTAGATTGGTTTTTATTCTCTTTTTTTTTGGACTTTTCTGCGTGGACCTTAGCGTATATGGCAGTCATAAGTAATGTTCTCTATCTTCTTCCGTAGGTCAAGTGCTGATGACGATGTGGTCTCACGCGGAGCTGCGCGAGGTGTACCGCAAGCACGGGTGGCGCGAGGCGGACTTCCTCACGCCGGCGCGCGCGCACCAGCCCAGGAACAACGCCGCACAAGGTATGTATGCCACTACGTACATATACACTGATGTACGTCACAAGTGCTGGTGACGATGTGGTCTCACGCGGAGCTGCGCGAGGTGTACCGCAAGCACGGGTGGCGCGAGGCGGACTTCCTCACGCCGGCGCGCGCGCACCAGCCCAGGAACAACGCCGCACAAGGTATGTATGCCACTACGTACATATACACTGATGTACGTCACAAGTGCTGATGACGATGTGGTCTCACGCGGAGCTGCGCGAGGTGTACCGCAAGCACGGGTGGCGCGAGGCGGACTTCCTCACGCCGGCGCGCGCGCACCAGCCCAGGAACAACGCCGCACAAGGTATGTATGCCACTACGTACATATACACTGATGTACGTCACAAGTGCTGGTGACGATGTGGTCTCACGCGGAGCTGCGCGAGGTGTACCGCAAGCACGGGTGGCGCGAGGCGGACTTCCTCACGCCGGCGCGCGCGCACCAGCCCAGGAACAACGCCGCACAAGGTATGTATGCCACTACGTACATATACACTGATGTACGTCACAAGTGCTGATGACGATGTGCCCAACATAACCTCGTAAGTTATCGAGTGTTCGAGCGCTCGAGGTAAAAAGCTGTATGTTCAACTTGTGAGATTTTTATGTTTCGTACCGTTAAGTCACTCACTGCGTTCAGCAGTCTATTTTTTTTTTTTTTTTTTTTATGTGATGAAGTAGAAGACGAGTAAGACGCTCTCCTGATGTTAAGAGATAACGGCTGCCCATAATCAGTACAGTGTTACCTAGGATTTCACAATTATGTGAAATTCTAGGAGCACTGCACCAACGCTTCTTACTCAAGAGTCATAAGATGTTAAGACTCTTTAGCCCAGTAATTTCACTAGCTACAGTGCCCTCCTACCGGAGCACAGTAATGTTTGCACATCACTGCTCAGGCGGTAGAATAACTGGCACTGTTGGGGTACCCACCTAGACGACCTCCTGCAAAGGAAGTCTACCCCCGGTAAAACTACTCGCTGCGCTCGTGATTCAATTCTAGATTGCTTCACGGGCTCGTGAAACTCGGTACTCAAAGCAAAAAAGAACTTTTCACATATTGCACAAATAGCTATTAGTTACAAAACGAATTTCACAAATTGCTCATTGTACATAATAAATATGTGTTCATTTGTTTGTGTTATAAAATGTAACTATATATGTATTTGCACCGTTATATTATATGTATTTATGTTGTATGTATATATGTATGTCGTATGTGTTATGAATCATTCTTACGCAATGTGAATCTTATGCCTGTAACACGCAACTAACGGTCAGACAAATTCATTCATTATAAAAAAGCACTTAAATATAATAGAAATACAGTTAAAACTTTTCCCTAATATTTTTAAATTATTTCACATATAATAAGATTGTTAAGTGAACAAGTTATACCCAAAAACTTGTAAATAAGTGTTGTAAAAATGCACTGTAATATTTTGTTTGCACTTAGCGTAACACTAACCTCAAGGAAAAATGTTTCACTTGAGTGACCGTGAATCGATATTTCAAAAAAGAAAGATTCCGAGCGGTCCGTATTTTACTAGGATTTGTAAGTTACTCTTGGTAAATAAACTTCTTTCACTGTACTTAAGTTGAGCCTATACTTTATATTATAATATGGTAATAATCATTGCAAATCGTGTTCTGGTTTACACCCAATTTGTGAACTGAATTAATAAAAAAAATATAAAAATAAAGAATTGCATTATGTTGTGAATAAAAAACTCAATTTATCAGCATCTTGAGTGCAATGAATGTGGTATTTTAAATTGATGAAAATTACGGCTAAACTTTGAAACATTACGTTTGAAATAAAAAATAAAGCTGTATGTACAAAAACTCGCTGCAAAACATTAGTACGTGTTGACACTCTTGCAAGATCCACGCACGTGTATATAACGCTTGTGACGGGGGCTACAGGGCAGGGGTCGGGGTCCGGCGGCGGCGCGGCCGCTCCGCACTCGCCCAACAACGCCAACAGCACGCTCTCCCGCCCCATGGCTTCCACTGGGGGCACCAGATACGAGGACCGGACTATACGCAGGCATCGGGAGGTAATGTTACCTATACTTTATAATAGATAGGTTGGTTTGCAAGAAAAACGCAGAAAAAATAATGCAGACTTGTCAAAGATTAATTGTTTTAGAAGTTTTATTATAATGGCCAGTAGGTTTAAGGTGCCTTTCCACCAAAAATGTGCTATGCAGCTATGCTACGAAGATGTGAAAACTATGCTACGAAACTATGTGACTGTTTCCACCAATGCTAAGCTATGTAGCTGTGCGAGAAAGATACGCACGCACCACTCGCCACGATTCATAGCATGCATCCGCACACCAGCACACATCCATAGCACACATCCGTAGGATGCATCCTTCCATACAACAAGTGAATTAAATTAAAAATTTAAAAAACCCCATATCGCAATACGTAATTCACCATTTTGTCGTGGCGGCCATCTTGGATTTTTAATTTTATATAGTGGGTTGTATTCTACTAATTAAGCCCTTTCATTTAATACCTATATTGCGAGGGTCGTGGAAAAAAAAGTAATCCGCCATTTTTTAACGATGGCCATCTTGGATCGATTTTCACCAAACGTGGCTAAGAACACTCTCGACTAACTCTACTTTCAAACAAGAAAAACTAAATCAAAATCCGTTCGGGAGCTACGATGCCACAGACAGATACACACACACACACACACACACACACAGACAGACAGACACGTCAAACTTATGATGACAGTCGTTGTGGAAAAACGAACGATAACGACTGTCAATTTAGTACATTTTATTATTTATTCGTTAGCCACAAGCGATTAGCATTTGTCTGAGCCTGCAGGTACAAAGTTTTACAAAGCACGATAGCATCTTGATTAAACGCAATAGTTTTAATTAATTAATCAGACATCGACACTCAGAAAATATTTTAGTCTATTATTACGAGTAAGTAGAACAATTACAACGAGGTAAATTATGTAAATGCGCTGTCAAAAGCTTTAATCGTTCATTGTTGTAACCATGTGTCATATGGGCTTGGAATCCAAACTAAACTCCACGAATAACATTTAAAATTGCACCACTTGTTAATATTATCACTTTGTACATTGTAAGCAAGACGTTCGCCACGCTCACCGACGTACGCCACTTTTATACATCATTAACTAATATTATATGACATAGAATTGCATACAATAATGCGCTACTCGCCCTGAAAAATAAATCTGTACATTATAAAATTACTTTGGTAGAAGAACCAGATATTTATAAGACGTATAGAATCTAGAGAAACGCTTTTAAAAATCTACCAATAGAACTAAAACGATCATTTTTTAACAAAGTACGTAAACTAATCAGTATAATTTTCCATTCACAGAACGATGACATGCCAGCAATGGACGGTAACAACTACCAAGACGGCCTCGGCATGGGCAACCCCAACGGTCGGCCGATGAACCTGCAAGGGGTACAGGCTCAAATGCCCATGCCACCGAGCAGTCGCTAACAACCCACGGCCTAACGTTTCATTGTAAGATGTTTAATACTACTTTAGTTCCAGCTGACAAGTTTTAGAGACGTTTTTAGAGTGCACATTGATTTAGACTTTACAGATTTAAGTTTGGCTAACGAAGAATAAACTTCAGTATAACCCGACAAAAATTAAATGTTATGACATGTTAATAGTTTTTAAATTTGGTCGTATAATATGCAAGCACAAAAGTTTAAGGTCTGTGTCGTAACGTAATATCTCTTTTTACACGATTTTTTAATTATCCATTTCCAAAAACGAACTGGCAGTACTCACGACTAAATTTGGTGGGATTTTCTAATCCATGGTTTCGGACAACTATAATAATTATTAGTCATACGATTTATTATGTTTATTTATTGTTGGCTTATAGTGAAGTAAGCGTTTGAGTTAGCCAATAGGCTCTGTGAAGTCTACAGTAGGCCCTTCTTTCTGTTAATTCTATCAAAGATTACATTGAAGTTTGGGGAAGTCGGTAGGATAATGCTTGATACATCTAAAGGTTGTTCGTTGGAGATCTCTAAAATCGAAAAGTATGATTTCTTTTTCAATGTGTTTGTTTCAAACATTTCCTAAAGCATAAAATGTAGGTAGTTGGTTATTTTATATCATTCTACCTAGAATATGACTTCGTGAGAACAGTTTTAGGTAGTTTTTGCATTTTTATATGAATATGTTTTGTATGGACTTTTGCGACATGATACAGTATTGAAAAGAAGTCTGATTACACAAAAAAGGTAATTTCTAAGCGTCAACCTTTTTAAAGACGTCAGGCTAAAAAGTTTGTGTGTATTTATTTATTGCAAGTCAGAGGCTTGTCGGGTCCATATATTTCTCACGAAGCCATTCTATATTAGTGAATAATAACTTTATTCAAAGGAGATTAAGTGCACAATCGTTTGTTCGTAAAAGTAGTGAATCATATTCGCGTGGTATAAGATTTCATTTGGTACAGTCGTCTGCAAAAGTTTTAATATAATTAACGTATATTATATTATTGTTATTAATATTACGTCGCATACGACGTTTTACGAAATATGTAATAATAAAAAGTTGATACATTTAAGTGGTTAAAATGACTTTCATATAAAGGATTTTGAATTTTCGTGAAAATCTTAACATTTTCTGCATTGATTGCATCCATTAGTACATATTTTCTAAGACGTATATTCAAAGCATTTGTATGGTGACTGTACATTTCGCCTGAAGGCCTAAATCATGTTAATCCGCCATTTTGATTTGTAAAAATCGTGTCAATTCCACATGTAAATAGTCGTGCCATTTATATAAAAATAAAGGAATTTCATATTAGGTGTGTGTAATGAACTTTAAAAAGTTGAGGCTCACCGCTTTTTGACAAGTGTAAAGGTATTATTACATTATTTATTGTTTTATGTGTAAAAATATGGCATGTGGTGAAAAATTAAGTTTAGCGCCATCTCTTTTTCAAAACGCTGAACTAAACATCAATTTCCTATGCCAATGCCATATTTTTACTAATATTTTCTGTAATATGGTCAACTAATCTTTACTACTACTATCGTAATATTACATTTACTAACATAAACGCATATAATATACATTTTCTAATATTGGGATTAGGTATTTGTTATTATTTATAATAATATAAGACACATTTACACGAAACGCAAGGTAAATTCAAGTGATTTTCAATTTAGTTTGTAAATTTTTTATTTAAATTAAAAACACTAATTAAAAACTAACCAAACACTTTTGACCTCGATAGTCACTTTAGAGAAAATGTACTTGAATTTTAAAATGTACATAGAAATGTACTGCCAAAAAAAATTGGTGCAAATTGCCAATTTAAGGCTCGATGTATCAGAACAAGTAGTTGCTCATATCTGATTGTAAATTAAGATTGTATTCCTAAAACACATCATGGAAAAAATGTAAGAACATTTTCTCAGAAGTACTATAAATTTTATAAGATTTTGTATCCATTCCAAAAACCTTTATGGTAATCGTAAGTGTTTATTGTCCTCTAATATATTTAAATAAGAAATATCCGTCTTATGTCTAGCTGTAAGATTCAACTGAAAATAACATCCAGGCGGTTTTTTGGAAAAGAAAATTTCTTATTTATTTTTTTACATATTTTAATATTGTTTTTAAAGCGTAATCATATTATTTTTGCACAGTTTAGGTTTATTTTTAAACTATTGCAGCTTGAATACCTCATTCAATTTTGACAGCTATTTTACCCTTTTCTCATTTTCAAGAATGACATGGATGTTTTGGCCTGTGGCTATAATTGGAACTGTCATATTTTCTTAGTGACAGGCAATAGCAGCGCCACTGTTGTAAGAGCCACGCCAAAATTTGTAACATTATTTATTGATTTGCGTTGATGATCATTACAGATCAATATTATAATGAATCTTTATATTAAATGCTTCAAAATATACTAATTAAGTTGTTAATTGAAGATTCAAAGGAAACACATGGCGTGTGTATTTTAAAAGCGACAGAAGTGTGACAAAACTCGGTTAGCTTTGGCCGCGTAATATTCCTTGATTCTTTTTGGCAGTTTTAACAATATATATTTTAATAAATCATAATTAATTAATTTATTTGTTTTAACATTATACCCATGACTTTAGTAGGCAGCCTATAATACTTTGGTTGATTTTCGTCCCTCCGTTTGTTTAGTTAGTAACAACTATTTATTTTATTATAATCAAATATATTAAGAATTATATTTTAATTGTAGATTTTAATATAAGGGGTTATTGTGAGATTTGATTTTGATTTCTTTATATACAGGGTGTCAGTTTAAATACTCCATTCTGATAAATTTAATATACTAATAGCTTTTTACATTCACTTATAGTGACAAAACAATGACTATTATATAGACAAGAAATGACTAAAATATAGATCTTTCGGCGTTAAAAAAAATTTTTGAACTTTCACCCTGTTTTCATTAAAAAAAATAATTGGGTCAATGTTGATAATAATCTCGATATTTTGCATTTCTTTTCTAGTTGATTTCCATCCTCAGAATAAAGGCGTTATTTTGATTTAAAAAAGAATAACATTGTTTAGACTGACACCCTGATTCTTGCACAACAAAGCATTTGATACGTCCGTTGATGGATAATAGGTGGCATTTTGCAAGACGCAGCAGACTTTTACAATAAAACTATTGTGACACTACAAATATACAGGAAAAACTTAAATCTAAACACACAATTTCGTAACTTAAGCACCTCACCTTTTCCTTGTTGAAATACTTACCTTAAGGTCACTTTCAATACTCGAGCGCTAAAACACACCTTTTGATACATAATATGAAAATCGCTCGGCATATTTCAATAAAATTAAAACCGGAAAGTATTCAATTTAAAATCAGTACCTATATTCTAAATAGATTCCACATTAATATTGTGACGAGTTATACGCCTTCCCCTTTTGTGTGGTAGAGAAATCAGGTATGCTGCGCTTTTCGTGCTGCGTTTTGCAAAATGTTACCTAAATATGACTGATATGAACCTGGTACAAAACTACCTTTATCCAGTGCATTGTATTGATTTAGGTACCCGTAAGGTTTTGTATATTTTTATTATTAAATATAGTTAATGTACAACAATAATATTATATCATAATACTTGCCAGGAAACAGCTTCTATGAAGCGATTTTTTTTTATTTCAGCGCAAAAATATTTCCCCCCTTCGTTTTAAGGTATTAGACAATTTTAGATGGTATTAGATTTATTTTAATAAAATATTATATCTTAAATAGATGCATGTAAGCTTTGTATAGATACGTGAAGTTTTCCATTTATTTTTTTAATGATTTTTTTTATTATATTTAGTTCTTCCACTTCACAGAAAGAGGATCTCTAGTACTTTCCAAATTTTATTTTAGATAGGTATTAGTATTGTAGTGTCTTGCAAGAAATATGACACACCAGAGATTGACAAGCGCTTTGTCTGAAAACTAATAATTCGGTAATTATTTCCCCTGATTTGCCATATTTTTTGTCAGTCACATTACCGTGTTAATGAGGACTAAATGTAGTTGTACCCTAACAAATATTATTATATTGTTGTCTTTGGTCAACCATAGACTATAGAATTGTTGTAACAGTATAATACTCGATTATTTATATTTTATTTAAAATTTTATATTTGAAAGTATATTTAACTGTAAAATGTCTTAGTCGATACGACAGTAGATGTTTAATATAGGTTTCTTATTTCCAGTTGTATGTTGATTATAATAATAGTAATTCTCTTACAAAACACTTTAATTATAAAGAAATTATAATATAATATTATCACAGAAGATTAAAATGAATGATTTTATATTTTTTGGTTTTTTATTTTATTTTCGATTTTATTTCCTTGCACCGTTACCATTATTTTTTACAGCATTTTCTTATTTATTGATCTAATTTTTATCTGTTTTAATATACTTAGTACTGGTAATTCATGATTGAGGAGGACTTTATTTGTGTTCATATGTGCATATACATATTTATATGTATGTGTGTACATAATATTATGTACGTACGCACATTAACGCAACGTGTACGTACATAAAGAACACACACATAGAGGCTCAATAGTGAATTGCACATTGCAACAGCTATATTTTATATGACCAGTTATAAAATTCTTGTAAAACTACCGACCAAAGATGTGTTGTTTTGTCCAAAACATGAACTCTACGGATTTGTGCGCGTCGCGAAGAGACTTGTACGGAATTACGAATTTTTGATATATTTATACCTGAACAAGCTTCACCTGGCTTCCAGATGTTACGTTCCGTTGTACGTAGTCGCTGCAATTAGTTTAGACATTTTTTACCAATTAAAAAAAAACTAGGCTAAAATGTTGTAGAAATAAATTCATTGTAGAATAATTATGTTATACCTAATCACGAATAACGAAATAAACGTTTTTGGATAAACATTTTTGACATTGAAACAGTTTAATAAGTAATTAAGTGTAAAAAAAAACCTCCTATGTATTTGTATGAGTGCTCACATTTTATATTTATCAGTAGTGGATTAATAAATAATCAGTTATTGAATTTATAGATGTAATAGATGCGTAATTTATGGGAATATTGTATTGTCTTGGTTACATTTTGAAAAGGGGTACCTACTAATTTACTTTGTACTGATTCCTAAAAATCTGAGAATTTTCTCGTATGCAGACAAACTATAACAAAAGACAATGGAACATTTTTAACGTGCATATTATCGTGGGTTTACAATAATTAACGCATTGGTTATACGAAACTGGCACAAAATAGGCTTTAAAGTATTTTTTGTGCAGTTGGCTATACCTATATTCTAATAACAAAGTGGTGTAGGGTTTTTGAAAGTAAATAGAAAATTTGAGTGAATAGCTAAAGAAGCGAGTGTCACGTCTGCATAAGTTATCCGGCAAGCTGCAGTTGCCGCCGAAACCGTCAAAATATTGCAATTACTTTTTAATCATGTTAAAGTGTTATACTTTTCAATCATTTTGAGATGATAAATGATATGGGTTAAGAATATAAAGTTAAGAATACTTATCTTGATTCTGGTACGAGGGTCATTTTCAAAAAAATTGTACATTCATTTTTGTGGTTGTCCCATTACTTGAGCTGTAATTATAATTAATATTTGTAAAGTCTAAGTAGAATTAGTACAAAAAATATAATTATCGGTATTTTTTAAAGTATTTTATGTATTATTTTCATAAAAAACACAGGTACCAAAAAAGATATTAAAATATTTTAGTAGCAAAGCATTAAAAATTACAATGTCCCACCCTACAAGTTACGCAATAAAACTTTAAAATCTCAGATTTTATCAAATATATGTTTATTATGTTTATTTTTTCGGAAAATACAGATATTATTGCTTTAGTTTAAAATAACGCTATATTTTTAAGTTCATTATTATTATATTTAATAAATACATTTAATCGAGGACGTAATTCATGAAATGTGGAAAATTCCATTCCGAAACCACCTTTTTAGATATATATATTTATAAGTTTACCAAATTTAATGCTTATATATCAAGAACAACATTAAGTCTATCACTCAAACAGCGGCAATATTCGATTAGTTCATTTGGATGGCGATTGCAACAGCAAAACAGTGAAAGTGACCAATGGTCCATTTTTGATTTTCCGAGACCGAAACCAAAAAGAAAGCTAAGGAAAATAGTAAATTTTCTACAAAATGTATTGATGAATTCTATAAATATCATGGAATCGTGTATAATATTCAATTTTTAATATATACTACATTAATATATTTTTAACGAATTAATGTTGTTGAGATCTCGGTATCCGTTACTTCTTTTCCGAAACCAAAACACAGGTAACGTAGAAGTGGAAGTAAAAAAATTCGGAATGGAATCATAAAGCTTAATGCATACTGTACATTTTGGCAAAAGTGAGTGACATAAAGATGGCACCACTCGAATGTTCAACAAATCATAACAAATGAGTTTTTTGACAAAATTACATTTTGATAATTTTATACTTACTTTCAGTTTCCCCATGAACGCGTAGAGGTATTAAATTGAAATTCATATCAATAACTCGAGTCTATAATATCCTTAAACTGGAATAAAATCAAATTTCTATGTCCACAAAATAAATTTTTAGCCACACATTTTCATACTCGCAACTACTTGCAAGGGAATTAAAACCTACAGGGTACACTCCGTTGAGCTTAGAATTTTGAAATTTGGTAATTTGGTACCGACTCGTACTTGAATGGTTTTTATTATTTAATTCGAGACTGCCATTCCGACCAACTGAACCAATCAACTAGTTGGTCAGAATGGACTCGATTAAACAATTTGTTCCAATCGGACCAACCAGTTGATCGGATATTTTATTTATAACAAAAAAATTCCGTTCGGACCAACTAAAATTGTTAATCAAAACGGATCAACTGTATTCTTTCTCAACTAAACAACTATTTAGTTGGTCCATAAGATATATTTTTAAACACATAATATATCAAACTTGAAATACCAATATCGCGGAAAGTACTCGTCCTAGGCTAAGCATTTCAGATGACAGCTGTCGAACTTGATATGTCAATATCTCGGAAATTACTCGTCCTAGAGTGACACTGTCATGGAAGAAATTAAAGATCTTGAGGAAATCTACATTTCAGATGACAGCTGTCAAACTTAAAATGTCAATATCTCGGAATGTACTCGTCCTAGAGTGACGCTGTCGTGGAAGAAATTAAAGATCTTGAGGAAATCTACATTTCAGATGACAGCTGTCAAACTTAAAATGTCAATATCTCGGAATGTACTCGTCCTAGAGTGACGCTGTCGTGGAAGAAATGAAAGGTCTTGAAGAGATCTTCTTTTCAGATGACAGCTGTCAGACTTAAAATGTCAATATCTCGGAATGTACTCGTCCTAGAGTGACACTGTCATGGAAGAAATAAAATATCATGTAAAGATCTTCTTTTCAGATGACAGCTGTCAAACTTAAAATGTCAATATCTCGGAATGTTCTCGTCCTAGAGTGACGCTGTCATGGAAGAAATGAAAGGTCTTGAGGAGATCTTCATTTCAAATGACAGCTGTCATCGGGACCGAGATCAGCCTAAGACCAGCGCTTTCCGAAATTGACAGCTGTCATCTGAAAAGAAGATCTCCTCAAGACCTTTCATTTCTTCCATGACAGCGTCACTCTAGGACGAGAACATTCCGAGATATTGACATTTTAAGTTTGACAGCTGTCATCTGATTTGAAGATTTCCTTAAGACCTTTCATTTCTTCCATGACAGCGTCACTCCAGGACAATTACTTTTCGAGATATTGACATTTTAAGTCTGACAGCTGTCATCTGATTTGAAGATTTCCTTAAGACCTTTCATTTCTTCCATGACAGCGTCACTCCAGGACAATTACTTTTCGAGATATTGACATTTTAAGTCTGACAGCTGTCATCTGAAAAGAAGATCTCCTCAAGACCTTTAATTTCTTCCATGACAGCGTCACTCTAGGATGATAACTTTTCGAGATATTGACATTTTAAAGTTGACAGCTGTCTTCTGTCATGTATGTACGCTTTGGTTTTATTTAGTCATTTTAAATGGTTTTTAACACCGTTGCCTACAAAAAATCCAATTGAAGTTAAGCATAGTTTTAAAATGTTGTATTACCGACATAAACCGAAACAGCCATCAAAATAAAAACCCTTCTATTAGGTCGGCAATATATCAAAATATTCTATGTTTTGCATGTAAGAAAAATATAGCTTTCAGATCTGTTTATTTAGCAAAATGGTTTTTGTTACATTAAATTGGTTTTTGTTACAAACGTGCAATGAAGGCAATAATAATTATGATTTGAATTTTTTTTTTATTTTGAAAATGTTTTGGTGAAGATATTATTGATTGTAATAATTAAATTCATTGCTTGATGATTTTTACTATCAGTATGTCTTAGGCTTAAGAAATCTTTTCCATTACCAATGCACTCCGTTCCGTAACTGTCCCATTTATAATTTTGTCTAAGTTTTAATAATTAACGAAGTGCTATGTGATTTTTATGGTGCGTTTATTTTTATGGTTTAATATTTTTGGTCTCTCAATAATAATTGAGTTATATAGCTCTTAAGTGCTGCAATAATAAAAAAAAAGTAAATTTATTCCTCATTTTTATCCAAAGAGTAACGTAATGGAAACTTAATATACGATTCCTTGAGTTTGTTAAGTTGATTTTATTTTCCTATTTATTATTTATGAACTTTAAGGTACATTACACCGATTGAACAACTTTTTATTGCAAAACTTGCTTTATTTATATTATTTATCAACATTAGTAAAAAGTTTCGGAGTGGAATATATTGTGATACCTGAGTGTAGTAAAATCTTAATATTTCAGTAAATGAATTAAATTTATTCATTTTAATACCAATTTCTAATAATTAAATGACTAATTAATATATATTGGCCACAATAAAAGCTTTGCCACGATCTTACATATTTTCATCAATTTTTCCGCAGTGTACAGTTTTTTTGAAAATGACCCACGAAGGAATTTTCAAAATATAACCGAGACTTGTTGCATAGTGCGCGCACGTATTTTATTGGTGATATAAATTCGTTTTTTACATAATGTATTACACGTAATTGATACGTATTCAGCCGTGACGAGCGATATGTTACGCGTAACGAGCGATAAGTTACGCGTGACGTAGTGCGTATCGCCGTATCGCTGGTCGTGACGTAGTGCGTACCGACGTATCGCTGGTTGCGGCATTGTTATGATAACAAGTAAAGATGTGGGTGTTTGTGACATCGCGGTATTAATATTTGAAAACAGTATTATTCAGTATCTCATGTACCAACGTTGCTAATACACTTACCTACATTTAAATAAATAGTGTGTTTTATTTACCCGTCACACTCAGAAATGATAAAATTCCTTCTTAGTCCTTACACTCTTGACTCTTGACAGAGTGGTCGTGGTTGATGATGCTGCATTTTCATTATTGGCTAAAACGGCCCTCGCGATGCGCCTCCATTTGTGCAGAGCCTTCGTCAGTCCGGTCCTTGTTACTCCGTAGTGCAGAGTTCCCGAGAAGCTGGAGACTGTGACAAATGATAAAATCGAATGACGAAATTTAAGAACTGCAAATGTAAATAGTATAGTTAGGGCGTTCGGAACACTTCTTCAGTGCACGAGGATGCAGTAATCAGATTTTCGCCTTTTCTGAAAAATAGAGATTAAACATAATCAAAGCGAAACGCAGTAGATAAATCATAGAAACGATGGAAGGTACTTATGTATATGGATTTTGACTAAACCCATTTAGTTTGAAGTTTGTAGAGCAATCCCTGTAGGGTACAGAAGTTTAAAAAAATGCAGAAAAAATCTTCAGGTCTCATATAGTAAGTACCTACATTATAAAGGTTCAAAGAACTAGGTTAGCCACAGTAGGTACAAGCATGTTGCATAATTCACTAATGCACCGTAGCGTAGGTGGGCAGCACAGCGGCGAGCTTATAGGAACCAAATGACTTATCGACAGATTATACCGTACAGTTTATTGTTTGTACTCGTTCATAGCAGTACGGTACCTAATATACAAATTCGAAAGCCAATTTACCAAGCAACTTGCATGAAAAAATGTATGTACCTATCTATTTTACAAATCTTATCAAAACTACGGCCCCCGCATCGTCGGTTTATATCACGCGAGATCGGCCAAAGAAAAAATCTCCCAATTTCAGCTTTTCAAAAAATTTGTTAGAACTGTACCTACCAAGGTTCAGCCAACTGAAAATCCTAAATTCGCTAGGTATCTACTGCACGCTATGATGCAATTATAGAGAGTTAGTTTACTGACGATCATGTCTATATTCACAGAAATGTCTCAATTACGCACACGCAACAATGGAGTTCAAAAACTGCTATTTAAGTACTTATAGATTTTTATTATTACCTTCATTTTATTAGATAATAGCACGGTAAAGAGAAATACAGTAATATGACTCCCTAGAAGCGGTTGAACTCAAGGTCGCGCGAGTTTGCAACGAAGTGGGTAGGGTTCGATAGGCAGCGAGGTGCCGACTGCCGAATAAGCGTTATTGTGAATAACTCAAAATATCAAAAATAATTAAATACTTTGTGATATTTTTACTAATTCACAACGATTATTCGGAAGTTTACTGCATAAAAACGTCTATTCGGCACCTCGCTTCTTGCCGATACCTGTCGACCGCGTTGCAAACTCGTGCGACCTTATGTCAACCGCTTCTAGGGAGTCAAATTACTGTACCTATATCTCTTTACCGTGATAATAGTTATCAATAGACAAAAGGCGAGTGAACAGAGTATTGAAAGGCAGCGGTACCCTTGGAATTGCAGGTATCCATAGGCGACGGTAGCCACTCTTTCTGCCTCCTGTATGCATAATTATCAACTAGAGCGACTTGCACTGGAATAAGACATTGTCTTGTTACAAGCTTTTATTTACTTTCACCTGTCTGTTGTCTGTCTGTTTGTCGGTCTGTCTGTCTGTCTGTAATCAAATCTTGCAACTTTAATTTGGCCCACTTCCCGGTATCCGATTCAGCTGAAATTTTGCTTGCATGTATGAATCGAATAACAATGCAATATTATTATAATATGGAGCTGATCTGATGATGGAGCTGGAAGGTGACCATAGGAACTCCGTAATTAAACGACGCACCCCATCGAGTTTGGGCTCATTTGATTCCTCTTGACAAGTACTTCATGGTAGTAATAATAAAATCTTGTTTTTAAAAAGATTTTTTTAAATTTCACTTGTTTTACTGGGTAATCTCGTTTTATGTTATTTCCGTTGGTTTTATGGGATAAAAATGCCTGAGATTGTAGGTACATACATTCCTCTATTATAATTATGCTTTTATAAGTTTTTATGTGAGGACCGGGGACGCGTGACGCGCTACGTCTCTGACCATATAACTTTTATTTTTTATGATACTATGTCATACACTATTAATATTTAGTATTAATTCCGCTTAAATAAAAAATACGTATTACAATACGTACGTATTGTAAGAAAGTCTGTATAAATGCTGAAGGAAATCAGTACCTACTACGGATCGGATGGCATCATGCATAAAGTAACAAGGTTGGGCCCGGCCGGCGTTAAACAGTTGGAGTTGGGCGCGCTCAAATCGTCCATTCCGTTCGTAACTACTTCGACTTGCTTCTATTGTCACCATGAATTTAAGAAAACTACGGATATACTCTGCTCATATAATTCTTTAAAGATATTAATGTCATGTTTATATATTAAATTATGATTACCTACACAAGAGTGTTTTTTTGGCTTGTTCTCATTTGGACAGATTCTCATATGGACAGATTCTCATATGGACAGATTCTCAAAATGACGGGAGTACACTTATGCAAAAAAGGATATATAATTTTTTTTTATTACGTCATCTTATGGCTGCCGATGAGAATTTAAATTTTCCTGTGGACTACTCCTCGTCTTAAGGGTATTTTTACCAAAAATGTCTAGAAATTCCCATTGCGACTAGTTTACTACATTCACGTATTTTTCATATACAGTCAGTAGGTATATGAAAATTCACAATGTTCATCATAATATTATTACAACATGGTCTTATAAAGTACTAGGGTACCAGAAATTAGAAGGAGGTTAACCAAAACCATAAGGAGCTCAAAGAGCGCAACGCAAGTGTGACTTCAAAAAAATTCAATCTCTTCTGGTATCTGGTCTCCTAGTACTTTTTGGAGGTTTGTTTCCATGGATCCTAGGATTACATGAAGATATTAAATTTTTGAAAGTCCTACTTCTTACATATTGTTCTTGCTGTAAGCCCTACCATGACACACGATATCCCGACGAAACTTCAAGAGTAGAACTGTCATCCCATACATTGTACTTATGTGAATCGGGACTGCCATTCCGACCAATTGAACCGATCAACTAGTTGGTCAGAATGGTCTCGATTAATCGATTTGTTCTTATCGGATCAACCAGTTGATCGGATATTTATAACAAAAATGTTCCGTTCGGATCAACTGATTCTTAATCAAAACGGATCAACTGTATTCTTTCTCAACTAACCAACTATTTATTTGGTCTATAAGATATATTTTTAAACACATAATAATATGTCAAACTTGAAATACCAATATCGCGGAAAGTACTCGTCCTAGAGTGACGCTGTCAAGGAAGAAATGGAAGATCTTGAGCAAATCTTCATTTCAGATGACAGCTGTCAAACTTAAAATGTTAATATCTCGGAAAGTACTCGTCCTAGAGTGTCGCTGTCATGGAAGAAATGAAAGATCTTGAGCAAATCTACATTTCAGATGACAGCTGTCAAACTTAAAATGTCCCTATTTTTAGTTTTTTGAGTTTTTCATGAAACTATGAGAGTTTAAATAAAAATCAGGCCGTGAATTTTTTAAATAAAAGTTAACAAGAATTTGCATCTAAAGTACCAGGAACACATAAAAACATAAGAGCTAGATTATTTAATATATAAAGAATAAACACGAGTGAATTAAATTAAAAATCGCGGTTTTTTTTTAACGTTTTCCAAATTTGTTATTCCCCATTTTCTGGTGGCGGCCATGCTGGATTTCAAATTTATTATAGTGCGTTGTATTTTAGAAGCTAAGCCCTTTCATTTGATACCCATATTGAGGGGGTCGTAGAAGAAAAAAATCATCCGCCATTTTGTAGCGGCGGCCATCTTGAATCCATTTCTACCAAACATAGTTAAGAACACTCTCGACTAACTATGAAACAAAAAAACTAGATCAAAATCCGTTCATCCATTCGGGAGCTAAGATGCCACACACGCACGCACGCACGCTCTAACACACAGACATACAGACACGTCAAACTTATAACACTCCGTCGTTTTTGCGTCGGGGGTTATAAATTAAGCTATTAGTACAAAATTTAATTTAATCGACCTCCTTTATAGTAATGAACTCCTGGTACTTTTTGTGGTTGTGTGTTCCTGGTGTGAAAAAATCTGTTCAAAAAATCACTCGCGTGATCAGAATCTGTTGTGACTGCAAATGATAATTTATTAGGTGCTGTGTATGTACCTGTACCATTTCCGTCATTTTGAGAATCTGTCCATATGAGAATCTGTCCATATGAGAATCTGTCCAAATGAGAATCTGTCCAAATGAGAACAAGCCCTATTTTTTTTTTAATAATAAACAGGCCTACGTTAACGATTCCATCCCACGGTGGGATTCCCACCTAATGAACGGTGACGACGATGACCATGAATTACATTAAGATTCCTTATAAGGTTCTTACAGATTCACAAGTTCAATCCAGTATGAAATTTCGAAAACGACATAAAAGAGCTAGATTAAATGTGCGACTTGTATGTGTGAACGAAATTGTATATTATAGTGTGAAATAGGCAACTTTTTTGTTAGTCTAAACTGAAAACTGCTGGGCAAAGAGTTTCAAATCTCTCTCTCTCTCCCTCCAAATATAGGTAGATATAAATATGTCTCTTTCCCGCGTCACCTAATTTAAATGATAACCTATGGCAAGAAAAACACCTCTACGAAAGGAATCAATCATAACGGAGGGTAGTTAGAAAAATTCTCCCACCATCATAAATATTGCGTTTTGTCGACAGCACATTGCCTACAATGCGTGCTGAGTCGAGCCGGAGGCACGGTGCCTTTGCTCCTAATTTTTTCCGAACACTATCTCCGGTGTGACTAGCGATTCATGCCGAGATTTCCGAATTATAATTGCGTTCTTTCCGTGCGCGTGTGATATTTTTTCTGGAATCCCTCTTGTCCGTGTTTGTGACACTTTGGATGTTTATTCTTGGAACTGCACTCCATTTGGTCTTGGTTGACCAACCTGCAAGACTCCCGTGCTGGACTGTGGGGCTGCTGCTGCTCGAGGCGGTGTAGATTTAAAGGTTGGTGGTGCACTTCAATTCTATTCTTTTAGAGCGTTTTTGTGGTGCTTGGAAGTTTGCAGGTAGGTAAAGTTACTTCAGGATGATGAAATTATGATGGTATACAGAGCACCTGGATTCTTCCTTATTTCTGGTCTTTAAATATTGTTCATCTTGCTGAAAATACAAAAAACTCTCAATAACTGTTAATCTTTATTGTAAGGCATAATAAAACAATGTGCAAAGTACGGGCCCTTCCAAACTCTCACCAAAAGAGTTGTTAGCCGAAGTTAGTCCCAATAAATCGGCGTATGATGGTGACCCTAATAACAGTAACAAAAGCTATTACCTTCGTCGCGACTTGCCAACTTTGGTTATAAACTTTATATGTATGAAACCGGCGGATAATCCCAGCTTCGGAGTATGCGTGCGCCTTTATCAACGAGTTTTGTGTTCTATTTGCATAAATCTGTGTATTTGTGTCCAAACGCTGTGTAATAATGCCAGATATCGCACAACGGCAAGGCGGTTATCGGTTTACAGCTCTATGTAAGGTAAAGACTGTCTGAAACAAAGGCCTGACCGCAACTCATGTAAATTTTTTATAGCTCGCTGCTTTGCTCGCTTGGCCAAATCCTTTCTTAGCGGAGGTCAACGTCATAAAACCTATCTAAATTCCAAATTTCAACCCAATCGGTTCAGCGGTTTAGGCCGTGCGTTGACAGGTCAGTCAGTCACTCTTTCTTTTTATATATTCAAAATACCGCATTCTATGGACGAGCCGCACCAGGACGGAGTATATAGTAGGTATCTATATATTATAATATCCATCTTTAGTGTAAATTAGTTCATATGAATTGTGCGCAGGAGTTATTTAAATAAATCAATATACTGTGACTGCTGTAGTTTGCGCCAGTTACTACTACAGCTACGCTACTTGAGCATTAAACTTTTATAGAGACTTAGGTATATTCAGCTGTAGACGAATGAAAATGGGTGGACCGATTGAGTTGAAATTTGGTCTAATAGATATAGCTCAGTCCCTAGAATCACAAAGAGGCTACAGTGCAGCTGATAAACCTGGGCTGCTGGGCGCAGCTAGTACATAAAAGCCGACTTTGACTTAGGGAATACGTATTGTTCTGGTAATTAACACTTACCACTAGGCGTCACTTTTGTTTTGCAAAACACGGCATCTGCCTTTAATTCTAAAGTCTATGAATTGTGCGTTAGCCGGGTTATATTGGGGTATTTGATAAACTTATTGCGCCGCTCGAGAAGCAAATTTCTTAGTAGGTCGAGATCTTTTTGAGGCCAATGAGAGGCTGTATAAATAATTGGAGTTATAATGGTCAAATCAATTTACATATATAGATTAGTAGTTCATATATTTAGCTAACTGTGCTAAGCTGTTTTACCTAATGAAGTCTAATTCCAGGGTCTAAGCTAATTCTATATTAAATTTTAGCTCAGAGCGTTAGAGGCGTGATGAGTGATGAGTTGAGGGTAGTAGGAACGAAATTTAATAGTTACACTAGCTGCGCCTAGCGGTTTTACCCACTTCTGTATAGCCTATGTGCTATTCCAGGGTCTAAGCTATCTCTATATCAAATTTCAGCTCAATCGGTCCACCCGTTTAGGCGTGAAAGAGTAACAAAAATACATCCAGACATCCATACCTTCTTACAAACTTTCACGTTTATAATGTTAGTAAGATATTTTATTACTTATACTATACAATAAGCAGTCTTATCGCACGAAGCAATTCACTCTTATCTGAAAAAAAGATTCTTTTGTGGGGCTAATTACATCTTAAACAAGTGAAATTTAAAAAAAAAACTTTTTAAAAACAAGCTTTTATTATTATTACCATCTAGCACCAAAGTACTCGTCAAGACGAATCAAATGAGCCCAAACTCGATGGGGTTGCGTTGTTAAGTTACGGAGTTTTATGGTCACCTTTCAGCTCCATCAGCAGATCAGCTCAATGTCATAATAATATTGCATTTCATCCAATTTATACATGTAAGTAAAATTTCAGCTCAATCGCAAACCGGGAAGTGGGTCAAATTAAACTTGCAAGATTTGATTACAGACAGACAGACAACAGACAGGTGAAAGTAAATAAAAGCTTGTAATAAATCAATTTAATTATTCTAAATCTACTTAATAGTGATGCCCTACCTGATTTGATAGATTGATATTTAGTAAGTCTTGATAAATCAATTTTAATTTAATAATATCCGGTCATCAAATTCACGAATTGGACAGTTTTCAGCAAAATTAATTAGAATTCAGCTTTTATTGTAGGCATAACGATTCATTTCCACATTATGTCTGAAATCATCTTTCGGAGGCAGTTAAGTTTAATTTATTATTTGGCGAAATTAAATTGTGAAATATGAAATACACGGCGGTTTAGCATAAAACAATACTTAGCGTTGTGTTGAGGTGAAATCCGGCATGATGGATGGCCGCGGCGGACTGTGGAATAACACACCTATTACCTAAATATGCGATATTTTGATAATACTTAAAAAAAACTATATGATATCGCACGTCTGACGTCTACTCATTCTATCATCACTTTTTCAAACAAAGGTGAAAAACCAATTTTGCTAGGTAGGTACGCTTTAGGTAGATACGGGATTTCGATGGTGTGTGTAACTCAAACTCAGTAGTCGATTTTTGAGTTTACTACGTTTAGAAATTTTTAAGCATATATTTCTATTAAGAACACTAAATATTCTGCAGTGCACAAGGACATCGTAATCAGTTTGTCGCCTTTTCTAATAGATAGTTTTTTTGATTTCCTGCTGTTGATCTACATTATGCGCGATATCTTCTTCTAAATATATAAAAGGAAAGAACGACTGATTGACTGACTGATCTATCAACGCACAGCCCAAACCACTGAACAGATTGGTTTGAAATTTGGAACACAGATTGTGACGTAGACCTCCGCTAAGAAAGGATTTGTACAGTCAGCTACAAAGAGATGTATCCATGTTTGGCTTACAAAATGAAGTAAATTTTCATTTGCCACAATGAACTACCCTTGGTTCGTGACATTTCTAGTAGCAATCAAACTTTATATTATCATCGACTCGTTTAATATGCAACAATGATGTATCCCACTACTTTTCCTTAGGTGATACATAATAATAGCATTTAAAATGAATCGAATATAGTATAAGATTTGGTGGATACTGAAAATGTCACGAAGTAAGGGTAAATAATTTTTGCATACTAAAAGTTCCTTCCTTTTGTAAGACTAACATGGATACATCTCTTTGTAGTTTACTGTACACGCGGGCAAAGCCGCGAGCATAAGCTAGTAGAGGTATAAAACCTCACAGGAAAAAAGAAGGAGCTATATTTATCTATCACCGTAGTCCAGAATCCACCCCCATCCAGCACGGATTAACGTCGTGAAAGATTACAGCGGTTATACGTATGATTTATACAATTATACCACCTGGATTTGTTCATATTGTTACTGTCGCACCGGATAATCGGGCGGAATCATCTAAAATGGTTTAGTCAACTGGACGGCACAATGTTGTGCTGCTATGGCTGGTATTTTTGCATTGAGATTTTTTTTACAGTTGGTATAAATGTCATTGTTTAAATAGGTCTTTGTTGACATTGAGTAAAACGCGTTACATGTTTTTTTATACAACCAAGTTAGAAAACGAGCAAGACGCTCTCCTGGTCGTTAACGCTGCCCATAATTAGTGCAGAGTTACCTATTTAAATTCTTGGTGCACTGCACCAACGCTTCTTACTCAAGTCATATAAGATGTTAAGACTCTTTAGCCCAGTAATTTCACTAGCTACAGTGCCCTCCTACCGAAGCAAGGTAATGTTTTGCACATCACTCCTCAGGCGGTTAATCTATAACTGGCACTGTTTGGGTACCCACCTAGACGACCTCCTGCAAAGGAAGTCTACCCCCGGTATGTCACAGATCAGAAGAATGTAACTAAATTCATATTAATCTTCCGTCGAGAGTACGGGAGGGTTATGTAGGACTTTCTTTCTCTCCTAGGACGACTGCACAAGCTTACCCACTAAAACAACTCGGTGTCACTCCCGCATCGTCTTTGTTATGTAAGACATGGAATAAGCAGAGCCAATACTTCGCCTGCCTCATGAACAAATTCCTACTTTAAAAAGGTAGAACTAAAATATTTGTACTCGCATTTAAGTAACAAAAGACGAGTCGACTGTGCACGGTGAGCTTATTTCGGTCAAATTGCACTTATGGTCACTAAATCGCACTATTTTTTTACACTAAACGATTCATGAGTATTAGGATTCATCTTTGTAAATAAACGGCATAAATTCACTTGTAGTAAGTCAGTACGAAGCGGGGCGCGGACGCCGGCGCGTAACCGCAGCTACTCCCTGAAGAAGATCCTCGTACAGGATCGAAACTGTCGGCACGAAGCCGAAGTAAATTCAAGTCAGTTTATGCCGTTTATTTATAAAGATAAATCGCACTAAGTCGCTAGGATAGTTTTCGGAAAATGTTTAATGACAACATTTCATAATAACATTAAAGTAGCTAATAGCACCTGTAACTGTGCCTAGGCATTAGGCACTCGCACAATGCCTAGATATCCATTTGATTTACCAGATTGACATCACGACCCGCCTCGACACTCCCTGTAGAGTTGCGAGTTATTGGTATTTATCGATAGATTGAAAACTTCTTAAGGAATATCGTTGATTATGATAACTTTTAGTAATTTTTGTTGAAGCCGTCCGCGTTTATGTTCTTTAAAACAAGGTTCAAATCTGAGAGTGACTGTGTAATTAAGGCTTCTGCTTGAAATTTCTGAAGTTTAAATTAATTTGTATAAGTAATGTGTATGTGTTTGTCGTATCACTCAAACGATTTGGCAAATTTTTACCATTTATTGGCTTACTTCTAGCCATAGGCAGATTTAGGGGAGGGGGGGGGGGGGCAGGCCCCCCCCAGAATAATTGTAGAAATACGAATTTTGCACATATTTCTTGGTCAAGATTATTATTTTTTTCTCGGCGCTCGTAGCGAGCTGCTCGCGCACTTACTATTAAGGATATTTGAACTATCTAACTGTTCAGAGCGAGCTAAACACACACTTTTCGTAGTAAAAATTATAATATTTTTGCCCGTCTGCACCTTGGCCCCCCCAAGGACCAAATCCTGGATCCGCCCTTGCTTCTAGCCTCACTGGAGGCTCAGAATATGTTACATCAAAAACAGGTCAGTAGTTTTCAATAATGAATAAAAACGTGAGCCTTTTGTTTATTTATTTTATTTGTTTAAAATTATAAATGACACGAAATCGTTGAAGTCTTTTGCTAGAAAAGTTTTGTGCGTCGCAAATAATTAATTGTAATATATGAAATTAATATAATCGATAAGAACCAATCTCATCTCTAATCACAAACGCAGATGTAGTCGATAATAACTGCGTGCTTAAATGCAAAGTTCACAATACTAGAGACGTCAAGTTGTGCAACCCATGCCTTCATGAGGTGTGGCTAATCAATGATTTATGCTGAAATGATAATAAAGTGATCGCTTCCATTGGACATCCAACTGGATAATACGTCAATTTTGTTGTAGTGAAGTTATTGAAAATTCTGTACTGTGGTATTGGTAGGTATAATTATTATTGGTGTCCGTTGCCTCTCCCCCCGCCAAAGCTAGCCGTTTTTTTGGCTTACAAATTAGTACCGGGGTAGTCATCTTTGTTGGTTCAACACTCAAAGCAGAGATGTTCTCAGATAAATACTACGAAATTCTTTAAATAAGTATTTTAATAAAAATATAATTAGTAATCGATAAGAACCAATATCATCTCTAATCGCAAACGCAGATGTAGTCGATAATAACTGAGTGCTTAAATGCAAAGTTCACAATACTAGAGACGTCAAGTTGTGCAACCCATGCCTTCATGAGGTGTGGCTAATCAATGATTTATGCTGAAAAGATAATGAAGTGAACGCGATCGACTGGATTTACAATTATTATTAATTGGACAAATTGGCATTGGGTAAATCTTAGGGGCTATGAGTATGATTCATAGAACTTTGCAAATAATTTACTATAAGTTTAATTTAGTTTATTTATTCATAAACAATCCAATGTACAATGCTATAAAATTACACCAAATATGTATTAAATTTCAACTTAAATAATCCACAATATGATTTTAGAAAATTATGTTTTTCGAATTCAGTAACCTCGATCATTTTTTCGTCGGTTAACAAAATATCATTGGAATAATATTGCCTATGTGTTTTCAGGGTCTAAGCTAAACTACTAAATTTCAGCTCTTTTTTTTTATTGATGAAGTAGAAGACGAGCAAGACGCTCTCCTGATGATAAGAGATAACGCTGCCCATAATCAGTACAGTGCTAATTAGGATTTCACAATGATGTGAAATTCTATTTATTTTATTATTATTATTTCTAGGAGCACTGCACCAACGCTTCTCACTCAAGAGTCATAAGATGTTAAGACTCTTTAGCCCAGTAATTTCACTAGCTACAGTACCCTTCTACCGGAGCACAGTAATGTTTGCACATCACTGCTCAGGCGGTAGAATAACTGGCACTGTTGGGGTACCCACCTAGACGACCTCCTGCAAAGGAAGTCTACCCCTGGTAAAAGAAAGCTCATTCGGTTATATATTATATATTTCGTAATTAAGTTTCTGATAAACGGGAAACCGCTAATGAAGTCCCATCGTTGAAATACTAGTTAATCAAAATAAATAAACGCCTAGTTTGGCGACCGCTAGTTTCTTTATGTTGTCAATCGTGCTACTGTGACTGGGCACTGTGGTTCAGTACATAAGCTTTTAAACTTATATAACGGATTTATACAATTTCGATTTTCTTTTTTTTTCGTTTTTTATACTGCTGGTCATTCAACTCTCGTGGGAATTAGTAATGTAGTAGTATCCCGTTCCTTTCTACATAGCGGACTCAATGTCCATAGAAATCTGTTAGTGAACCAATTCCGAACATAATATATTATGGTTCTTGTGCTTCACTACAGTACTGATGGCTACCGCCGGTATCAGGGCCTACCGGGGTAGAGTTCCCGAGAGCTGGAGACCGTGACAAGTGAAGGCGCGGCGAGGGCTGTTTTAGCCAATAATGAGAATGTAGCATCATCAACCACGACCACTCTGTCAAGAGTGAATGACTAAGGAGGAGGATACTGCTTGTTACCACCCACTGGACAAAACCGTATCGCCAAGTCGTCATTGTGACCGTATTCCGGCATGATGTTCAGTGAAGCCAGGGAGGAATTTATCCTGCCTTCTTGGTATAGTCTACAATAATCACCGGTCTCATCGCTTAACATCTCGCGAGATCGTGGTCAAAGACTAACCGCTTTTGGTCGAGGCGACGTGTGACCAAAATGCTGGATATATTTGGCTCAACGTATAAGTATTGCTAGGTGTTAATGGACCGACAACGCGTTCTAATGCCACTGGTGTTGCAGACATCCATAGGCGACGGTACCCGCTCACCATCAGGCGGCCGTTGGCTTGTTTGTCTTCTCTAACTTTAAAAAAAATGCCATTCAACGTGGCAATTCTGCCAACATTCTGGGCCTCAACAAACTCTGCCATCTTGTCAGATGCCGCCTGATGGACAGTGGTTTGGAGCAATTGGATTCTGTAGATTGGCTTGCGGCCGATCTGTATCAGTAGATGTATCAGTAGATCTGGATCAGTAAAAGTGTTCTTTACTGCTGTAGTAATGTTAGTTTGTTTTTCTAAATAAAGGCATTTGCCACAGCAAATTTAAGGCAAATTATATATCTATTATGAATACTCCAGCAGTTTAGCTCAAACAGAATAGATTACGCCAATTTATACTGTCACAGTCGAGATATTGACTAGGTTAAAATCTAATTCCATTATTTAAATAACTAAAAAATACTAATTACCTACGTTTTTGTTGAGGCCCTTAAGAATCGAATATGGCTCATTCTCATGGGATCGATTCTCATCGTCACCTCCATGGCAATTCTTCTTTATTGCTTTCATGTTAAATTTTAGTATTATATTTTGCGTCTATTAGGACAATCTTTATTTATTTTGTAGTTTAATTAATAATTTACAGTTTTATACGCCATACAGCCAATTAAAGGTTCACACGTATGTATATTATTCACTGTATCTAAAAGTAGTGCGTAGAGTTAAACCTCTAGGAATCCGTATGCCCTTTAGTAGGCAATCGTTTATTTGAACGTGGCCGGTATGCCTGCGTACTGAGGCAATCTTTATTATTAGCCCAGCTTCTAGGCCAGTTTAGATATCGGTAGAATTATTGCAGTGGCAGGTGAACTTTAGTTTATCTTTAGCTTTTGGTTCCATTGAGATGACATAAAGTATTATAATGTCAACAATAAAATGCTACACTTCATGCTTCTAACGCTCGTTTTTTGTGTGTCGCGTTGTGTGGGCTTTACATAACTGTGCTTCGGTAGGAGAGCACTGTAGCTAGTGAAATTACTGGGCTGAAGAAGTAATGTAGGAAGCGTTAGTGCAATGTAAATAGTGAAATCCTGTGTGACACTGTACTGATTATGTGCAGCGTTATCTCTTACCACCAGGAGAGCGTCTTGCTCGTCTTCTTACTCTGCGTTGCATAAAAAAAATGTTTTATGGGCCTAGCTCAGGGTGTACTGGGCCTTGTGCTGAAAAAATAATTATTCATTCATTTATTGATTGCGAAAATGGGACAATAAGATGGAACAATTTAGGAAAGGTTGAGGGGGGGTTTAGGTTGACGTTTTGGGGTTTTTTATTATTGTTATAAAATAGGTACGTCAAGATTCGATTTGTTAAGCTCACCAAACAACTCGCGTACCCAACACGTGCCTAATCTTCAGTCTAAGATTAAGCTAATTCGCAAGGCCTTTACAAATCCCCGCCCACTGATAAATTATAATGTAACATTACCCTAATGATCAATAGAACAAGCATGCGGTCATGGGACCTACACTAAGCACTAGGCACTAGGCTGATTTGTGGCTTGAACCTAGGTGTGTAAAGCCGATACAAACGTGGGCTTCGTGATTACTAATAACTACAGGGTGTCTAGCGTTTGTGGTTGGAATTGACTTACTGACTGATGTATTGATTGAAATTTCGAAAAGGTGTTTATGTGTTGCACTTGTAACTTCTATTTCCTAATGCTAGAAATTGCATTCAAATGTTGAATAGGTATCTATTACTTAAACTTTGAGTTTGCTGAACATAGGCCTCCCCTTTGTACTTCCATATGTACCGGTTGGAAGTGACCTGCATCCAGCGTCTTTCAGCGACCTTTATAAGGTCGTCTGTCCACATTGTGGACTTCTATCCCTATTGTCAAATAATGTACCTATTTTTTTTCTTTTAATTTCATTTATTTTGTAAAATTTGGCAATAAATTTATTTTCTTTCTTTCTTATGGTTTCGTCATGTCTGTCTGTCCGTCCGTATGCCACAGTCACTTTTTCCGAAACTATAAGTCTGTAATGTTGCAACTTGGTAAGTAGATGTATTCTGTAAACCGCCTTGATATATTCACAAAGCAATAGAAATTTTTTTTTTGACATTTCAAATCGATTCAGTCTTCGATTCCGGATAAGTGTATACCCAGCTGGACACCTTTGTAAGGTAACTTTCATACTGAATCTCTAATTGAGAAGTCCTCCTATCTTCCTTTGTATCTATCGAATCAAAACCCGTAATCAATCAAAACTAGTAGTCATTTGAGCATCCAATTACATTCGATTAGCTCTCAATTCGGAACCGGAAGCGCAGAGACGTCGCAACATGGCGGCGGTAATATCCGGTCAGAGATCACCTGCGGCATATTATGGAGTTAGTTTCTGTAATGGTGAAATGAGTAGAATGCGAACACTCTAGTAATTATAATTGTTCACAAGATTAGAAAGATTATATTAGATTCCTAATTGTGAAGCAGGTCGTGCACTATTGCAGGTGTTTATGTAGTGATGTGTATATTCCATTGATGTCTGCACTGGCGGATCCAGGATTTGGTCCTGGGGGGCCAAGGTACAGACGGGCAAAAATATTATAATTTTTACTACGAAAAGTGTGTGTTTAGCACGCTCTGAACAGTTAGAAAGTACAAGTATCCTTAATAATAAGTGCGCGACCAGCTTGCTGCGAGCGCCGAGAAAAAAAATATAATCTTGACCATGAAATATGTGCAAAATTTGTTCCTCTACAATGCTTCTGCTCAATTTCTTCCCTAAATCCGCCTATGGACGTCTGCATCAATGTGTGCGGGTTGCGAGTCGCTTTGCAGTTGGGAGAGGGATGACTGTTGTGAGGAAGCCAAGGAGGCACTGCTCGAGAGGTGGAGTACGCGTCTGGCCCACCCTCGAGCAGGCAGCTGGACAGTGGTGGCAGTTCGTCCACTACTCCAGCAGTGGACGGACAGAGAGCACGGGTCCTTGACCTTCCGGCTCGTGCAGGTGCTTTCCGGGCACGGATGCTTCAGAAAGTACTTGCACCACGTAGCCGGCAGGGAACCGACTCCTGCTTGCCACCACTGTGGTAGCGACGTGGATACGGCGCAACACACACTGGAGGAGTGCCCAGCTTGGGTCAGTGAGCGCCGTGCCCTCGTCGCTGTTATGGGGGGCGAACTCTCGCTGGCAACCATGGTTAAGGCCGCCTATTGTAGACCTTTATATATTTTAGTTTTAAGCGTTTTTTGTTATCTTTTAACTGCAATAAAGAGTATTGTATTGTATTGTATTGTATTGTTAGAGCCATGGTTGCGAGCGAGGAGTCGTGGCAGGCTGCGGTCTCATTCTGCGAGAATGTTATCTCGCAGAAGGAGATCGCGGAACGCGAACGGGAGGTCACCACCGACCTCCCGATGCGTGCCCGGAGAAGGGGGCGTCGGAGGCGTATCTTCCACGCCCTTCTCCAGCCCCCATAACCTGGGTCTAGGCGGCGAGTACGGGGGTATTCGTCGCCGCAAGAACAGACCCACGAGGTGGCGCGCGCGGTGTTTCCGCGCGCCCTTGAGAGGGTGGGGTGAAACTCCTCTTCACCCCACCGCGGAGGGGTCCTCCTGTCAGTGAGGACCAGACGCCGTCGGGGCAGCGGATGAATGCTTCGGCGTACCAGTTGCCCCGGCATTATGGCGTCCCGCAGGAACACCCCCAGGTTTTTTAGTGGGTATCCCCGCCGCTACCATCTTTGGCGGGGGAGTCCCACATACCACCTCGCGCCCCCCGGCGTGGGGTGATGATGCGTAACGCATTTTTCCTGGGTAAAAAAAAAAAAAAAAGGGATGACTGTTGTATAATATTATTTTTGATAGTACATGTTTAGGGTATAATGGAACTGGCATGCCCTTAAGGGTATAAGTCCCAAAAAACAAATAAGATTAAAAAAAGATTAGGAAAATTCGTCAGAAAAGGGTTAGCTGATTTTTGGTAATTTCAATTACCCGTAGTACACCCGGATGGACCACGGGTAATTTTTCTTACCCGTATTACACCTAGGTGAACAAAACAGGTGGACTACGGGTCAGTAGCGAAATCAATACAAATAAAATTATTAACCAACAACAGTGCTAAGTTTAAGTAAATCTAAATATAAAAAAGGAAAGAGTGACTGATTGACTGACTGATTTATCAACGCACAGCCTAAACCGCTGCGCTGGACGGATTGGGTTGAAATTTGGAATATAGATAGGTTTTATGACGTAGACCTCCGCTAAGAAAGGATTTTGCCATGCGGGCAAAGCCGCGAGCATAAGCCTTTAATAAATGCGGCTTCACTTAAGACTACTTAGGACTCTACAGTAAACTTTTACGACTTGGAAAAAGTCAATAAATAAAACTCGATTAATCGCATTTAAACAATAAATTGGCAATAAAATACGAACAATAATAATGATCTCAATTTTAGTTGTAAATAATTGTAAATTATTATTGTCGTTAAGTTATCCAGGTTATGAGGTGATTGAAATGTAAATCTTTAATGGAATTATTGCATGCTGATTTTATTGTGTGGAATTCCTACATGACTCTTTACAAAAGGATAATAGGACCTTGAAGGAACTCCAGGGAAATAGGGAGGTATCCAAAATATAGAGGTTGGTTGCCTGGAAGAGATCGCTCACAGCGATAAGGCCGCCCATTGTGGACCAAATTATATTTCAGTGCTAATTTTAAGTAAAACTGTAATTTTCTTTGGTTGCCATAAAGAGTATCTATAAGTTTCTAGATCCTATATGTCATAGGTATTATTCCTATTAATATATGATTCAAGGTCTACCTCATATCCCTATTCCTTTCGATCTAGCGCCGCCTCTATTTATAACGAATAAAAAAATATTACTATATAAAAATTCTAATATTTTTAGGTAAACGTTCGACGTTGGTGTTTACCTTCCTGCTTCAAAGAGCCAAAGGCTAATTATCTCGTAAAATACAAACCTAACCTTTGTTAGATTTACGGCGAGTGTGAGAGGTACCGCTATAGTGCCAATATCGGGTTATCTATAAGATACGGTTGCGTTGGCACGGCGCAGGCTGTATCTGCCAGATAGAGTACTATCCTGGACCAGCCGCATTTGCGATATGTTAGTCGCTTGAAAAGGCGATTCTTGTATAAAGGTGTATAAATAAGTGGGTATTTTCAAGGCAATAACAATAATTTACAAACAAATTGTGGTAAGGGCTAAGATGAGAGTTTTTGATGAATAGTTAGACAACTACGGATAAATAAGAGGATATTTTCAAGATATAATTAGGAGACAAATAGCGAACAAAGGTTTGGATGAACTGTGTGAAAGAGGATATGCGTGCTAGGCGAGGAAGATAATATGACGGATGATAGAGAAGAATGGAGAAGGAAGACATGCTGTGTCGACCCTACAAAGTATTAAAATAAGGTAGTTGTCCCACCGAAGGCGAGAAAACGAGTAGCTATTGGCGATTTTCTCGCTCAAGAAACGTACAAAAGATAACATTCTGTGTAAACAAAAGAGATGCGTAAACAAATAGTTGATCGCTGACTGTTCACATTGCCGACGAGGACTCGCTTCACTATCTTGTCGCTGAGCAGATGCAGCAAGAAAAGCAATGAAGGTGTAACACTCGCTCAGCGATACTCGCGCTTTATCAGAACTGACGCCGAGCGAGTAACCAGCTCTACAGTGCGAGTAATCGTTCATCTCACTCGCTTATTGCCGAGCTACACAACTATCGGAACTACGCACTCGCTCCTCGCCAACTCGTTTTACATTCTAGCTCTATTCGCTACTCGCTCATCGTTGCCGGTGGGACATCTGCCTTAGGGCAGGAAGAAGAAGAATTAGGAAACAAATGGTAAGGGCAAAGATGAGAGTTTTTACCATGGAGTGATGATACGAAAAGAGGTTGCGAATAAACTGCCAGTCTTAGTTGCTACAACAGTTGTCTGTTAGAAAACTCTGTCTGCAAAACTTCTAAACATATGTATTAGTGCCACATGTATCCTTCAAAAACAAAGTCATGAAATAAATACCATCGCCATTATTCGCTAATCCCATTCATCTTCCATCCATAATTTCGTCAATTCACACATAAATCAATCGTAAATCTTACTATCTCGCCACTCACTATTGTTTCCCATATCGAGGCTCTATCAGCTACTTAAAACAACATCAAATTCGACTCAGCCGCCGCCATCTTGCCTTAGATCCTTGAGATCTGCGCGCGCGCACCATACCGAGCGAGTTATGGGTATAGTGAGATTAGATTCAGAGGAACCTTATTTAGATTGTGGTAGACGGTAGCTTTGACTTTGAAATCGATTGTAACGTTATTTTGCTACCTTAGGTTTAGGATGGCTGCTTAGGCTGGATTTCCTTCGTGAACAACAAGGTGGTAGAATAAAAAAAATTATAGATTTACGTTTCCACATTTTTCACGTTGAAATTTTGTAAAGACGAAAAATGCATACAATACGGGTGTGGAAGAGGTCAAACAATTATCCGTAGTTTGTTTTAATGACCATGTCACCAAGCTGTTAGTAAAGGGGAGTGTAGCCGAAGTTGGATGATTCCCTAGTGTTTAGGTCGATATATAGTACAAGCGCCACCGATGTTCAAAAACGAAACTAGATGGCGCTGATCGTCCATAGAACTCGGTGGCGACTTGTTCACGATACAATGTAGGATTTTAAAGAGAGGAGACTTGATTAGTAGAGGTGTAAAAGTACCGAATAAAATTGTACCCGTATGTACCCGTACGTGTGGCAATCGGTACCCGTTACTTTCGTATCGGTATTCGTATCGTTACTTTTGATACTAATCGCATCAAACCGTATTGGGTAGGTACAGTACTCAGTACACTGGACCGTATCGACATTAGTTTAATATCGCATCGAGATACGTATTATTGCGTGTGTATTGAGTACTCAGTAAAACATGCATTATTTCTATTATAGCTAATTTTAAAGAAATAAAATAGAATAATTGTAATGTATACGTAATAACTTATAAATAACCCTATGAGAAATACGAATACTGATCACGCAGGAATCAAACTATAGTCTGTGACACTCGAGTCTCCAGTACCCAGTACCGATACGAATTCCCGAGTAACGATTCGTTACTGAGTACTCCGTCGAGTACCCGTATCTTAGTAACGAATACATGCGGTTTCCTACACCTCTATTGATTAGCTCCCTGTTGACCGCTACATTGGCACGGTTTCTTATTTGTTTACTTTAATATAAAGTGGGATATTAGAACAAACTCAAGGTGGTTTTATTTCGAGAACTGAGAACACACCAACTTGGGCACAAGAGGACACACCCCTAATCATTGGTCCTAACGAACCGGATAAGGACAAAATTTGAATTTCGCGGTCAACCCGTACGCAGTGGATCGCTGCACTAAACCAGTACGGGAAGGAGAAAGGCGGCGCAACAGGCGCCACACAACGAGCTATCGGGAAGGTGGAGAGAAGCAAAGGAACGAGTCTGCGCAGCGGCAGTAACTGGCAACACATATCATCAAGCAGAAGTGAAGTGACAGTGACGTGCAAGAAGTGACAGATGACAGGTGATAGATAAGTAAATTAGTTATAGTCTGTGATTAGTTTAATATTCTGTAGTTAGTTTCAATAGTCTGTAGTAGTTACTAACCATAGATTATTAGAGGTGTAAAAGTACTAGTGGTGGGTCGTTAACGATTTTTGGGTTAACGCAACGAAGCCGTTAAATTCATCATGTTAACCTGTTAAAAAAGCCGTTAACATTATTAACAGGTTTTCATTAATGTAACAGATTTGTACCAACGGCAACGTAGCAAGCGAACTTAGAAACATAGATATCTCTCACTCTCGCTCGTACAATTTTAAGCTAGCGGCGTCTCGCTCGCTCACATAGGCGCCCTCGCGTCCACTCGGCATATTCCGTTTCTATTCGTTCTTTCAACGCAGAAGTAATAGATAATTTTAACTGGTTTTGCGTTAACAGCTTCAGATTACGTTAGCGACTTTTGAATACCTTTTCGTTGAGATAATAAAAAAACGCATTGCCAAAATCGTTGAATGTAACAGTTGATAGATTTAACGGGTTTTGCAGTAAACAAAAAACTGTTAATTCGTTAACATTAGATTAACAGTTAAAAAAAGCCGTTCGTTGAATTAACGCCCACTCCTAAAAAGTACCGAATAAAATTGTACCCGTATGTACCCGTACGTGTGGCAATCGGTACCCGTTACTTTCGTATCGGTATTCGTATCGTTACTTTTGATACTAATCGCATCAAACCGTATTGGGTAGGTACAGTACTCAGTACACTGGACCGTATCGACATTAGTTTAATATCGCATCGAGATACGTATTATTGCGTGTGTATTGAGTACTCAGTAAAACATGCATTATTTCTATTATAGCTAATTTTAAAGAAATAAAATAGAATAATTGTAATGTATACGTAATAACTTATAAATAACCCTATGAGAAATACGAATACTGATCACGCAGGAATCAAACTATAGTCTGTGACACTCGAGTCTCCAGTACCCAGTACCGATACGAATTCCCGAGTAACGATTCGTTACTGAGTACTCCGTCGAGTACCCGTATCTTAGTAACGAATACATGCGGTTTCCTACACCTCTATAGATTATAAGTTTAAAAAACGAGGGAACCGCGGGACTATGCCCGAATGTAGAACAAATTTGACAGCTATTTGAACCAGCGTTGCCAGTGCGTTACTTTTGTAACATTTTGCGTTACTTTTTGACCCTTTGCGTTACTTTTACGTTACTTGTCCTAAAATGTTACTTTTGCGTTACTTTTTGGGGTAATGATTTTTTTAAATGAACTAACAATGGAAGAATATAAAATAATAACTTAGTGAATCGGAACGCAATCGAAACGGAAAACAAAAATTAAAAAAAATAAAATAATATGTCAGTGTCATGGCTCGTCCACATATGCCGGTCAATGACTCTGCGAGTCGTTGGCCCAACGTTTGCCCGAGCGCATAGATTATATATATGCACTTGGGGCATAGATTATATAAATAAAAAAATAAAGAAAATTAACTAGTTTTAAGTAATTATTCACACAAAATGGCTTCAAATGGTCCATGATTGTTTAATATTCAAAATATAATTAAAGTCGTCAGCTATGGAGCCCAAAATGTATACCAGAAATTTACCGGAAAAAATCGTAAATATCCGAAGACATTCGTTTATAGACAAAAAACTGTTCATATGGATGAACAGTTTTTTGTCTATAAACGAATGTCTTCGGATATTTACGATTTTTTCCGGTAAACACACAAAACACACACACAAATCCATAGACAAAACACATACTCGGCAAATCATTGGCCGGTGTATGTGGACGAGCCATAGGACCAACGACTCGCCGAGTCATTAAATACTTATTATGCCAGTTCAAACATGAGGAAATAATATTATTACCTACTGAAATCTATGAATAAAAAAGTATAAGTACCATATTTAAATTGAGTAATATATTACATTTTATATAAATTGATTTAAAAATGTTTATTTTTTTTTATTTTTTTTTTAATGCGTTACTTTTATTGTAAATGCGTTACTTTTCGAACCTGTCTCCGTTACTTTTGAAGATAGGGCACTGGCAACACTGATTTGAACTGAAAAAGTTAGGAAGTCGCCATTTTGGCTAATTAAAATATTATAGTTTCACCAAAGTTAACAACATTTTGTTTATTGAAAATAGTTGGATTAGTTTCATAAAAGTACAGTGATTGCGAGTTAATTATTTAAGTGAATAGTAAACATTGTAACAATGGAGGCTTTGATAAACCAACAATTAGAAATGCACAATATAATAGCAAAAGCCTATAAAAATTATAAAAAGAGCCCGTCGGAAAGGCTGACCGTGGCATATGTGGAGGCAAGGTTGGAAGGTTTGGAGCAGGACTGGGCTGTGTTCAAAGGTAACCATGCAAAATTATTCGAAATCACTGATAAAGTTTCACTGGCCAATTCAGCGTATATTAAAAAAGATATATATGACATTACAGACGAAATATATTTTGAGTACAAAGCTGTAATGAAGACAACGTTGGCGAGATTCCTATCGGAAAATAAATCCGTAGCGCGCTCATGCCCAGCGAGCGAGTCGTGCGACACGGGTGAGAAGCCGGCAATGGTAAGGCTTCCAAAAATTACTATTCCTAGTTTCTCTGGACAATATGCAGAATGGACCTCCTTCAGAGATCTGTTTGTATCGCTAGTCCATTGTAATAAACATCTCGACAATGTCCAAAAGTTACATTACCTCAAAACTCATTTAACAGGTGAGGCCAGCCAATTAATAAGACATACGCTGATCACAGGAGCCAATTACGAACTATGTTGGTCACTTTTGGAGAAACGCTACAATAATAAGCGATATTTAGCAGACCAAATTCTTAAGAGGTTTTTTGCGCAAAAATGTATAACTACGGAATCTGCTAGAGGTTTAAAAGAACTGTTAGATACTACTGTAGATTGTATTAGCGCCTTGACCAATATCAATGTAAATGTGAGTACATGGGACGTAATTGTCATATATGTTGTAGCTTCTAAACTTGATCCGGAAACGCGTAAACAATGGGAACTCCATATAGCAAACTTCGATGATTTGCCTACCCTATCACAGTTTAAAAACTTTTTAGAAAGTCGGTTCCGTGCATTAGAATTTGTTGATACTAAAAAAGCCTTATCGCAGCACAGCAGTGGAACCTCTTCTCGTCCTAAAGTTTTAATGGTGACTGATAATGATGCTAAATCATGTAATTTAAAGTGTGAGTTTTGTTCGGGAAATCACAAGTTGTGCTTCTGCAAGACATTTGCAAAGCAGGAGTGTACTCAAAGACGAGAATTTGTAGCAAAGAACTCAATCTGTTTTAATTGTTTAGGAAGTAATCACTCTGCTTACAACTGTTTCAAGCCTACCAGATGCCGCATTTGCAAGAAACGGCACCATTCATTGCTACACCAGGCACCATCTGCATCCGACAACAATACTCTTGGGTCAGCGATCAAGGAATCTGTTGAAGAGGCTGGTTCTTCAGCAGAAACATCGCCCCAAGTAGTGTCATGTCTGTCGGCACGCAAGGTATCCAGTCAGGGACAAGTTTTACTAGCCACAGCGCTAGTGAATGCTGAGTCTGACACTGGCACAAGTCATATGGTGAGGGCATTACTGGATCAAGGTTCTCAAGCATGCTTTATCACTGAAGCGGCAGTGCAACTTCTTAACCTGAAAAGAACACATACAAGAGGAACAATAACCGGATTAGGCGGGGATAAAAGCTTAACATCTAGGTATGTAGTTACACTGAATCTTAAATCACTTCAAGAGCCAACATTTGAGATAGAAATAAAGGCTTATGTTCTCAAGACCATAACCTCATGCATACCAGAAAATTATGTAGTTCCAATTGAATGGGCAGAACTGCAGGAATTATCCTTGGCAGATCCTCAATTTAATGTACCAAGCAAAGTGGATATGCTCTTAGGAGCAAATGTGTATAGCCAAATCATTAGGGAAGGTGTAAAGAAGAGTCCAAATGGCAAACTCATTGCTCAGAGTACCACATTAGGATGGATTTTGTCAGGCTCAGTTCAGGATAACAACAATAAAAATTCAAGGATATCAGTTATGCATGCCCAAGTAAATGAGAATGATTTTTTAAAAAAGTTTTGGGAAATAGAAGAGCAAACAAATAATAAAACTATACTTACAGCTGAAGAACAAAGATGTGAGGAGATCTTCACGAACACCACTGAAAGAACACCTGAGGGTCGCTACGTGGTGAGGCTGCCGTTTCGAGAGGAGGGCCTACAGTGTCTCGGAGGAAATTCAAGACAGATTGCTGTAAATAAATTCAAGTCATTAGAGAAAAGGTTAGCCAAAAATAAGAACCTACAAGAGAGTTATAAGGAAGTCATAAATGAGTACTTACATTTGGGACACATGAGACCGGTAAAGGAGGAGGAAGACCTGAAAGAGGTAGCTGTGTACCTACCGCACCATGCAGTCGTCAGAGAAGATAAGGTGACCACCAAGGTGCGCATAGTCTTCAATGCATCCAGCAAAAACACAAATGGAGTATCCTTGAACGACACCTTGATGGTTGGACCTAAGTTACAACCTGACTTAAGACACCTGGTCTTAAAATGGAGAATACATCCAATTGTACTAGTGGCGGATGTCATTAAAATGTATAGAATGGTACTCGTAGCTGACAAAGATGTCAAATATCAGCGTATTGTATGGCGCGATGACTCTGAAAAGGAAATACAAGATTTTGAGCTAATGACTGTCACCTTTGGAACCGCAAGCGCTCCATACTTAGCGGTCAAGGTATTGAATCAGATCAGCATTGATGAAGGACACGATTTCCCTCTGGCGGCGCCACAGGTACCACACATATTCTTTATGGATGATATGATGGGAGGAAGTAATAATATCGAAGAAGGATTTCAGCTCTACACACAAATGAAGCAATTAATGGCTAGAGCAGGATTCAAACTACAAAAATGGGATACCAACAATAAGGAACTACTAAAAATAATTCAGAGCAAGGAAAAGGCAGAGCAGTTTGAGAATAAGGAAAACCAGGACAATATTAAGGACAAACAAGTACAGAAGGACAAAAAGGACAATATCAAGGACAAACAGAACTATACAAAGGACAAACAGGACAACATCAAGGACAACCAGGACAAGATGAAGGATAATTACAAGGACAAAGGCCATGGATCACAGGACAAATTAATTCAGCAGGAAAAGGATATTCAAAACTTAAGGACACTACCAGACATGGGTAAAATTGATAAAAAGGAGACAAGTACAGGAAAGGAAATAGATTTAAAAATGGATAATACTACAAAGATTTTGGGACTTACCTGGGATCGCCAAGAAGATCACTTCCAGTACTCGGTGAGCCTGCCCACAACACCGACTGGACCTGAAACTAAGAGAACAATATTATCTGTAATAGCAAGACTGTATGACCCATTAGGGTGGATCGCCCCAGCCATAATATTAGCTAAGATATTTATACAAAAATTATGGCTTGCTGGTAGTGACTGGGACGAACCTATATCAAGCGAATTAAGAACTGAATGGCAAACATACCACAGGGAATTAGCGCAGTTGACGGCAGTTCGAGTCCCACGTTGGTTAAACACAGGATCAGCTGATTGCAAGATGGAGCTGCATGGATTTTGCGATGCCTCAAAGTCAGCCTACGCTGCTGTATTGTATGTGCGAACTGTAGACAGCACAGGTGAAATAAAGGTTTCATTGTTAACAGCAAAGACCAGAGTAGCGCCAATAAAGCAGGTCAGTATTCCACGCTTAGAACTCTGTGGCGCCGTACTTTTGGCACGCTTGTTACAGGAAGTAGCTGAGGTTTTGAACATAAGCAAGGACAACATAAAAGCCTGGACCGACTCTACAGTCGTTCTAGCGTGGCTAAACAGCCACCCCAGTAGATGGAAGACTTTTGTGGCGAATAGAGTCGCGGAAATACTAACTACACTTGATTCTTCACAATGGTATCATGTATCTACAAAAGAAAACCCAGCTGACAGCGCTTCAAGAGGTGTGCAACCAGGCATTCTTGCAGAAAACAAGCTATGGTTTTCTGGACCACCATTTCTGAAGGAAGAAACCATACCCTACAAAAGGCCACAAGACTTAAAGGTAAATTTAGAAGAATCTGTAAAATCACATGTCACAACATTGCCGGAGGACACAATCATTGAACGTTTCTCATCACTACAAAGGCTCTTAAGAATTGTAGCTTATTGTAGACGGTTTTTAAAGGCCACAGAACGTTCAAAGCATTTAAGTAAGAAGGAAATAGATCAAGCTTTATTGAGTTGCATCAAGAAAGTTCAGAAGGAGGAATTTAAAGAAGAATATTTGGAATTGAAGAGGCAGGGTAATGTGTTGTCAAAGAAAAGCAAGTTAAAGGCATTATGCCCATATTTGGATGAGGCTGGAATAATGAGAGTGAGAGGTCGCTTGCAAGGAGCTCCACTGCCTGAGAGCACTAAGCATCCCATAATTTTACCTCATCTAAATCACTTCACTCAGTTGATTGTTGCAGATGCGCATCTTAACACCTTACACGGTGGAACCCAGTTAATGGTGAACCATTTGCGAACCAAATATTGGATCCTGGGGGCTAAGAGCCTAGTCAAGCAGCATGTCCGCAAGTGCGTAACCTGCGTTCGGCAAAAAGCACAAGTTCAAACTCCATTCATGGGGTCCCTACCACCAGTGAGATGCACACCTGCGAGAGCATTCCTGCATAGTGGACTTGACTATGCGGGGCCAATTCAAATCAGGACATCTAAAGGAAGAGGCCATCAGTCATACAAAGGCTACATTTGTTTATTCATATGTCTCGCTACCAAAGCCATCCACTTAGAGGTCGTGAGTGATATGAGCACTCAGGCTTTTTTAGCTGCTTTCAGGCGTTTTGTGTCACGGCGTGGTAACTGCGCGCAACTCTGGAGCGACAACGGCACTACGTTTGTCGGTGCAGCGAAGGAGCTTCAGCAACACCTGCACGTTCAACAGAACGAGGTGGCTGCCTATTTGGAAACTCATGGAACCGAGTGGCATTTCATCCCGCCTCACGCCCCTAACTTCGGTGGGCTCTGGGAGGCGGGCGTGAAGTCCACAAAGTTCCACCTAAAGAGAGTCATCGGCGAGACTACACTCACATTCGAGGAAATGAGTACACTTCTGAGTCAGGTAGAAGCATGTTTAAATTCACGTCCGATAACCGTAGATAGTTCAGACCCCGGGGAGCCAAGACCGCTCACCCCAGGTCATTTTTTGATAGGAGGCCCGCTGCTGGCGGTATCTGAGGCAGATAATTACTTAAGTTCAAATGTTAGTTCCCTTTCAAGGTGGCAACACATCCAAAGGATGCTTAATGGATTTTGGCAGCGTTGGTCCCATGAATACCTTTCTTACATGATTAATAGATATAAATGGAATAAACAGGTGCCAGAGATACAAGTAGGAGATATTGTCTTAATCAAGGAAGACAATCTTCCTCCGAGCCGTTGGCTTTTAGGGCGGGTAATTAATAAACATCCTGGGCCAGACAATGTCACCCGTGTAGTCACATTGAAGGTAAAGGCATCCATGATCAAGAGACCAGTCTCTAAAATTTGTAAACTACCAATAGATAAATAGTTCATAAGATTAATTAAGGATTAAGGATGGTTGTTAGTCATTATACATAAAAATAAAAATGTAATTCATTTAGAGTTATATATTGGAAACTGTTGTTGTACAAGCTTAGATTATTCAACAATATAACTCATTTGCTTAGTTTTAAGAGACCAACTTGTAAGATCTGCGACCACCAAGGGTATACCGGCAGAGATTATAGTACAGTTCTTTGATTTAGTATGTGTAATTTTTTAAGGTCATTTCTGCACTAAATGCCCTTGGTGGGCGGTTATGTTTAGGTCGATATATAGTACAAGCGCCACCGATGTTCAAAAACGAAACTAGATGGCGCTGATCGTCCATAGAACTCGGTGGCGACTTGTTCACGATACAATGTAGGATTTTAAAGAGAGGAGACTTGATTAGCTCCCTGTTGACCGCTACATTGGCACGGTTTCTTATTTGTTTACTTTAATATAAAGTGGGATATTAGAACAAACTCAAGGTGGTTTTATTTCGAGAACTGAGAACACACCAACTTGGGCACAAGAGGACACACCCCTAATCACCTAGTGTGTTTTTTCACTTGAACCGATTCTGATGAAATTTGGTTAAGATCGCGAAATTTTTTTTAACAGATTCCATCAATTCAAAAGACTTTATTCATAAAATTACAAACGTACAGTCACTAGTGTAAATTTAATCTTAGTGGTCCTAGTGGTAGTTTTGCCAGATTAGAACTTAGATAAGTGGGTGCGCTGTAGCCATTAATAAGAAAAAAAACTTCTTCGCCTAAATCGATTAATTAATGATTTAGATTGTTAAAAAAATGCGCGACTTAGGTATATAAGCCAGGCTAAAAGGCTAGAATATAGTTGTCGCTGCACTTAGTGCAGACGTTCATAGGGATGAGCGTTAAATAAACGGACTAGTTAAATCAACCGTCGACGTGCATTCAACGCTTCGACGGTCTACCGTTCTCTGATCTACTAGTTAAATTCGTAAACGACTAAACGAGAAATCCCCACGTTCTTATCAACGCGCAATGCAACGTCGACTCTTTAACGTGGCCGTTTCTTACGTTACTACACGTTGAAACGTTGAAACAACCTAAAATAAACTCTTACTCTAATGTAATAGGTAACTTTATTATCTCAAAACGGTCGACGCGACGTGTCAGTCGAATGGAACAGTTGAAACAATCTAAAGTAAACTCTAAATGTAATGTGATAAGATCTTTATTATAAAAATAAACGCTCTAAGATGATAGGCCTTTTATTCCCGCGTTATACTTAAACTAAAGAGGATGGCAAATAGCGAAAGAGAGGGAATGCGTAGGCTCAATGCGGGTGTGTGCGTGTTTGGTATGAAGGGAAGATCATTACAAGCTTTATATTACTTTCACCTGTCTGTTGTCTGTCTGTCTGTCTGTAATCAAATCTTGCAAGTTTGATTTGACCCACTTCTCGGTTTCCAATTGAGCTGAAAATTTGCATGCGTGTGTAAATCGGATGCAATATTATTTTGACATGGAGCTGATCTGATGATGGAGCTAGAAGGTGGCTATAGGAACTCTGTCATTAAACAACGCAACCCTATCGAGTTTGGGCTCATTTGATTCGTCTTGACGATTACTTTATGGGAATAATAATAACAGCTTGTTTTTAAAGTTTTTTTAAAATTTCACTTGTTTAAAATTTACCTACAATTTTACATAGATTAATAGGCTAAACATTAAACCAACCGCAACGTGTCATCTAGTCTAAGTTAATCGTCAAGTCTAACGTTTAATACAACGATAATAGTCAACGAGACGACACGTTAACTAGTCGACGAATTTAACTAGTTGATCGACCCGTCCATGAACGAAATTTAAAGGTCTAGTTTCGTCGACTGTAAAAACGTCGACGACCCATCCCTAAGACGTTCGCGCGACATATCAAATTTACAAATAAGAACATAGAGGTAAAACAAAATAATATAGTTCAGTGAACAAAAAGTGCTTTTTAAATTTTTATTTTGTTTCTGGTCTGGGTGGTTTTCAATATTTATTATAAGTATGTATTTACAAAAGAAAATTATATAAGTATTATATCCGTTACCCTAACCACATACAAGCATTAAGTTGCTTAGTATGGGGTTAGGTGGCGCTGTGTGAAATGTCCTAAATAATATTTATTTTATTTATTTATTTTATTTTGTTTTTAAGAATTTAACACTAGCTTGTAATTTTACGTGAAGATTATAGTGATAAACTTTGCATAAGTTATACAATCTACTTCGTCGTACAAGCACTAAGATAGTGAAATCTAGGTAAATCTAAATAGCCTAGGCGTTAAGTTAAGTATTACACACCTATAAGGTACAGGTTACAGAGGGGTCAGGGTGTCTGCAATATCGTTAACTAAGAATAATGTACTAGTTCAATTTTACGGTTTTGCTCGGAATCTTATTTCCGTGGAAATTTATTGAATTGTTTTGATAAAACGCTCATATTAATGCGCTTATTAAGTATATTGAATTTTAAGATCTAATAAAAAAAAACCTATTTTTAAATTCGAAAATATGGTGCTTTTTATAAGAAAAAAACTGAATTCATTGCGGTGAAATTTGCTACAATAGCCTTGCAGTAATCTTGGCGACCTAGAACTGCGACCTGTAGATAATTGATAACCTATAACTGTGATTGTGATTCGACTCTCAAAGTGTAGGTAGGATAACCTGTAACCTGACTGAAACGGATTTAACGTTTGCAAAGAAGAGACGAAAAATCTGAGGTCTCTGAAAATCTGAAAAATGATACACAATTCTACCATAATAGTTATATTGTAATCTTACTAATATTATAAACCTGAAAGTTTGTAAGAATGTATGGATGTCTGAATGTATGTTTGTTACTCTTTCACGCCTAAACTTGAGCTAAGATTGAGCTGAAATTTTACATAGGTAGAGACAGCTTCGGGTCTGGAAACATATATGTTTCCAGACCCGAAGCTTATTTATGTTAGCCTATAGGCTATAGTTAGTATATTACATTGTGATCTAAATTAATTATAACAAATCATTTTTAGGCAAACATTGATGTGAATCTTCTCCGGCGAAGGAGTCCCGTACCCTATATTACGGGGCTTGAGCCTACTTTGGGGTATAGGTTCTCATTAGTAATGTAAAAGTGATATATGTAATGCCTTTACTAAATAAATGATTTATTTATTTATGAAGAGAGCCCGATTTGTCAGTCAGTCATTCAAGAACAATCCCTCTAATACCTAATTTAGGTATTACTAAGAACTAAGAATATTACGTAAACAGCAAGATATCCAGCGATAAGCAGATCGGTTGCGCTCCAAACGTGTAGATTGAGTAGGTGCTAGACTAGGTTTTGTTTCATAAACTCTGCTATGAAAGTACACTTATATTGCGCTAAACCTACTATATTATAAGCTTTTTACCGAGGGTAGACTTCCAATGCAGGAGGTGGGTACCCCAACAGTGACATTTATTCTAACGACTGAGCAGAGATGTGCTAACATTACTGTGCCTTCGGTAGGAGAGCACTGAAGCTAGTGAAATTACTGAGCTGATGAGCCTTAACATCTTATGACTCTCAACTAAGAAGCGTTAGCGCAGTGCACCCAGAATTTTACCTTTGTAAAATCCTGGGAAGCATTGTATTAATTATAGGCAGCGTTATCTCTTACCATCAGTCATCAAGCTATCAGGAGAGCGTCTTGCTCGTCTTCTTCGTAGTATAAAAAAAAAGCTAGCTGCGCCCAGCATAGATGCTTGGGGGCCGTCCATTAATCACGTGATCTTTTATAATCTTACTATCATCCGCATAATACCTATTTTAATTATAGATACATAATGTATACAAGTTACTAGCTTATGCTCGCGGCTTTGCCCGCCTGGCAAAATCTTTTCTTAGCGGAGGTCTACATAAAAAAAAAAAACCTATCTGTGTTTCAAATTACAACTCGATCCGTTCGGCGGTTTGGTTCACTTTAACCGACTGCGGTCGGCTACAACTAGGTTTAGCCAGTTAAAGGCACTTCGGAATTTAGCTGTAACATAAAATGTATATATTTAGAAGAAGGTTAACATATACAGGTTACATTAGGTTAACATAGAATCAAAATTAATATTATGTTTGACGAAAAAAATAAATACATTTGAACTTGTGCTGCTTCACTAAAATCAAACTAGATGGCGCCACAGGTAAAATTAAAACTCGCAAGCGATATGTTCCAGTGTCTGCCCTAAGTAGCAAGCTCAATACGGAGTAAGTGTTGTTTGTTGTTCAAACGTATAGAAACAAAGATTTATCTTGAAAGGGTGGCCAATCGGCTAATAGACTCGATTGGCCCCTAAGAAACAAATGAAAATATAAATAATAATTATTGAAGATAATTATATAATTAACTCGACTCGCATTATTGTCCCTCTGCAGTGCAAAGGCTCGCTCCATTATTATACTTTTACCTTACTTAATATTATATTATTTAGATTTTTTTTAATATTTCCGGTTTGATATTCTGAAAATAGCACCGGATTTCCAATTATTCCAACGAATACAAATTTTAATGTATTCTTCATTCTAAATACTAAATATCTAGTCTAGAGCTTTACCGACAGACGACATGTTCAAATAGTAATTTCTACATTTTCATTATCTGGTAAATTTTATGATTTTAGTTTTAAATTACTCATTACTCTATTACTAGGCTCTACAGATTTATTCTTTAGTTTTGTAAAACCACCGTCCTTTCAGTGTTGTATATTTCCTCTCCCTGCACGGTTGTCTGGCAGATCGCTTTGAGCGATAAGACCGCCGATGTTTCCATTGGCGGCCCTTGGTTTTAATTTTTATGTTTGTAAAATTTACTTTCAATAAAGAATTTTTTATATTATCTTTACTAGTCAGCCATTTTCAGTGTTATTAATATGGCCACTTACGTAACAATTTTCCAAGCTATTAAAACGGGTAAAATCTTAAATTACGTATCAAGTATCGATGCAAAATGTAAGCTGCATAAAGGTTATCTGGCACGCATACTAACTCTATGCCTAGACTACAAAATACGAAAACTAAACATACATACAGAAAAGCGGTTTGATAAAATGAGCGCAAACACATATGCACACAGATGTTAATGTTAATAGAGAATTTCAGATCTGTTTGGTCAAGTCTGGCTGTAATAAGGCTCCATTTAATGGCTTATAGAAGACATTTTTTACTTATGACGCATAGAATGGCTAATCAGCGCAATAAAGACATGCTATTTATTTTTGATGTCTACAAGAATATATACCTAATATTATTAAAAAACATGGGATTAAAAGGAAACTTCCCCGAGTTCAAATTTTTGTAGTTGATTAAAATATAGTAAAGCATGTTTTTTTTTAATATTATGGCAACAGTTGCATTTTGCCAGTGTCGAGTTAAAAAAAAAATTTATTCTGACCATGGATACAAGTCCTTCAGTCGAAAACTTTATTATAATTTTAAGTTCTTTGTTTATTGGAGGATATTCCCTCCAAAATTCGATAAAGAGTGGGCGTTTATCGAATCACATCGATTCATTTTGTGACGATTCTTGAAAATAGCAGACTGTTGAACTTTTTTCCATTCTTCGACAGTAAATCACATTCACAAACACTCAACGTTTATTAAACCCACTATTAATACGCGTTTAGCACTTATTGCAAAATTATTATCCAAGAACACAAAAAATTTCATCCGCTTTCCAAAAGCGCGGCAAAATGAATCAGTAGAGCATGTGTTTTTATCTATATTTTTAACGAGCTTTAAGTAGTATTCTTTTGTTTTAAGCACAAAATCTCCACTGCTATCTGTCACACTCAGTTTTTCTTCATTCTCCAAATGCCTAGTTCCATTTTTGAAAATATTTATGCTGTCTTTCTGTTGGTTACTTATTTTCCGAGCAGGCTATGTGAAAGGGAGCAGTGAACAGGGTACTTAGTTACCGTCAAAGACAGCACACCTTAAATTTGCCTAAGCATTTACGAAACTTACGTATTGGTTATACAACCTTTATGCAGGATGTTTAATGTTTAGCGTTCAAATATGGAATTGAGCGTGACTGGCTGGTTTGCTTTTGTTTTTTTTAATTAATGTTTTTCTTTGGTATGAAGGGCAGTGGATATTGGCGAATGCACTAGACGCGGCACCGTTAAGGTTGGTCCTAGATATAATAACGTAGAAAAAAGCAATATTGATGAAAGCTGATTGCTCCCAAATTTATAAACTTTTTGAAGCTTTTCTATTTTATTACAATTATTTTATTTTTATCGGGGGTAGACTTCCTTTGCAGGAGGTCGACTAGGTGGGTACCCAAACAGTGCCAGTTATTCTACCGCCTGAGCAGTGATGTGCAAACATTACTGTGCTTCGGTAGGAGGGCACTGTAGCTTGTGAAATTACTGGGCTGAAGAGTCTTAATATCTTATGACTCGCAAGTACGAAGCGTTGGCACAGTGCACTGGGTAGCACTGTGCTAATTATGGGCAGCGTTATCTCTTGCCATCAGGAGAGCGTCTGCTCGTCTTCTTACTTCGTTGTATAAAAAAAATATATATTTGCCTTCACTGTTCCCTTATAGGGCAAACATCGATATATTATCACCCATGGAGGTATCTCAAGGTGAAATCGAGAGTCCATCTCCATCAAACAGGTCCAGAAGGTGGCAAGCTTAGTATTTCTGCTAGCCGGGCCATTTCGTTGGTCCGAACAAGCGTAGTGACCGTGGCCCAGTGGTACCTAGGGCCTCCATTCATGCCCTGGATTCTTTACCGTGTTTCCGAATGAAAGTAACAAATGAAATAAATAAAAACTCTTTTAAAACAAGCTTTTATTATTATCACCATTTATCATCACAAAGTCCTCGTCAAGACGAATCAAATGAGCCCAAACTCAATGGGGTCTACGGTCCTATGGCCACCTTCCAGCTCCATCATCAGATCAGCTCGATGTTATAATAATATTGCATTGTCATCCGATTTATATATGCATGCATAATTTCAGCTCAATCGGAAACCAAGTGAAAGTAAATAAAAAAATGTAAGACTAAGTAAATTTATATACGAGGCAGTCGTTAGGTCATGTTACAGGCTATGCAGTAAAACTGCGTTAAAAAAATATGGTGAAATTATCTTACTAATATTATAAACGTGAAAGTTTGTAAGAATGGATGTCTGGATGTTTGTAACTCTTTCACGCCTAAACGGATAGACCGATTGATCTGAAATGTTGTATAGAGGTAGCTTAGACCCTGGAATAGGCTATAGGCTACAATACAGCGGCTAAATCGCTAGTAACTTTATAATTACAATTTAATGGTATAAATACCGATAGATTTCTCCATAAAACAATAATTATCAAGAACAATAGATATAGCTTTTCAACCATAAATATTTGAGTTATGTTATAACCTAACTAGCTTAAGTTATAACCTAACTAAGCTTTACTCTAAACATCGCATAAATTAGTGCATTTGAAACGATACCGCTTTCCATAAAAGCAACAAAGTCTGGGGAGTAAATCAACGTGTCCGCATTAATTGCGCGGAACAATATCTTAATTATTGCATTTTCTATCTTGTAACGGTTTTAGCTGAAGTTGGTTGACTGGGGTAGTGGTATTCTGTGACTTTGTGTATATGCGGCCACTTTAGATGACACATATTTTGAATTGCAACACAGACAAAAAATTAAGCTTACTAGAAAGGATCAGTCATTTTAAGCCCATACGTTGGTACAGTCAACTACAAAGAGATGTATCCATGTTAGGCAATGAATTAGGGAAATAATAGAAATCGAACACAGCTCAAAAAGTGATTCAATGCAAAGTACAACTATATGGGCGGGGCGTAAAAAGTACAACTCACCCGCCGCTCAGTCACACAACGCGCTCAGCGACAGATGCACGCATCGTTTGATTTTTAAAAATATCCAAAATAATATAGTTAACGGACAAAAATGACCTTTTGTGTGGTAAATTGGTGTAAAAATGGAAAGAAGGCAGTAAAAAGCAGGAAAAACTTATCACAGCGAACAAATATTATTTTAAACCAAATTATATAATTTCGATTTTAGTTGACATTAAATACATAAAAATATAGGGTAAACTGGGCATGGCTGAAACAATGTTATTTTGGTCGTTTATTGCATTCACATTCGATTAGGTAACGTTATATTTATTTTGTATACTAGCTAAACCCACGGCTTCACCCCCGCTACAAAGATGTTATTTTTGTACAATAAATAAAAGCATTTGTTTTTGAATTAAATCAATAATGATTTTTAATAACAGTCTGAAGAAAGAAGGAAAATCCTCTAAAGTGAAGAATTCACCTGACCCGGCCCCCTCGGCTCGTCCTGATTCGACCTGATTCTGGCATCGCGCTTTTATCACCGCACGAGCCGACACCGATCCAAAGCCCAGGTTTATACGACTAATGTCCAATTATGAAAAATGACAAATATTATAGACGTCCAGGTTTGTACGAATAAAATAGTTCACTCATAAAAATGTCAAATCGTAAAAAGGTCCAATTTGAAAATTGTCTATTCTAAAACGTCCATTTGTAAAAATGTCCAATAAAGTTTTATTTTATCCGTGGTTCTATCAATAGCTAATCCCGTAGTCCTATTAAAAGTGTCACGTACCTAGTGAACAATCTTTATTTCCAATGCAATGACAGCTGTCAAACTTGAAATGTCAATATCTCGGAAAATACTCGTCTTAGGCGGATGCTGTCATAGAAGAAATTAAAGGTCTTGGAGAGATCTTCATTTCAGATGACAGCTGTCAAACTTGAAACGTCAATATCTCGGAAAAAACTCGTCTTAGGCTGATGCTGTCATAGAAGAAATTAAAGGTCTTGCAGAGATTGTCATTTCAGATGACAGCTGTCAAACTTGAAACATCAATATCTCGGAAAATACTCGTCTTAGGCTGATGCTGTCATAGAAGAAATTAAAGGTCTTGGAGAGATTGTTATTTCAGATGACAGCTGTCAAACTTGAAACGTCAATATCTCGGAAAATACTCGTCTTAGGCTGATGCTGTCATAGAAGAAATTAAAGGTCTTGGAGAGATTGTTATTTCAGATGACAGCTGTCAAACTTGAAACGTCAATATCTCGGAAAATACTCGTCTTAGGCTGATGCTTTCATAGAAGAAATTAAAGGTCTTGGAGAGATCTTCATTTCAAATGACAGCTGTTTAAAACTCGAAACGTCAATATCTCGGAAAATATTCATCTTAGGCTGATGCTGTCATAGAAGAAATTAAAAAATTCCAGATTTTGACATTTCAAGTTTGACAGCTGTCATCTGCAAGGTAGATCTCCCCAAGACCTTTCATTTCTTCTATGACAGCGTCAGAAATAAACCAATTCGTGTTGGACATTATTCTTAATTGGACATATTTCATTTTGGACCAAATTCATGTTGGAAATTATTCGTGTTGGACATTTTTCCTAGTTGGACGTAAGCCATGTTGGACCAAATTAGTGTTTGACAAAAGTAGTATTGGATATCAATACCTACTAGTTGGACAATTTGGATTTTGGACATTTGTCGTACAAACCGATAAAACTTATTCCATATCCTTTTTGGGGATTCTTACTACCTCTGTACCAAATTTGGCAATTTTGCCATTACCTTGTCGAACGCATGGTTGATGAGATATTCGTTTTGTTTCAAGCATACCAAGGTTACCCTAGTCTGACATAAAAGAATATATTTGAGTTACCCGTATGGCAATACCGAATTTAACTATAAACAATTTTGATACTTTAATTATTTTAAAAAAAATCGCTACTGTACTTGGTCACTGACCTCTGTTTAATCAGATAAGTAGCTCTGGCGCGAAAAAGTAACACACATGCTTCACATAAAACAGACATGCGTCTAATAATGATACTTTTATAAAATGATAATAAAAGACGATGTGTTATATGACACAAATATAATATAAAAAATACTTAAAATAAAGTAATAAATCGTTTATATAGGGTAATCCAATTTTTTATTTTTTGCGGTGGGGTGGTCTTTTCGATGTCTCGTAGGCGGGCATTTTCCTTTATTTTTAATACTTTCCAAAACAAATTTTCTGACTGATGATTTCGATTCGCCTAGAAAATACAAAATAAATAAGATTAATATCATCTTTTAAAAGTAAAAAAGGCGTACCAGTATGGTAACAGTAAAAAAGGTGCCATGAATATAATGTTAAAAGAAATTCCCAAATAAAGCAATTGTATTTGTACTTGTACGTAGGGACATCTAATAGACATTAAATCAAAATAAAAATGCCAAGTGCAAGTCTGACTCTTTTGAATTGAACTCTTTCTTGAAACATCTCATATATACAAAAACAAACGGAAAAAGCACTTTGTTGTTTGGGAGCCCCTTTTTTATTTTATTCTATTTTTAGTATTGCAACAAAAATACATCCGTGAAAATTTCAACCTTTTAACTATCACGGTTCGTGAGATGACAGACAGACAGACGAACGGACAGCGAAGTCTTAGTTATATGGTCTCGTTTTCCCCTATGGGTACGGAACCCTAAAACGCAATTTTTCATACACATAATATCATCATTAAACTTGGACAATATGAAAAGTATCAAAAATTTTCAGTCATACTATAATGTATTTTATGACTTTAGTTGTAAACAAATATATAACACAAAATAGTTATTTATGGACAAAATAACGATTATTTTACGTTTTCAATGATGAGGTTCAACGAGCTTGATGATGTACTGTTAATCTAACTTAAACGTACCTGAGATATACGCTGTTCTCTTAGAAACACTTAGTCAAAGAAGCAACCACTTTTCTATTTGCAACTGCTGTATACGCCGTATATATACATTTTGTAATTCATTTGGCAAGCACCGCCACGGATTATTTTATTCATTTTCATCAACATTATTGTGAAAAATCTTCGAAATAACTTATTAATCACTAAAAATACGAACAACATGTTGTTGTTTACATTATTTTTGTCAAATTTGACAGAAGTAGTTTGAAAGAAATAGGTAGAATGTTGCCATTTTTATTTTAGTTTTCTCTTATTAAATTTGTACTCCTTCGTTTTGTTCATCCCGTTTGCACATGTTGATTGAATATTTCTGTTTCACTCAACACTATCCGACTAAGTAAAATGACACCCCAAATGAATGAATGGGCGAGTTCATGTACAGAAAATAAATTTAGCATGGTTATGCCTTATGAATGTCCGTGTGTCGCGTGAGTATTATAATTTAGTGGTGTGAGTTTGGGACCACGTTTTTGCGGAAAAAGTAAAGGAGTTACAGGGAGTTGATGTTAGGCTTACAAAATGAAGTAAATTTTCATTTGCCACCCTTGGTTCGTGACATTTCTAGTAGCAATCAAACTTTTTATTATATATCATCGACTCGTTTAATATGCAACAATGATGTATCCCACTACTTTTCCTTAGGTGATACATAATAATAGCATTTAAAATGAATCGAATATAGTATAAGATTTGGTGGTTACTGAAAATGTCACGAAGTAAGGGTAAATATTTGCATACTAAAAGTTCCTTCATTTTGTAAGACTAACATGGATACATCTCTTTGTAGTTGACTGTACACATCACAAACACATCCACCGACAAATCCAATACCTATACCTTTACATATTTAATATTTGTAGACCTTACTAATATATTATATTGTGGGTACTTTAATAAAAAGAAAATATAGAACTCATTTAATGAGGCGACGATACACAACTGGCACAAAGTTAACAAGGAAAGAAACACAAATAATACAAAAAAAAAATGTGTGCGTGTACTAGTGTACACACGTAAGAAGTGAAAGTTCTTTAAGGCCTTATTTTTCGCAAAATGATCTACATGCAACTTTCCAGAAATTGGTTAAATAAAGTTAAATTAGATAAAGTTTAAACAAAAGGATTTTATTATCATAGACATGAATACAAATAATACAATTATTTCACTTTAACTATGGCGCGTAACGGAAAAATGTGACGCGTAACCGAAAAATGTGAATGTAAATTTTTTTCCAACGCCGATAAAGAAGTTTCACTTCAAAAAGTACTAACTTATGTAAACATAAGCAAATATAAATAGGTAGGACACAGTATTGGTATACATAGGTTTAATACATATTATATTACATGTTTTTTTTTTATTTACCATTATAATATTTATTCTTTTAAAAAGCTCACTAGACACAATTCATTTTTTAAACATTGTTAAACTCTTTAGTTATTGGTGCAATCAAAATTCTGGATATTTTCAAACCTTTCAGATTATATAACTTGAAGAACTCAACTAAATGATCAATTCATCTCAGAAATCATGTTATTTAGATAGGACGGACTAAATCAAAGTAGTATAAAATTCCATTACCTAAACCTAAGACTATGACCATTTGGTCTCGAGAGAGTAAATAAATAGAAACTAGAAAATTTTCTTGTCCCTGACCTTTACATTTTCAATTTTCTCTTATTATGTAAATGTTAGATATTTTTACTTGCCACAGGCTACGGTTCCGATGAAAATATCCTTTAGTAAATAAAAGAAATAAAAAAAACAAGTGACATTGTAAAAAAACTATAAACATAAAAACTGATTCGAGCTGGAATGTGGCCATAGGAACTCCGTAATTAAACGACGCAACCTCATCGAGTTTGGGCTCATTTGATTCGTTTTGACGAGTACTTTATGATGCTAGATGGAAATATAATAAAAGCTTGTTTTTAAAATTTCACTTTGTACAGAAATAATTCTAAAATCGTTTTGATCATTTTATTTGCCTGTTACTATACTCTAGGTCCTATTTAGAATCGTGCGTTGACATTTTGATAGTATCCGTTTTGCGAAATAATAATCGCGCTATCTCACTCTTTTCTTTATGTTAAAAAGAGACGGTGAAACCTGTAGTGTTCTGGAGAGATGCGTGTCTGAGATTATGGTAGTTTGTGCAAAAAGAGAAGAAAAATGATATTTTAGGTGTATTTAAATCCTACTAATTTTACTAAAATTATAAAAGTTTGTAAGAATGTATCGATGTCTGGATGTATGTTTGTCACTCTTTCAGGCCTAAACGGGCGGACCAAATCGATTAAACTAAAATTAGAAACCTTTGATAAGTCGTATAGGCTATTTTTACTCTGTAATAATTAATAATGTACTCGTATTTCTATAAGTATTCCCCATATCTCATATTTATTTCGCCATACTTTGTTACCTATCTTTAAATGATATGATAAATTAAAGTGATAATAACGACTCAATTGTATATTGAATATTGGGTATATTATAAGTGTAAAATAATATTTTAGAAAAAAGTGTAATAGTCACACAAGTAAATATCGAATCCCCGCTCTTCATTCATACGCTCTTTCCCTTTCTGCACAGATTAAAAGCGGCGCGGGAGCAATTGTGATGCGAAACATGTATTTAGAGTCAGTTTAATAAATTGATTGACATTTGTCCACCTTACTTATAGACCAGCCCTACTTAGAGCAAATACTTACGCGAAGATTTATCAAATACTATCTTATGCTCGCGGCTTTACCCGCATGGCACAATCCTTTCTTAGCGGAGGTCTACATCATAAAACCTATCTGTGTTCCAAATTTCAACCCAATCCGTCAAGCGATTTATTTTGTGCGTTGAGATAGATCAGTCAGATATTCAGTCACTCTTTCCTTTTATTTATTTAGAACGCAGTTTATGCGCAAGTGGAGAGTCGATTTAAAGGTTTTAAACAACTTGAGTGTCTTCAAGTCAAGGGTCAATATCAAGTCAATAGGTATTTAGGCCTAGGCCTGTGTGTTACAACTTTGACACGTCATCACTCTCTCACCAACACACCAACAGGTGAGACTGAGGTCAAAGTCTGCAGTCCTATTCTATGTAAAAAAAATGCACCTGGATTTGAATAGAAAAATGGATCTTTGGATATGGAAAAATGGTCTGGCGGTGGTGGTCTTGGTGTGGTGGTAGTGTTGGTGGAGGCCTGGTTCTTTTGTTTCTGCTATATTATGAACCGTTATTATTCTGAATTCCCACCCATAGCAGTTTCTAGAAGCAGCATTTATAGAACCGGGTCTGTGGGTTCTTTTCATCTTAGTAAATGGCGATCATAATAGGCCAACCATGGCCGCGTAAAGTCACATCAAGTAAATAAAAATAAACTATCACAAAAGAGACTATCAATATTATAAGTCAAGGCATACATAATATTGCTTCATAAGAAAAGATTAAAACGCATTTTTTTTCGATTTTGATCAGTATTTTATTTCATATTTTTCTATTATATATAATTATGTAATGGACCTAATGAAATTAACTTTGCACTTACTTAAAAACTATGTACTATCAAACATAATCTACACAAAAATACTTTAAAAAAAGAAATATATATATAAAGTTATGAGGTACCAAACAAATTTTTTCTTATGTAAAGGCCTTAACTAAAGTGGGTTCTGAAACATTTTGCAGTCATTAGTGTCATCATCAGCTGATGGTTGAAAACAGTCACTTGGAGATGGACTTCGGGCTGTACTAGGCGAAGATTGTCCACGAGAATCTTGCGAGTAAAACACTTGAGGATATGTGTACGAAGTAGAAGGTTCTTCAGGGTTTCTCCCGCTTTGGCTTCTTATATTCTGTATAGTACTTAACACACCCATTTGAAACTCTAATATTTCATCATCGTTGAAGCTAGCTAACGATGGAATCAAGCTTTTGAAAAAAGACATGTGACGATCGCTCTGAGTGTGCAATCGATTAAAAACATTTAGGTTCATACTCCTTGGTGTACTTTTAAATCTTTTAACACTTAGTATTGGACTTTCATTAGAACTTTCTTCTCTAGTACTTGCTCCTTGTTCTTTGGAACTTTCCAGAACACCATCCTCTTGGGCCACTTCGTCGTCTGAGTCAGTATCGTTAAACACATCTTGAGTTTCAATGACCTTCTTCAAAAACCGCATCTGGCTGTGGTAACGGTATTTTTTCACGTACACAGATCCAGATTTCTTGGCGTGCTTTATAGTGTTTAAACTCCTTATCCAACTGTCTCGAATTTGATTCCACTTCTTGACAACTATTTTGGCTGAAAACCAAAAAAAATATTAATAATATTTGGTAGCAAAAAATTCCATTGAAATCGATGGCAAGACCATTGAAGGATGGTATTATAGGTACCTATCAAGGTAAATACCTGTGATACCTATCAAAAACCGTATCGGGGACGAAACACAAATCTGCCAAATAATATAACAAAGCTGCGCTCCGCGATTTTATTATCTGTGTAAGTTTAATCCCGTGGGTAAATCATGAATAAAATGGTTTATCTGTACTCTAGAGGTCACATACGAGCAGGTATTACATAGGTACCGAGATTCATCGCAATCGGTTCAGCGGTTTTTGAGTGAAAGAACAACAAAAATACTCATTTATAATATATTTGGTTTTTATAATATAGGTGGCACACAATTTTTCCTAACAAAATAAAAAATTAAAAAGATGTATACTTAGATCGCACAAATGAGTTTGGTAATTTGTTTTGCATATTATATAAAGGATTAGTCATTTAAATGGTTTTATTAAACGAAATATAGATTGGTAATAGGAAGTAGGACATAGCTAAAAAATCCTTAGACCAAAAATTCCAAGACAAGCACCGCTGCACTGTCAAGTTTGGTTACCGGCAGGACCATTCTTACCTGAATAGCGGAGTCTGATATTCTGACCCAAAAAGCTACCTGCTATGCAGTCACCACAGACCTTATTTATATTATAATTATTTGTTTATTAATAATTTATTGTAATTTATTTATTTATTTATTTATTTATTAAGGACTCCCAACGGAGGATACACAATGAAATATCATTCTTAAGATAAAAGAATTATGGTATTGTGTTCCCACAATTATAGGGAGCCACAGCATGCACAGCTAAACATAAAATATAAAAATTAAAAAATGTTACATTTCAAGGTTATTAAAGGTAATTATAACATTATAAAAGTTAATCATAGCATAAAGTGACAAAATTCAATACTATAGGAAAGTAGTTACATAGATAAAAATGTGCAGGTCCTTTAAACTTAAATATAAAATAACAAAATTAAATTAAAATGTATCCTTCTTATTTAAGAGATAAAATAACGAAAAATAAAAAATTCTTCAAAATAATAAAAAAATCTACAAAATTCTAAAGTTATGGTAACACTATCTGTTTTAAATTTCTTTTGAATTTTGGAGTAGGATCAGTTATATCTATTGTATCGCGATGATTTTTGGACATTATATTGTAATTTCTGCAGAGACGTGAAATGGGAGAGTTGAAGCCAAGATTTGTTTTTGAAAACGGTATTGTAAATAAGTTGAAAACTTGTTTTCTTGGAAGTCGAGACGGAGTATTTATTTGGAGGAGATTGGTTAACTCGTTGCAGTTTACTATTCCATTGAAAATTTTATGTAAATATATTATATCTGTATAATTCCTTCGTTCAACAAGAGATGTCATGTGATAATGTTTAAGGCGAGTTTTGTAACGGGGAATTTTTTTTGCTAAATTATCGGCATAAGTTAAGTGATAGAGAAAACGTTTTTGAACACTTTCTATGCGCTTGGAGTAGACCTCATAAAAGGGGTTCCATATTGTACTACAGTATTCTAGAATTGGTCGGACTAATGTTTCAAATAATATTATTTTTGTTCTTGACGACTTGAAGTCTTTGCTATTTCTAATGACAAAACCTAATATTTTATAGCTTTTAGAGACAGTGTTTAGAATATGTGTGTCAAATTTTAAATTTTCATCAAATAAGACCCCTAAGTCCCGTATTTCTTGTACAGAATTTAATTCTTGCCCACGTATCGAGTATTTATTTTTTTGTGTTGTTTTATTTCTAGAAAATTGTATATAATGACATTTTGAAACGTTAAGGGACATCTTATTTCTCTCACACCAATCATCTAACCTTTTCAAATCTTCCTGTAGAAGTGAATTGTCAATTTGAGTTTGAATAGGTTTCATTAACTTTAAATCGTCTGCAAATAGGTAAACTTTTGAATAGTGAAAACAAGAGGAAATATCATTAATAAACGCGTTGAAAAGTATCGGTCCTAAATGAGAGCCTTGCGGAACTCCTGAGGTAGCTACGTATTGATCGGAGTAGTATCCACTAACGGCTACTTTTGATTTTCTATTTGTAAGATATGAATAGAACCATTGCAGTAACGTTCCAGAGATTCCTAAGTGCGAAAGTTTGTTTAATAATATGTTATGGTCAACTCTGTCAAAAGCTTTGCTAAAATCCGTATAAATAGAGTCAACAGGTATTCGTTTATCTACATATTCAGCTAAGTCTGATGTATAGCACAATAAATTAGTTGTTGTGGATCTACTTTCAACAAAACCATGTTGAAAATCAGTTATGTACGGTTTAAGATGCCATGACAGATGTTGCGCAATTAACTTTTCTAAAATCTTTCCAAATATAACTAATATGGATATGGGACGATAATTGCAAACCTGATTTTTGTCTCCTGATTTAAAGATTGGAACCACCAAGGCTTCCTTCCATAACTCAGGAAAAATACCTTCTTTAAGAGATTGGTTGTAGATATGTGTTAGTGGTTTGGATAAGACAGTAGCACATTTTTTAATAAATACTGGAGGTATACCATCACTGCCTGCACCTTTGCATACCACCATATTAAAATTTACAAGGGTAATTAACATACAAAACAAAGATTACAACTGGCGGTCTTATCGCTATAAGCGATCTTTTCCAGACAACCGTGCTTACCAAAGATAATAGATATCAAATTAAAACTAAACTACGCGTACCTAACTTCCTAACTTTTGTGTAGTAGCTGGTGGTGGACGATGTTGATGGCATAGTTATTTAAGTTTTATTATTATTTATAAGTATTAAGCACACACTATGCCATTATTTTTTATCCAAATAAATAAATAACAACTTACCATATTCCTGCTTCTCTGTCTCTTCCATATCATCAAAGTCAGGGTTCATAATAACACAAATTTCGTGCCACGCGGCAAGTCTCTTTTTCTTATCTTTATAAGTTTCCAAAGTTTTGTCCCATATTAGAGATCGCTTCTCTATGAGAGGAATAAGTATTTCTCCGTCTAAATTTGCTCTTATATCCGCCATTTTGTGTCAATGCAATCTAGCATTAAGAATGTCTTAATTGAGCAAAACACAATAATACAGCAGTCAAGGACACTCTTGTGTGTTATTTTAGATATTTTTTTCGCTTTATTATTAATATTATCAATGTTTATCTTTTGTTTTGTATGTCTTGTTAACAAATCAATTTATTTCTTCCAATGTAATCTTGTCATATTTCTTGTTGTTACACTTTTTTCCTCGATGTGTAATTATTAAGCTTATTCTTTTGTATTTATGTTGTTCAATAAAGAGTTTTATGTTCTATTAAACACTGACTTCACTAATAAATCATTAAAGTTACGTTATTATCAACTAGCTACCATCTAGTTGAGGCGACGCGCTTGAAATGAGCGTGGCAAGTGGCAAGGTTATGCGGGGCTGCGGGGCGACGGCAGTGGGGAGAGTGGTAAAGCCCCTCCCGCGTCCCGTGCCTCATCCGGCAAAAAGCGGTATTCCAGTGGCTCCGAAACTGTCAGCCCGGCGAACAAAGTAAGGCGAACAAGTAAATCGTATGAATAGAAGCGCACCTCTTTAAAATATATTTTAAACCTATTAATTTTATTCTTTGTTAAATATGTTGTTTGTCATTTTGGTGTACACGAAAGCGTTATCTAATCTAATATAATTTTCTCTAATAAAAATTTGTAATGTTACATTTATGTAATACTAGCTGCGACTAGCGCTGTAGAGCAGTAGCCTGTTTTATTCTCAGTCTTACACCCGTTTTTAGGCTTGCGTAGTTAGTCGTGTCCTTACCCTTAACATCGAAATCGAAAAAAATGGCGTTTACTGGCATTTTTTTTATTTACTTAAGAACAAATAAAATCTACCCTCTTCGTGAAAAATGGGTCAGACGAGGAGAGTGGTGCTACTCGAAAATAAGGGTGTAAATTTTGTTAGTCTGTCACTAATAGAAAAATATTTCTGTAGAATTAAAAAAAAATCTTTATTCAGACAACATTGGTCCACTGGTTAATACTTAAAAGAAAAAATTAAAGACTAGGATTTTTCCCTAAACTGCTGCATACTATTTTTTGCGTTGGCTCGTGAAGAATGGGAACAAAGTTTGAGAGCCGCTGCTGCATGCGGTATCCAACTGTGTGCACGGACTCCGGTTCTATGTAGGACCTGTTTTTATCAAGCGGCAACAAAATGTGTTTTAGAGAGAATATTATTATTACCTGCTTATAATAATTAATAATAACAGTAACCGTAAAGATACATAAATATACAGAATTGAAAGAAGAAATAATCAGAATTTGGAAATTCGGAAAATGGACAATGTATATATTGTACCTCTTGTGCTCTCCAGCACCGGAGTCATCCGTAAATATCTTCAACACTACCTCACACAATTAAATTTACCGATGAATCTTTACTTCACCATGCAAAAAGCTGCAATACTCAATACATGCCGGATTGTCCGTAATTTTTTGACGACGTCACCAACACATCATTGCACTTGGCCTAGGCCCGTGCGATTCGTATTTAGAAACCGAAATTCTTAAAATTTCGAGCATAAAAAAGAAAAATAATAATAATAATAAAGCTCAAAAGGGCCTCTGCGCGTTGGACTTTTTGTCTCCGTGTACGCCTATAAAAAGGCCCGGGCTTAGCCCGTGTTTAAGAGCGATATAATTAATAATAATTGGGGTTTATACTCCAACAGAACAGGTTACCCTACTTACACTGTTAGAGCCAAATCACAATGTATAGGTTGTGTGGCTAACCTATATGTTGCAGTTTCAGGTCGCTAAGATGCCAACAAGGCCTGCAACATGACCTAACGACTGCCTCCTACATATCTTATAGGAAACAGCCGGGACCCACAGTTTTACGTGCCTTCCTTATATCTCTTTACAAGCTTTTATTTACATTCACCTGTCTGTTGTCTGTTTGTAATCAAATCTAGCAAGTTTAATTTGATCCACTTCCCGGTTAACGATTGAGCTGAAATTTTGCATGTATAAATCGGATAACAATTCAATATTATTATGACTTCGAGGTAATCTGATGATGGAGCTGAAAGGTAGCCATAGGAACTTCGTATTTAACCGACGCAATCCCATCGTGTTTGGGCTCATTTGATTCATCTTGACGAGTGGTTTATGATGCTAGATGGAAATATAATAAAAGCTTGTTTTAAAAAAGATTTTTAAAATTTCACGTGTTATTTTTATCTATGGTAAAATCTATTTTTTTTTATAAAACAAAGTAAGAAGACGAACAAGACGCTCTCCTGATGATAAGAGATAACGTTGCCCATAATTAGTACAGTGCTACCCAGTGCACTGCGCCAACGCTTCTTACTTGAGAGTCATAAGATGTTAAGACTCTTCAGCCCAGTAATTTCACTAGCTACGGTGCCCTCCTACCGAAGCACAGTAATGTTATTAAGAAATAATTAAGTAAAGCCTACCAGTAGGCAACAATGCGGCCAGATTGCACTGACAGCAAATAACTGGGCGTACAACGGCATTAAATTTATTTATTTAATAACTAGCTGACCCGCGCGCACTTCGTAGCGCGTGACAGTAAATTATTCATATATTAATGAATTTGATGCAGACCATTTAATTCGATTTCCAATTCCACGGAAAAGAGGGATTCAATTCACGGGTTTTCTGCGACTTAATGGGCGTAGAATTAGTAAAGGCTGGCAAACCTTGCCAATATGTAACTACGATCGAATCACCTACTATTCAAAATGTCTATTGGACGTTTCGCCTACGTTCATAATAACTATTGGTTGAAATCAATATTGGACGATTCGCCTACGGTTAACTCAGCTACGGTCGATTGAGCTATGGTTGATTAAACTATTGGACGATTTGCCTATTTTTGACCGAACTAACGGACGTTTCACGTATTTTTAGACCATGTTTCCGGCTGCTAGTCAGGTATGACAGCTAAAAAATACTTGTTTATAGTACAGAATTCAGAAACGTGTTGTTTTTGATAACTGAATGATTTCTATCTGTAGGTGCGCAGACAGCTTATTATGCCACTTTGCCATGATGAGATAGATGAAAGAAGATGCCAAAATGCCTGAAGATGCCATGACACAGGATAAATAATTCAGTAATAAGAAAAATATCTGGCGCTTCGCCGGCCGCTGCCGCGGCACGCTCGCTTCGCTCGCTCGGCTCGCGCATTGTGGTCACTGTTCAAACCTAACCTAACCAACAGATTTCGGTTTGCCCTGAATACTGTACTAAAAACACGCGTAGCAAAGAATTTATAAACCGTAGGTGAGTCGTCCATAGTTGAATTAACCAATATATCAAATGAACATTGGCCGAATCGCCCATTAGTTCACATGCCCATAGTTTAATCAACCGCAGGCGAGTTGCACTGTAAGCGAGTCGTCCAATATGTGAAATGAACTTATGCGAATCGACCGTAGTTATATCGACCGTAGTTGAAACGACCGTAGGTATTATGAAACGTAACCCGTCCATGCGGGCAAAGCCATGAGAATAAGCTAGTGACTGATGTATCTGTATAACGTACAGCCTCAACCGCTAGCTGGATTGGGTTGAAATTTGGAACATAGAAAGGTTTCATGACGTAGACCACTGCTAACAGAAGCGGGTGCCACGCAGCGACGGGCGGACGTCGCGATAGTTTTTTGCAAGTATTTAGTGTAATTTACGTTATTTACTTTTGACGTATGTATACATAATTTAATAAATTATATAAAATGTCAAAAAAATAGCATGCGATATTATGCTGTTTTTGAGGTAAGTTAGTAAGAAGTTATTTTTTTTATTTTTAAAAGTATTCTGCTGAAGTAAGAGTGCGAGTAAGAGACCGAGTAAGAGTCCAAGTAAGAGTCCAAGTAAGAGTCCGAGTAAGAGTGCAAGTGAGAAACTGAGTAAGAATTCGAGTAAGACTGCGTGTAAGTGTCCGAGTAAGAGTGCGAGTAATAGTCCGAGTAAGAGTGCGATTAAGATTCCGAGTAAGAGTCCGAGTAAGAGTGCGAGTAAGAGACCGAGTAAGAGTGCGAGTAAGAATCTGAGTAAGAATTCGAGTAAGACTGCGAGTAAGAGTCCGAGTAAGAATGCGAATAAGAATCTGAGTAAGAATTCGAGTAAGACTGCGAGTAAGAGTCCGAGTAAGAGTGCGAGTAAGAGCCCGAGTAAGAGTTTGAGTTAGAGTGCGAGTAAGAGACCGAGTAAAAGTCCGAGTAAGAGTGCAAGTGAGAGTGTGAGTAAGAGTCCAAGTCTTGTCTCTTGTCTTGTCTCTTGTCTCTTGTCTTGTCTCTTGTCTTGTCTCTTATCTTGTCTCTTGTCTTGTCTCTTGTCTTGTCTCTTGTCTTGTCTCTTGTCTTGTCTCTTGTCTTGTCTCTTGTCTTGTCTTGTCTCTTGTCTTGTCTCTTGTCTTGTCTCTTGTCTTGTCTCTTGTCTTGTCTCTTGTCTTGTCTCTTGTCTTGTCTCTTGTCTTGTCTCTTGTCTTGTCTCTTGTCTTGTCTCTTGTCTTGTCTCTTGTCTTGTCTCTTGTCTTGTCTCTTGTCTTGTCTCTTGTCTTGTCTCTTGTCTTGTCTCTTGTCTTGTCTCTTGTCTTGTCTCTTGTCTTGTCTCTTGTCTTGTCTCTTGTCTTGTCTCTTGTCTTGTCTTTTGTCTTGTTTTGTCTCTTGTCTTGGGTTTCAATATACGCCGCCACGACATGATAGGTAAGTAGGTAGGTATAGTAGGGATACTATGCTGGAATAAAACCTATTGTAGTTCCCAGATTAGGCTTCTTAATTATGAACCAACTTTAGTTTTAATCTACCTGTTATTATGTACCTACTTTTTATTGAATTGAAGAGTGATCAATCGTATTTATTTTTAACTCCCGACGCAAAGACGAAAGGGTGTGATAAGTTTGACGTGTCTGTCTCATAGATTCGATTTAGATTTTGTTTGAAAAGTAAGTTAGGCGGAAGTGTTCTTAGGTATTTTTAGTCATAGCCGCAAAAAACGCGGCTTCATCCCGCGTGTACTAAGTTTGATACAATACATTTTCAAATCTCATTCGACTGTTGCATTTTTGTAACGGACATTCAGTGGTTCCTAAGCGGACGTAGTAAGGTACATATAGGTAGGTAATATGAAATAGAAATAAAAGCTTGTAAAAAAAAATATCAATAAATGTACAAAAATAATATAATTAATTTATAATAACTCATCTAGATATTAGCTCAAGTAAGTAGATGATATGAAATAGGTAGGTACCTACTGTATGCGGGCAGCGGCTGCCCGGCAGCCCTATGACTCGCGCATGTACCGCGAGACTGTAGGTATTTATGTTCAAAAATCACGCTCAGTCAAACTACTGTATATCTCTTTACCGTGCTACCACTGAGGTGTATACCTAAAATCATAGGCGGATCCAGGATGGCAAGGTGCAGACGGGCAAAAATATTATAATTTTTATTACGAAAAGTGTATGTTTAGCTCGCTCTGAGCGGTTAGGAAGTTTAAACATCCATTACAATAAGTGCGCGAGCAGCAAGCTGCGAGCGCCGAAAAAAAAATTTAATCTTTACCATGAAATATGTGCGAAATTCGTAACTCTACAATGCTTCTGGGGGTGCCTTGGCCCCCTGCCCCCCCCCCCCTAAATCCGCCTACTCGCTCTAAGCAGTAAGAAAGCTTAAACATCCTTTATAATATGTGCGCGAGCAGCTTGCTTAATGACACGGGGGGGGGGAGGGCTTGGCCCCTTGCCCCCCCCCTAAATCCGCCTATGATTATCTATAACACAGATAAAAGGTTCTATAATAATCATTGCAAAATTTTACTAACATTATAAACGTGAAAGTTTGTGTCTGGATGTATGCCTAAATGGGTGTGAACAGATTTTATGTCTGTGTGTCTCCGGATAACCAGTGATTTTTACAAAAGATCCCCCTAGATGGAGCGCCACAATCGCGTGATTTTAAGTTAAAATATCTACAGATTTTTAACAATTCATAATTTCTCATATTTAATTTCTCAATTAAATAGGTACATAATATTTAATTAATCTAACAATTAAAAAATATATAATAAATGAAGTATTCACAGTAATTATAAATCTATTATTTAGTTCCGCTAGGTTACGCGGGACTCTTTTCTAAAACTGTTTGCAGAATAAACGATATTTCTTTTTCTTAGGACATTAGATCCATTATTTTCCGTGGCGCTAGCTTGTATGAAAAATAATTTACTTTTACAATGAACTTTAAATGAATTTTTCTATTTATCTTCAGATGATTTTACATGTTTTAGAAATTAAAAATAAGCAGCAAAAAGATATTTATTACTGATATTTACACGCATCATGCGCACATTAGATTAGTTCCATTATTTTCCGCTGGCACTGATTCATATGAGAAATAAGTTACATTTACTAATTTACCTACCTATGTACAGTACAGACCCTGGCTACTATATAGCATCAAAGTACTCGTCAAGACGAATCAAATGAGCCCAAACTCGATGAAGTTTTTTCTTTTAATCACGGAGTTCCTATGGCCACCTTCCAGCTCCGTCATCGGACCCTGGTTACTATATAGTATCAAAGTACTCGTCAAGACGAATCAAATGAGCCCAAACTCGATGAGGTTTTGTCTTTTGATTACGCGGTTCCTATGACTACCTTTCTTGTTTATTAGCATTTTATATGCGAATCTTTAGATTGATATAACTCTTTTATTTATGAACCGATTTGACTAAAACCAACACTAAGGTTCAAGTAGAGAAAACTGCAACGTATTAGTGAAAATTTTATTCAAATCGGTGGTGTTGTTTAACCACACCAGTGACACAAACTATTTACAAATTTAGCCCAAATTAAAGGTTTCGTTTACAAACACATCGATAGATGGCGTATTTTTAGTTTGTCGCAGTTTGTCGCACCATATTTTTTTGAATTGAGTTTACTTTATATGCTATTACTTTTATTTAGAATTTTTGATGTAAATTAGGGGCAATGTGTCCGATATAAATGATTATTATTTATTTTATCATTTTATTTTACGTTTCCCTTGGAAAAATTGACAAAATGTTTTACGAATTAGATCGCGCAAGCGACTTTTTCGCGTCGTTTTGTTCATATGCGTATTTTCACAGTTAATCTTAGTAAAGGATCACAATGAATGGGGAGAAATTTCCATTCTTATTATATGTATGGATGGATATGGATATGGATAACAGTACATGCTAACAGTTACAATAAACCAAAACGCACATACAGGTAAACAATTATTAAAGTAAGGAGTTACTAATTAAATGCACATTAGATAAGTAAACAATAAAACACTTATACAGATCACAAAGAGTGCCAGTATGTATGTCGGCTTCCTGGACAGCCTGTAAAAAATCGTTGAGTTTTCTGGGATTGCTCTGGGACTAGGCGCGTTGTTGGCGTAGCACGTATGTAGCGAACCACATTTGTGAACAGTCGGTGATGACGACGACCAGCACGCGTGTAATTCTGTGGCATTTAGCGCTAATGCTGCGACGGTTGCTGGAGGCGGGACATGCGACTAAATGGGCCTTGGATTTGTTTTAATTCACTTTAGGTTAGTTTCTGACCACAATCTCGGGTGATGTTAAGCGAGGATGCGGCCGTAGATGGCAGCAGTCTAAACCTAGAAGGCGGGATAAATCCCTCCAAAAAAATAGAAGAGAAACACAAAAATGTCTGATAATGTCTAATGTCTGTGTGATAATTGTCTTTAGGCGCTACGAAGTGCGCGCGTGTCCGCTAGTTAACAAATAAGTAAGTAAAGCCTACCATTAATAGTGTAGGCAACAATGCGGCCAGATTGCACTGTCAGCAAATAACTGGGTGTATAACGGCATTAGATTTAGCGCTAATGCTGCGAACAAATCAAACGCGGCCGCTATCTGCCGGACGGTTGCTGGAGGCGGGATATTCACTCTGCGACAGGATAAACGACAAAGTGGGCTTCGATAGCAAATAAAATAAAACGTTATTATTAGGTACATCACCACAGATTGGTACTTATTGAGCGTGCGCGTCAAATGCGTGACGGATGTTATAGTCGCATGGTGCCGGGACAGCACTACGTGATCTTAGGGATGATCGATATTCATCGATGTCGGGGAAACATCCATATTTAGTTTGTAGTTCGAAAACATCAATGTCTTGACTAAAACATCAAACGTCAAAATTTTCTGAGTCTAGGAATCTGAACGAATTTGTTGTCATTTTTTGGTTATTGTGTTCGGACAACGTTCAAGCTTTACTAATGCTTGATGAGCTTTTCTCAAGCTCCCAAAAACATCCATGTCAACATTAATGTTATGTTAATATTGATCATCCCTACGTGATCTTACTTTCGCCGCAAGAGTACACTCTCAATATGGGATCAGCCATAATGAGGAAAGTCGGTGCAAACTGAAATAATAAACCTATACAATAGTGGTGACGATTTACGTTTGTCTTGATATTATTTTTATTACTCTTCTATTTAAAAAAAAACCCATTGTATCTTATTTCATTGACATGAATAGCCTGCATTCCTAGGGTCTCGGCATTTTCCGAACCGCGTCTAGACGACGCGATATGGTCTATGTAACGGTGATTTAACAATATTACATGGGTTTTACTACGCACTCATGTATTTAATTTAGTACTATGTAGTTACAGGAATAAGTTTTGTTAAATCGTTTATATTTTAAATTTTTCTTTTCAAATAATATAAATCAAAGTTGCTTCTCGTGTATGCTTATTTTTTTTAAAATACGCAACGGATTTTGATTTATTTGTATTTTTTAAATAGATGAGATGATAACTATATCGTTACAGGAGCTAGTCGTATTAAATATTAACCTTCTAAGTTTAGAACTAGCTACTACTTCTAAGTTTTCAAGAATAATAAATACGAGTACAATTAAAATGTCCATTGCACATATTAGAACCAAGTGTCGAATCTTTAGCTAATTCGATGGCGTGCACGTGGCTTTGTTGATTTATGCACTCACTTCACAACATTTTAATTTAAATAAAATAAATATTTCAGGACGTTTCACACAGCGCCACCTAACCCCAAACTAAGCAACTTAATGATTGTATTATGGTGGTTAGGATAACGGATATAAAAACTAATAATACTATTATCAACGAAATCAAGAAAGGAGTTTTATTATCTCTGCGAATAAGACCTCTTTGACAGGCGATCATAGATTATCTGTGGTTGGCAGTATTTAAAAAAGTAGTTCGAATGGCGGTCGTTTTTGTAAATGATTATTTTGTAAAATTAATAAAAAGTTTGAATTTCAATTGATTTTAATTGTTAAAATCAGAATTGGGATAGTACTTATGCCCATAATTCCTGACTATTATTGTTTTTATTGAATTATTAGAAACGACCGCTGTTAGAATTACTCGTTTTGTGGATCGGCTGGTTATGGCGCTTTCCCGCCCTTTTGGAAAAATTTTGTGCCGTATTGTTTGATAATTTATTGTCGGTCAGATTTGGCCGAACGCGTATGTTGTAATTTACAAAAGGAAAGGGTTGATGACCTACATAACCAGCTGGGCTGCATTATAAGTTGCAATGAATGTTTTTGGTAGTGTTCCTGTGTAATAGAAGTTCATAATGTAAAAGTGATAATCATATTTGTGCCTTGATATTTTGCATGTTCGTTGGAGCTGCTGGTGTGAGATAGAAGGTGAGCGGTGCGCGAGCGAGCGACGCGCGACGCGACCTGTCTGGTGCGGCCGGAGCGACGCGCCTGAGCACTGCTTCCAGACTCCAGCGGCGCAGGGACGCGCCTGTATGCTGCCTCCTCCGACATAGTGCTGGTCAAGCTACGAGTTGTTCTACGTGTGTATGAATCCGAATATTACGACTTTCAAGAGGCCTGCTATCGAGCTTTATCAACTTGTAATACAGGTGACAAGCACTAAATGTGATACTAATACCATATAGGTACTGGGCAATGAAACGATTACTAAGTTGAAGCGCGCGGGAGGTTTAGGAGAGTAAGGTAAATAATAATTGTGAGTTGAAAAAGACAACATTGTGTGTCAAATAAAACATGCACATAAAAATAGTTGCTATAAGCAGTTGGTCACTTAAACCGGGATCGCATTTAACAGTTATATTTTCAGTTAGACAGTTCAGTATACCTAAGTATGAAACCTAACATTAGTAAACATTGTTGTTGCCTAAAAATAGTTAACTGTTGTAAGCAATAACGCCGTTATAAATGAACTCTGTACTCTATTTGTTTAATATTGCTTCACCCTCCTATAAGTTTCATTTTAAAGCAGAGATTCCACTAATAGGAAGAAACCTATACTGGCACTCATTTACATCTATAAAAGATGATTTAAGCAATTAATACTGGTACTATAAAGTTCATTCACACAAGTTGTGCTTCATTCTGTCTCATCACTGCAGGCTCTACAGTAGTTTGTTGTTGACAATCTTATGTTTTATCATAAGCATGTTGTTGGGTTCATAATGCCCAGTTAGTGCACCAGTAACAGCAGGGCTATATTTATTGGCTAATTTACACCCACTAAGATTGGTGTCCTCTTCTTCTTGTATGAACACTGCATTTGTTATTTTACTCATAGGAGGTCTTGGTAAGTGATGTATGCATGTTTGTCTTAGCAAGTAATGTATGCATGGACTCTAGTGTTTTATATGTAGTAGGCGATAGCCAATAGGCCTGTAGCTCATCTTTTGCTACTTTCATTATTCAAGATAAGTTTAAAGTTTGTGGCTGTTATATAACAATTTCTTTAAATGTAGCAGTCCTAGACTGATTTCCCATTCTTGCATAATCTGATTTGTAACATTCAGCATAGTTCTCTATGAACAAATTGACTGTATATGCTGGCAGAGCAGATACATATATGGTTCAGGTTCATGCGTACTTAATGATCTTCTAGCAAGCTCATCATCCTTCACATTCCCTAATATATCAACATGGCCTGGCACCCAGACTAGTCATGCTCTTATACTGTGGCTAAGTTTGTTTAGGGCCTTCATAGAATTCTAGACCAGTCTGAGCTTACTCTGCAGGAATTTAAGACCTTTAGTGACATATGATATCTGAAAATCTCGATCTAGGTCTAGGTTTTATCTTCCACTTTCCTTTTTATATTTTCTTCAGTGCATGCTATATGAATGCATGAGATGTATGCTAGTTTTCTGCCTGGAAGACTTACATATTGACCCAAACTGCTACAGCACTAGAAAGTTTCCGAATACCTGGTAGATACCTGCTCCTGTACTAGAACCAGTTTTTAACCATCTGTGTACCATATGAAAAGTCTCCGTCTGGTAAGCGCAGTTACAGTAAAGGCTTCCAGTCTTCTTTTGAAGGGAATGTCCCTGTTTTAAAATTCTTTTTGAAGATTTTAATAAGTGGCATCACGTCAGAATTCATGTTTATATTCCATTGTTGAGTTTCATCTTTATGTGCTTAGTAAAAAGCCAATTGCAGTTATAAACTTCTGTCGATTGAAGTCTATATAACGCTAGGATCGCTGCTGTTATATTATAAAGATGTGAAGAGATAGAAAGATGTCAAAAATTACCTAGATCTGTTTTCTGTCATTTGATGGTTTAGCTTTCCACAAGTCATTGGCAAAGTAGTGGTGCTATCGCACGTTCACCGGCCACAAAATTAAGAATAGAATGGAACTTTAGAATTCTATCCAACACCTAACGTAGCTTAGTAAAACACTGTGATGGCCATATTGCCCATCCTTCGAAGTTAGCCTAGTTCAAAGCAAGCAAAGCTTAGAAGTGTAACCTATTATACCGTATAAGACTTGAGCTTCAATTGATGGGAACAAAGAGATAAGCAGTACCTAAGTGTGAATGTGCCAGGTTCTGGAGCATTCTCAAGCGAGTAAAACCTTTGTATGTTTCTAAGTCTCCACCATGAGTTTAGCGATTTTAACGTCTGTACCTGTAATAATTGACTTCATCGCAATAGTAATGACAATGAATGCTTTTTTTGCATTAATTTTATTTAGCATACATGTCTTAGCATACTACGCGCTTTTTCTATGCTATTTACTAAAAATATTTTTTATTTCATATTATGCATAGCTGTAAAGTGCTAAATTTCATTTGCGCAAATATGCTATTTCACGACACGACGGTTAATATTTTCGAATCATTCGCATCGAATGACATTAGCATTAGCACAGTATGGCCTGGTTAGCGCCGCGATGCAAACCAGCGCAGTCGCGTATTTTTCTCATGATAGTAGCGGGACGCGAACGCAGACGCTATTAAATTAGCGATAAGACCGCCAATTGTAACATTGTTTAACTGAAATGTACTTTTTTAGTGGTAATTGTTTTATTTGTGGCAATAAATTAGCAGTAATTTATTAATTTTAGCAACTACAATTAATTTGATAATTGCTAATTCACCTGTAGCAATTTAATATTATTGCTAATGCTAATTAGCTGTTATTTGGATATTTTTATATAAAAAAAAAAGTAATCTGAAGTTCGAAACGATGTGAAATGAACTGAATGATTTAAGGTTTGTCAGTAAATACTCCAAAGTTATTAATTTCGATATTACAAAATACATGTCAGAGTAAGATATAAACAGCAATGCTGTGGATTATCTACAACCCTTAATGTTTTGTACCTGCAAGATTCGACCACTGTAATTTGAAAAAAAAAAAAGAAAGATTTTTTTATGTTTGCTTGGATTTTTATCTCTAAGCTTATATTGCTATGAGATAATAAGGAAAATTTAAAAATTATATGAGATTTGTATCTCTGGCTGTCGACCGCAATGCTGTGTTTTGATATGTTTGTTACATGTGAGCATCAGCGGGTACCAGTCGAGTACCGCGCTGGGACCTGTGACTGTGGAGCTGATTCGCCGCGCGCTGGCGATGATGGCGCGGGTGCAGGCAAGCCCGGAGCGGGCAGACCTGGTGCAGCTTGTCACAGGCGGGAGCTGTCCAGTGGAAGCTGTCCAGTGGGAGCTGTCCCGGATGAAACCACCATTCAGGCTTTGTCCTGGCAGACCAGATCTGGTGAAATAGACAGATCTGGTAGGGCTTTGTCCCGGAAGTCGTGGCCACGCATCAGGAATATTTCCTGGCAGGCTTAGTCCTGGTTGCAGGCTTAGTCCTGGTTGCAGGCTTAGTCCTGGTTTTCACGTCTTCAACGAGGGGAATTGCAATTCCATAGTATGATATGAAAGAGATGAATCACTGAGACGTATATGAAGGAGACGTACGCATATTTGTGAATGTGGAAAGGATTTTTGTTTTCTTTAAAATTCATATTCTGTGTGTAAAATGAAGTATGCAGGAAGGCCACGATTGTGAGAAGATTGATAGAATAGGCAACTTTGTCGGTCGTCTAAATTTTTAACTACTGGTTTCTCATGCAGATCATAAACCCTGGGGGGGTGATGATGCTGACGAACCCTCAGATTCTCTTTCTGACCCGAGACAACATCGTAGTCTCGAGTGCAGAGAAAGACGTCGGTCGCGAGTCCAGTGAATTTGCCGATGCTGCTGATGGAATAGAAGACAACAAATGTGCAGCCGAGGACGGCGCAATGTCAGGAGAAGCCGTATTATCAACGAAATCAAGAAAGGAGTTTTATTATCTCTGCGAATAAGACCTCTTTGACAGGCGATCATAGATTATCTGTGGTCGGCAGTATTTAAAAAAGTAGTTCGAATGGCGGTCGTTTTTGTCAATGATTATTTTGTAAAATTAATAAAAAGTTTGTATTTCAATTGATTTTAATTGTTAAAAATACTTATATACTTTACAAACTACTACTAATATACTTTACTTTGTATATATGTATAATACTTATATACTTTTCTTTAAATAACTTAAAATTGCTACAGAGAGATGTTACTCGTACCTGAGGCAGGCAGAGAGAAGGGGGGAGTCCACAGATCATCGAATGCAGGAAGTTTCTTGTGTGTGTGGCCAGCATGCAAAATTGTTTTATTTTACCGGTTGTCTTGTAACGGGGTTTGATCGTCTAAGAAAGAAAAACAAAGAAAGAAAAAAGTATTTTTTGTTTTTTTCTGTGTAATGTCAAGCTGATGGCCCGAACAACAAGTCCAAAATGGGTATGGAGAGAGCGAAAAATTACTCTAAAACAAATAATACCCCTATAACATTTTAGACTTCCGCGATTTAAACTCATATTAATTATATAACTCGGGACTTATCGCGTTGTTATTTAATGCTAGTTTTACAAAAACATTATAAAACTAACCTCGACGTTTCGATACAGTTGCATGTATCGTGGTCACGAGAATACTGCAGAGACGATCATCCTACGGCGCTCGAGACAATAGATTTACATCTACCCTCACTTGATCAAAATTGTTCTCAGGGTTGTCACGACACACAACACTAATAGTATCCTCCGGTTTCTGAATTATGTTAGGACGCAAACACCTTCTTATTACCGGATTCCACGCAGATACATGCAACTGTATCGAAACGTCGAGGATAGTTTTATAATGTTTTTGTAAAACTAGCATTAAATAACAACGCGATAAGTCCCGAGTTACATAATTAATATAAATAATACCCCTTTCACGCATGTAGAACCGCCCTAACAGTATAATTAGCTAAGTATCTCCCGTTTTTAACTCGTCCAAGCGTTTAAGTAAATAATATACATATCACTTTGAATCCCTGTTGGTGTGCCGCTGTGGAACATAACTTATTTTGTGACGTCACTACCTCTACGTCCTTTGCCTTTGTGAGAGAAATGAATTTATAAACACTTAATAAACTACTGACTGTGACTTTGGTTGTCTGGAATAGATCGCTATAAGCGATAGATCGCATTATTTTTAACGGACCTTTTTAAAACGGTTTTTTTTTGGGTCAATTCTAGAGCTTAATTAAAATGTTACCCTCTTACTGATGAAATACTCATCTGATATTCGGTACATTATACCTTTTCTTCTGATTACAATACAATTTAATACATTCTTTTATTGTAATTACGAGATGTCTGCCTCTACAAAATGGCGGATTACAAATTTTGCAACTGCCGACTTAAAGTAGAAAACCTTTATATTTATTTTATTATTCAGCACAACGCTATAACATACTTAATGCTAAGTAGTATTTATAATATTATATACCATAAAATATTTTTTTACTTAATTTATTAACATTTATGTACCTAATGGATATTTTATTTTTCAATATTCTAGAATCTAGAACTTATTATAGACTGTACAGTCTACACTGTCCTTTACATGCTAAAAATAGCCTAAATACTAAGACCTAAGTCGCCGGCAGCCAAATTGGTATTACAAGGTGCTTAGTATAATCCCTTCTTTACAATAAAATATGTTCCTACTTACTTTCATCTCTTCCTTATTCTAACTTTGCATGTAAATCTGGAACTATAAGACAAGGTAATGCTGTTATTTATATTTATTTGTACAATTAAATTTCTTTGCGTTTATTCATTTATTCATCACAACAATGTACGTATTATCTAGGTCTTAGTCTAACTGCTTATTGTACAAGAGGATGGATGGAGGACCGAGTTGAGTGGCGTGCCATGGGGGAGGCCTATGTCCAGCAGTGGACGAACATAGGCTGATGATGATGATGATGATGATGGATGGATGGAGGGATTTATCCCGCCTTCTAGGTATAGTCTGCTGCTATTTATGGCCGCATCGTCGTTTAACATCACGCGAGGTCGTGGTCAAAGGCTAAACTATACTAATTAACGAAAAAATGCCGTCAGGGGCTACGTACTAACGGACGAGTGCTTCGGCGTACCCCCCCAAGTAGCATTTTGTTCTCTATTTTAGTTCAATTTTCATTCTCAGGTGATTTCTAAGCGTTAAAATTGGGGTTAGGTGATTCATAGGATGTATTAATGAGAATAAATTCACCCGTGTAAAGCAGTTATAGAAGTGTCAAATTGGCCTATTAAATATCTTTTAGCATTTTGGTAGGACATCATTACTCATTTAGTCGGCTTTTCATACAAAGGTTCAATTAGAGTATTCTAACAGAGGGAAAATATAGCATTAGCTATTTAAAGTCCACTTGTACGGTGTTAGGTTGCTGGCATATTAACGTGACAAAAGTACATATTAAAGCAGCTAAAAGATGTTAAACAGGACCTCATGTGAGGTAACGTACCGCTTGTGGCTCTAAGCAGGTCCAGCTTGCGGCCCGCAGAATGCCGCTTCGCAGTAAACCCCCAGGTTTTTTAGTAGGTATACCTCGTAACGCACATCTTTTCAGCGGTTGAGTCCCACATCCCCTGTGCCCCCCAGCGTAGGATGACGATGCGTAACGCAGTTTTCCTGCCAAATTGTTTCTTCAGGCAAATTCCATGTTTTTTTGCAAATAAATGTAAGTGAAAAATGAGTTACACTGTCACATATCATTCATTTCGGACAGCCTGTAGCCCACTGTCCGACATATTTGCATTAATCCGGACATTCCGAATTATAATCCGTAAAACAGAGAAATTCACTTTCGTTACACCAGTTATGGATTTCCAACAAATAAATCATAGTCACGGGAAAATAACTACTGGATTGAGTTTGTTGTAAAAGATAAGAGGCACCGATGAGCTATACGAGGAACCTATAGTAAGTCCTCGTTCACACGAACTTATATGGAGATAGTGAGACATATTATACGCACTATAGATAACAAAAGGTGAAGTTCGTACCATAAGCTAGAGCTACACTATTGGGGAGTGGGGTTTGGTGAAGCATAAGTCCAATTTATTTAATATGGCTTGAAATACATTATTATTATTATATTGTTATGTATATGAAACCGATATTATTCTGACACATCATGACACACACTACGGAAGGTCAAAACCATATTTTTAAATAACAACGACCAACACATATAGGTACTTATAGGTACATTTATTTCTATGGTGCACACCTCACCCTTCGGGCTTTGGGTAGAGTGCTATCTGTGCCCACTTTCTCTTCAGTAAAGCTTTAGATGCGTTATAATGGGAGACCAAGAGCATAATACATAGCCTAAGCTATATTTAAATAAAAATCCTTTTAAGTTCGGGCGTTTATCTGTTTGAAAATACAAGCCGGTGCTAGTAAGCTTACTACGTGTGCCTCATTTCTATGTATTACTCAGTCCAGTAGCTTTTTTGTCTATGTACATTTTTGTGTCCGTAAATCAAATACGGTCACGCCGAATCTCCGTATATTTAAATCAAATTTTATGTTTATGCGACTCTAAGACCGCCCGAGGTTAAGCTACTGTGAATTTATGATCGCATGGCTTTGGATGGTTTCATACATAACTGTCAATCAATGAAAAACAATCAGTGTTTTCTATGATCCATGCTGCTGTTTGAGCTTACAGTTGATTTGACTCTGGTAGATAGATACCTCTTCTTTTTTACAAGCTTTATTTACTTTCACTTGTCTGTTGTCCGTCTGTCTGTCTGTCTGTCTGTCTGTAATCAAATCTTGCAACTTAAATTTGACCCACTTCCCGGTGTCCGATTGAGCTGAAATTTTGCATGCATGCATAAATCGGATGACAATGCAATATTATTATGACATGGAGCTGATCTGATGATGGAGCTGGGAGGTGGTCATAGGAACTCCGTAATAAAACGACGTAACCCCATCGAGTTTGGGCTCATTTGATTTGTCTTGACGAGTACTTTATGGTTATAATAATAAAAGCTTGTTTTTAAAAAAGTTTTTTTTTTAAATTTCACTTGTTTCTAATAGCGATCTCTTCCAGACAATCAAGTAGGAAAGGAAAAATACTTGTACCTACCTACTACGGATGCTACTAGTATTAATGTATCCAGTTCTATAGGAACATGAACATCATTAAATAAATAAATAACAATATTATAAGGCCTATAAAGACTTCATATTATGATATTTATTCACTAACATTTTATGACAATGAGTAACAAAATAATTTAATGTTGTAAGATGCTGATCAATCTTTGAACTTACTTGGTTCCCTGATGCATAAACCTGTCCATTATCGCTGCAATGGCCGTGCAATTCGCTGGATTACGGAGCTTTCTCTTATTATTATTAGTATTATCTTCTTATTTTGATTTTGTATCACAATATGCAGTTTTAATTTTAATAATCGGGACTTATCGCGTAATTATTTAATTACAAGCCTATATTTACTATCTGTTGTCTGTCTGTCTGTATGTCGGTCTGTCTGTAATCAAATCTTGGAAGTTTAATTAGATCCACTTCCCAATTTCTTATTGAGCTGAAATTGGGCATGCATATATAAATCGGATGAAAATGCAATATTATTATGACATCGAGCTGACCTGATGATGGAGCAGGAAGGGGGCCATAAGAACTTCGTAATGAAACGACGCAACCCCATCGAGTTTGGGTTCATTTGATTAGTCTTGACGAGTACTTTTGTGCTAGATGGTAATAAAGCTTTCATTAAAGCCTGTTTTTAAAAAGATTTTTATTTCAGTTGTGTTAGTTTTACAAAAAACATGCGGTGTCTGCTCGTGACCACGGTTCATGTAACTGTGCCGAAACGTCGAGGTTGGTTTTATAATGTTTTTGTAAAACTAACATAAAATAATTATGCCATAAGTCTCGATTAATAAAATTAACATTAGTTTACATCGCGAAAGTTTAGTGTTAAATACAGTTTTATTGGTAAGCAGTAGTTACTTAATTATTTTGGTGTATTATACAACCTCATTAGGAAAGTCTTATAATTAATTCATGAGTGTTTTTTCATCAGTGAAAACTTTTATTTGGCCTTATATGAACTATTTTATGTAATCAAAAATTTACCTGTAAGTTTTCCTTTAAAAATAAAATGAAATAAAATTATACGGGGTTATTTTTATGATATTTTCTATTTATCTTTTCTAAAAAAATTTCGAAAACACAAAATTTTCGCGTTCTGGTTCTGGAACAAATTTTACTAACGAAAATTCGACTTTTTATTTTTCCTCTAAAGTTGAGTTTTTGCAGATATCCGTTTATTCGCCGGGGACGGCGGCCGGTATAATAATAGTGCTTAAATCATGGCTAGAATGATCTCCATAATTAGAAAGTACCTATACGCCGATGTCTAGAAACGGCGCCTCATAGGACATATCTAACAGTAGAACAGTGATAAATGGTATCCACTTTCAAAACGGTATCATTCCAAACTGATAAATATCTTTCGGACATTAAAAATCATGTCATCGGTTAAGGTAACCAACAATAAAGATAAAATCATAACACAGTTATATAAGTGGGCGGAAATACCATCCCGAAGAAATGATATACGCACTTTATAATAACTCAAATTGTTAAAATATGATCGGAACGGTTTATGCCTCATTCCATTATACTGTTGTTAAACATTGATATATTTCGTAAAACGGAACGGGTTTAAGAATAGTGTTCTTTTTTTGAGTGTTGGCGGGAGTGGGACGAAAGTTTCATTTCAAAAAGTATTCAATAATTTATTGGCAACAGAGAAGGGGTGTGGTCAGTATTGCTTGTTTTGCGACTCGGATTAATTCTCTCGATTATAATCGTGTAATTCGATATTAAAAATATCGAGATGGAAGAAATAAGAGGTTTTTATTTTAACAAGTCCTGTCGTCGGCATCTGCTTACACGATTAATATTAATCTGAAAATCGATTAAGCTCGTTGAAGTATCATAATTGGGTAGGCTAATGGAATCTTGTGTCAGTCCTCCCTGAAAATAATAATAAAAAAATAGGTTTTAAAGCACATGGCGTGGTGAATCTACAGCAGCGGTTTTGAGCTTAAATGATGATTTAAGAGAGAAAAGAAAAAAATATAAAAGAAAAAAACTCAAACAGCTGTACGGATTTTGATGAGGTTTGGCACAGAGACGAATATTATGGAGCATACAAAGGAATTCTGATATCATAAGTGAAGCATTATTAGCTTGTACAATATAATATAAACGAAACTATTTCACATAACCGTTATTGTATTTACAACTAGTTCTATAAATACTCAAGTAGTTATACCTTATCTATAAATCTACTAAGAAATTTTACAAGTGACTTATTGACGGCATTAATCTAATATTATGCACATAAACATAGAAACGCCTACACTCTGTATTCATATTCAAATGTAATCGATATCTCATTCGATGAATCATTCATCGACATCCCTACATTATTGGAGGGCGCGAAAAAGTACACAAATCACACCTCTCGGCCCGCCATCTTTTGCTTTTTTCATAAGATCAAGGAACGCGTTCCAGCCAGAACTTTTTTGTTTTTGGAATATGCAAACTTTTTAGTGAGGTTATGTCGTTAAAGATCTTTAATAACTTGTTACTTGTGAAACTGCTGTTCAAGATTTGAATTTTGAATGTTCGAGAAATGTAAAACAACTTTCCTTCTCTCAGAATACAAAACATAAAATATTATTTACTCAATGCTCGCATAACTTGGTTAACTCGATTAAATGTTGTTTTTTTTTAAGATTTCATTGTAATTAAGATGTTTATTATAGTTTTATTTGTGTAGCAGAGGACGCTTTGAAATAAAATGAAGTGACTGACAAGCAGAACGGCAGTATCCTTATGGAAAGTGCATAGGACAGATATTATATAATATTATAATTAATTAATAAGCAAATAATTTTAACTCAACACTGGCAAAATACACAAGCCGTGTGCCCAAAGTTAAAAAAAGCTTCTTATTTATAAAAAGTTTTACTAGCAAATAAGCATGTAGTAAATCAAATTTAAGTCACTCTTAAACCTTTTTAATTTTTGCGATCATATTCCATCATATTATGGCAAGACATCCAAATATCAAGTTTCATTTTGTACCTTTTCTGGATCCAAGAAACTGGTATTTTATAATCTGGAGACCGCATCAGTTGCAATTTAAATGTAATTTTATTATAGCTTATTATTAATTTTAAGGCAGACCAACAGTACTTTGAAAGGCGGGTGTGGTGACAGTTTTTATTGACGGTGTAGAGTGGCCATGATTTTTATATTTTTTTACGCACACATCGATGGAGAAAAATAATTGCATTGTATTTTCTTACATAAAAAAGAAAACTTTTAAATATCTTACTAATTTTTTGTATTGTTTTCTGAGAAATTAGTTCCATACTCCCCGATTTATTATTATACTGAAAGGAATTCCTATCTTAGCGAATGCCTACGTCATAACACCTATGTGTGCCATATTTTAACCAAATCCTTTCAACGGTTTACGCTATGCATTGACAGATCATTTTATTTTATTGATTTGCAGAGTATTGTATCAGTTGTTAGCAGTTACGCTTTTCTTCTCTTAACTTCTCCAAATTTCTTCTTTTAGAATAAAATTAAAAGAAGAAAATTGGTGAGATTTAATCAACCGAGCTTACGTACAGTGCACATTAGTATTAAGTTTCAAAAGGGTAGCTAAACTAACATTTAACGTTAGCTTAATAAAGGTGCTAAATGAACTCATGCAGAAGAATCCAGAGAGACAAAAATCTTATCCCAACGCGAAAAGGCGAAAGAAACAAAAGGCAGACATTCAACCGTAGTCGGAGTCGGAAAACTAGTTTGCATTTTCAATTTTAAGACGATTTAAGTTTTAAGTTCACTTTAAGTCGTTAAAGATTTCACTTGAAGGGGATTTATCGTTAAATGGTTCTCCACGGCTTTCAGCAGTTTACTTTTGCTGACACTTTGATTTTTCAATTTTATTTGCTTCTGTCAGCTTACTGCTGTTTTTGTTTGATGTGTTAAAGGCTCATTCTCATTTTAGCTCAAAATTGATGGTCACACGGTTATATTTCCTAAACGGTTAAAGACTGAGATATGAATTGTGGATAGGTGGATAAAACATATATTAAGCTACAAAATAAATGAAGATTACCATAAACGACGCAAAAAATAATACTAAAATTTAACATGAAAGGTCAAAATCGGGGCCATTTTTCGTATTCTCATGGTGTCACACTTTGCGTTGCAGTTAAACATTTGGGCACTACTTTAACAAATTTTGATGTATCTGTATGTAACATATACCAAAATTATCGCAAACAAATATACTTTAAGGTCTACAGACTAAAAAAAAGTTTTCAGTATTATTTTGAATTTAAAATAATATAATGCGGCGGTCACACGATTTTAGGTGCTTTAGATTTGCGTAGTTTAACGGCTGCTGTTAAACACAACATCAACAATCCAATTCAGAGTTCGATTCATTTCAATGATGGCCATGTTCTGCAATCGTAGAAGTAGGATCTAGGACTTATCGAGCCGTTGGAAAAAATATAATTGCTAAGTTTCAATTTATTCATGGGTGTATCGATCACTTGCATGGACAACATTTTTATGCATTACATTTTAGTTATTTAAATCAAAGCTAGTTTTTTGAAACGCCAAAATGTGCGAGATAAAGATGTAGTATTTAACTTTATACATTATACCTAAACTTTCCAGAATTTCACCAAAAAGGGATATTTTCGTCACCAGCGTGGCATCACCTTCATAGCGTTTTTTACCATGAAGGTGATTTTTGAGCCACGTAAGTGATTTTTAAATATTGTTTTCTTTTGAAATAGCCTTTTTACCTACTAAAAAGTACTGTATCTGTTATGTTAGGGTTTTAATACATACAAACCAAATTTCTGACTAATAAAAAAGTAAAGTGAATGGTAAAGTAATATCTCAAATTACGCATATTTCCTTATGTAGTGAGGTTTGTTTTTACGTAAAATGTCGTTTTATTGTACATTTTTGGTAGATTTAGTCTTTTAAAAGGGTTTTACTTGAAAAAGTTGTGAAAAAATAATTACTGAATCACTTTCGTGGCGTCGAAAATTTCAAAACCGTTTTTCTTCGAAATGAAACGTACGATTTAAATCATTTATATATAAGTTTACTCGTGTTATCCAGCTCTATACAATATTATACATAAACATTACAAATAAGCAATAAATAAGAATTGCCATGAAGGTGACGATGAGAATCAATTCCATGAGAATGAGCCTAAAATTTGATTGTTCAATGAACAAAAACTTTTGCGTTGATTGTAAAATATTTTCAATTTTTAATATGGAAATTTCATCATTCAGATTTTTATTTGAAATTTTGAAAGCAATTTAGGTACCTGTAACAATATGAAAATAAAACAAAGAATTTAATTTTATTGGAAGACATAGTATACCTATTAAATACCAAGAAAAAAATCACAGATCAGAGACATTACTGTGCTTCGGTAGGAGGGCACTGTTGCTAGTGAAATTACTGGGCTAACGAGTAGTAACATCTTATGACTCTTAAGTAGGAAGCGTTGGAGCAGTGCACCTAGAACTTTACATCATTGTAAAATCCTAGGTAGCACTGTAATGATGTTATGGGCAGCGTTATCTCTTACCATCAATAGAACGTCTTTCTCGTCGTCTTACTTCTTTTTATAAAATCTTACTAATATTATAAACCTGAAAGTTTGTAAGAATGGATGTCTGGATGATGGATGTTTGTTACTCTTTCAATCCTAAACGGGTGGACAGATTGAGCTGAAATTTGGTATAGAGATAGCTTAGACCCTAGAATAACACAAAGGCTATAGTAGTACAGCAGGTAAAATCGCTAGGCGCAGCTAGTAGTTAATATGGATAGCACTCACGTTAGTTTTCAAAAACGGATAGGAAGAAGAAGAAGAAGAGTAGGTAATCGTGACGTCATCATTTTATCCATCGCTAAACAAAACACATGGTCACACTAATTTTTATTTATTATTCGGAAGCGATGGCTTTTGTTAGTGCTTATATCAAATAACTTTAAGAATAAAGTTGAGTGCAATCGATATAAAATGCCTTTTATTTATTTACCTTCTTAATTGAAATTGACGTTAAAAGCCTTTCAAAATTCCTTAAGAATGTAGGACTTTGACCAGAAATACTAATGTGTCTTTCTGCCAAAGTGTTCTTCAATTTGAGCGCAACGTTTGCCTTCCAGTCTGGAATTTGGGTATGATTCATCAACAAGGAACATCCTACAAGGAAGGGGTCGCGACTCCCAGTAATGGGGAAGGAGGAGGTAGTCGTTGGGTCATGTTGCAGGCCTTGCAGTAATGTTAGTGATTTGCAACTGCAACATATTTTAGTCCTCTGTGGCGCGGTGGGCTAATACCCGCTTGTAACGCAGAAGGTTGCGGGTTCGATTCCCGCATGGGACAAATGTTTGTGATCCACATGTATTTGTTTCTGGTCTACCACCCAGATGTTTTTCAATATCTATTATAAGTATGTATTTACTAAAGAAAAGTATTGCAAGTAACTATATCCGATATCCTAACCTCCATAACACGAACATTAAGTTGCTTAGCTTGGGGTTAGATGGCGCTGTGTGAAATGTCCTGAAATATTTATTTTTATTTATTTTATATGGAAACTAAAATGGGGTTGGGCGGGTCACACCATCCGCATGCATCCTGACCGCTGGGCAAAGGTCGCCACAGAATGGGCACCAGAAGATGGAAGACGTCGTCGCGGCCGGCCCCGGAAGAGATGGCGTGATGATCTGGACGCACACCAGACGGGCTGGCGAGAGACGGCGCTTAATCGCGATTTGTGGAGAGACTTGGGGGAGGCCTTTGCTTCATCAATGGGACAGCATAGGCTTAATATAATTTTATATAGGTTAGCCACACATCCTATAATTGTGATTTGACTGTGACAGTATAGACGGTAGGCTAACCTGTTCTGTTGGTGTATATATAAATCCCAATCATATATAATTATTATATATTGTGTTTAATAAATAAATGTGGAAGGTCGTTTAAGGTCATTTTCTTTGCATTTTAGACAACGGTATTTTATTTACCATTCGCTATTCTGAATAGTCACGACTACCACCAAAGGATTTTAGTTAATCACAATAAAATACGATTTCTTGTTATCAATAGTTGTAAATCGCATAAAGATGCGTGTAAAGGTGTAGGAAAACCGAGTCCAAGATGTAAGCCCTTAATGGAGACCATTCCGACCTAAACACATTTTGATTGCGCTTGAACACGCAACCTTACCTACCTACTACCTATATGGTTCATATTACATTAGCGTACGCCTATAGCTTCGCCTGCGTTAGGTTTGATTTCTCTAAAGAAATCGATTTTTGGGAAAAAAGCTTTGATAAAATATATTGTAAATAGGTAAGAAAACGAGCTTGACGCTCTCTCAATGCTGCTCATAACCAGTACAGTAAAGAAAGAAAGAAAAACAGTTTATTTACAAAACCAGAAAGCCAAGTCAAGCTGAGCTAAGTTTATTTACTATCCAGGATTTCCCAAGTTATTTATAGTTAACTAGCTGCGCCCAGCGGTTTTACCCGCAGTGCTTAAGTAGCCTATGTGTTATTCCAGGGTCTAAGCTATCTTTGTACAAAATTTCAGCTCAATCGGTCCACCCGTTTAGGCGTGAAAGAGTAACAAATATCCTGGCATCCAGACATCCATTCTTGCAAACTTTCACGTTTATAATATTATTTATTAGTAAGATTAATTAAAGGAATAGCTATCCCTTTAACTGCAAAACACACTTATCTTTGCTGTTCAGAGATCGCTTTGAGCGATAAGGCCGCCCATTGTGGGCCAATGTGTTATAATCTTATCTTATCTTATATAGGGGGCTGAAAAAAAGTCAGCAACACATCGACCCATTGGGATCTATTGTGTTCACCCCTTGCCTACCGTTTCTTACTCCTCAAAGAAGTGGTTTATTAAAGTGGTGATCCCACTAAGAGAAAGAAACCTGTACTCCTCCGGTTTGGGGTACGCTGTCCCAAGGAGGCTCATGCGTTTCGTAGCCAGTACGTCGCATTCGCATAAAATATGCTCCATGGTTTCTGTACCCTCGCCACAGGCTCTACAATCGTTTGTTGTAGTGAGCCTCATTTTGAACAGCATGTCGTTGGTTTCATAATGCCCAGTTAAGGCACCAATGATTGCTCTTCCTTTGTTTCTTCCATTATTCAGAATGAATTTAGAAGCATCTTTATAGCTGTTACCTAGGAATTTCTTCGAATGTCTCAGCCCTTGACTGTTTTCCCACTCTTGCGTGTGTTTTAAATCAGCATATTCCTTTATGGCCATGTTGATGGTGCATGCAGGCAAGCCCATACTAGGTTCAGGTCCATGCATAGCATTTGCTGATCCCCTTCTAGCAAGCTCATCAGCCTTCTCATTCCCTTCTATACCTACATGGCCAGGTACCCAAACTAGTCGTACTGTGTTGCTTCGGCCTAATTTATTAAGGGCCTTCACAGCATCCAGGACCAGCTTCGAGCTGACTCTGCAGGAATTTAGGGCCTTTAGTGACGCTTGACTGTCACTGAGAATGTAGATGATTTTATCATTTACATTCCTCCTTATGTTTTCTTCAGCGCATGCTATAATAGCATACATCTCTGTCTGAAAGACGGTTGTGTATTGACCCAGACTGTTCCAGAGTTGGATATTTTCCGAGTATATACCTGCCCCTGTACCGGATCCGGTTTTTGAACCATCCGTGTACCATATGCAGCATTCTGCGTCTTGTGTGCGTAGTTGCTGCTTCCAGTCTTCCCTTGAGGGAACATGTATTTTGAAATTTCTTTTGAAGATTTTAATGTGCGGCATTACGTCGCTGATCATGTTCATCTTCCTTTGTAGCTCTTCATTGAGCTTCATTTTTGTGTGCCTTGTTGTTGGCCTATTGAAGTCATGAACTCCTATAGCTTGGAGTCTGTATAAGGCTTTGATCGCCTCCTGTTGAATGACTAGATGAAGAGGTTTAAGGTTTAGGATTCTATCTAGCGCCTTACTGGGCGTAGTCTTAAACGCTCCTGTGATAGCCACAGTGGCCATCCTTTGAATTTTGCCTAGTTCCCTTTTACAAACCGTAAGTTCGGTTCTAGGCCACCATACCACGCTGCCGTATGTTAGTATTGGGCGCACCATTGAAGTGTAGATGAAGTTAAGTACCTTGGGCTTAAGTCCCCAGATCTTGCCATATGCTGATCTACACATATTGAAAACTCTCATAGCTTTTTCTGTCACCTTTTTGGCGTGCAGATTCCACGTGAGCTCCTTGTCTAAGGTCATACCGAGATATTTTACTTCGGTAGCCCATTCTAGCTCTGTGCCAAATAAACGTAACTTTTTCAAATTACCTAGCTTCCTCTTCCTTGTAAAAGGAAGAACCGTAGTTTTGCTCGGATTTATGGAAAGATGGTTAATATGACACCATTCTTCCACTATCTTTAAAGCCTTTTGCAAAAGTTCCGATACAATTTCCGGAAATTTGCCATTGATCATTACTACTATATCATCTGCGTATCCTACAGCATAGCAGGCTCCTCTGTTTAATTTAGTAAGAAGGGAGTTTACCACCAGACACCAAAGTGTTGGTGACAATACCCCTCCCTGAGGACAGCCTTTAGTAGTTGTCGCATAAATTTCATCCCCTAGTAAAGAGGATCCTATTCTCCTTCCCCTCAGCATGAAATCAATCCACTTGCATAGGGTACGGTTAATGCCGTGTTCATTGGCGGCCTTCATAATCGATTCAAAAGTTGTGCGGTCAAATGCTCCCTCAATGTGTTATAATAATATTGTCATAGTAAAATTTTAAGTACCTTTTGTTACATTGGACACAATAAAGAGTATTTCTATTCTATTCTATTCTATTCATCCAGTACTTCCTTCCACTTTCATAGAGCTGATCTTAGCAGATAAAAAAGTCCTCAATTCGTCATCTATAGTCCGGAAAGTCCGGAATGCGGTCCGGTCAATTAGCGCGACGAAACCGGACCACGGACAATCTGCAGCCAAGATCTGATGCAGAGGTTGATGCTCCTCCGACCCAATTGGTATTATGAATAAATGATGACGCGTCCGACCTGGCAAATGCGATATTTGTGCGACACGTATTTTTTAATCTATAGAGCTACGACCTCGTGATTTGCCTGAATCTTAAAAAACTATTCAATACTGATAATCAAATTAAAATACTTTGATTTATTATTGATTAATGTTGGATGTCGATTTATTATTTAGTTCTATTTTAAGTTGATTGCCTATTCGGAAAACTAAAATTCAATTAACAGTCGAAATATTATCAAACTACCACTCCTACTCACTCTAATACTATTTTTTTTTCTTTTTAATATTATGGCAACAGTTGCATTTTGCCAGTGTCAAGTTAAAAAAAAATAATTTATTCTGACCATGGATACACTCTAATACTAACTAACTTTACTGACACTGACAAGTACCTAAGCTATGTTTTATATTTCATTTCATGAAAAAGTAAATAAAATAAACTAAATATAACATGAAGTCGCAATAAAATGAAACAAAAACGCATAAACAAAGCTATAGTTACTTAAAACAGTAGATTGGCCATCAGTTATTAGTCAAAAAGCAACAAAAGTTTTAAAAATGTATTCGATTACGGAACAAATCGACATACCATCAATTTTAATCGAATGCGGTATTCGAGTTTCGATTCGACGTGCGATCGAAACGTATGCCCAGTGCCCAGATGGCAGTTAATAAAATGTCGCTGATCGAGTTTAACACGTGGATTAATAAACTATGGGATTGAGCATTTTTGTTGAAGTAATGAAGCACCTATTATAGTTAACTCACATACATGTTCCTCTTACAAACATCTTACTAATATTATAAACGTGAAAATTTGTGATAATGGATGTCTGGATATGTGTTACTCTTTCACACCTAAACGGGAGGACCGATTGAGCTGAAATTTGGTATAGAGATAGCTTAGACCCTGGACACATAGGTTATAGCAGTATTGCGGGTAAAACCGCTGGGCGTAGCTAGTCATTTATACAACGAAGTAAGAAGACGAGCAAGACGCTCTCCTGATGGTGAGAAATAATGCTGTCAATAATTGGTGCTACTCAGGATTTTACAGAGATGTAAAATTCTAGGTGCACTGTGCCAACGCTTCTTACTCAAGAGGCATAAGATGTTACTATGTACTCTGCAGCCCAGTAATTTCACTAGTTACAGTGCCCTCTTTCCGAAGCACAGTAATGTTTGCACATCACTGCTGGCGGTAAAAAAACTACCACTGTTAGGGTGTTGGAGTCCTGCAAAGGAAGTCTACCTCCGGTAAAATTAATACATTAATTTATTCAATTTTCAGAAGTTGAACTCTTATTTTAATTAAAGATGGCCATCGCCCATTGGCTATTGCCCACTGATAGCTGTGATTTTAACCGCCAAAATTGAATGTTATATTGTATGAAGCAGTACGTATCTACATACATAATATATAATTTTTGGTGCAGTTAGGTACATTTCCTTGCTTATGTTATAAGAAAGCTGTAATAAACTTCTAACTATCACGGTTCATGAGCCTTTGATAGACAGACGGACGGACAACGAAGTCCCGTTTTTAACCTTTGGGTACGGAACCCTCAGCATCCGATCAAATGACTGAAGAAAGTTATTCTTTAAGCTTACGTCAGACTGAGCCAGTAAAGCAAACGCGATCCAGGACGGAAGAGGAATTTTGGTAATGTTCTAGTTTGTACGTAACCTGTCACACATAAAGCGGCCGTGGGCAGGAACAAAATGAAGATCGCGACCGCTTTACCGTTCCGTCCCGCCTCAGTGTGACGTGATCTTTAGCCATATTAAGGCCTATTCAAACCTGAGCGATATTCGCTGCCGCTGTGGGTAGAGGTACATACCGCGCGGGTTTCGCTCAGATATTTGGTACCAAGTACCGCGGCTAGAGCGACCTGAGCGATATTCACTGCCGCTGTAGGTAGAGGTACATACTGTGGGTAGAGGTTTTCTCTGCCGCAGACGGTAGCGAATACCGCTTAGGTCTGAACAGTAATATTACCGCATACCCACTGGGTTTTCTCTGCCGCAGACGGTAGCGAATACCGCTTAGGTTTGAACAGGCCTTTATTAGAAACGTTTAAAATCAGATGGAACGTTGTATGTACCTTCTACTCTGCCTCACCTAGGGGACAACAAACTTTTATAAGACTCGATACCTATCTGAAAGTATTCCAACTTTTCAGGGAGTTTCAAGTTGGAAATTGGAAGGATAGTTCCACCTAAGTCGGTGACCTTGTAACGAAGCGGAAGATATTTACGACCTGAGTTACCATTAAATAAATGAATACAGAAACTCGGCTATCGTATGTGTTTCAAATGTCGTATGTGGTTTCGCCAGATTTATTTTATCGATACGGCTTATTAGTCGATTTCTACTTCCTACATTCACATCGATTCCCAACCCTAGTTTTGCAAGCACATAAAAAAAAACAAATGTCACTCGTAAAAACGTCATTGTGCGAACGTTGTACCTACTCGTCGCCGCGTGAAAGCGAATTGCTGCTTTCTCATTGAAAATATAATATTGGAGGCATAACCTAACCTAATTCTCCCCGAATCGATTTCGGGCGCGGCCAATATGTCTTTAAAAACTTAGGTACTTTTTGTCCTAGGATATTAGAAAGACACTTGACACATTCTTCTTTTCAAGGTGTAGGTATTAGGTATACCTTGAAATAAAGAAAACGATACGTATTTTATTCTAACAAATAAAAAAAATGACTGAGATTTAACCCTTATAAGATTCTGTGTTGGGACGCGTGACGTCACATTACTAAACAAAAATGTACTAGATTTAGTGTGACGTTACAATGAAGCAACTTTAGTGTGTCTCTCACGATTTTTTTATCAGATTTACAAATAAAAAAAACGTGTCCAATGTTTTTAATAATCTCCAATATGGACAAAAAAACATTTTAGTCAACATCCTTATTACTGAAAACTTACGCTCAGTTATTGTGTTTAGCTCATGGCTATGCGTCAATTGATTTGCATTGAGAATTATTGAGGTTCCTTCTGTGATGGAGCCCGCTTGCTCACGACTATGCGTCCATATTATGCGTCGATTGATTTGCATTGAGATTCCTTCTGTGATCTGATGGAGCCTGCTTTCTGTCTATTTTGTGTGTGCATTGTCAAAACTAGTCACTCAGCAAACAGTGTATTATGCAAAAGTGATTGAGCGTCGCAACTTTCCGAATAATTTTTATGTCCAAAACTTTGCGAGTTTTTATAGCGTACGTTGTAATTTTACGATAGAAAATAGAGGAAAGTTGACGCACATATTCAGTAACATTTTGCGTAAAAATAGAGGGTAAACCGAATTTTTTATGCATTGGAAATGAAAGGAATGTTTTTTTATTGCACGTGAAACGCGAAGTTCTAGTTACAAAATACTGTGAAATTATTAACACGATACTGCTTGTTAAAAAATAAAGGAAACATTGTTTGATCATCGAACTAGAGATAATTTTTATTAATAAAATTGCCACGTTCAACGATTGTACTGATGAGTCGGAACTAGTGGGAATAAACGAAATCCAGCAATTTAATACGGGAAAGACATTTATTATTTATAATAAATGTCCGTATTAAATTGCTATAGGTACGTGTACATTAAAATTAATTGATTGATATAAAAATTGGTCAAATAATTAGTCATAAGTGTTTTTAACATTCTGAAAGACAATTTTAGAACAACACAATCTAATTTTTAGTGGGAAAACCGATGCATAGCAACTAGTTTTTCCGTTACACAAAAAAACAAAAAGACAAACAAGTACCTATAGGTAAAACAATGACCGAACGATCGTTTGGAAGAATATTACGATGGAGTCAAAGTTTGCAACACAATGGCGTGGGTGTAACACAGGCTAAGTGATATAAGTGATTAAAGCAATAATTGGTCGTCCCCTGCAGCGAGATCTGGCGCTGGCAGAGAAAGATTTCACCAACACAGATATAGAGAACTTTCTAGATGCAACACTACTATGAAAAGACATTTGTCAGAGAATAGATACTTCTTCTTCTTTTGAAGTCGTATCGCTTAATTTTTACAAGCGTTTATTTACTTTCACTTGTCTGTTGTCTGTCTGTAATTAAATCTTGCAAGTTTAATATTTATGGTAATAATAATAAAAGCTTGTTTTTAAAAAGTTTTTTTATGTTTCACTTGTTTTTTTATTTAAGATTTAACGTTGTTATAGCCAGTATTGAGCCACAATTAATACTACGACATTGTTTTGATTAGGTTTTTTGTTTGCTTATATAATAAATACAAATCACAAAATCGCATGCAAATCTTATGACTTTCCTTTTAACAAATTAGTGGAGTTAGGTTTTTACTTCGGAAACCTGTTCCAATAAACCGATTTTTGCAAAACTTACGGATTGAACTATTGTCGACTCCAAGTACTATAAAATCCCATTAATAATATTTTAAGTTCCCGTAATTTTTTGCCGTTGTCGACTCACTGACTCATTCATATACGAAATCTCAGAAACTATGAGTGCTAGGAATCTCAAAATTTATATTACGCATAGAGGTTATATTTTATGTCGTATAGGCTCACTTAGAGGGCCTATTGGCTATTGCTAAACGACATGTAAAAAACTACGGACAAAATTGCTTACAATACTTGCTTAAACCTCCTCATTAATAACAGTATAATACAAACGCAGCAATGTACATTGAAGTTGACATCAATCGTAGTGGGTGTGAGTTAGCCAAATATCCCTCAGACAGGATATTGAAAAATTCAATTTTTATCCAAATAAAATGAGGCTGAAGCACCAAGGAACGGAAAATTATTAAAATTTTACCCAAACTTTATCAAAATAAAGCAAAAAAAGCAAAATTTTGACAGCGATTCGAAAAGGTTATGGTTCGTTTTGACATGTATTTAATTGATGTATTTAATTCCAGGCCACATCTAGTCCTCATCTAATCTTACAGAACAACCAAAGTACAACATGATTGCCTCTGTGTGATACCCATTCAAAAAGCATTCAATAGCATTCAACTTGATCAATAGTTATATTGGTCTAATACCCCTTAATATGGTCATTATGAGCCATAGATTAGGCAACTAACTTAAAGAAATCCCGACTGAAAGATAACAATCTGATTAAAAAATGGTAAAATAATAATAAAAAATTTCGAGAGCGAGTCGGACTCGTGTTCGTAGGGTTCTGTATTATTCTCTCTACAACTATAGACTTTTAGTGCTAAATACTGGACTTATCCCCTACTTAGTTATGATAACACGAGTTTAAATAGCGAAAGATTAAAAGGTGTTATATTAGACACAAAACGGATAAAAGTCATAATTGATCTATAAGAGTCCCTCTTTATTATTATTTGATTCTATTTATATGTATTTTAAAATGGCCACAGATTACTGTGGCTATTCCCTTTTGTTGTCGCCACTCGAACTACATGAGTGAAAATGTCGACTGTAAATTATCACGTTTTATAAAAGGTTCTACTATAAAGACTCAACCTATAAAGGAGCGGTCTGGTGACAGACGACGGGACAGTGGAGTCTTTTTTTAATTCATTATACGTTAGCCTTTGACCAGATCTCTATTATACATATTATTAAGCGACGATGCGACCAGAGATGGTAGCAGACTAAACTAAAAGGAAGAATCAATCCCTCTCTCTCAACCGTTAACCAGTCTTAAGCCGCGTCTCCAGCTCCTGTTTTGGTTCGAACATTCAACATGAGCATGACAACATCCAAAAAAAATCTCGTCGATTTTGATGAATATTGCTATTATTATGTTTTGTTGTACGTGCTTAGTATTGTTGGAGAAAACAAGTAGTCAAAATCGCAGAGATTTTTTTTGGATGTTGTCATGTTCATGTTGAATGTTTGAACCAAAACAGGAGCTGGACACGCGGCTTTTGTCAATCAGTTTTGGTTCCGTTTTTTGTGTAGGTACGGAACCCTAAAAATGGTAAAATTATAATAAAAATGTTAAAATACAACCGTGTCGATGATTCCAATGTCAATAAATAAGTCAATTTTTATAATTGTAATGTAAATATTATGTTCTCTACATCTGTTTACTTTTTTATATGGAAAGCTTAATCAGGCGTTTCGAAATCGTTTTTAACTTTCGTTTTGAGGTTGAATAAAATTGTAAATATATGTTTGAAATTTGTTTTTGTAACTTCATCTGGAGTTTATTAAGAAATATATATTTATTTGTTATTGATAAAACTCTATTGTTTTGGGTGAATGAAAAATAACAAACAGTTTTTAATAATTTTAACCGTCACGAAATAGTAGTGACTCAGTTTCAGTCAATATAATAATAAATATTTAATTGGGATTTATACACCAACAGAACATGTTACCCTACTTAGTCAGAGTCAAATCACTATTATAGGTTGTATGACTAACCTATAAGTTGCAGTTTCACTTCGCCGAGACTGCTTCCAAAGAATAGAAACTATTACGCTACAGGGCCTGCAACATCACTTGACGACTGTCTCTTACATATCTTATAGGAAACAGCTGGGACCCAAAGTTTAACGTGCCTTCCGAAACACGGAAGCGTCCAGGCGAAGATCTTTGCCATATACTGAGATTTATTGGGCCTTCGGATTATAAGTCGGACGTACGACCACTGAGCCACGGACGCTTCAATATCCGTCCACTTTACCAATCCATAAATGGTATTATTATATATTATAATGAAATGGTTTAATTAAAATACGTTTAGTGGGCAGCGAGAGAGAGATAAAGGTGGTCGCATACTGGACACATGTTCAAATTAATTGATGTTTCAGAACACGGGACAGCGTCGTCGGACTGGTATGCTCCTGTACTTTGAGTCAGTTTCTAAACATTTGTTCTTGTCTTACAATTCGCCTAATAAGCTCTTGGTGACGTGTGACTAAAATGCTGGGGTATCTACATATGGCCCAACTTTTTTTTATGTGGAGAAGTAAGAATACGAGCAAGACGCGCTCCTGCTGTAAAGAGATAACGCTGCCCATACTCAGTACAGTGCTACCCAGAACTTCACAATGATGTGCAATCTAGGTGCACTGCACCAACGCTTCTTACTCAAGAGTCATAAAATATTAAGACTCTTTAAGTATTGCTATCCAACTAGGCAATGCTGCCAAAATTCTAGGCACGCTGCATCTGAATTTTGAGAACTATTGTTTTCTGTACATTGGCGTGTGGCCGATCTGTGGTAAATGCAAATTTTTACAGCTGTTGTAGCAGCTGTAGTGTATTGTTTCCTAGATTTTTTCTCAATTAAAGTATTCACCGCAACATAATCGTCTATTTTGTTGGCACATTTATTAAAGCACGATACAACATACAACGCCATCTTAAATTTTAAAAACTTTTAACAAAATCTTGCGATATTTTTTGATTTTAGTTTTTTTTTACTTTTTGGTCTTTGCCACTTCAAAATCTTTTTAGTTGGCACATTTATTAAAGTAAGATACAACTTACAACGCCATCTTAAATTTTGAAATCTTTTCGGATTTTAGTTTTTGTTCAAAATTTAGTCACTGTACTCCACGAAACGGGCGGTTCGATTCGTCGCGCGATCCGTCCGGTCATTAGCCGGCCATTAAATTAGCCACACTCGCCATTAAAATAAAATGGCCACACTGACACTCATTAAATCGTTAATATTATTTTTCATTTTAATGTTTATTGTCCGTCGCGAAGATTATGGAGATGGTGTGTTTCAGGGATATGTATTAAGGTAGATGCCACGGTCGCGGGGAGCGGGTGGAGGAGGAAGATGGAGGACCGAGTTGAGTGGCGTGCCATGGGGGAGGCCTACGTCCAGCAGTGGACAAACGTGGGCTGATGATGAGATGCCACGGTATCACGACAAGGACAAGTGAATCGAATTGTATTGTCATCAGAACTAAAGCTGTGTATCACATATCAGATCAACCTGTCAACAGTAAAAGGGTGTAAAATTTTAATTACTAGTTTTGTCCCAAACAAATAAAACGATAAATAGCGAATAATTTTGTCGTTAGTCGCTGTCGAGCAAAGAACGGTTGTCAATTTATGGAACGCAAAAAATATTTATAGAAAATCCTTTATAAGTCGTTACACATCAGCTTTCTGTATAATGTACTATTTATTTATTTAAGTGTGTATAGAAGCACATAGCAAAAAAAGTCTTTAGGTTATTGTGTCGTAGTCCGTGTGTCGTAGTACAATAATTTGTAATTATATATACAATTCTGTAATTATTACAGTAATGCCACAACATGCACAACTAAACTACTATAAAGCAAAACAGATTTCAATCGGGTACCAATAGTTTAGGTAAAGCAACGTTTTTTTTTATACAACGAAGCAAGACGCTTTCCTGATGGTAAGAGATAACGATGCCCATAATTAGTACAGTGCCACCCAGTACTGGACCAGAAACGTACCCAGACCACGAAACGGACGTAACATATCGGAAATATTTTAAAGAAGGCGCAATCGGAAAGAAAATAGTAAGAAATGTATTGAAAGAGGACTATAAGTGGCTTTAAGCCAACTTGCGCAGTCGCAGCATCTATCCCGATATATTTATATGTTATGTTTACACTGGTAATCTTTTGCACCGCGGGCTATTATTATAGTGCTAAATGTTATAAAATTTAAGACAAAAGTAAAATATTTTTTTTTTATATGGTGATTTTTAAAACGGGGTAAAAACTGAATTGCTATAATAATTGTTATTACAACAACTTAGGTATTAACTTTAACTATCGTTTTTTTTTTGCCAAATTTAAAATAAAGTTTGAAAATATTTGAATTTCCAATAAAAACAGTTACTCTACGTAATCACAATTATTATACCTAGGTTGTGTGGCCAAACTATATGTTGCAGTTTCAGGTCGCCGAGATTACTACAGGGCCTGCAACATGACTTAACGACTGCCTCCTACATATCTTATAGGAAACAGCCGGGATCCACAGTTTAAAGTGGCTTCCAAAACACGGTAGCGTCTAGGCGAACTTTTTGCCACATACTGAGATTTGAACCCTGAGCCTACAGATAGGTCAGTGTAAATAATCGTGCCAAATTTCTTTTCACATTTTATTCACTTCTGATTACTCAAGGAACTTCCACAATATAAGATCTTTATTATAACTACATCGTTTTGTAACACTTAATATTTAAGTATCGTATTCTCTTTACCATAGATTTATTATTAGAGATGAATGATATAAATTCATGAACCAGTAGTAATTCAAGAAGTGAAACTACTTTAATGGCTTTTACATCAAGATACCTAATTAAATCGAAATACAAGACACCGGAATTTTCTATTGAGAAACGATTTAATCAATCGTTTTTTCTATCTATTTATGGATAGATAGTAGATAGGTAACACTTTATTAAAACACCAAAATAATATGCAAAAATTACCCTTGAAAACTAAAACAATATTATATAAAAAAATAAGTAGGACGCCGGCGCGTAACCGCAGCTACTCCCTAAAGAAGATCCTTTCACAGGATCGAAACGGTAGGCAAGAAGCTGAAGTAAATACAACTGAGTTTACGCCCTTTATTTACAAAGATGAATCTAAATACTCACGAATCGTTTAGTGTAAAAAATAAGTGTAACTATTGGCGGTCTTTTCGCTTATAGCAATTAAATAGGAGGCTCCCAATTCAAGTCTCAGTGTTGCGGCACAAATTTTAATACTTACGCACGCCAGTTATTCATATCTTTAATTGATGAACAAAATTCGGATGCCTGAAGATTTAGATTGTACTCATATTAGATTACAAAACTAAATGGTCTATAATGTCTTCGATTTGACGGAATTTTAAAAATTCGGATCTGATTTGGATCTGCTGTACTGTTCTAACTCATACCTTACCTACTCTAGAAAACATTAACTCAGCCACAGATAAAAGAATACTAATACTCAGCTATAAAACCATAGAATATGTCGAAGTAGTGCCAAACGACAAGAACGAATGAGATCCAGGCATACAATTAAGATAGAAGCTCCAGAAACCAGCTATCTAAAATCTATCCGTTCCAATTTCAAAATCTCTCAATCTTGAAATCGAATCGAGAACTATCGATATCACGTCATCCAGCGGCGTGCGTCCATTCTCGCCGTTCTCTGCCATTCTTCGCCATTCTTCGCCTTTCTCCGCCATTTATCGCCAGTCCGCCGCCATAGCTCGCCGTAATGGCGCTTAATGAGCGTTTAAGACGCTGCCCCGGGAACCCGCCGATTGTTTTATAGTTGTAATTAAACCTCTAAGACGTATAGCTCTCGTAGATCCGCGTGTAAACAACTCTTATCGATTCTTGGTGTTATATCCAAAGAATGCAAAAAATTTTACATCTAGAAGTAGTTTACTAAAATGGAATTGAAGTTCTCTTAGTAAGCTCAATAACTTGGACAGACATATAAATAAATAATAGGTAAGGAAATGTACTTTCAAAACATTTCCAAACCAAAATCGTGTATAAATAAGCAGGGATGGAAAATTGTGCACGCTCTCGAACCAATCGCTGCTCTTTGTTCTGTATTTAAACCAATCACTGATCATATCTACTTGTAAAGTGCTAATAATTGATACGTAAATACGTGCTAATAATTGATACGTAATTGGTACGTAATTGATACGTAATTGTGAAATCCTAGGTAACACTGTACTGATTATGGGCAGCCGTTATCTCTTAACATCAGGAGAGCGTCTTGCTCGTCTTCTACTTCATCACATAAAAAAAATAAATACGTTGGTTTCACTCAGTCCCAGTTTATCTGGAGAATTCGCTTAGCGCTAGTGATTCTTCCTTACTTATATTAATATTTACACTTTTTTTATAATATTACACCACTACTAGGCTGAGCAAGTATAATGTTATGTGGAGTACGTCGTGCACTTTTCCTTGCCGCATTGTGGTCGTCATGAATCCCACGAATATCATGACACAACATGCTGTTTGTTTTTCAAATACCACAAAGCTTTACACAAGTTGACTCACTAAAAAACATAATTTCGATCTTTGACGTTACAAACCAAGTTGCGAGTGGTCTTACTACGCGTGCTTCTTTCTATTGGAATGAAACTATATCCAGATTTTCTTTGTGTTTTTAAGTGTAATATCGTAAATGTGAAAGCGCATTTAAGTCACTTATACGCACTTAAAGGTTACTGTCGTTAAATATTGCTCAGGTTGTAATATAAGGTGTAGTAAAATTAAATGGTAAGTAGATAATACCGCTGCCTATGTGGAATTTTCACACAGAGATTTGCCCTTTTGTTATTTATTACTAAAGGTAGATTAAACTCTGGATCAATAAATGCAAAAAGTGTATTGAGTAATAGTCTTCCTATTTTTTTTTTTATTCATCTTAACGTTAAGTTAAATAGTTTCTTCTACTTGTTGTCCTGAGGTTGGAAAAATGTACTAGTCATGAGGGTGTACTCTTAAATAATAATATATTACCACATTAGATATATATGACTAGCTGTGCCCAGCGGTTTTACCCGCTATACACAGCTGTAGCTTATCTCTATACCAAATTTTAGCGCAAATGAAACAAAAAAGTGTTGAAAGAGTAACAAACATACATTCATACATCCTGACCTCCATACATTCTTACAAACTTTCACGTATATAGTATTAGTAAGATGTACGCGTTCAGAACATTTCAGAATTGAAGAAAAAATACAAAATATTCTAATAAATGTGCACCAAATTCAATACGTCTGAGAGGCTGATCAACCATTATCCGTTGAAATATCGAATGAGCTATCAACCGACTATCAACAGAGCAGTTGATTGATTAGAAGCAGATGCCTTATCTCGTAAAACGAGCGGGTGGCTTTTTTTAATCGTGCTTCGAGAATGAATGCGATCTGTCTTTGGATTTTCTTTGAGCCATTTATATTCTAGATGTAGTGTGTAGTATAGATATATGGTACTATACTAGCCTAGCCAAGGTTTTACCTGCTGAAAAGCCTTTTGCTATTTTAGTGTATATTATTTATTATTATTGTTAGTGTATTATTATTATTTTCAGCCTGGTTTGTCCCACTGTTGGGCAAAGGCCTCCCTTCCCTCTCTCCATTCTTTTCGGTCAAGGGCTATTGTTGTCCAGCTATTGCAGTAGGAATCCAGTTCGTCCCGCCATCTCCGTTTGGGCCTGCCGCGACGTCTGACTCTTTGTGGTGTCCATAGGGTGGTGGTTAGTGGTTTGGGCCCATAGTTCGTCAGACACGCGGCAAATGTGTCCAGCCCAAATGTGTCCACCCTTTTTTTTACGAGGGGAAATGCTTTTATGCATACCCGTACCTCCCGGGAGAGAAGTACGGGTTATGTGGGACTCAATTGCCAGCGGGAGTGCAAGGTCAGCAATAATACCCACTAAAACCCCTCGGTAGGCCGTCTTTCCGCCTTTGTGGGGCAGGATGGGGTCGCAGTTGCATTCACCATCCCACCCCGGCGGTAGCCCGGTCATGCACCGGACCTCGGTCACCGGACCCCTGCGCCAATGAAGGGGTGATCTTTCCTAACAAGACCACCCCCCAGACCTGTTGGGTAACAAGACCACCCCCCAGACCTGTTGGGTAACAAGACCACCCCCCAGACCTGTTGGGAAATGTGTCCACCCTAAGCTAACTTTATTAAACCAAATAACTGAACTAGGCTGAAGAATTTTAAACCTTTGTAAAATCCTGGGGAGCAGTGCAGTTATTATAATGGGCTGCGTTATCTCTTACCATCAGGAGAGCGTCTAGCACGTCTTCTTACTTCGTTACATAAAATACACATCCATACATTCGCATTTATAATAATATATATAGAAGTAGGATGTGTTGTAATCTTATGCACACGTAGAGGAAGTCTTCTTTAGTCGTCTCAGTACATCATAAAAATTATCTGTGTGCCAAATTTCAACCCAGCGCCAAGCTGTTGAATCTCATCTTACCCAGTAATTTCGTTGGTGTTTTTTTTTTTGTTCTCTTATTTTCCTCCGACTTATTGTTGTTCAAATTTAAGTTTTATAACATGTAGCATATTTTTTTAACTTTTCTTATTATCGAACAAAATGATCATGTTTTTCTTAGATTTTTATTTGTATATCACTTTAGTTACATAAATCTTTTCAATAGTTTATCAACTTTAAGTTAAAAAAGCAGGAATTTTATCAACATAAATATTTTTAGTTGCACTTATTTTTTAAGCCTAGTAAAGAAATGAATGACCTTAGGTCAAATTCGTCATGGTCTTTGAAAGAGCACTTTCAGTTAACTCGCAAACTCATCAAACTATTCAATAATAAATATCTTTTGATACAAAATATGATCACTATTATTACCCTCAATGTTATAAAATTTTAAATGACTCACTGACAAACGATGCGATGCCGAACTCAAATCGCTGATCGCAGAGATATTGTCGGTATAAGAAAAGAAAGCCCTTAATTTGGCGAAAGTATTTCTTAAAATTCCAGTGTACGGGAACAACCGAGGTTGTTTTTTTTGTAACATGGAACGAGGTAAAATGTATTAATAATATGTAAAAACTAGCTTATGCTTGCGGCTTTGCCCGCGAGGCAAAATCATTTCTTGCGGAGGTCAACGTCATAAAACCTATCTATGTTACAAATTTTAATCTAATCTTTCCAGCGGTTTAGGCTGTGCGTTGATACTCCTAGATCAGTGATCAGTCAGTCAATGAGTCCTCTTTCCTTTTATATATTTAGATGTATAAAATGTAAAACTAAAAACAATCACATAACTATTAGTATTATATAAGTACTATTATGACCGTGTTCCGTCATGATGTTCAGTGAAGCCAGAAAGGGATTTATCCCGCCTTCTAGGTTTGGTCTGCCACCATCTACGGCTGCATCATCGCTTAACATCACGCAAAATAGAGTTTAAAGGCTAATAAAAAAAATACTGAGTTATATTTTAATTTTTTTGTCGTTGTCCACATTCCCATTGGTTCGTGAGCATGTCGGATTTTTAACTCAGCCTATTTGTACAAGATTTTATTTGGGTCAGCTTTTGAGTACAGTTACATTTCTTGATTGATTCGAAGGTTATAAAGAAAAGTTTAAACAAAATTACAGTTAAAAGATCGCGAGCGAAAAAGCCACCGGTCTTAAGTTTCAAAATAAGAATCTCAAACTTTTAAACCGTTCCATCAAGCCAGTAACAAAATATCAATTGGGCGTTGTTTTTTTTATACCGCGTCGTGTAAAACAGGCGTCGCGTGATCACAGCCTTATGCCAGTTTCGCACGCGACGTACACTCGCTACCAAAAGTGATTTAGGTAATTCTGCTCACTATTAACTGGTAATGCGCCATTCCCGCGAATACGGCCTTTTTATGTTTCCTTTTACATTTAATGTTTTTTGGGAATATTTGACGGATTATTTTTGTATATATTTCCTATTTCTGTTGGCCTTATTTTTGAGTGGTTTATTTAATTGGGTCACGTAAACAAAGTTATTAAAATATTTTTAAGCTCTGTTTAATGCGTCGAACTTGCATGCTGCAAAACAGTCTTTTTTAACTCAAATATTAGAGAGAGAGAGAGAGAGAGAGAGAGAGAGAAACATGCGCACGCCGCACAGCTTACAATAGCTTACTATAGCAAAAAGTGTCATTACAACTTTTCGTAAGATTTTTTTCCGTCTAGCCCCCTTTCACAACGCGCGATAAGGAACTTCGTTCCAATACATAAATTAGGTGGTGAAAGATATTGCCAAAACAAACATAATACATAATTAATAAGACAATAAGTATAGACGTTTGTCTACATCTTACTCTACACTCTAGAGGACTATGTTTTTCTTCAAAAATGTGTCTTTACCAGTCTCAAAAGTTAGTATAAGTACGTATTAGTCAATGAAATCACTTATGTGCACGTCATTACTAACCCTTTTATTTTAAAAATGCGCCTGAACCGCAAATGATGGAGTGAACAGCGACCGTGTTCAACATTCAAACTTATCATTCAAAACGTACTAATTTGTATAAGTATTCGGGGAATGTAACACAGAGTGCCTATTGGCTTATTCACACCCACTACGATTGACAAATTAAATGTACATTACTGCGTTTGTTCTTTTACACATATTAATTAGGAGCTTTAAGCAAGTAATGTACGCAATTTTGTCTATGAATTCTAGTGGTTTACAAGTCGATGGGCGATAGCCAATAAGCCCTCTGGTGTCACTAATATTTGTGTAGGATTGATTTATTTAAGAACTTTAGCAGGAAAGAACAGGTAAAAGCAATAAAAACTAAATAAGTACTTTATGATTTAACATTAGCAAAAGGATCGACGTGTGAATTAATCTCTGTGTAAAGTAAAAGAATAGTTAATAATTTTTTTTTTTTTTTTTTTTTTCTTTTAAATAATATGGCAACATGTGAATTTTGCCAGTGTCGAGTAAAATTCGTGAATGTTCACGGGATATTAAATTATGGTCTCCACTTTCGTGTTTTGCCAGTGTCAAGTTAAATGTTATTTTTTAAGTAATAAGTTAGTTAGTCAGGTCAGAGTCAGAGTGAGCTTAATAGCTCGTCTAGTCACGTGAGTCTTCCAGTAAAATGGGTGGAATTTTACTGAAAGTTCGGAGGAGTTTTGGAGGGGGCACCAAAATTCATATTTCAGCACCATATCACTTGCCTACATCTGTGCACATTCAAAAACACTTAACACGCAATATTCCACCATTATTACACGCTAACAATCAAATTCTACACGATTATTAAGCAAAGGACGTGGAGCTAATGTTATATGATCAAGGCTTGCCGCCAAAACTCCAGTTAATAATTTTGACATTGACAACTGACATTTCTTTTTAATGATCGCTTTCACTGATAGTAACAAGAAGGTTTTAAACAATGGAGTTTGCAACGTCAAAATTAAACTGAAGCAACAAAAATAACGTCACGGTTGTTTGCCATTTCACTTATTTACACATTTTCACGTAGGTTGACGATAGTATTTTGTTTTTAATTTGTATGACGTAAATGAGATGGCAGACAACCCTGACGTCATTTTTCTTGCTTCAGTTTAATGTTCTCGCTGCAAAATCCGTTTGAGTGCTAAATTCTTGATGCTTCCACGGGATTGCATGGATCCACACGTTAGTGTATTCGCCAGTGTCAAGTAGAATACTGACACATAGAAAACTGTCACCTGTACTGGCACAAAATAATGTAATTTTCCTTCAAAGTAGGTTTCATACAAACCAACGTTCCGCTACCTAGTCGGTGTAAAACTTTATGGCGCTTTGGTATGTGTTGTGGAGAAATATGGCTGAAATTAAGTTATAACTGTAATCACTTTCGGACTTCGGACATATAATTTATGGCAGGTTTAGTGACGGTGTTTATCTACTTATTGGACTGTTGAGATTTGTGCTTGGTTATAGATAGATAGATAACACTTTATGGAAACACAGAAAAATATACAGAAATAGACTTAAAAACAAGTGAACTTTAAAAAAACTTTTTAAAAACAAGCTTTTATTGCATTGTCATCCGATTTATACATGTATGCAAAATTTCAGCTCAATCGGACACCAGGAAGTGGGTCAAATTAAACTTTCAAGATTTGATTACAGACAGACAGACAGACAGACAACAGACAGGTGAAAGTAAATAAAAGCTTGTAATAAGAACACAATATTGTAATATATATGTGTTAAAATTGGCGGTCTTATCGCTACGATCTTTTCCAGACAAGCAAGTCGAAAATCTTGTCATGACTTTGACTTATTAAAAGGTGATGCCATATAGGCTCAGGATCGTGCGGGAAGGCCGGACGGAATTTTGTTACGTTACATTACATAATATACACAGTTAAACCAAACGCGGGAGGGAACAAAATCATGATCGCGACCGCTTTTCCGCGCAAACCTGCGTCTTTCTGTCGTCAACTTAACTGTTTATAAGTAAGTAGACATTTTAACACTGACAAATACATTCACGTACATATTTTTCCAAGGAAAAAAAAGAAACAAGTTTGCAAAGGGTGTCTAAATTATTTTAATAAAATTCTTTGCTCAGTCCTAATTAGTTACTTTCACTTGACAGAATTCTTATTACCTGCAATCCAGTCCACCATTTATTAAGTGATTAAAAATAAACGTGTGTGTCTTAAATTCCCAGCTAATTAAAAGCAGACACGCAAATCCAAACAAGATATTGAGAGCAATCGAAATAAATTACAGATCGGAGTGGAATTAATTACACACTGAGAGTTGTCACTTGACTTCTGACAATACGTAAGTGTATAATAAATAAATGTAAGGGTATTATCAACCATAGCCAAGAATATTATGAAGTCAATTCGATTTTGCAACGTGAACACCAAACTCTGGCCCCGTAGCACATTTCGATATTGACATAAGACTAGCAACTCCCGTCCCTCTGTCGTCTACCACCAGTAAAATAATAGGTACCACCAGTAATCTAATTAAAAGCAGACTCGCAATTAAGAATAAGATATTGAGCTCAATCGAAATAAATAACACATTGCAGCGTAGAAAATTAATTACACTAGAGGTGTCGCCTGATTTTGGACAATGCGTTAAAGTGAGCGTTGTACCACGGGTTGTACTGAGCATCACGACAGTGGGTAATTAGGTATTATTTTTATTTAATCTTTATTGGGGTTAAAGAGACGAGGTATAGGTATATTATCGATTAAAATAGTGCATTTCAGTATTTTTTAAATTAAAATATTATGTTGTTATTTTATTGAGGATACGCTACGGCTACGTCACTACATGATAGATATATAAAAGCTGCATGCCCGTTACGTCATTACAAGCAACTAAAATGTGTTATATATCAGTCGTGTTTGTAAAAAATATTAAGTAAAAAAATATTGTCCTTTATTTTGAAATAATTATTAATAATTTACTTGACGTACTATTTTTGGATACATCTCTTTTATTTATTAAAATAAAAATTCTACAATTTATTTAATGAGAATTTTAATAAAACCAGCAAAAAGGTATCGGATATTTTATTTTATTAGTACTATAATTGGATATCAATATTATATTGATTAGTGTTAACGTGTTAGTGTGTTGAGTGTTGTGTGTTTGAGTTGTGTGAGTTTGTTTAATCATTGGTAGAACTATCGATACAAATCGGTTACGAACTCATCCCAACGCCCAACCCTAAGTGGTTTGCATGTGAGAATCGAGTCCAATATCAGTAATCTCGCACCGGGAGACAAAACCAGTTGCGTGTGATGTCGCGCTGGCCCTAAATGAACCTAATCCTAACTGGAATCCGTTGGTAGAGCTACTTCGGGCTACTTGCCTTTACCGGGTAGTCGTTCGACTTTTTATTTTTTATATTTGGCTTTATTTGGAGATTCGGTGACACATTTCAGGGATGAAATCGTCTTCTAAAATGGTTATTTCTTTTTTTAAATTGGTTGTTTAAGAACTTTAGATTAAAAGAAAATGGGCAGATGCGCCATAGCGCTTCTTCAGGATCTTTCGGTTCTACGGCTTTATCGGTTTATAAAAATCAGCTTTTTTGTAAATTTTGTTTTTGTTTGAATCTTTAAAGTTTTGGTTTAGTATAGCTGAATTAATATTATTAGCTAAATAATTATCACAATAAAATTATAAAAATTAAAGTTTGCGAGTGTAAGCATGTTTGTTAAAATTATTCACGCCTAAACGGGAGGACCGATTGACCTTAAATTTGGTATAGAGATAGCTTAGACTCTGAAATAACAAATAGGTTACAGTACAACGGGTAAAACCGCTGGGCGCAGCAGATAGTAACTGTCTTTATGGAGAAAGAAATATCCCAGAAATTCATAAGAAAACTGGAAATCAGAGTGTGATATTAGATGCAAATTAAAATCTATTGACTATCGATTAAAATTTATCTTCTCTAATTCTGTCCTTAGGGCTTAGGGACACCATTGGATAGCAACGTACATAAATATTTATTTTAATACATACGATATTAGCGTAATAAGGAGCAATTACGCCAGGCCTCCGACGTCGCGTCGCGCGTAGCCGATCGCTAATACACCTAGATCACGGATTAAGGAAATCAATGGATAGTCCGCGGCGCGTAAGTTGAAATATGGATGCGCTTTCCCTGCCCGCGGGTGAGTGCTTCGGCGTACCCGTTGCCCCGGCATTATGGCGTCCCGCAGAAACACCCCCAGGTTTTTGGTGGGTATCCCCGCCGCTCCCATCTTCGGCGAGGGAGTCCCACATACCGCCCCGCGCCCCCCGGCTCAGCGTGGGGTGATGATGCGTAACGCATTTTTCCTGGGCCAAAAAAAATTGGATGCGCTTTCCCCTTTTTTTTTTAATAGTCTATGCTGTACCACTGCTGGGCAAATACCTCCCCCAAATCCCTCCAAGCATCTCTTTCCAGTGCCACCTCGGCCAAGACGTAAAAAAATCCCCTTGTAAAAAAAAATGGATCTTATGTTACACATTTTTTTCCAGTTCTTAAGGCTTGTATCGAGTCGCGTAACCCTCTAGCTCGCACGATATCACAATATTGAATTTACTTTTTGAAGTTTTATTTTTAGAGATATTTAGAGTTTTTTTTTATAGGATTGGGCGACTCAGTCGAGTTTTGGTTGAGATGTTTGTATAAATTGCTTGCAATCTACGTATATTTATATGCTCAATGACTGTATCCACACATAAAGACAGAGAGGTATTTATCCCGCCTTTTAGGTTTAGTCTGCTACCATCTATCTCGTTAAACATCATAACGTGAGATTGTGGTCAAAGGCTGTATGAATAATAATATAAAGTGCCTTCTCCACATTTCTTCACTTGAAGGCAGACTTCAAGGAAACCGGCTAACATCTGCGCCCGCGCCGCCGGCCGCGATTTGCCACGATCAGACATAAATTGTAATATCGCACTGTATGGTATGTTTCGCGTACAGTACATAAGCTACAGAACTTTGGCTACTGCCAGTACTGAGCAGTTTTATTTTATTTTATTAACTTAATACCTAAATAGCATTTTCTACCAATTGACCTGTTTACTGAAAAAAAATGACAACCAGTTTTGTTGGTGAAAATTGAAAATATACTTATGTTATTTTAAGACAGAAACCATAGCAAATTTCAACTCGATCACTTCAGCTATTAGATGTAGTAGAGCCATAAAAACTTTCGCCTTTAGTGTTTCGCTGAACTAATTTGTACAGCGAAATGTCATTTATTATCAATATATGAATACAATTTTGGCATGTTTTGTTGAATTTGCCAAAAAATGTAATGTTATAAACTTCAAAGGAACTTCCTGCAAAAAAACCCTCAAAAGAAGACAATGTACTCACTATCTATTCACTCACTATGTGTATGTATCTAGTCACTCACTGTGTTTTTTAGGTGTTTCACAATTATGTTTTCAATATTCGAAACATTTTGAAATAGTGTTTGCTGTAAAAAAAAATCTCGTACATCGACGGGGCCACTCGTTAGACCGACAACTAGTGCGGGAATCCTCACGAATACCGAAACACCGAAGCAACAAAAAAACAACGTAATAAAAAACAACAGCACAAAGCAACGTAGGATGTGCACTGATGTGGATGTGTCCTGTGGATGTGAAAGGCCTGAGGGCCTATTGGCTATCGCCAAAGGACATGTAAAACACTAGAATCCATAGACAATTTTGCGTACATTACTTGCTTAAACCTCCTCATTAATATGAGTAAAGTAACAAAAGCAGCAATGTACATTGAAGTTGCCATCAATCGTAGTGGGTGAGAATTAGCCAATAGCCCCTCAGGTCAAGAGTACTAAGAACCGGCGAGCATGCATGAAGAATGTGATGAAAGTCGAGGAAGCGAAAGAGGTGTCAGGATCGTACCAAATGGAGGGAAATAGTCTCTGCATACCCCAACGGGAACCAGGTTTGAGTATATGTATGTATGTGTATGTAGGATGTGCACATATAGACGACTTTCTCAGTGTGATGGAACCCAAGTCACTGTGTTACACAGCGCGATTAGCGTACATAATACATAATAAATAACTTAGCAGGATAGGATGACGTATGGTATGAAGAATTATATGCATGTTTTGAATCCGATTGAAATTAGTTTTTGTTAAGCATAATAAATATAAATACTGTCCAGGGACCGTATGCGAGAAATTTTCAACGCAAGTAAGATTAATGGGACATTTAAGAGTCTCAAGCTGCTATAAGTCCGTTTTTTCTGTAACTAATTAATGTAATTTAAAAAAAATAATTTCAATTTTTTTTTGCAAAGGACAGCAAAGGGCCAATGCGTTTTATGGTCTAGATACAACGAAGTATATATAAGTCTAGATGGGATTTAGCATATTGGACCACCTTCTCTTCACTCACCATCAGGCGGGCCGTTTGTTTGTCTGTCTGAAACATTAAAATTCATAATATCACGTAGTAGGTATAATGTCTAAAATTGGTAAGATTACCCTAACTACAGTTTCTGGCTATTGCGTTGTTCTTTGCCGCGATGATAAATTAGCAGACGGAATAGAGAGGAATCACCATTAAATTATATCCCTAAATAATTAAATTTATTACTAAAAGGCATTCTACTTATAATTCTACTCTACTCATATTTTTTTTATTCTACTTATAAATTTGTTTTTATACGAGTATATTAATAATCCAAAAACATGCATATTGTTTGAATGCATGTTCTACAACAAAATCTAAACGTTTGCCTCATATAGTTTTCTAGAAACATTTTGCCATTGAAAGTCCTGTATCCATATAGGATCCAAACAGACAGAGACCATCAACCCCAGACTGATGGCCAATCTGCGGCGTAATAAAATAAATTGGCATATATGGCCTGTGCCATAGAGTTCATAATTGACTGGCCGATGGTAGTCCGCTTCCGTGCTTGGACTGAGATAAACGTTGATGTTTGTTACTTGTAGGATATCCACACGAGTCCGGTTCCGTCGTGTATGAAACTCAGCTGTATGCAACAGTTTCGTTCCTGCTCCGAGACTGCACAAGTTCATCTTTGTAAGGTAAGTGATGTTTACTTATGTGATAACTTAGGGATGTGTTCTTGCCTACATTCGTGATTTGCAATTTCAATAAGTTTTGTGTATCTAAGCAACTAAAACTTGAATTATTGCCTTTAGTAAAAACTACTCTTCTAATTACAGGGCTGATTTGACCACGAACGGCATTTGTTTGCTTTACTTTTTCTCTCGTTTCTTTGAAATTTAGTGTTAACTGTCCCATTTCAGGGTACATTTCCGATGCTACTTAGCTTCACTCTATTATATTACTAGCTGCGCCTAGCAGTTTTACCCACCGTATGCCGCTTATGTGTTATTCCAGGGTCTAAGCTATAAGCTATCTTTATACTAAATTTCAGCTCAATCAGTCCACCCGTTTAGGGGTAAAATAGTAATAACCAGAAATCCATACATTCTTACAAATTGTACGTTTATAATATTAGTAAGATTTCTCTTACTGAAATGTCGAATTTATCCCATTCGTAGAATAGTCGAAAAATATTGAATTTTAAGTGGAGACTAAATCAGTGTGATATCCTTAAAAAAGTAACAGCTCAAATGTCGTAATGCTGGCTTTATATGAATTATACATTAGTACGGCGGAGGCTCCGGCTTATGGCTGGACGAGCGACTTGATTATACCCTCACTTTTATTGTTATCATATTATATTTTTCAACGTTATTACCCGAGAGGCGAGCTCTTACGTCAACTGGGAAAAATTGGCGATATTTATTGCACTATATCTTTTAAAACCTATTTTATTTGGAGTTATTCAGCACTTCATCCGATCCAAGACATAGGTAGTATTGACTAAATTACATTGGTGGAAATCACTATAACGATGACGATCACTTAAACGGTGAAAATTTTGTCTGAGCTAGTAAAATTACTGAGCAAAAGAGTCTTTTAACATCTTATGACTCTTAAGTTAGAAGCGTTGGTGCAGTGCGCTTCGAATTTTTATTAACAGGGGGCCAAGGCGAGGTGTTGAGTTTCCCATTTTCTGACATATTCTTCCAAATAAATAGCTGCTCGCACACTTACTTATTAGTAAGAATATTTATTTTCTTACCGATTGAGTCACAAAATGATCTTCTCGAGTCACTTTTGTGGTCAGAAAAGTCAGTTTTTTTGCTCGTCTGCACCTTGGCCTGTGGCCTTAACTGTATGATTTTCTTTAACCGAAACTGTCGGTACAATTCCATCTATCGATTCCCTTTAATGAAAGAGGTTGTCAAAGTGTCAAGGGCCCGGCCCACAAACCTTTACTTAGCATAAACATCGCCAGGATATTAATCAACGTAGATACTCATTAAACTTGCCTAATGTTATTCATGTTTTTATAAAAGTGGAGAACTTTAGTATTAAGTGGCTGCTTCCTTGCTTTGAAACAATTTTGTTTAGTTGAGAAAGTTTGAGAATCGACCGAAAATTAATTTATTTTCATGAGTTTCCTGGAATATTTTAAAGATATAATGCGTAACTAGCCCAGTCAATGAGTGCCCAAAAAGGGTATGTGGATCGAAAAGTCGAAAGCAGAAAAACTAACTTAGTAACTTTGTTTGGACTAGTTAGGAGATAAACATACTAAAAGTCCCCACCCCTCCGAGGTGAGCCCGAGGGGGGGGAGGCCGAAGAAGGTCCCATTTTTAGGTTTTTTGCTTATATGTCAAAAACTGTGCGTTATACGATATTTTGTTGTACTACATTATTAAATTTCATAAAATTTTCTACAACTTTCGCCTTGACATTTTTTATCTATCTCCAATCGTTGTCCAGCTATGAGCTTCCAAACATGGTCTATTTTGAAGACGCTTAAATTAGTTTTCCATACAAAGTCGGTATAAAAATCTTACAAATAAAATTTGACCAACTTCTGGTTGTCGTATCATAATGAAACTTTCCAAATGTCTAGAAATCTGATGACAGTTTAATAATCTGGTACCACTGAGCTGATCTGATGATGGAGCCAGGAGGTGTCTAATGAAACTCTTCAATGGCTATTAGTAAACCCGTCGAGTTTGGGCACATTACATTCGAATCGATGAGACTTTTTCATAACACTTGCTGTCGAGGGTCTGATAAGAGACCAGGAGGTGCCTACGTCTCATCAATCCGAATGTAATGAGCCTAAAGTCGCCGGTTTTACTAATAGCCATTGAAGAGTTTCAGTAGACACCTCCTGGCTCCATCATCAGATCAGCTCAGTGGTACCAGATTATTCTACTGTCATGAGATTTCTAGACATTTGCAAAGTTTCATTATGATACGATAACCAGAAGTTGGTCAAATTTTATTTGTAAGATTTTTTTACCAACTTTGTATGGAAAACTAGTTTAAGCGTCTTCAAAATAGACCATGTTTGGAAGCTCATAGCTGGACAACGATTGGAGATAGATAGAAAGTGTCAAGGCCGAAGTTGTAGAAAATTTTATGAGGTTTAATAATGTAGTACAACAAAATATCGTATAACGCACAGTTTTTGACAAATAAGCAAAAAACCTAAAAATAGTACCTTCTTCGGCCTCCCCCCCCTCGGGCTCACCTCGGAGGGGTGGGGACTTTTAGTATGTTTATCTCCTAACTAGTCCAAACAAAGTTACTAAGTTAGTTTTTCTGCTTTCGACTTTTCGATCCACATTTCTTCTTTTACTGGACTATAACGCAGTGTTAGCAAATTTTTTTCTGTACTATCCTTTTTCTCTTATTTACTACTAGTACAATATACTCCTCAAAAATGGTCGCAGAATTTTTGGATAGAAATTTTTTTTCTTTCATTATGTACCTAAAGAAATTGAGATTTCGTATGTGCACGCGTGTGCACCGTGCTGTCTGTGGCATCGTAGCTCCCAAACGGATGAACGGATTTTGATTTAGTTTATTTGTTTAAAAGTAAAGTTAGTCGAGAGTGTTTTTAGCCATGTTTGGTGGAAATCGGTCAAAGATGGCCGCCGTTACAAAATGGCGAATTATTTTTTTTCTCCACGACCCCGTCAATATGGGTATCAAATAAAAAGGGCTTAACTAATAGAATACAACGCACTATGATAAATTTATATTGCGTTGGGGGCAAGGATCTTGTTGGGGGTTTTTTAAATTGAGATTTCGCGTGTACATACCTTTGTTCGTTGTCGGCCTACTTGCTATATGAATGATAGAATTGGCTCCACGTTAAGAAGCATATAAGTACAAGTTCAGACCAGCTGCAAGCCTCGGTACGTTCATACACAACTCATAAATATGTATTATCTTGCCGCAACTCAGCGCGTTTTATCTTTTTTCCCTATAAAATATTAACGACGGGATCTGCATAATAACCACTGTGTAACAGGATTATGTCTAGTTTTATTGCGAATCTTTTATGTTAGGATCGAAAACTGACTTATTTTGAAGGACAAATTAATTGTAAAGGTCAAAATAATAACAAAAATGATGATTGGGACTTATATTTACACCAACGGAACAGGTTACTATTTACACTGTCCGGGAGTAGAATTCCTTTGTAGGAAATCGACTAGGTGTGTATCCTAACAGTGCCAATAATTCTATCGTCTGAGTAGTGATTTGCAAACATTACTGTGCTTCGGTAGGAGGGCACTGTAGCTAGTGTAATTAGGTACTGGGCTGAAGAGTCTTAACATCTTATGACTCTCAAATATGAAGCGTTGGCGCAGTGCACCCAGAATTTTACCTTTGTAAAATACTGGGTAGCACTGTACTAATTATGGGCAGCGTAATCTCTTACCCTCAGGTCAGCCCGAGCGTCTTGCTCGTCTCGTCGTAGGTAACCTGTTCTGTTGGAGTATAAACCCCAATTATTATTATTGTCCTATACACTTTTTTCTACCGATAAATCGATATACCAAGGTCTGCACTAACATAAAAAGTATTTTCCAATACCTCTCGAAGGTTCCAAGAGTTTATTCAGCACGAGGAAGCTCGCTAAGATAACAAGCTAATTAGGCAGCCTAGATCTAGATGTCTTGCCTCGGAGACACAGTTATTCACTATAAAAACTGCCACACAGGACCTACTGTGATTGAATGGTTGAGGAGGTTACGTCAAGTTTTTTATTTGTCTATATCTTAAAATATTTTTAAAAGAAAACTAGTAGATGACAGCATAATTTTATTTTACTAGCTGCGCCCAGCGGTTTTACCAGTATAGCCTATGTGTTATTCCAGGGTCTAAGCTAGCTGCCGTTGGGGCCGCGGATGAGTGCTTCGGCGTACCCGCTGCCCCGGCATTATGGCGTAGCGCAGGAACACCCCCAGGCTTTTCAGTGGGTATCCCCGCCGCGCCCATCTTCGGCGGGGAAGTCCCACATACCGCTCCGCGCCCCCGGTGTGGGGTGACGATGCGTAACGCATTTTTCCTGGGTCAAAAAAAAGTGTCTAGGCTAGCTCTATACCAAATTTCAGCACAATCGATCCATCCGTTTAGGCGTGAATGCTTATAAGTTTCTTGCTCGTTCTTCTCAAAAAGGTGCTTTGCGAACGAGCGGTAGAGTGTTAAAATAGAAAAAATGTAAAATTGACTTGCAAAAGTGCTCCAATGTAGCCAATTTGGATAAAAGAGGATTTTTATTTATTTTATACAAATGCTTCTAGTTCTAACAATTAAATAAATAAAAAAATGGATAAATTAATTTTGAGTTTGAGTGAAAAAGGAACAAATACACTCACACACTCACAAACTTGCGTATTTATAATTAGTGTGATGTGATTACGGTACATATGTACATATAATAAAAGGGATTAGTAACATAGTTTCGAAGACAAAAACTAGTAAGTACAGTTACCTCCTACACTTCTAACTGTCGCCTAAGAGCATAAGTTTTTGCGTCGCCGATGGAGACATCGGGCACTCGTTATCTTCTGTTCCACCTAGACCGCCGACGTCAAATCAATCACTCGACGTCCCGATTTATTTATTCTACGGCAAAAAATACTGCCAACACAAGAACCCAAATAGACCACGTTTTCGTGATTTTATGTATGAAAACAAAATCGTCACAACATGGCGGGCGGTTGACTAGTTTTGATTGGCTCGCTAAAAGTAGAAAGTTTTCGGTTAAAAAAATACATGTAGGTACAAGAAGGTCATATACAATGGAGTTTGCAACGTTAAGTCAGTGTTGACTGCCATCTCACTTACCTCATACAAATTAAAAACAAAACACAATTGCTAGCCTACGTATTCAGTATTTACTAGAGTAGGTGCGCTGGCAGACAAAACTGATGTCATTTTTCTTGCTTCAGTTTGGTGTTAACGCTCCATCCATAATATAATTTGAGTGTAAATTTCTTGGGTCGGCTAGTTTTGAATGGCTCGTTCAAAGTAGAAACTGGTTTATAGATATTTGACGTATGTTATGCAGCGTCACTACGTATCGTCGGCGAGAGCATACCTTCAGTAATGCGCACTCTATGGTTGAGTCCTCTATGACGACTTGATTTATTTATTTTACAGCAAAAAATAGTAATCGTCTGATCTAGGAATATTATTTATATGTGACAGCGTGATGAAGCTAATGGGATCGATTGTTTTGCTTTTTCATGTGATGTCATGTTTAAGTAGATCGATTTTACGTTGTTTAGAAACTTAATGGCTTAGGAGCTTTGTTATTGCGTGCGACGTTCTCGCTAGCACGATAATGTGGCGAATTTTTTATAATAAAATTCGTAGAATTTCCTTGTTTACTTTTTTTTCAGTGAAGCTCTAGACTCTAGATCTATCATATTCCTCCTCCTTAGTCGTTCAATCTTGACAGAATGGTCGTAGTTGATGATGCTGCATTTTCATTATTGGCTAAAACAGCCCTCGCCGCGCCTCCACTTGTCACGGTCTCCAGCGTCTCGGGAACTCTACACTACAGAGGTTTTTGATCATATTAGGTTCGGGTTCGGTATCCTATTAGGTTTATGAAAAAAAGCATGTATATATTATTAAAAATGTATGTATTATTAAAAATACATTATTAGCTTATTTCCAGTGAGTTTTGCACGCTAAAAAGGCAATATCTATAACACTAGTGGTGTTGCCGATGAATTGTCAGATGTGATATTATTATTTTTCGAAATTTCAGAGATAGCTTAGTAAAAGATATCCAGAAAATTATTTTTTTTAACATATTTGTTCAAGGTTTTTCACAGCGACTGACTAAAAAATTCAGATAATACTTTACCCAAAACATGCCTAATTAATCGTTTCCAAGAAACCCAAACAATAGCTTTAAGCAAAACCATTCCAAAGTATCGAAAATGAGAATTTTAACAAAACGGGGTCTTTAGCACGACATTTACCGAATATCTCCCCGGAATATTTTCCCAAGTATCTTATAAAATATTTCCGACTATTTAAAGTAAAAATCTTAGTGATTTGACAGACAATTGAGTTTTTCCGCGTGTAATTAAATAAGAACTTTGATTAAAATAAAAAGAAAGATACGGTACAAGAGTCTGGCAAATGGACAGCTCCAATTAGGTGCATGCACACAATTTCACTATTTCATCGTCTTCGTCAACGGACACTCAGTAGCGTCGGATGCTACTCCTTGACTCTATCTTGCTTGCACTGAACTTGAGCTCTTTGCCCTGTCTCGCTCACCGAATCGATACTCCACGTAATTTAATGTGTGCGTGAAAATATATTATGTATTATAATTAAAAACAACAAAACGGCACAACCCACGTCTAATATTGTTAATTCACTCACGATAGTTAAAAATCGTAATCTTTATGTAGGTATGTAGCGCAGAAAGCTCGTCGTAATCTCTCTTCACTCGCGATAGTTTTAAAAATCGTTATCTCTACGTGTATATAGTGCAGTAGGCTCTAGTTTGGCTAAAACAACAATAGCTCGTATCGTATCTTCCCTTTCTATTTAAATCTGCGAGTAAGAACGACCGTTGAATTATTAATTAGTAGAATTAGGTGAGATTCCGAAGAAATCGTGTCATTAGAGCGTTTTGTGGCGTATGAAGTGTTGTAAGAACTTAATTCCATGGATTTTAGACGGTCTAATTAAGCGATTTGTTTCTGCTTTATGTGCTGTTTTATCTCGTCCTACTCTGCCCTCGATAGTACTCGTAAGAATGACATTTAAACATACTAACATTTTTTTCCTAGATTGAGTCACATATTAGTATACTAGCTGCGTTGTTTTACCCGCTGTACAGTAGCTGTTGTATCGTTTAAGCGTGAAAGAGTAACAAACATACATCCATACATTGTTACAAACTTTCGCGCTTATAATAGTATAGAATATAATAGAAAAATCTTTATTGAAACTCTACGAACATACAGAAAACTTAAAACTATAACACAAAATCACGACGTAAAATGCGTTGGGCGTAATATGTAATCGTTTTTTTTTGTTATTCACTAGCATTTTTTTAAAAATTAATTTTTCAATATTTGTAAGGATATTGTAAAATATTTTTTTTTACATTGCACTGCTGCTAGAATTTTTACCCAAAACTCACACATTGTCCAGAAAGAGCGAATTCGCTGCGAATTTGCGTGCTGTAGTTTCGTGACGTCACAACGTAGGTGTTTGTATTTTTTTATATTTTTAACAAACCAAAAAATACGTATCTGTCATTTTTTTATTTTGGTAGCTGATAAGACTAATTGATACGATTTTGATTTAATTTTTTTTGTTAATATGTGCCCCTGTTATTATGTGCCTGTTTTAATACGAGTAAACAGGACAGTTAGTATTTAGGATATAGCTTTAACCTTTCAGGTTCCTAGGTCAATAGATCAAGTACCCATAACTTATAAGTACGCCATATGGTAGTGATAATCTTAGTCCTAAAACATATTTTATGGCCAAATTTAAAGTTAACTGCATTGGCGAGAAAAACAAAGTGGCTGTAAAATAGTTTGTAATTTTAACTGCCTTATTAAATTACTATGTAATGTATGGGCTAGAAGGTAAACCTTTATTACGAAATCTACCTATGCTACAACACCCTGAAAATATTTAGTTAAATTTTACCGAATTGATTAGCAAAGACTTTTTTATAAGCGTAGGTACTTGCTAACTAATTAGTGTCAAAGTACGGACGTGTGTATGTATGTGAGTGTTAACCGAAATTAAGCATACCTACTTCTTAGTCGTACACTCTTGTCAGAGTGGTCGTGGTAGCTCTGATGCTCGGTCTTCTGCTTGGATTTTCCCGATTGATTTAGCGATGTGACGCCATTTTTGTCTGTTAATGGCGTTGCGAGAGCACTGCGTGCGAATTCTTGATGAGGTCAGTCCAGCGAGTTGGAGAACGACCTCGAGCTCTCTTCCCTTCAATGGGACCCTGCACAACAAGTCTCTCCATAGAGTGTTCCTTCCTAGAGACGTGACCAAAGAACTTCAAAATTCGTATTTGCACAGTCGACGATAGTCTCTCCTTGATTTGAAGTTCTCTGAGGATTGAGTAAGTAAGTAAGCATACCCATAGCTAATTTAATAACTGTCCAAAAAATATTATACCACGTTTGACGCTCTCTTGCTCGCCAACAAATTTGGTGCCAATTCAGAAAGCTTCTGGAATATGTGGATTTTTCTCACGATATTCGGTTTATATATTCTTAGAGAGAAAATTTCGAGCCTTTTGTCTGATTCTGAGTGACCAATGGATTTTTGTAATGGCAGCGTCGAAGCAATACTTTTTCTTTTCGTCGAATTTTCTTATAGTTTCTTTATATCTTTTTGGAGCATATTAACTTTGAATATATAAAAACATATTGAGTCAAAACGTGTAAATTATAGCGACTAATGAATTGAAGCAAGAAAATGTCATAACATTCTTTTTTTTTTGTATAATATTAGTTTGGTTTTTACAAAATTTTCGTTATTTGTGACATGTACTATTTTAATAAGTCAACAACACCAGCCAACAACGCAGCCAACTAGCTTAATTAGCTGTTTAATTAAAAGCCTAGCTAAGAGACTAGTAAAGATACTAAACGGCGACGTTCAACCTTCTTTCTGAATTATGTAAAAGTAAAGATTTCAAAATTCATCATATCGTGCAAAAGAAAGTGTCTCAAACACAAAAAAAAAATACAAGGCCCTTACATAAAATCCACGAGCTTTTAATGTAAAATTACTGGACAAGAAGGTAATAAACCTTAATAACATAAAAAATACCAAACAAAATGCATACTTTCATCACAAATTACGGGACCCGTTATTAAATTAGATAATTTACCGAAATTACCGGTAAATATTGACAATTTGGTAAAATTGTCTTCATCCGACAATGTTGTTGGGACATCGCATTTTTAACCAAAGACCCTTATAATATTACAAATTACAGGATACTTGAGTAATGATGCTTTTTATTTGTCTGTGGTTTATGGGCGTGCTTTAGGGATCACTTGTGTTGACCTACGTTTTTATAGTGAAAAGTTTGCAAATATATTTAATTATTTTGTTTTTATTTACTATCTAACATTATAAATGCAAAAATATAGATACCTGCATAAGTGTTTGTGCCAAGTGAGTTTGTGTGAGTGTTACAAGGATACAATTATATATTATGTCGCAGCCAAATAGCTTAAATAGCCATTTAATCAACAGCTCACATAACTGTGCTTCGGTAGGAGGGCACTGTAGCTAGTGAAATTACTGGGCTAAAGAGTCTTAACATCTTATGACTCTTGAGTAAGAAGCGTTGGTGCAGTCCACCTAGAATTGCACATCATTGTGCAATTATTGGTAGCACTGTACTAATTATGGGCAGCGTTATCTCTTAACATCAGGTGAGCGTCTTGCTCGTCTTCTTACTTCTCCACATAAAAAAAAAGCTCAGCCTCTTTACTAGATGGCGCCATTCTTCTTGACGAACTTCCAGAATAATGTTTTGCTATTACAACATTTAATCAACTGGCTGGCTAATACTTAGACCATTCGTATGATAGGGTGACCATGTGACAGATTAAAAGAAGACAAATTTCAAATTAAGAACTTCAATACAAAAACAAGTCGTTTCTGGCGCTTCGCCGGCCGCTGCCGCGGCACACTGAAAACTAAAAACTGGCAACTGGTTGAGAAACTGGCAACTGGTTGAGAAACTGGCAACTGGCGTAAAGACTCACAGGCTCTTCTAGCTGTACAGATAAATATTTAATTGGTGGTCTTAGCGCTAATAGCGATCTATTCCATACAACTCTGCAGTGATAAGAGAATATTTATATTCACATGGGTGGTGTGATAAAATGAAATGCTGTTATTTTATATGTTTACCGGGGGTAGACTTTCTTTGCAGGAGGTCGTCTAGGTGGGTACCCTAACAATGCCAGTTATTCTACCGCCTGAGCAGTGATGTGCAAACATAACTGTGCTCCGGTAGGAGGGCACTGTAGCTCGTGAAATTACTGGGCTAAAGAGTCTTTAACATCTTATGACTCTTAAGTAAGAAGCGTTGGTGCAGTGCTCCTAGAATTTCACATAATTGTGAAATCCTAACTAGCACTGTACTGATTATGGGCAGCGTTATCTCTTAACATCAGGAGAGCATCTTGCTCGTCTCTTTATGTATAAAATATAAAAAATATGTTTTAATATAGAGTTAGAAGTTAATGATAATAAAACATTTTTGAATATACAAAGCAAACACTGTTATCTCTAGTTCTAAATGAAGGTACTCCGAAACTTTATTTCTTCTACGTATTTTACGAAATAAAAGGAAACGTCAAAAATAAACTTTGTACCTAATTTAAGAGCCAGTAACTAATTCTAAGCTTAACAAAAGTTTAAGCGTAAATCTTTTGTTTCACTCTGTTGTTTGGTGACAGCCCAAGTTGGGTTTGTTTTAAAATTTATTCCGGCCAAAGTCCGCCATTTTGTTTCCGTTACATTCGTTGTTTGAATCCTAAATGCGATGGAAAGTTTATCCGTTTTTTTGGACATGAACTTTTGTTAATTATTTTGTTAGATGTTTCGAGCAACGGTGGTTTTGATGCATTATTCACTTACATCCTCTGAGTCTGTTTTGGGTTTTGACTGTGAAAGTTATGACTGAAACTTTGACAGTCATTGTTAAGATTAAAAGCATTAAAATCTGAACAGATTTACTTGGCATGGTAAAAAGATGGCTTTGTTAGACAGTTGGATCGATGATTATAACAGAACAACAAATATTATTAAGTGAAAAAAATGTTCCACACTTAATAATGGCGCCCAACGTGGGGCACCACAATTATTAAAGAATCAACGTCCTCTATGTGTTAAACTTTTTATTTTCTCTTGTTTCATTCAATTTTTTTTATAATTTGAATGATCTCAGTGGAAGAAAATGATTGTTAGTGAATTTACCCACATAAAAGGGAACTTCTATTGCACCACGTTGGGCGCCACTATTTAAAAAAAATCTTATACTAAAAAAAAATCCTAGGTAACAAAAAAAAAAAAGTGAAATCCTGGGTAACACTGTACTGATTATGGGCAGCCGTTATCTCATAAAATCAGGAGAGCGTCTTGCTCGTCTTCTACTTCATAACTTAAAAAAAAAAAAAAAAACTAACATCTGTTCTGATATCGCGTGTTGAGCAAGCATGCCATTGATTTTAGTTGAGCTGGCCACAAAATACTGCTGATAATAATCATAGCCCCCAAACCTGGTAGTTTAAATTCTCCCTACCCCCCTATCTGTCTGGGGGAAGGGGGTGCCCACAGCCTCAGTACCTGAAGCCTACCTATTGTTCGACACTGCCTTTTTAGCAACAAAGCCACAAGGCATGCGTCGAGTTGTATACACATTGATAGACAGACTAGCAGGTACAGGGTGCTTTTTATTAACGACCGTTATCAGTTTCTCTCTCGAATATTGTATAGGCAAAAATTTGTTTCCGTTTATGGTTGTTACTTCTTCACGCTTCATCTGTTGAACTGTTTACCGACTTCAAGAAAAGTACAAAAATTTTAATTGTTGTTTAATATTTTTGTATAAAACTCGAAAACACTCGAATTGAATTATATATATCTACCTAAAATTTTTGTATGAAACAAACAGACTGTATAAGTGGTCCCATTTAATTTTTATCGATATTATGAAATATAGAAGCTAATATATCGTTAAATCAGACTTCATAATAAACGACATTACTGTGTGATTTTCGAAATTTAATTATTAAATGAATTATTTTGGTATTTATTTATCAAAAGGCTTCTCTTCTTTTAAGATGTCTGATATTATAACGTAGGTACATTGTTAACATAACGGCAATATTTCTAAATTATACAGTGTTTTAAACAAAACTAAAACTCTGGATAATTTAGAAACACTAATATATAAACTAACCATCCTGTACATGGAGCAATAAGGCAGAGTGCAGACGGCTTTGTCCCGTATCATTTCGATATGGTGTCTGAGGGACGTGCATCGTTTGCCATTTGCCTTTAATTACAACCAGGGATCCTAATGGGGTGATTTACACCATCAAATGTGGCGGATGTCGTCAAAGGAATCCGTTTAGCTTTAATGTATCTAGTACATAAACGTCACTTTAAAAATAATTGAAAGTAAATGGTATTAGCGTATTCTCGGAATCAATGAACATAATATTATATCTTCATAAAAAATATTCAAACTGATTATTTTTGAAAAACCTTATATTTTGATGTTTGTTAACAAAAAAATTGTAAATTAACCTTTGGAATAAATGTATTTTGACTTTTTAAAATTGATGTCAGTTGTCAGGAACGTCCATGGGAAAAACAAGCAATATAAGGGTGGTCGTACACAGAAACGTAAACATTTACGTTTAACGTTCGCGTTTACGTGAGCCATTTCTTGGACAAAACAATGGCACAACTAAACGCGCGGGCTATTTGAGTAACGAGCATCCCGACCGCGGCCACTCGCACTCGCTGATATAGAGAGACTACGATTGTAATCATGTCATTTATTATCATTAAATATATTGTTGGCAATAGAGCCGCCATCTTGACAGCTGAGGGTATAAAAGCGACTGTAAATGTCGCCTCGCTCTCATACTCCCGCCCCCCCCCCTGGCGGGAGACTCCTACATCCAGCCCCGAGAGGTCGTCCTGGCGGCGAGGCAGCTGCCGAACAGGAAGGCCCCGGGCGACGACCGCATCTCTAACGCTGCTATCAAGCGGCTGCCAGCCCGGGGACTGGTGGCCCTCTGCCGCCTCTACAACGGGGTCCTCCGGACGCAGCACTTCCCCAGCACTTGGAAGCTGGGGAGGGTCATAATGCTGCCGAAATCCGGTAAGGACCGCCGCAGCCCGTCCAGCTACCGCCCCATCACACTACTGAGCGCGGTAGCTAAGCTTTTCGAGCGTCTCCTGCTGCGACGACTGCAGCCAGCCCTGCGCCCGCGCGACGAGCAGCACGGCTTCCGTACGGGGCACTCCACGACCCTGCAGCTCACCAGGGTCCTGCACCACCTGGCCGAGGAGTGGAACCGGGGTCGGCGCACCGTCGGCGTCTTCCTCGACATCGAGAAGGCGTTCGACCGGGTGTGGCATGAGGGGCTCCTTTTTAAGTTGAGCCTCTCTGCCCTTCAGCCGGCCCTCGTCCACCTGGTGGCGTCTTTTCTCCACGCACGCACTTTTTACGTTGCTGTGGAGGACGCCACCTCTACCACCAGACCCATCGCCGCCGGAGTGCCCCAGGGGAGCTGCCTCTCGCCAGCGCTCTACGGCGCCTACACGGACGACATCCCGACCCTCGAGCACCAGGAGTGGGAGCTGGGTGTCGTCCTCGCGCTCTACGCCGACGACAGCGCGTACTTCGCGTCGTCCATGAACCAAAAGTCCGCAGCAGGAAGGGTGCAGCGAGTCCTCCATAAAATCCCGGAGTGGTTGGACAAATGGAGGATGGCCGTGAACGTTGTGAAGACGCAGGCGCTCGTCACGGGAGCCACACGCACCCTTCCGCCTCCACTCACTCTCCGAGGCCAAGACATCACGTGGGAAAACAGCGTCAAGTACCTGGGTGTCTACATCGACCGGGCGTTGAGGATGACTGCGCAGGTGGACCATGCCGTCCATCAGGCCAAGGCGGCCCGCGCTCTCCTCCGCCCGGTCCTTTCGTCGAAGCTGCCGCTGCGGACGAAGGTGGGCGTGTACAAAACGTACGTCCGATCCCGCCTGACGTACGCCGCGCCCGCCTGGTACGCGCTGTTGTCGGCGACACAGCGTAAGCGGCTCCAGGTGGTCCAGAACGTGTCCCTGAGGCACATAACGGGAGCGGGCCGTTATGTGCGCAACGATGTCATCGCCAGGGACACGGGCGTTCCAGAGGTGGGCGAGTTTGTGGCCCGGCTCGCGCGTCGAATGTTCGACCGCGCTGACAACGGGCCGCACCCCCACCTCCATAACATCGCACCGCTCCACGCCCGACCACCGGAGGCGCCCCAGCCGCGCGCCCTGCCGCGCGACATCCTCCCCCCGGAGGACGAGGAAGCCCGGTGAACATCCCGTCGCGGCCGCTGTGACGCGCCCGATATTATTCTCGGCTGTCGCTCCAGCGGCCACCAGTGACCCGGGGGTTGAAGCCCCCGCGCGATCCCGCCAGGGTAACGGGATACCGCCCGATGCCCTTTCCCTCACCTCCCCCCAGGGGGGGCAGGAAGATCAACGATCGCCTCGCTCTCATTTCATCGTCAGTCGTCGTAGAAGCAACATCTCTGCCACTTTGGTGATATTTTTTTGATTTGAAATTGTGTCGAATCTCTGCCCAAATCGTTCAAATTATTGAATTTGTTTTAGTTGTAATTACAAGTTAGTTTTATAAGATTAACTTTGTATTTTTTTAGATTAAATTGGAACTAGTCTTCAATATCAGAAGTGGGATCATACTTGCGTTTTCCACGTGAGTTATGATCATTTGGCCACTCTTGGTTGTTTTTGAGCAAAGATTCGATTTTGGTGGTTTTGTGGGTAGATAGTAGATATCCATTTTGTTCGTGTTTTGTCGCGTAATGTGAAAATTGCAGACAATCGCGTAGCTGTGACAAAAATGCGAGTAATGGATCGAGTATCACGGTCTACATGTTTTTGTGTAAAGTTTTATAAATGTTGCTCATACCCTCAAAATATTTTTGTAAAGAAAATAACGTTTTGGTCAGATTAGGCCGAGCGTTATAAAAAGAACGAATCGCTGTTGTCATGGGTGGGCTACATAAGTTTCATCTGAACGTTTTTGAAGTATTTTTGGTGCCTAAATGTGGAAAACAAATTGTTGCCGTGTTCTTTTTCTGTTTGACAGAGCTGCAGGTGAATGTTGCCGATGTGTGGCGCGTGTGCGCCTGTGTGCTGTCTCCTTTGAGCTGCAAGTGTATGTGGGTGGAGCAGTGTGAGGGACGCGGCTGTGCGCGCTGTCTACAGCTGAGCGACCGGCGCAAAGGCGCTTGCTGCGAGTGCGCATGTCTGCGCGCTGTGAGTGCGTGATCCACGCGCTGCGAGTGCGTGACCCGCGCTGCTGCGCTGTGACTTGTTGACCTTGGTATGGTTGTAAGTCTTGAGTCGATCTGAGTGATCTACCTCCATCGGAAGTTGATGTCATTTGGTGAGTCCATTTCATGTTGGTTTTTATTTTTATTGTGATTACCATCATTTTCTGTTGCTGAGATATTTAATGTAGCGGATAATTTGAAATATTCCAAATACCTAAGGTCTAACTATCGATTGATATTAAAAATGTGATAGTAAACGATTAACGACAGATTTTAGGTATGTGCGTTGGCTACTCGATTCGGTAGGTCGCTTGGTGACTGTACCGGAGTATCGTAGTCCAAGCCTAATAGAAATCAATTTCGTCAACTTGTGTTGTGGAACGACTGGTTTGGCCGTCCCGCGCTTTTTGTGAAAATTTTCATCGGCACTATTTATTGCCGATTTTGATGTTTAGTGTTGTGATCTTGAGTGATAATATCAAGAGAAGTGAGGGATGGAGGGATTCATCATGCAATGCATGTGGATCTTCACTATGAATGATTATCATTCATAGGGTGTAGTGAGGACGGGGGGACTGCATAGCACTGCGGGAGAAAACTATGTGTCATGTCTTACTCGTACCGGTCACTGTTGTAAACTTTATTCCTTCTCTCACGATTATGATACGAAGATCACACTCATCATCTACTTCAGCCACCATTACTAGGTCAGTATGACCGAAGCAGAAAGGGACGAAGACCTGACCAGCTGGGCTACATCATAAGTTGCATCTGAATCTTTTCGTAGTCTCTCTGTCTTGTGCCATATAAGCGCACGTGAATATGAAATTAATATGTGTGTCTCGTTTTGCATGTTCGTTGGAGCTGTTGGTGTAAAATAGCAGGTGAGCGGCGCGCGAGCGCAGCGGGCAGAACATGCAGCACATTGTCAAGCAAGATCAGCACGTACCCGCGTGCTGACACGGCGTGTACAGCGCGCGCCCTTCGCGCTGCACGCTGTCCAACAAGATCAGCACGTACCAGCGTGCTGACACGGCGTGTACAGCGCGCGCCCTTCGCGCTGCACGCTGTCCAACAAGATCAGCACGTACCAGCGTGCTGACACGGCGTGTACAGCGCGCGCCCTTCGCGCTGCACGCTGTCCAACAAGATCAGCACGTACCAGCGTGCTGACACGGCGTGTACAGCGCGTGCCCTGCGCGCTGCACGCTGTCCAGCAAGAGCTGCGCGACCCTTCACGCTGTCCAAAAAGATCGACATGTGCGAGCAGTCCCGGTGGTGCAGTCGCAGACGGGAGCTGTCGCACTAGAAGCTATCCTGGATGAAGCCATGCATGGATGGATCTGGCTTTGTTGCACTTTTTATTTAATTTATGGATGAGAATTATTATGCTTGAGGGCCTTGTATGTGTGATGTATGAAAGAATAGGCAACATTGTTTGTCGTCTTGAATAATCAATAGTTCTCTCCTCATACAGATGAAGACTCTGACGCTGACGATGTCGGTGAGCCCTCAAGTGCCTCTGTGGGCGTCGCTACTGCTCCTGGCGCTGACGAAGACGGCGAGCCAAGTCCCGCCGTGCCTGCTGGTGCTTCCGAAGATAACTCCAGCGCGGCCGAGGACGGCGCACGATCAGGAGAGGCCGTGTTGGCAATAGAGCCGCCATCTTGACAGCTGAGGGTATAAAAGCGACTGTAAATGTCGCCTCGCTCTCATTTCATCGTCAGTCGTCGTAGAAGCAACATCTCTGCCACTTTGGTGATATTTTTTTGATTTGAAATTGTGTCGAATCTCTGCCCAAATCGTTCAAATTATTGAATTTGTTTTAGTTGTAATTACAAGTTAGTTTTATAAGATTAACTTTGTATTTTTTTAGATTAAATTGGAACTAGTCTTCAATAATATATTACTTTTACCTGTGTCTATACTGTCCCACTGCTGGTCAAAGTCTCTCCCAAATCCCTCCACGCATCTCTATCCCGCGCCACCTCTGGCCAGTCAGTCTAGTGCGCGTCTAGATCGTCTCGCCACCTTTTTCTAGGTCGGCCTTGACGACGCCTTCTGTCCTGTAGTGCTCACTCTGTACTCTGTACCTTTTACTGTATTATAATAGTAGTTAAGTTTTATGATGTTTTAAGTTTCGTCTGTATTTGATCAAATCAAATCAAATAATTTATTTGCGTATAAGGGTACAATATGGTTGGTAATATAAATAACATTATGATCGCCTTATTCTGCTTTTCGGCGTGCAACATTCTTCTTAAAATTATTACAGGTATATCTAAAACCATTGACATTATAATATACATTGAGTTAAAATTATAATAAAATAAGTATAATCAAAATAGCATACAAATAATTATGATGTCAAAGTTTAGGAAATTAATAATTATGTCATATTTAATTAAAATTGTCGTTGTATTTTAATTGCGTATTGTACTTGTATTTTAATAGTCTAGAGAGTCCGCCATATCTGACTACCTATATTGCAGTGCATTAAGGAAGTAGTGAAGCCACAAACCATGATCGGCTTTGTTAGGTTTTGTTAGGCTGATAATACTAAAACAACATTACGGCAAAACTTACGTCTAATATTGTCAAGAATATCTCAACTTCGGCTCAACAACACAACACAAAACACCCGCTCCGCCGCGCGCCCGCGGCTTCGGGACTATTACGATATCCTTCTTTAGGAGGTCATGCCTGCAGTTCCCGATGTGCAGACACGATAAATAAAGAAACAAAAATTTAAAAATATATAAGCGTTGGTGCAGTGCACCTAGAATTGCACATCATTGTGAAATTATGGGTAGCACTGTACTGATTATGGGCAGCGTTATCTCTTAACATCAGGAGAGCGTCTTGCTCGTCTTCTTACTTTTCAAAAAATATAAGGTAAGATAAGAATACTTTTTATTAAGACCAGAAAAAAATCACAATTTTTTACTGATAACTATTAACTATTGTTCTAAAACACATTTTAGTTCACATTGGGCGGCTTGCACGTACGTATACATACATTATACCTGTAAGTTATAATAATAAACATAAACTTTTCGATTCAACCAAAAACATTTCGCTTCTAATTCGTTATCAGCAACACATAACGATCGTGGTCAAGCTATCTCAAGCCCGGATAAGTGAAAACAAAGCCCGGGTATCGGCACCATTGTTATCCGGATGGAATCCGCAAACAACCGGATTCAAAGGGGGAGGGGGGCACTTTTCACGCGTACCCGCGTTTGATTCCAGCGGTTTTAACAAAGGTTTAACGATTTTAATTAGGGATTACTTTGCCCAGGTGAAATGGGACTGGGTTTGTGTGGCCATTAGTTGTGATAGTTTGATTGAGTGGAATTAGCTAAGTAGCATGAATAATAATGTGAGTGTGGGTAAGGCCCTATGAGGTCTTGCTGGTTCTTCTCGTAGAAGTGCCTTGCGAACGAGCGGTAGAGTATTGAAATAGAAATAATGTATAAAATTTACTTGCAAGTGCTATTTTGTAGCCTATTGGAATGAAAGAATTTTGACATTGAGTTTGATTGTGGGAGCTGGATTAAAACTGCAAAAGATGCGGTGAAACTATGGAACTTGCTACCGTCGTCAGTGTTTCCCGAATGCTATAACGTGGGTTTGTTCAAATCAAGAGTGTAGAGATTCTTACAGAACAAGCGTGCTACTACTTAGACTGCATCGTCACTTACCAACAGGTGAGATTGCGTTCAAACGCTTGTTTAGTTTAAAAACGCGCTCACTTTTGTGAGAGGAAGACAGCAGATGCAGAAAGATAATTATCGACGTGAGTCTTTTTAAAATACGCGCGATTACTAATGATGATTTGATGATGATGATTCATTGAACTAAAGCCTGTAATTTTAGCCCGTAATTTAAGTGCACAGAAGAAGTATCTTCTGTAGCTTCAGTCCAAGAAAATTACCGAAAGATGTATTTTAATATTGAATGAACTCTAAATTATGCTATCTCCTTACTGCAGTACTCTAAGTATCTGAGCTTAAGAAAGCTACACTTTTTACAATCTCCATACCGTTATATCTCTACTCTTTACTATCTGACTAATTGTATCTTACATATACTTTAATACTTACATATACTTTACTATATGAGCTTAAGACATCTTTAAGTAACTTTACGAAGCATGATAAAGTAAAAATTAGTACAATAGACGAGACGAGATCCAACGTTCCATAGGTAAATAGCATCAACAAAGCTTCGTAATGTAATTTCCTTCCCACTCGGAGGAACTTGCAATCAATTTATATCGTTACAGGAAAAATGGAAAGCCACGGGCTTCTCTTTCTATTTATTTACGTACCTGTTGGCTGAGAGGATGGTAATCAGGTTTCTGAAGACTTTAGACTTACCTTGTAAGTACTGAACCACGTTTTTTTTTAGCCATTGTCGTCCCACTGCAGGGCAAAGGCCTCCCTACCTTCCTTCCACTTTTTGCGGTTTTGGGCTATTTCTGACCAGTTTTTGCAAAAAGAGTCTAACTCATCCCGGGGCCTACCACAGCGTCGTCTAACGGTGCTGGGTGAACCACGTTATTCAAGAAAATTCTAAGAAATATAATCTTCATCAACATTATTTTGGTACGACCTATAGTCATGGAGTTCTTTCAATTTGTATATATTTCTGTTGATTAAGTCTAACAGTTATGAGAATAAAAAGTTATAAGAAGGCAATTTTGGAGGTTTATCCTGTTGAATTATAAGTTTTTAAATTGATATTCTGAAAGCTTGTGAAAATAATAGTGATTGGGATGTAAACTCAAAGTGAGCCAAAACTCACTTTTTTTACCCACGTCCCCACCTAACCCCAAGCTACTTAATGCTCGTGTTATGGTGGTTAGGATAACTTAATAATACTTATATACTTTTCTTTTGTAAATAGATACTTATAATAGTAACAGAGAGCCACCCAGACCAGAAACAAATATCTGTGGATCATACAAACATTTGTACCATGCGGGAATCGAACCCGCAACCTTCTGCGTTGCAGGCGGGTATTAATTAGCCCACCGCGCCACAGAGGTCGTCTCTTTAGGTTCTAGTGCCAACCTAGTATTAGTAGTAGTGATGTATACTCCAAGTAGGAGTCCAACAGAACAGGTCAACTTAATAACAAGGTACCTATTTACACTGTCAAAGTCAAATCATAACTATAAGCTGTGAGAAATATTTTAATATCAGCGTGTGAGAAACCGCGGAACAAAGACCGCCTCGCAGATGAATTATGATAAAAAGACAGGTGCTAAAAATGTCTCCGAAAAATATGAGTTCCATCAGTCGTCAACAGGTTACCTAAGGGTTTCCATCAAATATTCAATGTCATGACGTCAGAACGAGCTGTAAAATTGCTGTAAACGCTCCTACCATCTGTTGATGAGTTCCGATATACGTGCCGCGAATTTACTCCTCCTTTATGGCTGAGGTGCTGGGGAAATGAAAATTGCCTGCTTAGGTGCCTGCCTAAGTGCTTAGTAGTGATGCAACGGAACTGGCATAACGGAAGCAGAAACGGAAACAGATGTTAAAAGTAAATCTTAACGGAAGCGGAAACGGAAACGGAAGCGGAAACGGAAGCATTAACTAACACTACGAGATACAAGTGATATTTAAAAAAAACTTTTTAAAAACAAGCTTTTATCATTATCATCGTAAAGTACTTGTAAAGACGAATCAAACGAGCCGAAATTCGATGGGATTGAGTCGTTTAATTACAGAGTTCCTATGGCCACCTTCCAGCTCCATCGTCAGATCAGCTCGATGTCATAAAAATATCATCCGATTCCGATCCGATCCGATTTGTCATCCGATTTAGAATAGAATAGAATAGAAACTCTTTATTGTTCACACAAATACAACAATATAAACTTAGAACTAAGATTACACAGAAAGAAGTGTTACAATTGGCGGTCTTATCGCTAATAGCGATCTCTTCCAGACAACCATACATACACCATTACACATGCATACAAAATTTCAGCACAATCGGAAACTGGGAAGTGGATCAAATTAAGCTTGCAATATTTGATTACAGACAGACAGACCGACAGACAGACAGGTGAAAGTAAATAAAAGCTTGTAAAAAGCACAATTTTACATTAATTTTTTTTTAAGCTATTGCATAGCTTCTATCGCGGGCCTTGAGCGTGGGGACCGAATCCAGAAATTCCGTAACGAAAAAAACCTAACACCCCCCACTCCGACCGGCACAGCGGTGATACTTTTTAGTTCTTCCATCTCTCTTTTGTTTTTTTATCGGTCACCACGCTCAAAGTGTAACTAGAATTAATATCAAAGGAAAAAAAATACTGCATTAATAAAATAAATAAATAATTAAGTATAATTGCATAAGTTGATAAAAAATGCTATGCAATAGCTTTACCGCGGCAGTCTCCGAGTGCCACACGTCTTATTTTTAATTTGTACTTTAGTAGTAGTCAAAATTAAACAGTGGCAAGTTATATTTAATAAAGAGTAACTTGGCCGCTTTTTCACCTTTCAGCCTATTTCGATGTTCTTCATAATATATTAAACCAGCTCCGCTAAATAATTGCTGGCTACACTGCTGGGGGAGCTGATAAGTATTGGCGAACTATTGGCAAAATATGGCGCGTCTGCTGCACCGCTCCTCATCGCTCTCTCCCCGCTTCCGTTAAGAGTTCTGTTATAAAGTTTGCGGAACCAGAAGCAGAAACAGAAGTGAAAAAACATGCGGAACTTCTGCAGTTGCGGAAGCGGAAGCAGAGTTCTGTTGCAACACTAGTGCTTAGTTTAATGTGTTCCGTTTACACTTTTTTAAAGGATATTTTAAGTACCAAATTGGTAGTTTCGGAAGGCACGTGAAAACTGTGAATCCCGGTTGTAAAAATGTTTGAAGGCCTAGAAAAAAAACCATTATGCTTATGTGGGACTCCCCATGCTATAGGTATACGACTGCACAGGTGTACCCACTAAAACATGTCGACCACGCGCCAGCATCCTATTCTTTCCTTTTATGTACATATTTCAAAGACTAGAAGAAGAAGATTCCTCTATGTTAGACCTCTAGAGAAACCTAAACGTAAAACTACCTCAAGATATTAAAATGATAAAAAATCAAAACAGCAATAAATGTCCAAGTTCATTAACACTTCTCAAGTATAATTAACGAAAAGAAAGAAAGAAATAAATGTAAGCGGAGAAGGTAATTCTTGAAATTGGAAACATTTTAATTCTCAATGTATCATTAATGTAGAATGTAGAGACCGTGCCGACTTGGAGCCGAGATTGGAAAATAAGGAAAAGGACTTTTATAAGGTACAATGTATAATGAAAAAAATTACCTACTAGTGTATCCCTACAGCTTACATCTAATAATGCATTTCTATCATCCAAATTTCAACCCAATCCGTCGGACGGCGGTTTAGGCTGTGCGTTGATAATCAGTCAGTCACTCTTTCCTTTTATATATTAAGAAGAAGAACAACTAAGATGACAAGCAATCCTGATGGTAAGAGATAACGCTGCCAATATTTAGTACAATATCTAGGATTTTACATTGATGTAGAATTCTAGGTGCACTGCCCCAACGCTTCTCACTTAAGTGTCATTAGATGTTAAGACTCTTCAGAACAGTAATTTTACTGGCTACAGTGCCCTACTACTGAAGCACAGCAATGTTTGCACATCATTGCTCAGGCGGTAGAATAACTGGCACTATTGGGGCACCCACCTAGTCGACTAAGGGAAGTCTACACCCTGTAAAAGCTTCTGGATTCTCTCAGTAAAAACTGGTTTCTAAAACTTTTCCATAAGTGAATTACTAAAAGTCCATCTCCACATCTCCCCAACTCTCGCAGAGAACTGTAATTGAAATCGTCTGGCCAGGAAACGTTAGGTACAATGGATTTTTCACAAATGGAAATATAAAAGTGGCCAGTCCAGTCTGGAGGCTGCTAATTCACTGGCTAAATTGCTTTTTGAAATCTAGCACGATACCGCGCAATGTATGTGGGTCACTGACTAAAGTTAGAGTATTTTTAATTGGACTCATTTTGATAGTGATATTTATTTGATAGTTGATGTTTGTGTGGATAGTTGATAGTGGATTAATCAAAGTTTTTTTTAAAAAAACAAATAGAATAAAAAAAATAACCTTTTTATTATTATTACTATCTAGTATCATAAAGTACCTACCCTACTCGTCAAGACAAATCAAATGAGTCGAAACTCGATGGGGTTGCGTCGCTTTATTACAGAGTTCCTATGGCCACCTTCCAGCTCCATCATAAGCTCAGCTCGATGTCATAATATTATAACATTGTCATCCGATTTATACATGCATGCAAAATTTCAGCTCAATCGGAAACCGAGAATTGGATCAAATTAAACTTGCAAGATTTGATTACAGACAGACAACAGGTGAAACTAAATAAAAGCTTGTAAAATGCGAAAGATTGTGAGTGAGTGTGTATGTTCGTTACTTCTTTACGCCCAAACGGGTGGACCGATTGAGCTGAAATTTGGTACAGAGATAGCTTACCCTTTTTTTTTTTTTTTTTTTGACCCAGGAATAATGCGTTACGCATCATCACCCCACGCCGGGGGGCGCGAGGTGGTATGTGGGACTCCCCCGCCAAAGATGGTAGCGGCAGGGATACCCACTAAAAAACCTGGGGGTGTCCTGCGGGACGCCATAATGCCGGGGCAACGGGTACGCCGAAGCATTCATCCGCTGCCCCGACGGCGTTTGGTCCTCACTTACAGGAGGACCCCTCCGCGGTGGGGTGAAGAGGAGTTTCACCCCACCCTCTCAAGGGGCGCGCGGAAACACCGCGCGCGCCACCTCGTGGGTCTGTGCTTGCGGCGACGAGTACCCCCGTACTCGCCGCCTAGACCCAGGTTATGGGGGCTGGAGAAGGGCGTGGAAGATACGCCTCCGACGCCCCCTTCTCCGGGCACGCATCGGGAGGTCGGTGGTGACCTCCCGTTCGCGTTCCGCGATCTCCTTCTGCGAGATGACACTCTCGCAGAACGAAACCGCGGCCTGCCACGACTCCTCGCTCGCAACCATGGCTCTTACCATAGTTGCCAGCGAGAGTTCGCCCCCCATAACAGCGACGAGGGTACGACGCTCACTGACCCAAGCTGGGCACTCCTCCAGTGTGTGCTGCGCCGTATCCACGTCGCTACCACAGTGGTGGCAAGCAGGGGTCGGTTCCCTGCCGGCTACGTGGTGCAAGTACTTTCCGAAGCATCCGTGCCCGGAAAGCACCTGCACGAGCCGGAAGGTCAAGGACCCGTGCTCTCTGTCCGTCCACTGCTGGAGTAGTGGACGGACTGCCACCACTGTCCAGCTGCCTGCTCGAGGGTGGGCCAGACGCGTACTCCACCTCTCGAGCAGTGCCTCGTTGGCTACCTCCTTCCACCTCTCTACCTCCCTGGGAGACGCGGTGAGCCCGCGGAGGCGGAGCGCGGCGCGCCACTCGTAGCGCGCCGCATACAGCTCCGCCTCCAGGTCCCAGGGGAGAGATCCTGCCAAGAGGCACGCCGCCTCGTAGGAGACCGTGCGGTAACCCCGTATTACCCCGACGGCCATCACCCTCTGAGGACGTCTCAGATGGGCGATGGTTTGCTCCGTCAGGGCATCCACCCATACGGGGGCTCCATACAGAGCCATGGACCGCACGACTCCCGCGTACAGGCGACGGCAGCTGGTCCGAGGTCCACCTAGGTTCGGCAGCAGCCGCTTGAGAGCGGCCGCCGCACCCATCAGGCGGGGAGCCAACCGGGCAAAGTGCTCCCGGAAGTTCCACCGCCCGTCGAGGACGAGTCCAAGATATTTCATCGAGGGCTCGACCCCGATGCAGACCTCCCCGATAGGGATAGTGGAACCCCTACTCGGGGCCCTCCGAGGCCCGTGAAAACACAGGGCCTCGGTTTTATCGAGGGCCACCCGGATATCGAGGGCCACCCGGAGAGATAGCTTACCCTGGAATAACACATATTATGCTCCAGTATATTGGATAAAATCGCTGGGTGCGGTTATTTGTTGATATCTGAGTGCATAGTTGATAGTGGATTAATATTTCTATATAAATATCTGAAGAAATTTGTAGTAAAGTTCGTCCACTCTTAAAATGCACGCTATTCTTCTAATTATGTTGGTGCACCTGTAGGTACGGATTTTTTTGTGAAGGGATTTGGGATATACCGCTTAGAAGTTTTAAGGTGGGGTCGTGGTACGTCATACCTTGCTCTGAAATGCACACTGTGACGCCACGGTCCCCCCACCAAACAATTTTAGTGCGTTATATTTCATTTAGTAAGTGACGGTCGGCACAAAAATTCGGAAAATGCCGTGACGCTTGTTATTCAGTGGGCAGAATCTGATATTGATGAAATTCCTCGAACACCGTCCTGCGGATAGGTACATATAAGAGGCACGTGTTGTCAGACTGATTATAATTATTGTGGACATTTTTTTTTATACAACGAAGTAAAAAGACGAGCAAGACGCTCTCCTGATGGTATGAGATAACGGTGCCCACTATTAGTACAGTGCTACCAAGGATTTAACGAAGGTAAAATACTGGGTGCATTGCGCCAACGCTTCTTACTTGAAAGTCATAAGATGTTAACTCTTCAGCCCAGTAATTTCACTAGCTACAGTGCCCTCCTACCGAAACACAGTAATGTTTGCACATCACTGCTCAGACGGTAAAATAACTGGCACTGTTGGGATACCCACCTAGTTGACCTCCTGCAGAGGAAGTCTACTCTCGGTAGGACTTGAACGATTTTTACGTGAACTGGCAGTGATGGCGGCCAGTGGTTTTACCGGCTGAAAAATAGCCTGTTTCTATTATCATCATCATCATCAACCTACGTTCGTCCACTGCTGGACATAGCCCTCCCCCATGGAACGCCACTCAACTCAGTCCTCCGTCTTTCTCCTCCAACCACTCCCAGCGACCCTCCGGATATCATCAACCCATTTCGGCCAAGAACGCCCTACACTACGTTTGCCGAGACGCGGTCTCCACTCTAGAACACGTCTACCCCATAGTCTATAGGTTATGCCACTTCAGTTTGCTTATCCTTTCGCTATGTTGGTAACTTTGGTTCTCTGGCGAATTACCTCAGCCTGTGTTTATACTTTATACCAATGACATATAATTATTAATGCAATTCGAATGATTATAATAAATAGATAAGTGCGTTATTTTCAGCTGGCTTTGGCTATGGACATTGGACAAAACCGTGTCGCTAAGCTAAGCGCTTCAACATCATCCGAGATTGTGGTCTATAGTGAAAAAGAAAAGTGTAATTTCTGGGACAGAGTTCTCTTATGAACATAAATCTAAATTGCCGGTCAATATCGGCATCCTGCGCATAATATGTCCTACCAGGACAACCTTTCACTCTTTATTTTTTGTTTGATGGTAGCAGTAGTTCCTTTTTTGAACCAGGAAAAATGCGTTACGCATCGTCACCCCACGCCGGGGGGCGCAGGGCGGTATATGTGGGACTCCCCCGCCGAAGATGGGCGCGGCGGGGATACCCACTAAAAAACCTGGGGGCGTTCCTGCGGGACGTCATAATGCAGCGGGTACGCCGAAGTACTCATCCGTGGCCATAGCGGTAGTACCTACGTTGAACGTTGACTAAAACACCAATAAATCTAGATTTTATTACATTACAAGTTTGCAACAAAGACTGATCACAATCTTGTAACAATATCTGCTCAACCAATTCTGAAGATAACATCGTCAGATTTTATTTATTACACTTTTTACAAGGAAATGGCTTGTAACAACGGAGAAAGGACCTAAAGGGTGCTGTACTAATGACTCAATTGCAACCTATAGTGATGGGAAGGAGTTGTATATTTATATCGATATCGACTTTTTTAAGATTATGTCCGAGGACTTACTCGTTTGTGTACATATTTTATAAGGAACTTGCTTGTAATAACAGCGGAGGGACCAAAAGCAGGCCCATGACACTCAGTACGATTGTCAGCGAATAATTACCTACTACTACTACATTGAACACGTAACGTGCGTATACTCATCATGGTGTGTGTAAACTACGCAGGGTTGATACGAAACTCACTTTGCAGCAAGTGGTACGTGTTGTAACGACTAGATGGCGCTTTTTGCAATATCCGACAGGGCCCATAAATTATAATTATTAGGTACGTAATGTTATTTTTAGTTTTGAAACTTTTTTATTGTGGAAAATTAAAATGTGAAAAATACATTTAGGACCTATTTGAATACATTTAGGGCTGTTAATACATTTAGGACCCATTTAGAATCTAAAACACTTCATATTCTTGTTGGAATAACTGATTCGTAATCAATTATACACCGAACGATAACACCCAATTTATAATGTTATGTTATATCTAAAAATTCAAAATTATTATATACGCGCTATTTATTACTGCCAACTGCCAACCCTGTGCATGTAGCCAACTCGCAGACCACTTGGCGGGGCGGAAAAAAATTTGGCGGGGGGAGGTAAGTGTCGCTTCTTTACGTAGTAATAGTATCTATTCTTTGCCTAAAGGGTTGTACTGATGCAGGAAAGTAGCTTAGTTTGGCTAATTGACTCTTTCAAACTACTTTCCTCCTATTGTCAACAATGAATGTGTTTCTTTCTTTATAATTTAATCATAATTTGTTTTTTTTTTGTGTCAATAAACGCTTCATAATTATATGAATTAGTTATCATACCACTAAATTGTATAATATAAAAAGTGCTAGTTTAATGTTTAAATCACTCACGTAGCTCATGATAATAATTTCATGTTAGTTTTAACTTTTAGGGTACAATATTAAATCGATATAGGATAAATAGTAGCTTTTCCCATCACTAAGCTGTAAAAATAAAAGTGGCTTGCTTTAAGAGGGACTATTCTGCAATCATAAAGCAGCCTTCACCTGTAGATGGCGCTAATGACCCGCCCACAATGTATGGTAACAAGCGCTAAATAAATAAGGGGAGGAACAGCCGTGATAACCAGAGAAAACGGGACACCAACTTATTTTAAAAGCAAACTTAAGAGCGTATATATCGAGTGACGCTCTCTCGCTCGCACAATTTGACGAATTATAAAATAAAAATTCATGGAATTAATAATTAATTGAAAATTCCTCTGTACCAGCCCTCCAAAATTTTCAATATTTTTTCAATATTGCTCCCCATCCCATTTTTTATTTATATCAAATTGAAAACACTTTTAAAATGTGTGCAATAATATTATGGAGGGCTGGTATAGAGGAATTTTCAAAAAATTAATTCCATGAATTTAAATTTAAAAATTCGTCAAATTGTGCGAGCGAGTGAGCGTCACTCGATATATACGCTCTTAAGCCTTTTTAAAGACCAAACTTCACTTCGTGCAAATATTTGCTCACCGTTCTCATTCAAAAATTGCCATTAGATTTTGTTTTGTTTGAGAATTTAACACTGAGAGTGTGTGTGTCTTCAGACTTCAGAGTGAGTCGCAAGTGGAGCTTTGACTTGGACGTTGACAGTTGACATAATATTATAAAAAACTTCTATTTCTAGGAAATCTAACAGCGCGGCGACACGTTATTTTGTATTTTAGATACTACTAAGTGAGATTAAGATTTCGTGTGTGCAAGCGTACGTACGCGCCGCGCACACATACGAGTAATATAGACATCGCGTACCTTTGTTTGCTGTCTGCCTACTTGCTATACATTTTACCATGTTATTGTGATCGATCCATCCTTATTAAGTGATCTGTGGTAACAAGAGTGGCTCGCACCTACGAACTGACGAGCATTTTGGTTTTTAAAATGTAACGTTTTATATTCGAGTGTAAAAGTTTCGTGGTTTATAATGAACGTGGGGCTTTCTGTCTAGCGGAAAATAAAACTCTTGAATTTTAAGATATACTGTACTTTTTAATGTTTAAGGGCTTGTTCACGTGAACGCGCGGGCGCGGGCGCGAAATATCAAACATATGTAGGTGCACTACACTACATACCTACAAGTACCTTACCTTACCACGTACCTCAAGAACATTACCTGCGATGTACCTCACCATGTCCACAATATACCCGGACATGGCTACAACATACCTTACAACACAGCACCAATAACGCCCAAAGTGGTGACCCCGAAGACTGTTCACCGTCGTCCGAAGAATGTTCACCGCCGCTACCGCCTAATGTGGTGACACATCGCTTGAAGTCTTATCACTGCTGTTGCTGCCGTTCACTGGTACCTACAGTGGTGACCGACACCATATCAAGACGAAGCTCTGCACGACGACCACGCAGAAAATCCACCATGGACCCCACTGCAGCTGCCGCCGCCGCTTCGAACACAGCGAAGTCCATTACCACCTACATCACGCCACCGCCACTTTCGTCACAAGAAGACTCAACAAATACCTCATCGAAGTAATCCGCACGCTAAAATTCGAAGTTGCCGCCATCAAATCGGAGCAACAACGAATTTTCAATTACTGCCACAATGCAACGCCGACGAGTCTCAACAACAATAACAACACAAGAAGAAGCTCCAGTAACACAGTTTCACCGCACTGTTATTATCATCGTCGGTACGGCGCACAAGCACGCCACTGCACTACACCGTGCAGCTATACAAAATGCGAAGTCGGAAAACCTAAACAAATATCACCAGAAGCTCAACCCAGTGTAGAAGAAAATTCTTACCGCCTATTCGTCGTTGACAAGAATTCTCAACATAAGTTCCTCATCGACACCGGCGCCAATATCTCCGTTTTACCGCGACCAAAAGGAGCGCAACCTAAACCGCTCGATTTTCAACTGTACGCTGCAAATAACACCGTCATACCTACATACGGGGAGAAGACAATCACGCTCGACCTCAATCTACGAAGACCGTTCCTGTGGACCTTCATCGTTGCTGACGTGGGAAAGCCAATAATCGGCGCTGATTTCCTGCGACACCATCAGTTAATCGTTGATCTACCTAAACGACGATTAATCGACGGTAAAACCAGCCTCACTGCGATCTCCACGATTCAAGCCTGCAACATGCCTACAATCAAGACGATCGACGACACACAGAGCTACCACGCGATACTCGCCGAGTTCCCCGGTATCACCCGTCTCACTCCCACACCGAACGCAATCGAGCCGAACGTCGAACACTACATAGAAACGAGCGGACCGCCTGTTTACTGCCGCGCACGTCCAATCGCACCGCATCGCTACGAAGCCGTACGCAAAGAGTTCCAGCACATGATCGAACAGGGAATATGCCGTCCAAGCAAAAGTCCCTGGGCATCACCGCTACACATCGTTCCTAAAAAAGACGGAAGCATTCGTGTATGTGGCGACTACAGAAGACTTAACGCCTGCACGAAACCCGATCGCTACCCGATTCCACGAGTGAAAGATTTCACTTTTCAACTCACCGACAAGAAGATATTCAGCGTGATCGACTTAAACCGCGCATACTCACAACTGCGAACGCGCGAACAAGACATCGAGAAGACAGCAATCATCACACCGATGGGTCTATTCGAGTTCCCGCGAATGGTATCCGGACTCAAGAACGCCGGCCAAACGTTTCAACGTTTCATTCACGAAGTACTACGCGGACTCGATTACGTATTCCCGTTCGTCGACGATGTCATGATCGCTTCTACAGACGAAACTACGCATCAACAACACCTTCGCACTGTACTACGAAGACTTGAAGACAACGGCATCACTATAAATCCCGCCAAATGTGTCCTAGGCCAGCCCAGGCGCGGATCCAGGGGGGGGTCAAGGGGGTCATGACCCCCCCCAAAATCCTAGTCGGAAAAAAAATCCGATCATAAAAACTGGTTTTACGCTACTTTCACAGTTAGAATTAGGAAATTTTCTCTTAGCTGCAAGCTTTACGTACAAGTTCATAAAACTGTTTCGCTGTTTTAATTTTTTTTTATCAAGCTACTTTTTTTCGGTCCTCGCCTACGAATTATCCGTAGGTTCTCGTAGCAAACTGCACAGTGTCTTTCATATTTGGGATTAGTTGGATTATATTAACTGCTGCAAGCTGTTCGCGCTTTATATCGTCTTTGCAGCTAAGTCTTTGCGCTCGCAGCGAGCTGCTCTAAAAACATTAAAATTAAATTTTCATACAGCTCAGAGCGAGCAAAACTCGGATCATTCATCCTGAAAGATTCAAAATTTTCTCGAGCTACTCGCGCATCGTCGTGCTGAAAATTTCAAATTTATCTCGGCGCTCGCAGCGAGCTGCTCGCGCTCTATAAATAAAAATATTTAGTTTCCTTGCCACTCGGAGCAAGCTAAACGCACCTCATTCGTGCTGAAAAATTCAAAATTTTCTCGGCGCTCGCAGCAAGCTGCTCGCGCTTTTATAAATAAGAATATTTAATTTCCTTACCACTCGGAGCAAGCTAAACGCACATCATTCGTGCTAAAAATTCAAAATTTTCTCGCCGCTCGCACTTTTCTAAGTAAGAATATTTAGTTTCTTTGCTAGTCGGAGCAAGACAAACGCGCATCATTCGCACTGAAAAATGTAAGATTTTCAAGACTACGCTGACACGAGTCTCCAAAAAAATTCTTAGTTTGAAAAAATTCTAGCCGATGACCCCCCCCAAAATTATGGTCTGGATCCGCGCCTGGGCCAGCCGCAAGTAAAATTCCTAGGATACACAGTTTCAAGAGAAGGAATCTTACCGCCTGCCGAAAAAGTGATAGCAATCACGAACTACACCAAGCCAAACACCATTGAAGAATTAAGGCGCTTTCTCGGAATGATGAATTTCTATCGAGATCACCTTCCGAACGCCGCTACAATTCAAGCACCACTCAATGCCTATCTGCACTCCGTGAAAAAGCGGGACAAGACTGAAATACAATGGACCGACGAAGCGACATCTGCATTTGAAGCCTGCAAAAATGCGATTAAAAACGCAGCTTTGCTCGCTCATCCATCGCACACCGCACCGATCGCTATTTTCACCGACGCCTCAGACAAATCCGCCGGAGCAGTACTACAACAGTACATCGATGAAAAATGGCAACCTCTCGGCTATTTTTCGAAGAAATTCAGCGACGCACAACGACAGTACAGCACATTCGACAGAGAGTTACTGGCTATCTACATGTCAGTAAAACACTTCCGCAAAATGTTCGAAGGCCGAAACATCATCATTTTCACCGATCACAAGCCGCTAACCTACGTACTGCAGAAGCCGCCATCACCATCCGAGACACCACGCCGTGCAAGACAGCTGATTTTCATTAGCGAATTTACTACTGATATTCGCCACATCAGCGGCAAAGATAACATCGTAGCCGACGCACTCAGCAGAGTCGAAACAATCGCATGCCCTACAACGCTCGACTACAACAAGATCGCAGCCGCGCAAGAAAGAGACAGCACTACAATACACAAGCTCAGCCAACAAAGTAATTTGGCGCTCAAACCAATTACTTTGCCTGGAACGTCGAAGCCTGTGTACTGCGAGACATCTACACCGTCCATCCGACCATACCTACCAGAAGAATTTCGCCGCGACGCATTCGACGCCGTACACAACATCAGTCACCCTGGCATACGCACCACACGCAAGCTGATCACTGAAAAATTCTTCTGGCCTTCAATCAACGCCGACGTCGCTGCCTGGGCGAGACAATGTATTCGATGTCAACAATGCAAGATCACACGACATACTTGGAGCGAAATTTCAAAATTCCCGCCAACCGACCGCTTCCAACACATACACGTCGATATAGTCGGACCACTGCCTACATCATCGCACGGACATCGATATCTAGTCACTATGATCGACAGAGTGACTAGATGGCCCGAAGCTATACCTACTGAAGACATCTCAGCCGAATCCGTCGCGAAAATAGTCTACGAAAATTGGATTACTCGTTTTGGGTGCCCAATGTACCTAACGAGTGACCAAGGCCGCCAGTTCGAGAGTCAGCTGTTCACCAAACTACTCGCCGCCATGTGGATCAAACGAAACCGCACAACGCCGTATCACCCACAATCAAACGGCATGGTCGAACGCTGGCATCGCACACTCAAGACTGCGCTCAAGACACGACTTCAAAACTCTACGTGGATCGACGAGCTACCCACTGTACTTATGGGTCTACGCGCCGCCGCTCGAAGCGATACGGGCGTAAGCGCCGCCGAGGTTACCTACGGCCAAATTTGAATACTATTAATAGAGAGACGGGTAAAAGTAAAACTAAGGATACAGAATATAAATTATTACAAAATAATCAATTAATATCAAGTTCTGAAGAAATTGCAAATATCTTTGCGGACTTCTTTTCTAACATCGCGTTAAATTCAACTAAGTCACTTGACTCTTCTCCCGACTTAGCAGTAACTTATCTAAAGGAAAATTTTAAACATGATATACCTGACTTTTCCTTTACACATGTATCGGCAAATTATGTTAGAAAAACGTATAAAAGCCTAAATGTAAAAGCCACTGAAGACCTCTGGGGCCTATCGGTTAAATTGGTAGAGTCGCTTATAGACACCCTTGCTCCTTACTTATCGGAATTGTTTAATTTGTGTATAGATAAAGGCACATTTCCAGACCTGATGAAAGTTAGCAAAGTCACCCCAATCTTTAAATCGGGATGCAAAACTGATCCCTCTAACTATAGGCCGATCTCGGTCCTTCCTGTCCTGAGCAAAGTCTTTGAAAAGATGATGCTGCACCAACTGCTGTCTCACTTCAATCAACACAAAATATTACATCAAAGTCAGTATGGTTTCACCAAGAGTAGATCTACGACTGATGCAGGTAGTCACCTTATGACTCTGATCCTTCAGGCTTGGGAGAGTTCAAAGGATGCTATTGGCGTATTCTGTGATCTTTCCAAAGCTTTTGATTGTGTGGATCATAGCACACTGCTGAGGAAGTTGGAGGTATACGGAATTCATGGAAATGCCTCGAACTTGGTGGAATCTTACTTGTCGGACAGACAGCAGAAAGTGGATATTGGCGGTGTCATTTCATCAAGCCATCCTGTTAGAATGGGAGTGCCACAGGGGTCAATACTTGGTCCATTTTTGTTTCTGGCATATATAAATGATCTCCCTTACATGGTTAAAGACCTAGCAGACATCGTTTTATTTGCCGATGATACCTCGCTAATATTCAAAGTGGATAGGAAAGATAGTGAGCTTGTACATGTAAATAACGCTTTAGTAGTAATATCTAAATGGTTTGCAGCTAACAATCTGTTATTGAATGCGAAAAAGACTAAATGCCTGAAATTTTCATTACCTAACGTTAGGTACATAGAATCGAATGTAGTTCTTGATGGTGAAATACTAAAGCTTGACAATGCAACTTTATTCCTTGGCATGAATATAGATTCTAAGTTACAATGGGGTAATCATATTAACGTATTGTCAGGGAAATTAAGCTCTGCAGCATATGCGGTGTATAAAATCAGGCAACTATCAGATGTAGCTACAGCTAGATTAGTTTACTTTGCATATTTCCATAGTCTAATGTCATACGGTATTTTACTGTGGGGGTCGGCAGCAGATATTGAGACTATTTTCATACTGCAAAAACGTGCAATTCGTGCCATTTATGAGATGCGCCCAAGAGACTCTTTAAAAGAGGTCTTTAAAGAGATAAATATACTGACCCTACCATCTTTGTACATTTACGAAAATATTATGTATGTCAGAAAAAATTTAGATAAATTCAAGTTAAATAGTGACACTCATAGCTTTAATACTAGAAATAAGAATAAGTTAGCTGTACCTCGATTCAGATTGTCCAAAACGAGCCATAAATCATTTTTAGGGAATTGTGTACGTTTTTATAATAAAATCCCTGATGAAATAACGGGGCTCACAGAAGGTAAATTCAAAAGCCGTGTTAAAGACATATTACAAAAGAAAGCCTATTATAAAATTAGCCAATACATAGAAGACAAAGATGCCTGGAAACCTCTGCAACCACCTGTAAATAAATTATGTAACCAAGATAATAATTGTAAACACATATTTAAAAAAAGCAATCCCTATGAGTTTCTTGCTCATTCTTCTCTTAGAGGTGCCTTGCGAATGAGCGGTAGAATACTAAAATAAAATGTAAAATTGACTTGCAAAAGTGCTCCATTGTAGCCTATTTGAATAAATGAATTTTGAGTTTGAGTTTGAGTTTGAGTTTGAGTTTGAGTTCAAAACCTACGCCTACCGAGCGATTTTTTGGCCGCGCCGTCCGTCACATCATCCTGCGACATGGACTACGACTTCGTTGATCGCCTGCGCAACTCCATCGCCGCCGTGAAGCCTGTGCAACCTACAACGCCGCATAGCAACAGCCGACCCATATTCGTCAACCAAGATCTCAAGACCTGCGAGTACGTTTTCGTGCGCACGGACGCAGTCAAGAAGCCGCTGCAACCTGCGTACGAAGGGCCGTACAAAGTCGTCGAGCGGAACGATAAAACGTTCCTACTAAAAGTTCCTGAGAATCGATCGCCCACTATATCGATCGATCGCTTGAAACCTGCCTATACGATCAACCTCGACACTGACGTCGATGCACCCGCTACTACCACAGACAGTGCAGCTACTCCGTCATCGAGTGATCTACATATACCTACAGCATCCGTACCTGCTACGAAGCAATCAAGATCCGGCCGCAATATAAAACTGCCGGTACGCTTCGCTTGAGGGGGAGTACTGTAGGTGCACTACACTACATACCTACAAGTACCTTACCTTACCACGTACCTCAAGAACATTACCTGCGATGTACCTCACCATGTCCACAATATACCCGGACATGGCTACAACATACCTTACAACACAGCACCAATAACGCCTAAACATATGACGTGCTATGAAGGTGTTTACGTACAACGCACGTGCGGTGTGAGCAAAGTCTGTCGCGCCCGCGCCCGCGCCCGCGTGTTATAGCGTGAACAAGCACTAAGAACCACAAAATGTTTTAACATTTTCGTATTTTTTTTTAATCTTTATTATTTTTCGGGACTTTTACCCTTAAGGGCATGACAGTACCATCATACCCTAAACATGTGCAACTACGTAAATTATTGTCTCGATTTATGAGCAAACTTTCTTTCCACAAGGACGGTTTTTGCAGAAACTTGACATGTGTTGATATCTTTTTCGCGGAATATGCGTATAATAATGCGGGGGAATATACATAGTTTTACACATGCTTAAGAAACTGTGCCATCTATCACCTACTTGCCCGATACTCTTATTCTGTGGTAGCATATTAGAAACAACTATTAGAAAACAACGCACTATAATAAATTTAAAATCCAAGATGGCCGCCACCACAAAATGTGAATTAAAAATTGCGTTGGGTTTTTTAAATTTTTAATTTAATTCACTTGTGGAAGATTTAGATGATCAGAACTTATATAATAGCAACAGCTTAGACACATTATGAGGTATTTTCAGCATGAAAAACCGAGAGGCACTATTAGTATCTAGAATATCAGTTAGTATAGATAGATAACACTTTATTGAAACACAGAAAATTATACAAAAATAAACTTAAAAATAACAACACAATATTATAATCTATGTCATATATGTCATCTGTGTCTATGTTTACGATTGGCGGTCTTATCGCTAAAAGCGATCTCTTCTAGACAACCGTGCAGGGAAATAAGAATATTGCTATTCACGTGTGTTTTTGTGTTAGTATCTAGTCTATCTAGGTGATGAAGCATATAGCAATGCGTCCATTTGTATATTATTGTCCGCTAAGCATGTTTAAAGCTATCATTACCCGGCTAATGCGAGCTCATAAGGCATTTCCTTTGGCAGCGGATCGCGTGCAGCCAACATGCTTTATTTAGACCTGACCTAGTGATACAACACCGCCATAGCGTACTATATGCAGATATCACACTTCATAAAAAAACATACATAAGTACTTATACAAAAACATATAAAAAATAGGAAGATGCGGTATTGACGTTTCTGACATGGACCGCCTGGTTGAATTTTACTGCAGCGCGAGTCGGCGCGGCCATCGACAACTTCCGATCCAACAGGCCTAAGTTGTAACAAGAATAGCGCTATGGCACATCTTCTCGTTTTCTTTCTATGTAAATTATCGGATAAGTGTCACCCTATACATTTAATTAAAAGCTCAAAAAGGCCTCTGCGCGTTGGACTTTTTTGTGTCCGTGTATGCCTATAAAAAGGCCCGGACTTAGCCCGTGTTTCAGGGCGACAATTAACATTATAGAATAGTATAATTATTAGGATAGAACAAGTTACACCAAAATTACACTGTCATAGTCAAATCACAAAAACAGTTTGTGTGGCTGACCTACTATGACCTCTGACCTACATGTTACGTTTAGTTGTTAGTTTTAGGTCGTATTTCTTTTTTAACTTAGGAAAGTAATTTGGAATAGTTTCCTATTAAAAAAAAACAGACAGTTCAGAATGAGCTGTGGCAAAAGTTCAGTGCATTCCGTACCCTAGTTAGGAGTTCACATTAAAAATGTAATGTTTCAATCGCTATTCTAGGAAACAAGTCAATTGCTTCGATGAATCGAGTTGGAAAACTGACAACCCCTACTACGTGTCACAGAACAATACAATATTATTTGACGATAAGTTACTATAAATCAACAAAACGGCTCACTTCTAATATTGCTTAGCGGTGGTGGCCAAGGAGTTATGTGGTGCAGATGTAATTCTGGATCGCCGAGTTCGAATCCCGGCCCCGGCCTCGCACCAACGACTATATAACTTATGTGTGGTTTTTCCACTCGCTATACTGGTGGTAGGCTTCGGCCATGGCTAGTTACCACCCGCTGAACAAATCCGTGTCAAATGTGAAGCCTGGGAAGGGGTTGCGTCTCTCTGGCTCTGTCACTCTTGAGAGAATATCTTGAGAATCTTGAGTATATTGTGCATTTCGCTTACTAGAGAAGTGACACTGACAGATTTCAGTTCTATACAGAAAAAGCATTATTTTTCTAAGTCGTAGAACCGTTAGTAGCGCTTGGTTTAGCGTGACTCCAACACCACTAGATGGCGTGACCCGGCTTAATAGTTTGACACCAAGCTTTTGCATTTGATTGCATTTTCAAATGTGGCCCCGAGAACTGTGCCAGAAATACTAGAATGTAATCAATTTCTTGTATTTGTTAAGGTTAAACATCGAAAACGCTCATAAGTAGAAAAAGGTTATAAAATAAAAGGTAATTTCAAATTTCAGCTGAAGAGCGTCATCGTTACGTTGAATTTACTCTTTGAATATGATCACGATAATCTCTCAATAATATTTTTAAAAGTATTTCAAGTTAGCTGTCTTAAAAATCAGCGAAGTAATTCTTGAAACGAAGAAAACATTTGTATTTTGAAAACCATTTGTCATTTTTTGAAGTATCAAACTGGGAATAGTTTTAAAATATATATATTAAATATATATTATCTAGAGCTTAACCGAAAAACATTTTCAAAATAGAAATTCTACAAACATAAATATATTTGAAAATTCATCATAAACCTGCAAGCGAATCATTCGAACTCAAGGAAGGAGGAGCTCTTAATCGGCCTACGTTCGTGAAAGCGTGAAAGAGTAACACACGTCCATACATTCATGCAAACACACACATTTTCACATTTATAATTATAGAATAGAATAAAATACACTTTATTGATACACTTACACTTATTGGTTTTTATAACTAGGATATACGAACATCTCAATAAAAATCACCAAAACTTTTTACAAGCATCAATGTCGCATACGACATTAGAAGGTGACTCACTGTCTGCGTCCTGCTGAGAGCTCCGCGGGTGGCCAGATCACCAGCATAACCTGACCTGTCATGCCACCTTCCTCCTCCAACTTCTAGTACATCGGTGCCTCAATAACCATTAGTCATAGCTCTTGGTTCGCTGGTCGGTGGACCTCTTGTTTCGGATTTCATCACGCAGATATATCATTAATTTATGATCAAAATATTAATGGACCTTATGGTTTTATTAATAAAGGAACTGGAATTACTATGTAAATTTTACGTACCTATAGTTTTGTCTATTTTATATATTGGTAATTGCTTTAGATTTCGAAAAAAATAAATGGAAACTTGCTAATATCTAAAGCAAGTATTCTGTTCCAGAATGGAAAAAAATAGAAATATGTACTTGTTTGAGATCAATATAATATAGCGTACGAGTAGGTATATTATGTATACTTACATAATATACCTACTCGTACTATAAATTACTATTGCTAAAATTGATTCCACAGTTTTAGTTAAAAAAAAAACAATACCTAAATTATTCTGTTGATTTCTTTAGAGAGATGAAAGAGCAACGAATTATTCTGATATTTCCCATAGTACATAATATTATTATTGACATTTGGAGTTTTTTATTGGGGAAAGTATTAAAAATAAATAGGCCAAGCGCTATTCGGCTTCCGTAGTAGGTACTGCCAAATCGATTATTATTATCGGCCTTAACTTACATCAACGATATCTTTAAAACTATTAAAGATATCTTAACCGCTATAGTTTTCCTGGAAAGTTCAAGTTTGAAAACACATTTTAATTATTTTTTTTTTCAGATTTTTAAACCCATTAGTTCAGATTTTAGAAGAGGGGAGGACGCTCAAAAAAAAAATTTAAACTTGAATCCTATCTTTCAAACAGAATGCTTATACAAAAAAGATTCTCTCATTTTAAAATACCTATTCAATGATACCGGATAACCCACATGATGGCATCAGCCAGAAAAAAAAATCATCCCCATCTTACATGTTCGGGAGGTACCCAAAATTAATTAATTTTAAAATATTTTTTGTACCGTTCTCTTACCCTTACTGTTGCCCATGTCTGTGCAAAATTACAGCTTTCTAGGACTAATAACCGTAAAGCCACGGACGGACGGACAGACAAAGCGAAACTATAAGGCTTCCTTGTTGACTACGGAAGCCTAACTAGAGAACTCGCCGTATTTCCGCGAAATTTTAATATTAGATATTTTGTCCATATTTAATAGAAACCTAAATATACTTTATTTACATTTTTTGTAGCCCTAGGTACCGTAAATATAGCGACGAGTGTTCTTAGAATTTTTACAGAGCAATAACAAAGATATTGAGTGCTTTCGAATCTCCGATATTTTGTTTAGATTCCATTTTACGATCCATAATCTAAAGATGAAACTTTTATAACTTATTTTTGATGGAAAATTGCTCCCTCTTACTGTGGGTATCGTTAAAATCCAAGAAAGAATAATATAATATACCTACATTTAACAACAAAAATTTGCCTATGTATTATAGTTCTGTGTCATCTTTTTATTTATTTATTCAATATTGGAAAGCCTTTGACCACGATCTCGCGAGAGGTTAAGCGACAATGCGGCCGTAGATGATAGCAGACTATACCTGGAAGGCGGGATAGACTACTCACCCTCTACTTTTATACTTTACCAAATTGTAATTTTAACCATAAATAAAGCTTTTTACTTTCATTCTATGATTGTATGAGGTGACAACCTTCTTCATCTTCCTGCTCTAATCTCACTAGGTAGGGTCGGCACAAAATTTGGAACCCGAAATTCGGAAGCTCGTAAGAATGTTACACGTCGATTCTAAACGAATTCATCCTGTTTAGAACATGTATTATAATTAAGGACTATTAGATCCCTGTGCCATGTAGGCAGTTCCCCGTAGTCTTATGCTATAGATTTCCATTCTTTCCTTTACTAGTCAAGGGCACAGCGCCGTCGCTTTCTTGATCTAAATATTCGTTTGGTAGTATAATGACGTCATAATATTTTAATTCCCCCCTATCACATGAAATCCATTTATATAATGAAACAAATGAATGCAAACTCTACTAATATTAACATCAGACGTTTTTACGTTAGCGAGTTCCGTTGTATTTCACATTCATTTGTCAAAGTCAAGTGTAGGATTTATTACTATTTATGGTTACGCCCGGCCTACTGACCTGCGGGGCGGTTTCATGAAATACAAGTTCACAAATTGATTTTAATTTAGATCAGTTTCAGCAATAAAACCGCCAATTGTTATACTTTTGATAATGTTAATGGTTAGAAATCTAAGTTCTTGTATGATAATATTGTGGTGTTCTGATAGATTTATCTCATAAACTCGAATTTAAAGTTTGAAGTTATTACATTAAAAATCTTCTAATTTCTCTTCAATCTTCTAATTATTCAGGCTGAATAGTCCCACTGCTGGGCCAACCCCTCTCTTCTCTCTATCCACTTCTTTCTTTGGGAAACAATTAGGCGCAGCGGTTACATCCTTGCTAAACGACTGAATCGATTGAGCTGAAATTTGCTACGTTAGAAGCTCAGACCCTTTAAACAACTCGAGCAATTTTTGTCCTACTTTTTATGCCACGGGATGCCCTATTTTACAGTGAGTATAACCGCGGCGTAAATCATCATCTTCAATCTTCTAAATATATAAAAGGAAAGAGTGACTGACTGATCTATCAACGCACAGCCCAAACTGCTGAACGAATTGAGTTGAAATTTGGCATACAGGCAGGTTTTAAGGCGTAAACATCCGCTAAGAAAGGATTTTTGAAATTTGAACTCCTAAGTGAAGAAAAAGGGGGCCCAAAGTCACGCGCTACGAAGAGCGCGCGGGTCAGCTAGTTATCTTATAAAAGACTTGTAACTTGTAAAAGACTTGTGAAGTTTAATGAAAGCGTCTCTAGGGCAGGACCTTGGGCAGTAGCAAGGTGCTTAGCGGGTGTAAGTAATATTAATGTATCTCAAGTTATATTATTGTGATGTTGAAGGACAGACGTGGTTTATTGTCCGTCGGTTTTGATTCACCACTCGCTTGCCAAGTCAGCTAATATAGGAATATATAGGTACATAATTATCAGTAATGGTTGTATACCTTTATAAGTTTAATAAAGATATTTAGTAAAGAAGTAAGAAGGCGAGCAAGACTCTCTCCTGATGGTAGAGGTAAAGGTGCCCGTAGAATAGGATAGAACACCCTTTATTGAAGCACCACAAATACCGGGGGTACCGGGGGTACCGGGGGGATATATTTTTTTACCGGGGGTAGACTTCCTTTGCAGGAGGTCGTCTAGGTGGGTACCCCAACAGTGCCAGTTATTCTACCGCCTGAGCAGTGATGTGCCAACATTACTGTGCTTCGGTAGGAGGGCACTGTCGCTAGGGAAATTACTGGGCTAAAGAGTCTTAACATCTTATGACTCTTGAGTAAGAAGCGTTGGTGCAGTGCACCTAGAATTTCACATCACTGTGAAATCCTAGGTGGCATTGTACTGATTATGGGCAGCGTTATCTCTTAACATCAGGAGAGCGTCTTGCTCGTCTTCTTACTTCTACGCATAAAAAAAAAAAATCCTCCTCCTTAGTCGTTCACTCTTGACAGAGTAGTCGTGGTTGATAATGCTGCACACACAACTTGATGCTGCTGCTACCACAAATATAGAGTTTTTTTTATACAACGAAGTAAAAAGACGAGCAATACGCTCTCCTGATGGTAAGAGATAACGCTGCCTATGATTAGTACAGTGCTATCCATCCAGTGCCCAAACGCTTCTTACTTGAGATTCATAAGATGTTAAGACTCTTCAAGCCCAGTAATTTCACTAGCTACAGTGCCCTCCTACCGAAGCACAGTAATGTTTGCACATCACTGCTCAGGCGGTAGAATAACTGGCACTGTTGGGGTACCCACCTAGTCGATCTCCTGCAAAGGAAGTCTACCTCCGGTAACCCGGTAGAGGTACAGAAAACTTAATACTAAAACAAAACTTCGATTGCTACCCTGGATTTGCACAATGATGTAAAATTCTAGGTCACACTTCGGATATTAACACTCTTCAGCCCGATAATTTCACTAGTTCCAGTGCCCACTACACATACAGTATCGACCATTCAAGCAAGGAACCCGCCTGATGGTAAGCAATTACTGGTTATCGTTTCCTATACCTAGATGTCTTCATAACCAGTGGTATGGTGTTGGCTGAGTTGTCTGGGAAAGCTCCCTGGCGTCTGAATATCATGCCGCTATAATGACCACTTGACGATACGATTCTACCCAGTGGGTGGTCCTAGATTTTTTGGCTAAAACATTTTCACAAAAAAGCTAGTGGTGATTTAGGAAAAAAGGTAATACTAGAGAGGTTTTATTCGTAGCATTCTAACCGTGGCAACCTTGAGGCCGACGCGTCCGTCTGTGAATGATTTATGCTCCGTTTATATCTCATATTGGGATTTATATGTGTGGGTCGAAGACTATTGTAATGGACGGAGAGACCTCGGTTTGAAGACAAAACTCCGCGCGCCCAGTTTTAGTATCTTACTTCCTACGATCCTTCTTTCCTTTTCTGCCTTACTTACTATTATTATAAAGCTATTACTATGTATTGTTATCCTTACATCGCATAAACACGGCCAAGCCCGGGTCTTTTTACAAGCTTTTATTATTCTCTTTTTACAATTTTTTATACTTTCACCTGTCTGTTGCCTGTCTGTAATCCAAATTATGGAAGTATAATTTGATCCACTTCCCGATTTCTGAATAAGCTGAAATTTGGCATGCATGTATAAATCGAATGACAATGCAATAATAATAACACATGGAGCAGGAAGGTGGCCATAAGAACTTCGCAATGAAACGACGCAACCCCATCGAGTTTGGGCTCATTTGATTCGTCTTGACGTGTACTTTGGTGCTAGATGGTAATAATAATAAAAGCTTGTTTTTAAAAAGTTATTTAAAATTTCAATTATTATAGGCGTACGCGGAGAAATAAAAGTTCTACGCGCAGAGGCCCTTGTGAGTTTTTATTTAAAAGGTAATGTGTATGGGACTGTATGTGACTATAAGTACCTACCTCAATAATTTTAATTATAGTTATGTTATCGTCTTGATATAATAAATAAAAAATACGCTAATTCATAAATACTACCCAATTGAACATGGCTTCACTTCTGCTTCTAATATGTGGTGCCTGCCTTTATTAAATAGCCTGTGATCTCATATTGCGATTTATTGTATGTGGCACGAATGTTTTGTGAGAAATCTTGTTACCAGCTTCTTTTTTCTGGCCGCTTCATGTGGTATACGTTAGGTTTTGTGGTCAGATGTACATTGTCTACCATTATAAAGATTAAAGTGTGTTTCTGGTAAAGCGTGATATACCTAGTCCCGACATAGGTTTTGTAACAAATGACGATGCATTTTTTTAAATGAAGTAATAAAATGCTATTGAAATTTATACCTATGTGTATAGGCTCAGCAAAAAAAAAAATTATAATCGAAATGGCCACCTTATACAGGCCTTTAATCTGTTTGGCTACAAATCTATAGATTTACGCACGGCTTTACTTACATTTTCCAAGGGAAATTTTGACACTGCTTGCACCAAAATTTTTTTAAGAGACTCAATGTTACCGTGTCGTTTAGAGTAGGCCATGTCCTCTAAAACTAACCATAATTTGTAGTCTAAAGGGTTGAATTCTGGACTAGATGAAGGCCAGCCCTCAACTCTTATAAAGTCAGGAATACCCCGATGTTTTCTGGTCTTCGACAGAGGAATTGTTGTTGTATCTGTTGATCGTGCCTATAGCATTGCGAGTATCATGAGAAATTGACTCCACGTAACAATTAACACAAAAATCCTGCACTTGACCCGCAAATATTGCCCGGATCAATCGTTACGTAACAGACCCAGTAGGCCTCCTGCGCCCGACAGTTTTACACCCCGCTCTAAAGAATTGGGCATTTATGGTAAGATGTACCAGAAGTAAATTAAAAGAAAATCAGATGACTAAGGTAATGGCAATCGTAGCGGCAATGTCGCATCTCCAGCTACTCAGAATACGAGCTCCTGTGCTATTATTATATAGTTTTCAAATAATTGTGAATTTTCGAAGACTGGGGTCTGTTATATCCCACGTAGTACACGGAGGGTTAAATATAATCATGAGAAATTAACTTAATAATATAACAAAAATCCTACACTTGATATAGTATTGCAAACATTATGAGAAATTAACTTAATAATATAACAAAAATCCTGCACTTGACCTGCAAATATTCCCCGGATCAATCGTTACGTAACAGACCCAGTAGGCCTCCTGCGCCCGACAGTTTTACACCCCGCTATAAAGAATTGGGCATTTATTATTTTTATTTGCCACGCACCATTGTATGCCCTTTCCCTCTTTTCGCTCGGTTGATAGTAGTCTTGTGTTTGGCCGGTGTTTTGGTGGGAATGTTCTGTGTGATTTAGATCTTTTTGTAGGTATACTACATAGAATTTATATACTTCATCATCATCATCATCATCTCAGCCATTGGACGTCCACTGCTGAACATAGGCCTCCCCTTTGGACTTCCATATGTACCGGTTGGAAGCGACCTGCATCCAGCGTCTTCCGGCGACCTTTATAAGGTCGTCTGTCCACCTTGTGGGTGGACGTCCTACGCTTCGTTTGCTAGTCCGTGGTCTCCACTCGAGCACTTTTCGACCCCATCGGCCATCCGCTCTGCGCGCTATGTGGCCTGCCCATTGCCACTATATACTTAGGTATATTTATATACTTAGGTATATATAAATCTTCTATTTTACCAGCTTTAATTTACTTCCACCTGTCTGTTGCCTGTCTGTCTGTAATCAAATCTTGTAAGTTTGATTTGATCCCGATTTCTAATGGATATGAAATTTGGCATGCATGTATATAAACATTTGAATAATCTTCGTAATTAAACGACGCACCCCATCGAAATTGGGCTCATTGGATTCGTCTTGACGAGTACTTTGGTGCTAGATGGCAATAATAATAAAAGCTTGTTTTCAAAAAGTTTTGTTTAAAATTTCACTTGTTATTAACTGAGTAGCTACCCTTTAAAATATTTCATAAAGTATTGTCTAAAGTCTTAAACGTTACCGCAAAACTTTTTCAAACAGTTGGTAAATTCTATGATTTTATATTTTGATAGCTTTGCATCAAAATTGTGCAAACTATAAGGGCCGTCACTGATTTGTTATAAGGATGGTCCATTTTCTATGAACAACCATTTCCCATCGACTATTTGAACACACACAAACATACTATCAAAAATATTATGCTTCGTTTTCGTGAAAAAGGCTTTCTACCCTTGGCCACTGCATGGATTTTTATCCACCAGCGTAGAATAGAATAGAGTACTCTTTATTGCAACCAAAGAAAATTACAGTTTAAGCTTACGTCAGACTGAGGCGGGACGGAACGGTAAAGCGGTCGCGATCTTCATTTTGTTCCTGCCCGCGTTCGCTTTACATGTGACAGATTACATACAAATTCGAACATCAAAAATTCCGTCCCGAATCGCGTTCGCTTTACCGGCTCAGTGTGACGTAAGCTTTAGCGTTACAGTTTGGCGTAGTGTATTAAGAAAACGCCAAGTATATTCGTCTATTATATGCATAATATATTAAATATACAAACGGAAAGAGTAACGGTTTGACGGACTGATCAATCGACGCACGGCCTAAACCGCTGAATTGCGATGAAATTTGTTACAAAGGTTTTTCTCCACGCGGGAAAAATAGCAAGCATAAACTAGTTTTAAATATTATTATATAATAAGTTTCTGCTATCTTCTTGGATTAATTTCGTAAACGGAAAGTCGTCGTTTCGTTCGTCGTTTTATTATCGTTCGTTGTAATTGTCCGAAAACATGGTTGGGAAAAACTAAAAAAAAATGTAAAGTGAGCCGTATTGTGTTTGTAATAGATTCATTTCCAAGCTAACTAAGGTGAGTAGAGATAAGCAGTGACCCAAACTGAGTTTTTGCCTTCGACACAAGAAGACGCCACTCCGGCCTGTCCTCTGTAGTCACTTCCCAAGACTCATCTTGGAGCGCTCTAAGGTCCTTCAGCAATACATCCTTCCAGCGATATTTTGGACGCACCACCGGCTGCTTGCCGGTAGCGCATCCCAGATACGCCCTTTTCACTCCACGATCCTCTCCCATTCGCTCTACGTGGCCAAGCCAGCGAGGTTCATTTCCAGTGAATACATTTCTCCCATCTTCCAAAGCAAGCTCTTCACAGACGCCTGGCTACTTGTTATTCTAGCAACATTCTCCTGCCATCAATCCGTCATGCGGCAGCCCGACCAGAAAATGTCAATTACTGCACTGTCACACACAAAACGGTACACAATAATATCATATTATGTAGGTAACGTACCAAGATATGTACCGTGAGACCGAGTGACGTGTCCCCGGGACTGGTGACTTGCACACTTAATCTGACTGACTACTGTTTAAAAAATATGTACAAAATAATAATAAAAAAGTTTAAATACGCTCTAAGGGGCGCATAATATCTCGCGTCCTAAATCAATATCACACCTACTCATGGTGTGACATGCTAAACAACGACCACAGAAGGCATATTGGCTATCGCCAAACGACTTGTAATACACTAGAAGCCATAGACCAAATTGCGTACACTACTTGCTTAAACCTCCCCATTAATATGAGTAAAATACCAAACACAGGAATGTACATTGAAGTTGTCATCAATCGTAGTGGATGCATACAGGTTGAGGTCGAATTGTCGTAAAGACTTCTGACCGCCAATCGCGACGTTTGCAAAATGCAATAATTACAACCTGCGGGTAGCCCGGTATTCATCAAGTGCAAAAAGTAAAGTGTAAGTATAGCGAGAGCTGCAATGCTGTTGGTTTTTAGAGCCGTGATATGTAGTTACATTGGTCGTTTTGAAACTTTTTTTATTCTTTACCATATAAAGTGTCTTACTCGCGCCACCTATGCCCTTATCTGATCTATGTTACACATTGTGTGCCACAAACATATCCGTCTGGTAATGGTGGCGCTAGTTTCGCTTCGAAAATATCATCTACTTATCGTTGCCTGTTTGAAACTTCTAGTTCCATCTTCAGCCACTGGACCAGATATCTTGGTACTGCTGTAATATGATTTAGATTTGGTGATTAATTTTGGACTTTATTAATATTGTAATAAGAGTCATGCTTGGAACCTAATCCAACAATTAATTTGTATGTGGAATGAAGGTATTATTGCCTATATGAATCACTGTACAGGTACCTAAATAGACCAATCAATCTGTCACAGATGTAATCAGAAGTTTGTTTATTGATATAACAAAATGTTACAGGTCACAAAATATTACAAATACATAATGTATTTAAGAGTTAAAAAATTCAAATTATAATATATTTTATCATAATAAATAAAATTAAAATAATACAATATACAATTCATAAAAAAAATTCAATATTAATCATGTCCAAACAATTCGTCAAAATTACATACAATATGTGTTTAAAAATATATGTAATAGACCAACTAAATAGTTGTTTAGTTGAGAAAGAATATAGTTGATCCGTTTTGATTGATAATTTCAATTGGTCCGATCGGAACAAATCCATTCATCGAGTTCCATTCCGACCAACTAGTTGATCGGTTCAGTTGGTCGGAATGGAAGTTCAGAATGCTGAGCTTAGCAAAGTAGGCGTTTAAAAAAATTAAAAACTACAGAAACCTAAAACCGGGACTTACTTACCTGAAAAGAGGCACTACGGCCGCATCGTCAATCGTCGCAAATCGTCAAATTATTTATTTGCATTAAATGTTGTTACAAATTAGTTCAGGTGTAATTGAAAAATGGTCGTTCAAAACATTTAGTCAATTGTAATGACATGCAAATTACATAAAATGACGTTAATTTTATTTTATAATTATTATTAAATCGAAGATAAAAAATTTAGCTATATTATTTCAGAGAGATCGTGGTCAAAGTCTATCCTATAATGAATATAAAAAAGTTTTATTCAAAAATAGTCATTACAGGATACAGACCAGACAAATCAAAATATTAATGAAAATAAACAAAAAATCCGGATTTATATTTTATTTTCAACGTAAAATTGCGCAACGAATAAAACAAATGAGTTTTCCGGGAAAAGGCCTAAACCACAGACCAAACTAGACCCCGTTTATGTGATTTTCTGTATGAAAACTAAATTGCATGGCGGGGTACGGGGGGCGGTTGGCTATTTTCATTGGTTCGTTAATAGTAGAAACTCTTACTAAGATAAGACTAAGTCTAAGATATTTACAAAGCCAACTAGTTTTGATTGCCTCGTTCAAAGACATTTGACGTGTGTTATGCAGCGTTAGTGCATACCGTCGGCGACAGCATACTTCCGGTAATGCGTACTCTTATGGCTGAATCCTCTTTGGCCTGAACAGATTCGATGTTTATTTTTAAATTTCCGTAGTTCAAAAGGCCGGTAACACTGATTCCAAAGGCCGGTGACACACTGATTCAAAAGTCCGTTATTTACTTGTCAATCAATCATTACTGAGCCGGAGTTACCTTTGTCCCCGAGCGATGTTGACCTGAGTGCGACGGCATTTGCGTTTGACGCTCAGTGTGTGTACAGCTTAACTTTGTTCGCTTTTTGAAGTTGATATTTTACTTTCTTTGAAAACTATTTATTTTAAAATACTTTATATGACATAATCATCATCATCGTCATCTCAGCCGTAGGACGTCCACCGCTGAACATAGGCCTCCCCTTTGAACTTTCATATGTACCGGTGCCAAGCGTATGGCAAAAACCCCCTTTAGAATGACGAGCAACATATATGACATAATGCGTAGTCCCAAATATGAGCTTTTAGGTACAGCTCGTAATACAGGGAAGAAGAAGTCCAGGATTCTTCCTTGCCAAGATGTTCTTCTTCTGAAGAAAATCTGCGCCAATGGTACTGTAAGAGCACGCGTTCGCGTTCGCGTGTGTGGCTAACCTATATGTTGCAGTTTCAGGTCGCCAAGATTACTACAGGGCCTGCAAAATGACCTAACGACTGCCTCCTACATATTTTAGGTATATGAAAGAGCCGGGACCCACAGTTTTACGTGCCGCACCGAAACACGGATAATTATATCACAAATTATTGCGTCATGTCCAAGGGTGACGTTCAAACAAGGATATCGCTATAACATGTAAAACAGACACGGTCAAGTCAACAATCAAATATTTACTCTAACAACAATATTAATGCATGTGGCCAAAATTAGAACTAATCTTCCACCTTTCAAAACGCTTCAGCATATTGATAGTGGCGCCCTCATATCCATTCTTGAAGATGTGCAGTCGATCGCAACGTGATCGTCCATTTATAAAGTGCATGCTATCCCATTGAGCGTCAGGAACATTTTGCAAGGCAGTTAAATGTGTTTTCATACTGGACGAACTCTACAGTCATCAAAGGGCATAATGTCAAAGACTTGGATAAACTGTTGTCTTGACTAAGTGGACAATTTTGAAGTTTGTAATGTTGATGTTTACCATAATAAATGTAATTCCATACTCGTTCTAGTTCGTTCAGTCTTAATGTCAGTGAAATTACTGGCTTAGCCCAGTAATTTCACTAGCTACAGTGCCCTCCTACTAAGCACAGTAATGTTTGCACAACACTGCTCAGGTGGTGGAATAACTGGCACTGTTGGGGTACCCACCTAGTCGACCTCCTGCAAAGGAATTCTACCCGGTTTCGTTCTTCTGTAATTTTAACAACATAACGTTAAAAGGTATTAAAATCCTGGATCCCAGAAGAATCCTAGATTCTTCGACATAAAATGTGACGTCACAAGAGTTCCTAGTTCCTAGTATTTACTCAAGTATAATATAGTAGGTGGCTCGCTAACAATCTCTTTGTTTCTGCAATGTAGGGCACTCTTTCAGAACAAGCTAGGACCTACTTTCAAACGAGGGGTAACTGAGATCTTTAGCTTTAAAATACATAATATTATATTTCATCTTACTACGTATGGAAATTAATTAATTTAAAAAAAATTATAAATTAATTAAATATTATCGAGAATATCCATTAAGTAACGCCTAATTCGATTAATTTCATAGTACATATATTATTATCATTAAATCGATAACCGCCAGTTTCAATCGCTATTTGTCTTAAGCCCGCCAATTGTGTCACTGTTTCTCTAATATGTAATTTGTATTTTATTTTTAAAGATTTTCTATTTTATTTATGGTATTCAATATCGAGTTTTTATGATATTTTTATCTAGTTTATTACTTCAAGTAGGCATTTCAGACTTTAAGTGCCTATTATATAATTTGGGTGTCACAAACCAAGTTAATATCGTCGTTAGAAGACTATAAACTAAACAAAGCACCCAAATACCAATTAATTGACATTAATGTTTATATAATGGAGCAATAAAGTTCAATTGTCTAAAAGACATACGCACTTAAACCTGAATTATTGCCGTCTCAAAGGTTTATCTAGCTCTTGCTCTAAATATTTAGGTTTTATTGAATAAACTATACTTAAAATCTGCGTACCAAGGTTGAAGACGTAGAACGTAGGTATACGAGAATAAATATAGATAGATAACACTATTGACTATTGACACACAAAAATTACAAAAAAAGATCTTAAAAACTAAAACAGTACAAAACTAAGTTTTACAATTGCGGTATTATCGCTAAGAGCGATCTCCTCCAGACAACCGAACAGGGAGAGAAAAAATATATACCAACACATGGGTTCGTGGTGTGATACACCAGCCAGGTTAAAGTGGAGATGGGAAGGACAGTTGTCAAGACGGGGTGAATACAGGTGGACCAAGACTGTGACAGTACGGTATCCAAGACAAGGGCATAGATATCGAGGCAGACCACCAGCCCGATGCGATGGTCAGACGATATTGTGAAGTATGTCGGAGGGAACTGGATGAGACCCACACATGATCGGAAGGTGTGGCGTGAACACGAGGAGGCCTATACCCAGCAGTGGGTGGATACGGGCTGAATAGATAGAAGATAGAAAATCTGTGAATGTGATAATTTGGGTAAAATGAATATTAGTAGCTATCGTCTGAAACAAGCTTGAAATTTTTGAAATGAAAATAATGTAGGGCTCTATGTCAATGCATAAGCTTACAACTTAGAAGCTTAGCTTTCGCTTTTTGTGCTGATTTTAAGCAATGCCGAAAGTTTTATTAAAATACAAAATAATTTTAATTGTATAATAATAACCACTCGACCAATTTCGAGAAAATTTAAGATTAATGGAACCACCTAGGAATTACGAAGCGCACCAACTTAATTCCATTCAAAATTTATTTTTCTTTATCAATTTTGACCAAATTATATTTATGTACTTACATAAATCTAATATATAAAATTCTCATGTCACAGTTTTTGTTGCCATACTCCTCCGAAACGGCTTGACCGATTTTGATGAAATTTTTTGTGCTTATCCGGTATCTATGAGAATCGGCCAACATTTATTTTTCATCCCCCTAAATGTTAGGGGTAGTCCACCCCTAAATTTTTTTTTTTATTTTTTAGACAAAATTTTTAATTTCTATTTTTTTATGATACAACATACAAAAATACATACAATCCTCAATTTTCACCTTTCTACGATCAACCCTTATTTTTTAATAGCCATTTTAGTAATTAAATAATTTTTCCTCTCCGGTCGAAAACTGATCAATCGTCATTTAATTAGTTATCCCCGCCAGATGTCTACAGGTGTCACTTCTGACCCAGTAAACAGCACGGAGTAGGGATGAGAACGAAGCCGGTCTCCTTTCTTTCTCACTCCCTACACAGTTGTCGGCCATCATTATTGTTTATGCATCAAGTGTAGTAGTAACGTTGACAATTATTATTTTGCTATCTCAGTGTAACTCTCATATTAACTTTTAATCATTCCTATTTTATCAATAATAATTAAATTATCAATTTTGAGTGTATTTTGCACGATTAGTTAATCAAGTGATTTTATAACCTCAAACGTACTCAACACGTGACACTAGCTTCCAATAACAACGGATTTTGTGTTGTAAATATACTTTTTTTTATTTATATCGAAAATGTTGTTGATCTTATAAAAATGTAATTTTAATTTAATTTTATTAAAAAAATGTAATTGAACAATAAGGATTTTCATAGTTTCCAAAAAATCAATCATTATGAATCTTTATTTTGAAATGTCAATGGAAATATTGGTTGTATGAAAAAATTATAAGAGACAGTGTTTTCATAAAATTTAATTTTTTACTTTTCTTTGAAATTTTTTTCCATAAAATAATGCTTATTTCACGCACATACCACATTCTTACATAAATACAATATACACATTCTAACATACATACATACTTCCAATTAGTAAGCTATTTTTTGTCTACACTAGAAATTACTAGGAAATTATTTATATGGCAAAACAACGTTTGCCGGGTAAGCTAGTATAATATAATATTATCTATAACTAAAACAATCAAACAGCAAAACTCACGTTTAATACTGTTAAGAATACAATAGCATAAACTAATGATGAAGGATATCGTAATTTCCCAACAAAAAAACAACGATAATCGCGTAGATTAGGCAGGTATAACTCCTTATAACCTTAAGTTTCATTAACCGATATTTATTTTCCTCAGAAACCTTTCTCACCCAATTTTCAGTCGATTCTTTTTAGGCTTCACTCCCAGTTACTTAATTATTTAAAAACCCAAGTCTGCCCGTCTAAAATAAGGGACTTGTATCGATCTATAGCAGAAACAGAACAGTCTAAATATAACCACAAAACTTGGATATCTAAGTTTCATGCTGTTTTAGTACTGGTGTAAAGGCAATCTATAAAATGTATTGATTTGGTTAAAGTAAAGTCAGACGCCGCTAAACAAAACTTAATTCTTAATACTGAATAATTTTTCTCCTTGGTTGTCTGGAAGAGATCGCTATTAACGATAAGACCGCCAGTTGTTACACTTGGTTTAAAAATTATTGTTTTATTTATAAGTTTTACTGAATAATACTGCATACTGTATAATTTATATGATATAATGATGTTTCCGAAAAAGATTTAGATGAACTGTGTGAAAGAAGATATTTCTCATGCGTGCTAGAGGAGTGGATGAAGATATGACGAATGATAGAGTAGAATGGAGGAGAAAAACGTGTTGTGCCGACCCTACCTAGTGTGGGATAAGGGCAGGAAGATGATGATGATATTATAATGGTGTTTCAATAAAGTATTGTCAATCAAAATAGTTCTGTTAAAAAAAAATTATACTCAGCCGGCTAAGCACAGACATTGCGTAGACTTGTCTTGACAGCAAGACAAGTCTACGCAATGTCTGTGCTTGGCCGGCGGAAACATAATAATATTACATTATGTCACATCGAAATGAAAATCTCTTACTCATTCACTATTTAGTACAAATTGAGCGAGGCGTCAGTTTTCATATACATACAAGCGCGGTATCTGCCTATATTACAACAGTACGTCATTAAACCTTAGATTTGTCCGGAATCCTGTGCAGGTCGCGACCTCTACTTTAACTACAAATTGTTCATAAAGTTGCGATTTTGTGGTATAAATGTTACACAATAATGATATTTTAATACCTACTAGTTGCGCCCTGCTGTTTCACGCGCTGAATGGAACCATAATGAGGCTTCGTTATTTCAATTGGAATCTATGTAGGTACAGCTTTAAATATAAAGCCGAACAAGTGCAAGTTGGACTAGCCACTGAGTGTTTCGCATAAAAATAAGTCAGGAAAAAGTTTAGGTCACCCATCCAAATATGTACCTAAACATTACTAAACTTGATTACGTACAGATGCGATCGTCAAGATGGCGGGACCAAGTCTGGGATTTGCTTGAAATATACATACCAATATTTAATACCTATTTAGTACAATTTAGTACCTCCGATCAAAATTTAGGTACCTCAACAGAAAAGCTGCGGCACAGACACAATTTCGACCATTCTTATATTATTTCTTCAATTTGAGTGCATTTTTAAAGTAGTAGTACACTCAACATTAATAAATTATAAAAATGCATCTCATCCTCATGTGTATAAAAAAATTGAGAGCTCGCTTGTAGTTGATTTATTTTTTTCACTTGAAACAAAATATTACATAAGATAAATAACTAATTATTGATATCTTATAAAAAAGTTAATACAACAAAATAATGTGTAAGCTTAGTGGTTAAATAATTAGCGGCCTTATCGCTTAAAGATCTCTTCCAGACAACGGTGCAGATAGGGAATACCTATACATTACTAGAAGGACGGTGGTGGTAGTATATATTTTTATACGTTTTCAAATTTTTTCCCTATGCGACGATAGAAGGCATGAGCCAAATTTAACCTCTAAATTATGAAAATTTCAGCTCTCAAATGATGGATAAAACAATTTCACGCTTAAAATGCGTAATTAACGAATAATTAAACCGATAATTGTTCAATCTGGCAAGAAAATTGGGTCAGTGTTTTTATAATTTTTAATGGGCATAGCCATAACTGATAGCTTTAAATTAAAATGGAATCTTTGATAATATTAACTAGGGCAAACATCAATAAAAATAATATCATTACATAGTATAAAAAACAATCTGTTGTACCACGTTTGTGACAAATAAATGAATTGAATGTCACTTCCCGTGTTTGGTTGTCTGTCTGTCCCTATCTATGCTTAATTATTTAAAAGTACGCAACGGATTTTGATGTGGTTATTTAATGTAATGTAGAGATAGAGTGATCATTTTATATACTTTGAGCAACTTACCATGCACTGGATAAAACCGTCCCGTCAAACGGCCGGAAGACGCTGGATGCAGGTCGCTTCCAATCGGTACATATGGAAGTCCAAAGGGGAGGCCTATGTTCAGCAGTGGACGTCCAATGGCTGAGATGATGATGATGATGAAACGGTCATTGTGACCGTGTTCCGACATGATGTTCAGTGAAGCCAGGGAGGAATTTATCCCGTTTAGTGAGCTACCATCTACGCCCGCGTCGCCGCTTTACATCACGCGTTATCGTGGTTTATGGTAAGCCTTTACCATAAAAAAATAAAAAATAAACTTAAACTATCTATCTTCCACAAGTGAATTAAATAAAAAAAAAAACCTCCCAACGCAACGCTATCAAAAGTAAAGTAAAAAAAAAATTAATTTATTGACATACAAAAAAATACAGCGACAAATAGTAAAAAACATCAAAGAAAAAATAAATAAGCATGCATAAGTTCCTTAAACTAAAAAAGTATTAATACAATATAATATGTATATACCTAATATAGATTCTGCTATCAAAATAAGTTAATGGCCGTTTTGTGGTGGCGGCCATCTTGGATTTAAAATTTATCATGGTGCGTTGTATTCTACTAGTTAAGCCCTTTCGTTTGATATCTATATTGAGGGGGTTGTAGAAAAAAAAAATCCGCCATTTTGTAGCGGCGGCCATCTTGGATCGATTTCCACCAAGCTTAGCTAAGAACATTCTCAACTAACTCTACTTTCAAACAAAAAAACTAGATCAAAATCCGTTCGGGAGCGACGATGCCACAGACACACACATACAGACACGTCAAACTTATAACACCCCGTCGTTTTTGCGTCGGGGGTTAAAAATGAATCTAAACCCGTGCAGCGGAACATCATAAAACATAGATTAGTTTTAAAACAGAGATGCCATTTATTGAAGTGCAAGTGGGGGCAAGCATTATATTGATAGCATCACTAGCTTTGATCTATTTGTGTCTTCTCTGTACACACAGTAATACCACGGTAAAGAGATATGCAGTAATTTGACTCCGTAGAAGCGGAACTCAAGGACGCGCGAGTTTGTAAGCGGTCGGTAGGGTTCAGTAGGCAGCGAGGTGCCGAATAGGCGTTGTTGTGAATTACTCAAAATATCAAAAAGAATTACCTAATTACTTTGTGATATTTTTACTAATTCAAAACCATTATTCGGAATCTTACTGCATAAAAACGTCTATTCGACACCTCGCTTCTCAAATATTTAACACTCAAATATTTATTTGACATAAATTACTGTACAATCTTTTTTGAACCCATTGGTTCCCGAACTAGTTTTCACTGTGTTTCAGGAGCCAGAAAGCTTCTTCCCGATCCCTGTCGACCGCGTTGCAAACTCGCGCGACCTTGAGTTCAAAGTTCAACCGCTTCAAGGGAGTCAAATTACTGTATATCTCTTTACCGTGGTAAGAACACATAGAGAAGTAATAATATGTACATATTACTGAAATGATGCAATTACTATTGTTTTTTTTATTCGTCATAGCCTTTGACCACGATCTCGCCTGATCTTAAGTGACGATGCGGCCCTAGATCGTAGCAGACTAAACCTAGAAGGCGGGATAAGGGGGCGGCGTCCTGGCTTCACTGAACATCATGCCGGAACACGGTCACAATATGTTCGCTTGGCGACACGGTTTTGTCCAGTGGGTGGTAACTAGTCACGGCCGAAGACTACCACCAGTATAGCGAGTGGAAAAACCGCACATAACTAATTAAAGTCATTTGTGGCATACCTACTGCTCTCATTTTCATCAAAATTTATGGGTATATTTCAAGTAATTTTTGTATTCTTTAAAGAAGATTGTAAAAAGTTAGGTACAACCTGTAATACTAGAACATGCTATTCCAAATCGGTTCAGCAGTTTGACGAGGTAACAAACACATTATAATATGATGTTTTCGCATTTAAAATATATAATTAGTAGGAATACATTTTAGGGTTCCGTAGCCAAATGGCAAAAAACGGAACCCTTATGGATTCGTCATGTCTGTCCGTCCGTTCGTCCGTATGCACAGTTACACTTTTTTCCGAAACTATAAGAACTATACTGTTGAAACTTGGTAAGTAGATGTATTCGGTGAACCGTATTAAGATTTTCACACAAAAATAGAAAAAAAAACATTTTTATTTCATGGAAATACATGTAAAGTGTATATCAACAATGAAATAATAATGAATCGTTGTTAATTTTTCACCGAGTTTCCTCAATTAAAATACGGATATCCATAAAGGGCTGGATTATTTAAACAATTACGAAATTAACCGGATTATCCGGGGAGATAATTAATTTTGGTGTTAAACTCCGCTTACCTGTGGTTTCCACTAACCTTGTACATGAAACAATTCTTTGTAAATTATGATTTATTTATTTTTATATAATCTTCTTCTTTGGGTGCCATCTTCTAACGAAGGTTGGCGATCATCATGGCAATTTGAACCCTATTATGATTACCATCTAGCACCAAAGTACTCGTCATAAACGAATTAAATTAACCCACAATGGGGTTGTGTCATTTAATTACGGAGTTCTTATAGCCACCTTCCAGCTCCATCATCAGATCAGCTCGATGTCATAATAATATTGCATTGTCTTTCGATTTATACATGCATCCAAAATTTCAGTTCAATCGTAAACCGGAAAGTGGATCAAATTTTACTTGCAAGATTTGATTACAGACAAACAGACAGACCGACAGACAACGGACAGGTGAAAGTAAATAAAAACTTGTAAAAAGCTTGTAACGAAGTCGCCCCCAAGTCTGTCTGTCTGTCCCTATAAAAGCTTAAATCTTCGCATCTACACTTTCCATCCGTTAAACAAATAAAAGTAGCCCTAACATTTAAAAAATGTCCAAATTTAAAAATGATAAGAACACAATTTTATCGCTAGTAAAGCACTTACAGTATAATATCTCTTGGCCAGCTATTAGGAGGGTCATTTCAAAATCCCTACGTAGCCTGAAGGGCTATTGTAATAAAGGGCCCCTCGAAAATGTACTTCGTAGGGAAACTTCTTAAAAAATGTCAAGGTGAAAATTATTTTTACGCACAAAAGACGAACAAGAGATTTTTTATTAAAATCGGGGGCATTTCTGTCTAGGGGAAGGAATTACTTTGATAATATTGTAACATGGCTTATTTATGTATTGGGAAAATGACACAAATCTGTACCTAAACATAATTTGCACCAAGAAACTATTCCTTCATCATCATTCATTTTTAATTACTGGGCTAAAGAGTCTTAAAATCTTATGACTTTTAAGTAAGAAGCGTTGGTGCAGGGCTCCTAGAATTTCACATAATTGTGAAATCCTAAGTAGCACTGTACTGATTATGGGCAGCGTTATCTCTTAACATCAGGAGAGCGTCTTGCTCGTCTTCTACTTCATCACATAAAAAAAACAATCATCATCTCAGCCATAGGACGTCCAATGCTGAACATGTTAGGTGTGTTTTAGACCGCGTCTCGGGTGTAGGGTAGTGTAGGGTGTCCTTGGGCGAGTTGGGGCGACGATATTCAGAAAGTCGCTGGGAGTGGTTAGAGGAAAAAAACGGAGGACCGCGTTGAGTGACGTGCCATGGGGGAGACCAATGTCCAGCAGTGGAGGAACGTGGGCTGATGATGATAATGACGACTAAGTTTAGCAAGTCTGTGTTTGATAAACTAATCTTGACGAGTAAATGACATGATCTACATAGAAGAAAAATGAGTAGCGTACTAAACCCGGAAAATAAATGGGAAACATTGAAAATTGTAAATTGCATTCGGTTTTGAAATATCAGCGCGCAAATTCAATTATATCCTAACGTCTCACGGTGAGGTGAACTTACATGCTAACAGTAGACCATGTTTTGATTTACTTTTAAGCTTACGTCACACTGAGCGAACAAAGCGAACGCGAACCGGGACGGAATTTTTGTAATGTTCTAGTTTGTACGTGACCCGTCACACATAAAGCGGACGCGAACCGGCGCGGACCGGCCTGCCGCGCCGGGCAGGTCGCGTTGATGACAAATGACAACTTGTTCGCGTTCGCTTTGTATTCGCTCAGTGTGACGTAAGCTTTATTATACCAAATGTTTGTGAATATTCGGGTTATCATTAAAACAACCCGACGGCACTGCCCCATCGTCTTTGTGACGGGGGACTGGGAATCGGCAGAGCCTTGCATCCAATCCAATGAAATCCTGGGTAGCACTGTACTAATTATAGGTTTATACGACAAATGTCCAAAATCCAAAATGTCCAACTAGTATTAATGTCCAACACTAATTTGGTCCAACATGGTTACGTCCAATTAGGAATAATGTCCAACACGAATAATGTCCAACATGAATTTGGTCCAAAATGAAATACGTCCAATTAAGAATAATGTCCAATACTAATTTCGTCCAAAATAATTTGGTCCAACTAGGAGTTATGTCCAATATGTTTTTGGTCCAACTATGATTTATTAATTATAATAAGCAGCGTTATCTCTATTCTTCTGTTCTATGGTTATCTCCTACCATCAGGAGAGCGTCTTATCCTTCTTCCGGCGTAGTCGAACATTTTGTGTGTAGCATTCGCACTGATTTCTGTCCATCGATAGACTGTTTTTGATAGATCGACAACGGTCGAAAGTAGGTAGGTAATTATAGTCGTAATTTTTCGAAATCGCTAAACGCAGTAAAAAATGTTATAACTATGCTACAAATCGGCATAACTTTTTTTTTTTAGCTCATTGTTAAGGCTAAATTTATTGCGTTACTGTTGCATTTAATATAACGCTCAGAGGGTGAAAAACGCCGAATCATTTCATACCAATATCTATCCGGGATTTGTTTAAATTTTTAATCTCGTAAAACAAGGATCCCTTCCTTTGCGTACGTACCATTAATATCAGTTTTGGACGCATTACGAAGATATTGCAAAAACAGATTATGAAATTTACATCTGTAGATTATGTCTTTTTTTATTTTTATAAAATGTAAGGTGTTGCGTAAATGATTTATCCCGCCTTTCAGTTTAAGGCTAGAGCAAACTACAGCAGGCACAGGGAATTATTCGTATGTAATCTGCGTTAGGATCTGGCAGGCGGATTTTAGGTTTTGATTTTTTTATTTTGAAAATAAACTTTGATTAAAACGCGACGGAAGCGACGCCTTTGCCCAGCTGTCGAACAAAAAAGTCTTATAATTATAATAATAAAAATTTGGTAAAACCGTTCATCGCTATCAAGGGTAAGAAAATCTAGGTACAAGTCAACCCAAACCCAAAAAAAGCTGGGTTATAAATTATTACCCAATATAATGTGTATTATTATTATTTATTTTATTATTCAGTACAACGCTAGGACTAACTTAATGCTAAAGTAGCATTTTCTACCAGTTGACCTGTTCCTGGAGAAAATCTACATGGATAATGGAGGAGTGCAGACAATATCAATGACAGTTAACAAAAACTAAAACTACCAAACTAATACATATTAAAGGTATACCTACTTACATACAATAAAATACACAAATATAAATAAAAGACTACGTAAACAGTAATTAAAATAAATACATAAATACATACTATAATAAAATAATTCTGGCCAAGATGACCAGAAGAGGACTGGTGCAGATGAAACAAGTGAATTAAATTAAAAATTTAAAAAACCCCCAACGCAATACGTAATTCAAATTTTTTTGATGGCAGCCATGTTGGATTTTAAATTTTATATAGTGGGCTGTATTCTACTCGTTAAGCCCTTTCATTTGATACCCATATCGATGGGGTCGTGGAAGAAAAAAGTAATCCGCCATTTTGTAGCGGCAGCCATCTTAGATCGATTTCCACCAAACATGGCTAAGAACACTCTCGACTAACTCTACTTTCAAACAAAAAAAACTAAATCAAAATCCGTTCATCCGTTTGGGAGCTACGATGCCACAGACAGACACATACACACACACACACGCACACGCACACGCACGCGCACGCGCACGTGCACGCGCACGCGCACGCGCACGCGCGCACGCGCACGCACGCACGCACGCACGCTCGCACGCACGCACGCACGCACACACACACACACACACACACACACACACAGACAGACACGTCAAACTTATAACACCCCGTCGTTTTTGCGTCGGGGGTTAAAAAAGGTATAACCATTTTTTGTGTGAACAATGTCATTTCTGACTCTGCGTTTATGACTTTGATACTTTGCTCATTGTATACATTGCGTAACAATTGGAACTATAAAATAATACTTTAATAAATAAATAAAAGCAAATTGGAAACTAATAATTATACACTTTATATTGGGTAAAATCCAACCAGTTGCACCCTCGCCGGTGCGTCGCGTTCGATGAATCAACGTTCGCAAATCAAATTCGTCTCAGGGCTGCCAGTCTAATTCGTTTACATTCGGGAAATTAAATAGATGGGTAATTTGGCCCGGCCATTAGTGCCCGACAGTTTAAAGTGAACTAGGGATGGGATTTATGAGTAAAGGGCAACGAATTTATTTGATTCCACGGTACACATATAGTTCGACGAGTAATCTTTTTACAAGCTTTATATTACTTTCACCTGTCTGTTGTCTGTCTGTCTGTCTGTCTGTAATCAAATCTTGCAAGTTTGATTTGACCCACTTCCCGGTTTTCAATTGAGCTGAAAATTTGCATGCGTGTGTAAATCGGATGACAATGCAATATTATTATGACATGGAGCTGATCTGATGATGGAGCTGGAAGGTGGCTATAGGAACTCTGTCATTAAACAACGCAACCCCATCGAGTTTGGGCTCATTTGATTCGTCTTGACGAGTACTATATGATGGTAATGATAATTAAAGCTTGTTTTTAAAAAGTATTTTTAAAATTTCACTTGTTTTCTAATATGGTTCAATAAAGAGTTTTCTATTCTTTTCTAATAAATGTGTTGAATTGATAGAAAAAAACCTAGCATCATCATCTCACCCGTAGGAACTCCACTGGTAAACATAGGCCTCCCGTTTGGACTTCCATATGTACCGGTTGGAAGCGACCTGCGTCCAGCGTCTTCCGACGACCTTTATAAGGTCGCCTGTCCACCTTGTGGGTGGACGTCCTACGCTTCGTTTGCTAGTCCGTGGTCTCTACTGGAGCACTTTTCGACACCATCGGCCATCCGCTCTGCGACAAAAAAGATGCAATCAATAGATGTACACTAGGGTGGAGCGAAAAAATATTTTTTATGAAACGGTAATGTAATAGTTAAAATTCGATGCATTTTAGGCTTAAATTAAGTTATGCAAAATATGATTCAATTTGGTTTAGAGTAACTGCCTCCGCAACGTCATTGAAATTATGAAAATAGTTAATTTTAGATCCTATTAGGACGCTATGTTAACGTAAGCTTTTTTAATAAATGGTCCATTGCTTAATGTAGAAACGATAACTAATATTGTTAGTTTTCGATTAAAAAAACTTGACGTTGTTTTTACATTCAAATAAAGGGTGTGAATGGACATTTAAGTACATACATTTGTCGCGAAAATCACCACTCAAACAAAAGGGTCACATTGCTCGCGTTGCTTCAATGCTCTAATGTTCTAAGCTCGTATTAAGTCAAACCCTCGATTTCGTATCGCTGCAATTATACAAAGAACTCGGATTGCATTTAAATGTTCTCTTTTTGGTGATATTTGTGAGATAAAAGGAAATGTTCTACCTACTTACGAAGATGTAATGAAGTTCTATGAATGGACGAGACATCAACTGAAATTACAATTAGAAACTGCAAATGAACCAACATTCGCAGAGATAGCAGATACAGTGATATCCCGGATTGAAAATATATGACAAACTGCATCTATTCCGATAGTGACTAGAACAAGAATCATAGGTACAGATGTTGAAAGCATTTAAAATATAAAACCTACAAAAATCTATTGAGAGGCTCTCCCCGGAAAATTTACAAATTTTTCGACAAAGCAGTGAAATACTTTTCGATATTTCAGCATGCAAATGCGCATTTTTGTAATCAGCGTCATTGACGTAACTGCTATAAGGAAGTTGCAAAAAACTTTTAAAACGAAGCATGAACGAGAAAATTGCCCAAACACATCCTTACGCACTTCAACGTTAGAGGAATTAGATGTTAGTACATCTTCAACGACATCATCAGCATCAGAAAAACCAGAAAATACTACGATCGAAAGCGGTCCTGAAAAAAAAGAAAGAAAATGATGTCCGTCGATTTCCTTACGTTATCGATGACCTGTGATAGGTATGGGGTATCATATAGAGCAGCAGCAGCAATAGCATCATCTGTATTGTTCGACATTGGATCTGATTTGGAGGTTATCGATAGACATAAGCTACGTAGAAAGAAAAACAAAAATAGAGAAAAAATAATGAAAAATGCAACTGTCACAGAGCTTTTATCTTTATACTTCGATGGCAGGAAAGATGTTACTTTGAAGAATGTTAAAAAAGATGGTAAATGGATGGTAAGGATTGTGATAGTACCAATGTCAAATACTGGAAAGTATGGTGGGATCATAAGGCTGATTGAGAAAAGATTACAAAAACCACTTCAGTGGATAATTTATTTACTGCACATGAACTAATTTCCTTTGAGATACCTGTTTTTTAATCTCGACAGATGTACTTCGGGACCTAAATCTTATTCTGGTGCATTAGGCAAAGCTACAGAAAGCTGAGAAATGCTGCCTGTTAAAAAAATTACATCCATGAAAGGACAAGTGCTCCCAGAAATGGCTAAAGATTTAATTAGTAATAGGAAATTAGGAAATTGATATTTTTAAGGCTTCCCTGTCATACTCAAGCGGTTTGAAAGAGCTGTGACTATTACAAAGAAAACTTCCATTTCACAGTGCACAAAAAAGCAAGATTGGGTGCAATAAAAGCCAAGATGGAATCACGCAATGTAATGCCTAAATTTGAAACTAAAAGAGATTTTAGTGCTAACTAATAATATATATTTTATTTTTATTATTAATATTTGCACGTGTTTTTATATTGTAGTACTTTAATAAATGTCAAAACTTTAGTTTTTTATTATTTAATACATACTAAGCATTATGTTAAGCATAATTTTTCACCTCAAAAGCTCGTTAACTATTTTACAATTTTTTTATATTTTTGATGTCACTGCGGAGGCAGAAGATGTCCTTCAAATTAAATGAAAATTAACATGTATTTTGACAATAATATAAGGCACCAATCCCGCACTATTAGAACTCAGAATCTAAAAAAAAAAATTTTTCCATACATCCGCGCTCCACCCTAAATGTACAATGTACACCTCTCTAGATCTCACTATAGTAGGTGGCGCGAGGAGATGGGACAGCTCAAAAGGGTTTGTTTGTAAGGTTCGATGGGTAAATTTAACACAATGGGTATTTTGTTGACCAGAGAGATAATTGTATGGAGCTTTATTTGAAGGTAGCTAATTTGATGCGACAGGGTTCGTGAACTTTGTGGATTATTGGTTTTAGATTTCTGATGAAAAAACATTTATTTAGAATTAAAATCGTAATAATAGAAACTAAATCTTAAGTTTAGATAGATAGATAACACTTTATTGGAATACAAAATTTATACAAAAAAGAACTAAAACAATATTTAAAAAAATAATGTTACAATTGGCGGACTTATCGCTCATAGCGTTTACAATACAATACAATACAAATACTCTTTATTGTGACCAGAAAAATAATTTTACAATAAATGACTTAAATTAATAAATAAAACTATGAAAACATCTTTACAGAACTATATGTAGGTATAACATTTGGTCTACAATGGGCGGCATTATCGCTTAGAGCGATCACTTCCAGGCAACCGGCTTTGCATGGAGAGGTAAATATAAAGAGTTGGGTGGGATATTATACAGGAGATACATAATTTTTGCGTTTAATTGTTTTATAATCATGCTTTTGACAACGATCTCGCGTGTGACGATGTCGCCGTAGATAGTAGCAAACTAAACCTATGAAACGGGATAAATTCATCCTTCACTGAACATCATGCCGGGACATGGTCATAATGACCGTTTGGCGACAAGGTTTTGACTGTTTCTTTAATCAGTATAATAATGAAGTAATTTAATTGGTCCAACCCATAGAGTTTCACAATAAATATCCTAAATCAATGTTTCAACCTACGTTTTCCATATAACCATACCATTTTTCAGCACTAAAAAAGTAAAACAATCATTCTTAATTCAAATAAGAGCCAATTTTAACCCTAAACAATCGCATAGAGTGCGTATCAACATGGTTAAACTACATTAAAAACATCCCCGACTAACTGCGAGTAGATTTATCGCCGCTTTTTAAATACATTGCTGGCGGGTAAAGTTTTTTGCGTAATTCGCATTCATTGAAAGCGTTAATGGTGATGAATCGGATCTGGCGAGTCGCCAGTGGACTCTTAGATTGGGGGCCTACTATTGGTTTTATTGCTAGGCGTGATGATAGACAGTGCACGGTTAAGAGCTTGTTTAAAATGGCAAAGAGTTTCCAAAATGCAAAGGTGTGTGATGTGCAAATATTGTAGTGCATGCATTGGTAGGAGGGCACTGTAGCTATTGAAATTAATGGGCTAAATCAAAAAGAGTCTTATGACTAGAATTTTACATCATTCTAAAATCCAGGGTGGCATTTCTCTGGCGGGGTATCCCACATAACCAAGGGTGGAATTTTTACTACGAAAAGTGTGTGTTTAGCTCGCTCTGAACAGTTATAATCTTGACTCGAAAAAATAATATAAAAAATATAATCTTGACCATGAAATATGCGCAAAATTCGTAACTTTACAATGCTTCTGGGGGGGCCTTGGCCCCCTGCCCCCCCCCCCCCCCCCCCCCCTCTAAATCTGCCTATGCACATAACCACCCTGTAACTGCTCAGGATGGTATGCGTAATGCATTATTTCCCCAGGAAAAAAAGGTCGTTAATATATAACACTAGCTGCGCCCTGCGGTTTTACCCGCTGTACTGTAGCCTATATGTTATTCCAGGGTCTAAGCTATCTCTATACCAAATTTCAGTTCAATCGGTCCACCCGTTTAGGCGTGAAAAAGTAACAAACATATAACCAGACATCCTGACATCCATACATTCTTACAAACTTTTACGTTTATAATATTCTTAACATATTGTTTGAGAGACAGCTGTAAGAAGTGGAGGAGTATGGAAGGCCTTTGCCACAAAAGGACACGCAAACCTAAAAGTATGTAAGTACCTATTGTTTGGATAAGTAAGTAAAGTGTGTACCATATTATAATATTATTAGTAGGTATCTGTCAATAAATTCATTTCATTTCATTTTCATTTCAAGTACAATTTAAAACAAACTGGATTTATTTAATGTTTATTAGTTTGAAATAAAGGTTTATTGTATTGTATTTTAATCGTCTACATCCTCACCGCTAAAGCGTTAGAACCGATGGTAACACCCCTTTGTTTCAGCAAGGGTGACTAGAACAGCTTGTTAAATATTTTTATGTGTCGTCACAGAATGAGTTACACAGAACTAACGATTAAATCAAATTGAGTCTGCAGTCTAGACTGAAAAATGGCTTCGTTGAATACACCATATACACTTTATAGCTCATCTAGTCGGATTCCATTGAGTTTTTGTGTTCATTTGAACAAGCGGTAAATTTTTAATAAATTTGTTTAACTAACACATCACATGTACAACAAATTTTACATGAATGAAAACAATATTTTTTTTAGAAAATAAAGTATAATACTAATACATAAAATATTTACACAAATTTCCAAAAACTACATCAAAACAGAGTTCTTTATTTATTAATAAGTCTTCTTTAAAACTTAGAGGACCTATAACCTAAAAACTAAAACTAATAATCCTATGTTGCAGGGATATGTGGCCAGAATGCTGGCAGCATTTCCCCGCTGAATACAATAGCATTTTTTGGCAAAATACAAGCCAGCATTCTGGTCACACAACATATTATGCCTCTATAATATACACAAATAATATTAATAACTTACTTCAAAACATTCACAAAAATACAATCATAAAGTGGTTTAACATACGAATAGGTAGTTAAATCGAAAGCGATGTATTTAGAGTGCATTCATTTTTAAATTACATCTATCAGCTTTACAAAATGTTCGTGGTGTCTATGAAAACGTCCTGCAAGTTAATAGTGGTCAAACTCTACTGGGAAATTGCAATCAACGTCACCATTTCAAATATTATATTGTAACGACATTTTGTTATAAATTTTGAATAGTAATAGGAATTTCTATTATTTACAACGAATCCAAAATTCAACTCTCCATTGTGGCTGTTACGATCACGGATGTTAATCTTGATAGAATAGTCTAAAATAGCAGTATAAATAAACGCATTTTTATTCATTAAAACTTACACACTCAAAAATAAGGACAGGCTTATCGGCGGAATCTGTTTTTTTCAGACTTTATTTAACTTCTAACTTCACCTTTAATTTGAAAAGCACCTGCCCAAATATGTTTTTTTTTTAAATTAGGTACTTTACACGGTACGGTACTTGTCTCATAAAATTTTTATCGAAGTCAGTCGAGCGGCTTTCGGTTATAATTTTGCACACATACAAAATTCATGCACGTATACAAAATTGTAAAATACTAACATAAAATATACTTACACAAGTAACATACACTCAGGGATATAACATATACAATTAATATATTGTTACAATTATTTTTATGCCCGGCGGTCTATTTTTTTGGCAGCAGGGTTCGCCTGACTATGACACATACCTACAGTTTGATGTCTAATCGAAATTACCCAACTAGCAAAATAGTCTTGTTATAAGTAGGTGAGAATTGCTATATTTTTAAAGCTCCTATAAAATCTTTGCGGGAGACTCTTTTCTAATATGTAATAGCATTTTGCTGTAATAGCTATTTACATTTAAGGACATTTTTAGATTTAACAAAAGTGATATTATAGTATCTCTCTCGTTATAACAAACATACTATAAATAAAATAAATAAAATCGTTTTATTTCAGGCATAAAAAACCCATAGGTGCATAAAAAAAATTCAATTACAAAAAATATGTTAAAATGTAAATTTAAGCAGTATAGTATTATAATAATATACGCGTACAACAACTTGTAATAACAAGTTTGGTCTTTTCTATGTAAACAATTTGACCGTTGCAACTGCCATGGTGTCGCCGCCAGTGATTCATCAGAATTAGTGCTGATTGGCGGAGAGCGATGACGTCATCAATATGCAACCATCCATGAGCCTCGGTATTGACCTTCGCCAACCGATTCCAAATTTAAATGGGAAATTTAAATTTGGAAAACTGTTATCGACTTTGTGATTTTTCACCTTATTCAATGAAAAATATCAGATCTAGGTATTTCCTCAGCTCGAATGTCGTGATTCTCTTTCTCTATATAAAGATGTCTTCAATTACATTCTTGTCTTATCTTGAACTAAGAAATAACTCAAGTATTTAGTGAACCAAATTTACTTGCATCACAAACCTATCCTTTGGATAGTAAATCTATGTAAAATCTTGACTCATAACCATAATAAAAATTATAAATTATCCACAATTTTAAGCAAGAAAAACGATTTAAAAATTTAATCTTCATAGAGGTAGTTTTTTGATGAATAATTAAGGGTGAACATAAAAATATCACCAAATATAGACCCTTTTTTAAAACGGTAAACTCAAAATGAATGCCGATGCAGTATAATTTATTTTAAAAATATTTCTACCCACATTATTAAGCAAAAGACAAATGAGCCGGACCGTTACAAATTTGAGTTTGGAACTCAACTAAAACTGGTATCAGTAGTGCGCGCGGATTGGTCGGTTGAGTTATGACGTCATCAATACGCGTCCGTCAGCCAACCACAGCCGACCACAGTTTCCACTAAACCGGAGGGTAGTTGCTATTTATTATAATTTATTTGTGCACTAGTTGTTTGCTGTGGATCCACCCTTTTGAAAGTTAATTATGCAATATATTCAAAAAAAAGTTGTTTAGGATCAACTTTACCAAGTAGAATAATAAAAAAAATTTGGAGTCGTATATATTTTATTCGAAAACTTTAAAAAAATAGAGATACCAACAGAGTAGGCCAACTATGGCCGCAGTGATATGCAAAACAACACAAAGTAAATAAAAAATATATATTTTAAAGTTCGGCCCGTCACGGCCTGAGGGCCTATTGGCTAATTCTCACCCACTACGATTGATGGCAACTTCAATGTACATTGCTGCTTTTGTTACTTTACTCATATTAATAAGGAGGTCTAAGCAAGTAATGTACGCGAAATTGTCTATGGATTTTAGTGTTTTACATGTCGTTTGGCGATAGCCAATAGGCCCTCTGACCTTGTTACTTTTTGTACCAAATAGTGACGTAGCGCTTCCCCACTGAAAACTTACAAGCGTTATATCTCTGCCATTTTTGTTTTATTCACAAATAAATAAGTCTCTAATATTTTTTACGTGTCTAATACTATGTTCGTCCACTGCTGGACATAGGCCTCCCCCATGGCACGCCACTCAACTCGGTCCTCCGTCTATCTTGTCCACCCACCCCCATTGACCTTCCAGACTCCGGATATCCAGATATCATCGCCCCATCTTGCCCATTGGCGCCCTACACTACGTTTGCCAAGATTATAATAACCTTTGCATAGATAAAATTACGGACTAATAACAATTTAAATATGTTTGACCTTTTCAACATTTATATTTCCAAAATGATCCCATACCTAAAGTACAAGATTGCAAACAACACGCAAAGTTCTAAATAAGTGAGAGAGGGCGCTAAATCAGAAAGCTAGTTTATTACTACATTAGTGAAATAACTTCATGGCTGAGAGCCAAATGCGAATCGATCCAGCCTTACTTAGATATTGTTCTTTGCCAGATCTCTGAATTTATTCATTTAAAATTTAAAACCACTTTTCAGCGTTTCGATTTTGGTATATTTTAAGAATTGGTTTGGATAACGTACATCTATCTGCTTGAATCGACTTAAAGGAGATTCTAAGTTCGTCGGATTTTTAAAAATGTACTGAAACTGCTGATCCCTGGGTTGTCACAGAATGGGCACCTGAAGATGGACGGCGTCGCCGAAGCCGAGCCGGAAGCGATGGCGTGACGACTTGATCACATATCAGGAGGGCTCGGCTACCAAGATATATATATATTTTTTTAAATAACATGTCCCGATTATAGGATGTGTTATCATATTACAATCTAGCCTTTTTAGGCTAATAAGTAATTTAACTCTAACATATTTTTCTACAATTTTATATAATAATCTAAGATAGTGTCCATTAACACTTGTCTTACAGTCTCTATTGGCGAAGTACACTTTGTTCATGTGTCTTACTGTAGCACTACACTATTTACACTAATCTCACTATCACTACACTAGCTCAAAAGGCTTTGTTCTTTTGAGTCGTCTTACTAGGTCTGTGTTGTCGAGGAGCTGGATAGCCTCGACATTCACATGATGATGACCAAGATATAAATAAATTAAAATTGGGTGATAGGTTTCGACTTAGGAAAAATTTTGGGAAGGCCTTTGTCCGGCAGTGGGACGGTATATTATAGGCAAAATATAAAAATATTTACTGAAAACGTACTCGAATATTTCGGCGAACTGAAACTTCAACACATTAGGTCACACGCCTATAATTAGTGATTTGTCTCTGACAATTAATTACGTCGTTAACCTGTTCCTGAGGAGTAGGTTAATCGCATTAGCATGTATATAACCAATAATATTTCTTATTTATCTAACGAAGACCAGCTGATTTTGAAGACCAGCGTAGATCAAACCTGATCTACACATGCTGAGCTGGTACCTTTTTGCGGCGAGACAATTTTTTTTTCTTCATATCTTTTTTAATAAAGCACACTTGTTAATGCTTCTGTGTGTATGTCTGGTTGCAAATAAATTCATTTCTTTCTTTCTTTCTTTCTTAATGACGAGTTAAAAACAATTCATCTGAAAGATTTTTCTTGAAAATATCAATTTCACACCAAATATACCCAATCCCAAAAAAATTACAAGTTTTTCACACACGATCTCTTCCTTCAGTACAAGTACGGCCATTACTTAAACGTGTTAACACGAAACTCATTCAATAAAGGCTATTTTTTCTTGAAACAGTAAATAAATTTAAAAAATATTTCTTGAGATTTTTTTTAAATATACCTATAATATACCTATGTGTAAGTTAGGAATTACATACCAATTGATTGTGAATTGACTATGACAGTGTAATTGAGTTTACCTTCCTATACTTAGTACCTACTCGTATTGCCCTTAATTACTTTAATATATATTATTTATATTACCCTTTAGTTAAGATTTGCAAAGATTTTTCTCGAAAATATCAATTTCACACCAAATATCCCAAAAAATTACAAGTTATTTACACACGATCTCTTCCTTCAGTACAAGTACGGCCATTACTTAAACGTGTTAACACGAAACTCATTCAATAAAGGCTATTTTCTCTTGAAACAGTGTATAAATCAGAATAAACGATTTCATTTGACGCCAAATATATTCCTCTCATTTTCATACGGGTTTCGGCTAACAGGCTGGAAAAACTTTGGGAGGAACATGTTTTTTATGCGTGTTTTATGTAGTGATTTAGATAAGGTTGCTTTTAGTTTAGCTTTGAAAGTGTAGGCAGATGTTTTTAGTTTTTACTGTTTTTTTTATACACTTATAAATCCTGCTGCTATTGCTGTTGCAGCACCCTTATAACAAAGTCAGTAACTTAATTTTGAATGAATGAAATATTTATTTATGCATAAACATCTTTAACACACAAAACCTTCAACTTAGAACAAAACATAAGATAGACATTTATACACAAAAAGGTCGCAACTCAGCATATTGCCGGCCGTTCGACCGACGCTGGTCTTCCGTTGCGGCCATTTTGGTGACTTCATAATATAAAATTATTATACAAAAGTAATACACTACGCTTATTTTATCTATTTTTGGAGAACATAAAGTTAATATTGAAAGAAAAGTTGCAACACCGCTTTTGAAGGTGGTAATATTTGGGTGGAAGGTGGAATGTGGATTTTAAACAATAATTTCTTTTTTTTTTCTTATTTCTTTTAGTTTTTACTGTTTGACTAAAAGTATAGTAAAGTAAAGCTTAATTTAGTTGTTAGTTTTATGGTTTACCTGAACCAGGTTTTTCTTATGTGATGAAGTAGAAGACGAGCAAGACGCTCTCCTGATGTTAAGAGATAACGCTGCCCATAATCAGTACAGTGCTACATAGGATTTGACAATGATGTGAAATTCTATGAGCACGACACCATAAGATGTTAAGTCTCATTAGCCCAGTAATTTACTTCTGATCATTCAAAAAGATTTGCGCGACTTACACTTAACCTACCGAAAATGTTAGCTTAGCTCTTCACAAAAATCTTAAGTTAGGTAATTTAGCCAAACTAAGTACACAGGAAGGTAATATTTGTAAGTTATGACCTATTTACAGCGCACCTTGGGAAATTGGTTCACTTTATTGGTCTTAAACTGTTTAGTTATTTAAGTACTGGGGCGAGTTGATTGGCTTGTTCTTTTAATGTGCTAGTTCAACGCTTCTTGGGGCCACGGATAAGGGAATACTTAAGAAATGGAAACGGTTTCTCGAACGTCAGTAGTGTGAGAAATAGGGGAATAGGCATGTATCCAAAAAAAGTGAATTAATGTTTAAGTCAAGTATATTATGAAAACAATAGTTGCGCCCAGCAGTTTGACCCGTTCTGTAGCCTATGTGTTGTTCTAAGGCCCTTAGGGACCTTAGAATAACACATAATATCAGCTCAATCGGTACACCCGTTTAGGCGTCTTCCAAACATACACACTCACACACACAAACTTTCGTATTTGTAAAATTTGTGTGACGTGTGATTATTGTGTCTCATTGCAGGGAAAAGACCTCATCCCCTCTTTCCATTATTTTCTGTCTTGTGCCATTATTGACCATCTCCTTTATGGTGTGAGATGAGATATAACACACTAAAATGTCCTAAAAGCTATTAATACCTTCTAGTTTTATATATTGCCGCTCACATCCAAGTTCCATTCAAATGTTTCATTCACTTTAACTAAAAAAGGAGCTAAACATTGAAAACTGATTATAGTCTAGCCGTCTAGAGCCAGCAGCCAATGGCCCTCGAATTAATGACTGAATAGCCGAGTGCCATCCAAATAATTGACAACTTGTCTACCCACTTCCCTTGAAAAAGTTCTCCCTTAGTCAGCGAGAATTAAAGTGAGCCGTGATTTAATTATAGGTATAATATACTGCAGATAATATAACAGGGGCAGTTAACTACAGGTAAACTATTAGAAAATATATAGAGATTAGGACTACATGTTAATTTTCGGGTCTTTTCGCATAATTATTTTTATGTTAGTTTCACGAAATCATTATAGAACCAATCTCGACATATCTGCACAGTTACATGTACCGTGGTCACGAGCAAACTGCAAAGTTATATATTAATCTTGAATATTGACGACTGGTTGCGCCCCGATTAAAAGTAGCTTAAATACATATTTGTTTTGTTAAAATACCAAATTTCAGTCCAATCAGTTCAGCTGTTTTGGCGTGAAGACGTAACAAACACACGTTAATCTTTGAACACGATCTCACGTGATGTTAAGCAATGATGCGGCCGTAGATGGCAGCAAACTAAATCTAGAAGGCGGGATAAATCCCTGGCTTCACTGAACATCATGACCGCTTTACCACAAGGTTTATTTTATAGAGAATAAGGCCGCGTTTGATCACAGTCTCACGTGTCGAAGATGTTACACGCAGACCTAGTAAATACCTATTAACCCTCGATTTAAAGACTCCTAAGTTGTAATTTACAGGAAACACTGATGCTGGCAGAGAGTTCCAAACCTTCGCCGTCCGGATAATGTAGCGATGACGCAGCGGTGTTCCTCTAGATGTTCGGTGGTAAAAAGGAGATGGTGGGATCAGATCATGAAGATCTCCACACATGGTTTTGTCCAGTGGGCGGTAACAAGCCACGGCCGAAGCCTCTATTTAGTGAAATAGGACTGGTTCGGAGAATATTTTAGGATTGGTGGACAGATGGAGGCAGATCGTGTGACGTGTCACAGCACCAACAGCCTCTAACAATTTTTTTTCCCGTCTGCCTATCCACGATCAGTTTTCAAACTATAAGTGGATTTATTGAGTTGAGTCATGATACTTCAGGTTCGGGCTCATCAGCCCCTCTTCCTTCTGGAACCAACTTCTCGAAGATAATCTCTTAAGCCTTTTTTATGGGACCGACTTAAGAGAGAACCTCTCTCTCAGATTGACCCAGAAATTAGGTTAAAATAAGCTATTTTTCGAGTGCGAGGAAGTAACATCAATAATTAAATAGTTTTTCTAAATGAAATACACAGCTATACCAACAATAAAAATAAAACGTATGTAGAAGTAATTAAATCGTGCGCAAATGCCTAGTCATTACTTTTGAGTACCGTTGCGTAAAATTTTCATTATGAGTTCGAATAATGAGGCGTTTGCGAGGCCTTGTTAAACAAATTTACCTGTAATACGACGCATATTGGATTTGTGCTCAAGATTTATTAAGTACATATATTATTTAATATTTCACATTAATAATATTAGGATTACTTAGAATCTAGGATTTTAGATTACTTTTTCTATGACATTTTTAATATTACATACCTATCCCTAGATTTAAAATAGTTTCGTCCAAACAATGGTGTAAGTGTACCTACTACGAAAGTACACCATAATTTCACAACTTGCCATTTTTTTATGTGAGGTAAGTAGAAGACGAACAAAACGCTTTCGTGATGATAAGTAAGCTGTCCATAATACAGTGCTACCCAGGATAACACAATGATGTGAAATTCCAAGTGCACTGCACCAACGCTTTTTCCTCAAGAGTCATAAGATGTTAAGACTTTTTAACCCAGTAATTTGACTAGCTACAGCATCCTCCAAAAACAAAAAACCCTATAAGTACATATCCCCTTCATAAATTAAAACCCAAACCTTAGAATAAATAACATAATTTTTTTTTACCGGGGGTAGACTTCCTTTGCAGGAGGTCGTCTAGGTGGGTACCCCAATAGTGCCAGTTATTCTACCACCTGAGCAGTGATGTGCAAACATTGCTGTGCTCCGGTAGGAGGGCACTGTAGCTAGTGAAATTACTGGGCTAAAGAGTCTTAACATCTTATGACTCTTGAGTGAGAAGCGTTGGTGCAGTGCACCTAGAATTTCACATCATTGTGAAATCCCGGATAGCACTGTACTGATTATGGGCAGCGTTATCTCTTAACATCAGGAGAGCGTCTGGCTCGACTTCTACTTCATCACATAAAAAAAAAAACATAAATCGCTTGGCATAATCACTCTTTAGCGATAAGACCGCAGCCTTTATATTGAATTATTAATATGAATCATGTATTGTATATTTTGTTATATGCGGTGTACAATAAAGTATTATTATTTTATCTTATAAAAAAAACAAATTTCACAAAATCCCAGTCAGTTGTTAGCAGTTTACAACCAAATTTACAATCATTTCAGTTCCATTAACACTACATTTGGATTCAAGAACTAGTTACGAAGAAGTTAGAATATGATCAGGGGTCTGCGATTGTAATAGTTTGCAGAGGTCACGATCTCGGGACGAACTTGGATCTTACTGTAAGGGACCTTTAAGAGATGATAAGGTTTTTGCGTTGTAAAATGTTGTAGGACTATAAAATACTAGCTGCTCCCAGCGGTTTTCCCCGCCGTACTGTAGCCTATGTGTTATTCCTGGGTCTAAGCTATCTCCTTACCAAATTTCAGCTCAATCGGTCCACCCGTTTAGGCGTAAAAGAGTAACGAAAATACAAGTACCATACATTCTTACAAACTTTCAAGCTCCCCTTTGGATACATACCGGTTGGAAGCGACCTGCATCCAGCATCTTCCGGCGACCTTTATAAGATCATTACTGTCCACCTTGTGGACGTCCTACGCAGCGTTTGCTTATCCACGGTCTCCACTCGAGCACTTTTCGACCCCATCGGCCATCCGCTCTACGTGCTATGTGGCCTGCTCATTGCCACTTCAGCTTGCTAATCCGCTGGGTTATATCGGTGATTTTTGTCTTGTTTTTTGGTGTAACAATAAATTATATAATATTTTTATTAATTTACAATACAATTCGTATTCAATAGAAATCGTAATAAACAACACTTTACCGGGGGTAGACTTCCTTTGCAGGAGGTCGTCTAGGTGGGTACCCCAACAGTGCCAGTTATTCTACCGCCTGAGCAGTGATGTGCAAACATTACTGTGCTCCGGTAGGAGGGCACTGTAGCTAGTGAAATTACTGGGCTAAAGAGTCTTAACATCTTATGACTCTTGAGTAAGAAGCGTTGGTGCAGTGCTTCTAGAATTTCACATCATTGTGAAATCCTAAATAGCACTGTACTGATTATGGTCAGCGTTATCTCTTAACATCAGGAGAGCATCTTGCTCGACTTCTACTTCATTACATAAAAAAAAAAACCGGTCAAGTACGAGTAGGACTCGAGCACCGAGGGTTCCGTACAAACCTACGGGTTTCTACGGAACCCTAAGGAAAAGTGGGTATAATTTTATATACTGTAGGTTTTGATTCCCTTGCGAGTACTTGCGAGTTTAAAAATATGCGGCTAAAATTGCTGTTTCTTTTGATTGCGTTGACATAGATGTTTGTTTTATTTTACAGCTTAAAGTTATTATAAAGCTGAGTATTTGGTATGAATTTCAATTTAATACCTGTACGCGTTCTTGAGAAAAGGGATAGTAAATACAAAATTATTAAAAATATTTTTTTATATGATGTAACTAAAAATTTACAGTTTTCGCAATTTTGCCTGTGCTTGTGATTTAAGACGTTGCTGCGTACCAAATTTCAAGATTCTGAGTTAGCGGCAAGTACCCTGTAGGTTTTGATTTCCTTGAGAGTAGTCGCGAGTTAAAAAATACGGCTAAAATTGCTGTTTCTTTTGAATGCTTTGAGATAGAGGTTTGATTTTTTTACAGTTTAAAGGTATTATAGACTTTAGTAATTGATATGAATTTCAGTTTAATACCTGCACGCGTTCATGAGAAATAAGGTAGTACGTATGAAATTATTAAAAATATTTTTTTTATATGATGTAACTAAAAATGTACAATTTTCGCAATTTTTCCTTTATTTGTGCTCTAAGGAGTTGCTTCGTGCCAAATTTCAAGATTCTAAGATCACGGGAAGTACCCTGTAGGTTTTGATTTTTTGAGAGTAGTTGCGAGTTTAAAATTGCGACTAAAATTGCTGTTTCTTTTGAATGCGTTGACATAGAGGTTTGATTTTTTTACAGTTTAAAGGTATTATAGATTTGAGTATTTGATATGAATTTCAATTTAATACGTCTACGCGTTCATGAGAAAAGGGGTAGTAGGTATAAAATTATTCAAAATATTTTTTTCATATGATGCATATTAAAATTTATGATTTTCGCAATTTTTCCTTTATCTGTGCTCTAAGGAGTTGCTTCGTGCCAAATTTCAAGATTCTGGGTTCACGGGAAGTGCCCCGTAGGTTTTGATTTATTTGGTAATGTCGAAAATTTGCTGAAATTTGCGACATATTCGACTATATCTTTTGATTGCGTTGGCCTAGAAGTTTGAAATTTTCACAGCTCTAAGAGGCAATGGACCTTAGTATTTCCTATAAATTTCAGCTTTTTACCTTCACGCGTTCCTGAGAAAAAGGGTCTTGACAGACAGACAGACAGACAGACGGACAACAAAGTGATCCTATAAGGGTTCCGTTTTTTCCTTTTGAGGTACGGAACCCTAAAAAACACTTAACATTTTGAAAGCTACAAGTTATTTTCAAACAAAATTGAACGCGTTCGTGTTAAGTTGTAAAAAGCACAAAAAGAACGGCGTAGAATATACGAATTCGTCTTTCTAATGCCCTATAAATAAACATACGGTGTACGTGCAAAGAGGGTTGTACACATACATTTTGGGGTTCAAAAGAGCAGTGTAGTTTTCCTTAGAAGGTAGGTAGGTATATATTTTTAACATAATAAGCTTTACGTGTAGTACGCAGATATTAATATTTTTTTAATAATATTTTTGTAAATAAAATATATTTGTTTTCATATTTAAGAGGGCTTATACAGTTGGACGCTATCTAGCTCGCACTTTTTGATACATTTTGAAAAATAAATTCATAGATAAATTTTTTTTTAAATACCTACCTTAAGAGAAAACTTGCACAATATTATTAGTCCAGTAAAAGAAGAAATGTGGATCGAAAAGTCGAAAGCAGAAAAACTAACTTAAGAACTTTGTTTGGACTAGTTAGGAGATACACATACTAAAAGTCCCCACTCCTCCGAGGTGAGCCCGAGGGGGGGGGGGAGGCCGAAGAAGGTCCCGTTTTTAGGTTTTTTGCTTATATGTCAAAAACTGTGCGTTGTACGATATTTTGTTGTACTACATTATGAAACCTCATAAAATTTTCTACAACTTTGGCCTTGACACTTTTTATCTATCTCCAATCGTTGTCCAGCTATGAGCTTCCAAACATGGTCTATTTTGAAGACGCTTAAATTAGTTTTCCATACAAAGTCGGTAAAAAAATCTTGCAAATAAAATTTGACCAACTTCTGGTTGTCGTATCATAATAAAACTTTGCAAATCTCTAGAAATCTGATGACAGTTCAATAATCTGGTACCACTGAGCTGATCTGATGATGGAGCCAGGAAGTGTCTACTGAAACTCTTCAATTGCTATTAGTAAAACCGGCGAGTTTAGGCTCATTACTTTCGGATTGATGAGACGTAGGCACCACCTGGTCCATTATCAGACCCTCGACAGCAAGTGTTATGAAAAAGTCTCATCGATTCGAATGTAATGTGCCCAAACTCGATGGGTTTACCAATAGCCATTGAAGAGTTCCAGTAGACACCTCCCGACTCCATCATCAGATCAGTTCAGTGGTACCAGATTATTGAACTGTCATCATATTTCTAGACATTTGGAAAATTTCATTATGGTACGACAACCAGAAGTTGGTCAAATCTTACTTTTTAGATTTTTTTACCAACTTTGTATGGAAAACTAAAACAAGCGTCTTGAAAATAGACCATGTTTCGAAGCTCATAGCTGGACAACGATTGGAGATAGATAAAAAATGTCAAGGCCAAAGTTGTAGAAAATTTTATGAGGTTTCATAATGTAGTACAACAAAATATCGTACAACGTACAGTTTTTGACATATAAGCAAAAAACCTAAAAACGGGACCTTCTTCGGCCTCCCCCCCCCTCGGGCTCACCTCGGAGGGGTGGGGACTTTTAGTATGTTTATCTCCTAACTAGTCCAAACAAAGTTCCTAAGTTAGTTTTTCTGCTTTCGACTTTTCGATCCACATACCCTTTTTGGGCACTCATTGACTGGGCTATATCACACATATTTTGAAAGTATTTTCAGTTTGATATTTTAAAAAATAGCACGGGGAGTTTTTTTTATTATTTAAATTTTGGGAGCGAGAGAGCGTCCAGGCATATTAGCCCTCTTAAGTAGCTTATGATCACCACTTCAGTTGGAGGGCACTGTAGCTAGTGAAATTACTGCACTGAAGAGTCTTAATTTTTTGTGACTCTTGTGAGAATTATTGCATTTGTGCAGTGCACCTAGAATTTCACAATACTGTGAAATCTTGAGTGGCACTGTAGGCAGCATTATCTCTTACCATCAGGAGAGCGTCTTGCTCGTCTTCTTACTTCATTGCATAACATTTTACCGGGGGTAGACTTCCTTTGCAGGAGATCGACTAGGTGGGTACCCCAACAGTTTCAACCCCCTGAGCAGTGATGTGCAAACATTTCTGTGCTTCGGTAGAAGGGCACTGTAGCTAGTGAAATTACTGGGCTGAAGAGTCTTAACATCTTATGACTCTCAAGGAAGAAGCGTTAGCGTAGTGCACCCCAGAATGTTACTTTTGTAAAATACTGGTTGGCACTGTACTAATTATGGACAGCGTTATCTCTTACCATCGGGAAATCGTCTTGCTCGTCTTCTTACTTCGTTGTATAAAAAAGGCAACCAATAAAAGTAGCAGTAAATTGAACGAGCCGAGCAAACTTCAAGATCTACATCTATTTTGCACAAGTGAAGTGACAATGAGACGACGAGACGGTTGAGTACAGAATTTTTCTTTAATAAGGCTCTTTAATATATTCTTAGCTCACAGTTTCTATAAAATACTTTGTGTTATATACGTGTGAACCTTTAATTGGCTGTATGGCGTATAAACGGTAAATTATTAAGTTTAAATAAAAAAATAAAAAGTACATTATAGTAAGTATGCACACCTCTTTACGGACGTTTTCCAGAATGGCTTATTGATGTAGCGAGCCTTAACAATGGCGCAGCTGCGTCGAAGCACTCACTTTAGCTAAAAAATACCTTCACCATGTATTTCTCTTATATTTCGCACCAATCATTAGTCTAGTACTTTGGCGATTGAAATAAATACAAGCCTTTTATGAAAATAAAATGTTATTTATTTAGTTGGCAAAAACTGACTATTGTAGGCAAGAAATACTTTGGAACACATTATAAATACGACACGGCTGTACTCACGTTAATTATTCGTTGAGATATGTCTCAACCACGGTTTCGGACAATTTTTTTTTTTTATGTGATGAAGTAGAAGACGAGCAAGACGCTCTCCTGATGTTAAGAGATAACGGCTGCCCATAATCAGTACAGTGTTACCTAGGATTTCACAATTATGTGAAATTCTAGGAGCACTGCACCAGCGCTTCTTACTCAAGAGTCATGAGATGTTAAGACTCTTTAGCCCAGTAATTTCACTAGCTACAGTGCCCTCCTACCGGAGCACAGTGATATTTGCACATCACTGCTCAGGCGGTAGAATAACTGGCACTGTTGGGGTACCCACCAACAACCGCCCACCAATTACAGCCGTGTCGTATTTATAATATGGATAACACTCACGGTAGTTTTCAAAAACGTTGGAACACTTAAGTTTTTCTAGCTGTATCCAACGGGTTTACCCTCTAAAAGGACCGGGGGTAGACTTCCTTTGCAGGAGGTCGTCTAGATGGATACCCCCACAGTGCCAGTTATTCTACCGCCTGAACAGTGATATGAACACATTACTGTGCCTCAGTTATTACTGAGCTAAAGAGTCTTAAGATCTTATAACTCTTGAGTAAGAAGCGTTGGTGCTTTGCGCCCAGAATTTTACATTATATATCTATCGGAGAAAATCGAAGAACAAAAATACATAATAATACACAAATGCACTTTTTTGTTTGTTTGAAAGCCTTAAAAGATTGTCCCATACATTATCTTAATAAAAACAAAACTGTTCAAAATTAATTTAACAATAGGTACAGGCGTTATTAAAGTACCTTCAAATAAGATCTAAATTGAGTTTCGTCATTGAAGAATTGTCAAAATTCCTGCAAAAAAAAAGCCAATAACCTAAGTAATACTTATTTCTTAGAACATCTGGGCGTTGCCATATAATTTAGTCTAGCTCTAAACCATCGATGAAACACCTAAATAGACTATTCATTGATTAAGTTTTATTATTGTATATGTTAGTCAGACGATATTGCCAAGTATGTCGGAGGGAACAGGATGAGACTCGCACAGGATCGGAAGGTGACGTGACCATGAGGCCTATACCCTGCAGTGGGTGGATACAGGCTGAATCAATGATATTGTATACTCGAGTCGAGTATAAAATATCATTAGGCTGAATAGATAGATAGATATATAGATTTAATCAGAGACCAGCTAGAGATCGTGCGCTCAACAGTAGGAAAGTGGGTGATTTTAACTGGTGCTAGCCTACGGCCGTTGCTAGTTACCACCCACTGGACAAAACCAAGTCATCAAGCAGTCACAGTGACCGTGTTCCGGCATGATGTTCAGTGAACCCAGGGAGGGATTTATCCCGCCTTCTAGGTTCAGTCACGCGATATCGTGGTCAAAGGCTAACCTATAATGTATAAAAAAACCTTGTTGAAATAGTTGAAGTTGGTATTTAGTAAGCGCTAAAAGACAAATATTTAAAGTCTGTCACTCTGTAACCGTGTATCCCCTGTGTAAAGCCTAGGTCTAGACTATATTCCATTTAAATCATAACTAGCTATTTGTCATTTTAAAAGCAATTTCATGCAATACGTGTTAGTCGCAAATAGAAGCAATATTAATATTTTTATTTTATGCTGTTTTGCAAATATTAACTCAACATTAAGTTTTGATAGTTCATACAGACACTTAATCATTCTAGGTTATGTGGATAGCCTAAAAGTCAGATTTTTAGGTTACTAAAGATAAGATAAAGATAAAAAGCTACTGCTTCAAAAAGTGTACTACACGGTTCAAGAATTTTTGAAGGACAAATTGTTAAAATAAAACGTGTTTTTGATACCTTTAACATTTGACATTACTATTATCATTTGTTATGACATTTTATTTGATTTAATAACTTAATTCTTTTGACATTTTTTCTACTTCAATTTTGACATTATTATTGTATTCATAAGCTCAGAGAAGGGAAACTTAATTCATGAGTATTTTATGTGATTTCGTAAGTTGTATATTTTTAATAATTAGATATTTTTTGCAATTAGCTTTACCTATAACTATATAAATATTGCATGTCTTGAAAGCAGAATATAGCTGGTCTATATATAAGTTTTACCATGTATTTTACCTACATTCGCAATAAAGAATTTGAATTGAATTGAAAAAAAAAAAAAAGCATTTTATTCACAGTAGAAACATAACAGAAAATATATACACGCAAAGAAAAAAAGAAAAAATATATTGCCAATGAGGATAGACTCAGCTTTTTGCGGCACAGAAATTACTGCGCAGCACTGATTTCCTATACTAGGGCTACTAACGTAGGTGATCTACTACAAGGCCTGCGGCATGACCTAACGACTACCTCCTACAAATCTTTTAGGAAACGGCCAAGACCCACAGTTTTACGTGCCTTCCGAAACACAGTAGCGTCTATGCGAAAATCTTGCGACACGCTCAATTTTTTTCAACATTACCGGGGGTAGACTTCCTTTGCAGGGGGTCAGCTAGATGGGAACCCCAGCAGTGTCAGTTTTTCTACCATCTGAGCAGTGATGCTCAATCATTGGGTACTGTGCTTCGGTAGGAGGGCACTGTAGCTAGTTAAATTACTGGACTGAAGACTCTTTTAAAATCTTATGATATGACTCTTGAGTAAGAAGCGTTGGTGCTGTGTGCCCAGAATTTCACATCATTGTGAGATTCTAGGTAGCTATGCTGATTATGGGCAGCGTTACCTTTTACCAACAGGAGAGCGTTTTGCAAAAACTCAACACACTCGTTGGTTTGTTATAGTAAAATTAACAACTCATTATAATTTAACTAAAAACAACAAACCGCAGACTGCCATCCTACATACCAAGTTATGTTATACATGTACATTATAATGTACACATATACTTATGTATATGATCTGAATTCATACGACTTCAGTGATCGAATGGTTCGGATTCCCCGTCTTGCGGTCGCGGTCACACTGCGGTCGCGTACTGTAAACTAAACTAGCGGACAGTACATCAACATGGTCGATAAGTGTGCATCCACTGATTACAAACATATAAAATGTGGCACAACTATTTGTATTGGTAGGCCTCTATTCTTGCCGCGGACGAGAGATTGGGCGTACTCGCTGTCCCGTCATTATATCGTCCCGCAAAACCACCCCCAGGTTTTTATATGGGCATCCCCGCTACGTCTATCTATTTGCATTGTATCTACAGCGGAGTAGTCAGTCGATACCGTCGTGTAACAATGAAAAAGCCGCCGTGAGGCGCCCGGAAACTACAGTCCACTCCGGCGGCCGCCAGTGATCGGAGAGAAGATGCCCTGGGCAAAGGGGATCATCCCCCAGACCCATCCCCTACGAGGGAGCTGGAAGTGCAACGAATGAAAGCGATGAGAAACACATTTTTTCCGGGTCACAAAAAGGAATCTATTATTGCAAACATCGCTTGAAGTAACACCTTTGCCAGCTATTATTCCGCCAAGCTGTAATGTGCTGCCATAACTGTGTTTCGGATTAAAAGGCTCTATCATATTATAATATTCTATTATAGTTTTCCGGCATGAAGTGCAGTGAAAGCCAGGGAGGGATTTAACCCACCTTCTAGGTTAAGCCTGCTACAATCTTCGCACACATCGACGTCTAACACGCGAGATCATGGTCAAAGGATAACCTATTCATCATCATCATCTCAGCCATTGGACGTCCACTGCTGAACATAGGCCTCCCCTTTGGACTTCCATATGTACCGGTTGGAAGTGACTTGCATCCAGCGTCTTCCGGCGACCTTTATAAGTTCGTCTGTCCACCTTGTGGGTGGACGTCCTACGCTTCGTTTGCTAGTCCGTGGTCTCCACTCGAGCACTTTTCGACCCCATCGGCCATCCGCATCGGATAACCTATTATATAAGAAAAAATAAAAAATCAGAAGATAGAATTAGATTTAAATTTAGATTAAGTATTTATAAGTTTTAGATTATAGGTTTAGTTTGTAATGTTTTTTTATTCATTATCTGTTAATTTTAATCATTTAGCTGTTTGAATAAATATTTCCAAAAATCAAGAGGGATGTAAGTCACTGTTATACTCGTATAGTAACATTGTACATTGGTCGATACCATCGACAGATATAGTTTTAGTGTTTAAGGTATTTCGTTTGAGGAAGTGGCTTCGTCAAATTGTTCCGTCGAACTGTAGTTTGAACAAATTGACGCGACAGGATATAAATTGAACTAACTTCAATAAATACTAAGTAAGATACATAGGTATTCCGTCGCTAAGCAACTTAATGATTGTGTTATGGCGGCCAGATAACGGATATCATACTTACATATTATTATAATAGATACTGAAAACCACCAAAAAGCTGATCACACATTATACTTCATGAGTCAGGACTCAGGATTATGTTGTTATCTAGGCGTCCTATGATTTTGCCTACCTGTTCTGTTTATTGTATAGTTAGATCATATCATTATTTAAGACTGCTCCCCACCCTGAATCCATGGCTGGCTACGCTCATGACCAGTAAAGTTCATCCAAATTAAAAATGCCAGCCAAGTCAAATGTTCTGCTGCTTATTAAAACGGCGTACATTTAAGGACTGGACGACTTCCTAGTGAAGTCATTTCTTGAACTTAACGGATTGAGTCTTGGGAGCCATCAGTTATTCAGCTAACACTGTCGAGACGCTTCTCAACTTCTGGAACTTCTCGCTTCATATTTTATTAAATAGATAGAATGAAAGAAAGAAATAAAGAAAAATATAGAATTAAACAAAGAAACACGCTGGCACATAGAGAAAAAAAAAACAAGAAAGAGCAAAAACTATTACAAAAAAGAATGTAAAAAAACTATTGTTTGACACTTATATAATAACTACTTATAGAATAACACATAGGCGGTTTTATGCCTATGTGTTATTCCAGGGTCTAAGCTATCTCTTTACCAAATTTCAGCTAAAATTTCAACCCGTTTAAGCGTGAAAGAGTAACAAACATAGGTACATCCAGATATCCATACATTCTTACAAACTTTCACGTTTATAATATTAGTAAGATTATAATTATTGTAATAATTATCTATCTCACTAATTACTACATGTAGGTACATACTTATTGGGTACATGTAACGACTCATCTTGTGCAATCGTGTAGCTCTGCTCAATAGGTAGAGTAGGTAAAATTGTATTGTATTAATTAACTGAATTTTGATTCCTTACATGAAATATAGAGAGATTTATCCCGCCTTCTAGTATTAGTATGCTACCGTCTACGGCTGCATCGGCACTTACCATCAAGCGAGATGGTGGTCAAGGGCTACACTATAATGAAATAAAATATGTCTGTAATATTGTTTCTTGTGCCTAATTCGTCATTGCTTTCTCTTACAAATACCTAACAACCAACATAATATAATATACTACAATGAGCACCAATTTATTGCCAATACTAAAACGTAGGGCTTTACAATGCTATTGAGAAATCCTTCTTTCTATGCCCCTGCATGACCGCTATAAACTGAGCTAATCCTCTTTAATGGTTTCATTAAATTTGGAATTAAATAGTGCCTATTGGAGGGGCAGTCATGCATTGCGAAATGGTGATAAAAAGGAGATAAAATCCATTGAGTTATACGCACAACTAGAGAGGACGTCTCAAGTGAGAGTCTCTAAAGAAAATTTAGTTATTTATTTAATTTTTACGAGCTTCGTTCATGGCTCGATCTGTTCAATGTAGCCTATGTTTTAAAGCATTTTAAGCTACTACATGGCATTTTAAACTACCTATATACCAAATTCCAGCTCCATTGGTTTAACTAATTAGGCGTGAAGAGATGACAAACAACCTAAACTTAAACTAAACATCTTAAGTTATACCTAAGTATGGAACACAATAAATGAATATGAAAAAAGTGTGCTGCAACGATAATATATTATTACATACTCAAATTTTAGTGCAATACCGTAACACAGACGAGGCAAACATATATTTGAATGATTTTTTAATAAAATCCAGCACAGTCCTTTTGTATTGGTCCGATGTACATATCTTGTACATACATATCTGTACATACAAATATTTCCTATAATTTGATACGCAAAAAAAAATGAAGATTGGTTATTTTGTTTTACTTTACTAACCTACGCAATCGAGATCAAGCTAGCAACTGCTGCGGCCAGATGACCACAATAAAACGGGACATACTCGTCACATGATGTTTTCTCTAGAACATTGTTCTCAGAACTCAATGTAAAAAAGAAGATAAAAGTTTCCGATTGAGATTCCGCCCGCGTTCCCGATGTGTCCGGTCCAGGATTTGATTATTGTAGAAACGGGTTAGAAGCTACATTCGGTAGTTTAGTTTTATTGGCGAGTGATGAGTGGAATGGCTAATTTTTGTACTGATAATTTATTTTTATTTGTACCGGAAGACGAAACGTAGACCAGTCTGAGTGAAAAATTTGCGATCTGAAGACCAAAGCTTACCAGGGAACTACCTGATATACGTACAGGTATTTATACAATTGAGTAAAGGATTTTTTTGTCATTTGGATCAGCAAAAACAGCGGTTTAAAATAATGTAATTATCATTGTAAATTAACGGCATAAACTCACTTGTATTCCTTCTTGCACTCCTCTCCTTTTCCTTCACTTGTATTTCTTGCTTTCCTTTTTTTCTTTGTCTCCCTTTCTTCTTGTTTTTTTTCATTTTGTTTTTTGGTCGGCACGAAGCTGAAATAAATACAAGTGAGTTTACGCCGTTAATTTACATTGATGAATCTAAATACTACGAATCGTTAATTATAAAATAAAATATTAAAATTGAATCACGACCACTTTTTACATCTTTACCTACAACATAGGTGCTGTACAAACAATTAAAATGTAATTGAATAACTCTTTATTGCATACTACAAGAAATAGTTATAACTAAAATATGAACTATTTCCATTTCAATTTTCTATTTTTCTCGACGAAACAAAACGGTCGGGACGAGTTTTACAAGTCGACGCGTAAATATATTTTTTTATGTATGACCCCATGCATAACTTTTTACGAAGTAGACCGCTTTTGAAAATCTTTTCTATATTGGGAAGGGCTTTGAAAATCTTTTCTATACTTCGAGGGTGGTCCCGAATAAATTGAAAAAAAAAAACCAAAAAAATGTATTGTAAAATATAGGGTGTCCAGCGGAAAATTTTCTACTTTAAATTGTTGTTAGTAAGGGTAAGGTTAGTGGGAGGGGTACCGTTCGATGCGCGGGGCGTGTGGATTTGTCGGTCACCATGAGTCACTGGTCGGGGGCACACCGTGCGTTCGCAGTCGAACAATATCTGAAGAGCGACGAATCACTGATTTTTTTTTACAAGCTTTATATTACTTTCACCTGTCTGTTGTCTGTCTGTCTGTCTGTCTGTCTGTCTGTCTGTAATCAAATCTTGCAAGTTTAATTTGACCCACTTCCCGATTTCAAATTGAGCTGAAAATTTGCATGCGTGTGTAAATCGGATGACAATGCAATATTTTTATGACATCGAGCTGATCTGATGATGGAGCTGGAAGGTGGCCATAGGAACTTTGTCATTAAACAACGCAACCCCATCGAGTTTGGGTTCATTTGATTCGTCTTGACGAGTACTTTATGATGCAAGATGGTAAGAATAATTAAAGCTTGTTTTTTAAAAGTATTTTTAAAATTTCACTTGTTTCTTATAGCAGACTAATCAAGCGTTTGACCGCAATCTCACCTGTTGGTAAGTGACGATGCAGTCGAAGTTGTAGCACGCTTGTTTAGTAAGAACCTATTCACTCTTGATTTGATCACGTTATAGCATTCGGGAAACACTGAGAATGGTAGCGAGTTCCATAACTTCGCCGTTCTCATAATGAAAGACGAAGCGAATCGCTTAGTCCGAGCTGCTGGTATACTCACCAGATATTGGTGGCGCAGTGCCGTTTGCCTGGACGTTCGGTAGTAAAAGGGTGATGGTGGAAGTAACCCGTGGAGTTCTGAGGAGCACTCTCCATGATGGAGCTTGTAAAAGACGCACAGGCTGGCAACTGAGCGTCGATGTGCTAGATCCTGTAATTTGATCTCAGTCAGCCTCTCATCACCAATTATTTTACGGGTTTTTCGGGTTTTTTTTTTTTTCTTTTTGCACTCATTTTAATATCCTACGAGTCAGTGATGGGCCAAGTGCGCAACTTATCTGGTCGTGGGTGCAGAGGTTTAGACAAGAAGGGACAATGGTCAACAGAGTTGCTCTAGGACCATCAACGTCAGCAGCGACGCCAGAACATGTGTCTCAAGTTTGACACGAAATTATGCGGAATCCGCGTAAATCAATAAGGAAGGTTGCAGCCTCCACGGGAATTAAAAAATCTACAGTGCACGTTATTTTTAAAAAGAAGTTAAAATTACATCCATAAAAAATGCAAATCGTGCAGGCGATATGACGAAAATGACTATCTTTTGCGAGAAACCTACGCAAGAACAATGCTCGAACCTTTCGAACAGCACGGACTCTTGGAGACATATTGTTTAGTGACAAAGCACATTTTCATGTTGATGGCTACTGGTGTCCTAACAATCCAAGAGAACGCCACCAAAAACGCTTACATAGCCCAAAAAGCCCAAAAGAAATTGCCGCTTTTGCACCAACGCTTTGCTCCCGCGTATTTGCAAATGTACGGGTCCGGCTGCAAGAAGGTCTCACCAGGAACGGGCGTCATTTAGACGATATTTTTTTTAAAAAGTAAAATCCGCATTATCACACTACATTTTGTTATATTATTTTTTTTTAAAAACCTTTACATGTTTTTTAAATCAATGTTTAACATGAAAATTTCCCGCTGGACACCCTACAATGTCTAAATAAAATGAAATAAAACACAAAAATACAGCCGGTAAAGCAGTGAAAAAAACACGATAGGTATCTAGGTAATAATGTAGCATTAGTATTAGTATAGTATTTCTATCGCATCAGATGTTCAGAGATTCTGTGAAGCCATAACAAAAACACATTTCTCTTATAAGCAAGGATAGCTGCCGTCCCCGGGGTGTATAGGATATTGATTGGAGTTTCCCACTGTTTTCAATACTTTATTACACCTTCTCAATAGGTAGGGTGACAATCAATGTTGCACTCTTAGGAAAGTTGGAAGATTAAATAATAAATAAATAATAAATTATAATAAATAAATAATTCAGGACATTTCACACAGTGCCACCTAACCCCAAGCTAAGCAACTTAATGTTTGTGTTATGGTGGTTAGGATAACGGATATAATACTTATTATATACTTTTCTTTTGTAAATACATACTTATAATAGATACACGAAGCCACTCAGACCAGAAACAAATATCTGTGGATCACACTAATATTTGTCTCATGCGGGAATCGAACCCGCAACCTTCTTGCGTTGCAGGCGGGCCCACCGAGATCGTATAAAGAGCTTTTATAAAAATAACAAAAAGCAGAACTTAGGTACCAAAATTGATTATTGCAGGCGTGATTCAGGACCTTATGGAGGACATTGAAACAGTGGATGAGATGTTTTCATAATTTAGTCGTCCTTCGAATTCGAATCGAATCGTGATACCCAAAATTTTATAGTTGCAGAAAAGATCTTGCAGGATGATCACATGTGGATTTTGGACCCAAATTTGCTTGGTGGCAAAAGGTGATATGTCTTTTTACCTGAATTCAATATTAGTCATCATTCACTGGTCAAAATCGCAGTTTACAGCAAACTAAAGAAACAGATACCTATTCAAAATCTACTCCTTTTTGTAGTGAGCTAATGTCGTATAATCTTGAATTTCACATTTTATTGCATTCCTGCGCCTATGTTCAGCTCAATCGGTCCACCCGTTTAGGCATGAAAGAGTAACAAACATATATCCAGACATCCATACATTCTTACAAACTTTCACATTTATAATATTAGTAAGATTAAGAAGCTACTCGCACACTTATTTGTAAGAATATTTAAATCTCAAATAATTGAGCTTCTATATATAATAATTCTTCTATATGATAAAATTAGCTGCGTCCAGCGGTTTTACCCACTGTTCTATAGCCTATGTGTCATTCCAGGGACTAAGCTATCTCTATATCAAATTTCTGCTCAATCGGTCCAACCGTTTAGGCGTGAAAGAGTAACAAACATACATCCAGACATCCTGACATCCAGACATCCATTCTTACAAACTTTCACGTTTATAATATAGTAAGATGTGTGATATAGTTGTTGTATTTGTAAAATTTATACATTATATGTGGATCAATAAAGTGTTTCTTATCTTATCTTAAGATGTCCTAAAACCCACAAAAATATGGTGGCACTACATAGGCTGTACATCCATTGTCTTTCGGAGATTGAGCCGAGACTTCGATGATAAACTTTTTGTTTTTCACCTTATTGTTAGTCAAGAGATGTAGCCGAGCGAATACAAGTTGAGTTTTTTCACAAACATAGGTTGAAGTCGTGGATGAAAATGCTACTGGACTTAGCTTGCTGAAAAAATGAGGCAGCCGTAGTAAGCCCAACAATACATTACGTAGGTACACATACAAGTTATATACACAAGGAAATTATTAAAACAATGAAAATCCCCACAAAAACTTGTACGTACCACAAAAATATATAGATTATTAGATAGTTTCGTCGCATCGCATAATGAGATTCGAAAATTTGTTACTATGCATTTTTGTAGATCACAGTAAAATTTAAGTGCCGCGCATACGATCCGATGAGCCGGCGTACCCGTATATATTACATTTTGTATGGTAGCCTATGTACCTACACCTACTACAGCCTGTTAATTTCTCAATTCAATTGAAGAATTCGGTTCAGATGTATTGTGGAAGCGCTCTACGACCCACTGCTTTTTTGATTTTATATGAAGTGAATTTCTATCGACTTCATTTTCGTTTTAATGAAACTATTTCTAGTATTTTTTTGTGTTCTTTTGTTGAAGTGAGAAATATGGCATGAAAACTTAATGACAACGCCCAGACTCGGTTGTAATGCTATTTTTGGAGTTTTCCAAATAGGATTTGCTACTTTTCTCCAGCGATTTAGTATTAAAGTTATTTTCTATGAATAAGTTCGAGTAAGACCTGAAAATGACTTGTTATTGGTCTAATCTTATGACTGACTTTAAAAAAAGGGATTTTTTACAATTTTAAAGTTTTTTTTTTTCACAAGTGAATCTACGCAGTGTCGTTCTTTAACACATTTTTGATAATTGAGCAAAAATATGTGATAACAACGAAGCGGGAAAAGAAAAGAAAACACAAAAAAAGAAAGATTATTCAAAAATAATAATAATAAAAAAGAATGAATACGAAAAAAATATGTAATAAAAAAATGAATAAGAAAAAAAATGAGAAGTAGTAATATATGTACATAATGATAGTTTACCCATACCGCAGTGTTTGAAGACTAAGGTCTTCAACCAATGCGTCCTACCTGTCATGACGTACGGCGCAGAAACGTGGACACTTACGGTGAGACTAGTCCATAAGTTTAAAATTGCTCAGCGAGCTATGGAGCGGGCTATGCTCGGTGTCTCTCTGAAGGATCGCATCAGAAATGAGGTGATCCGACAGAGAACCAGAGTTACCGACATAGCAGAAAGGATTAGCAAACTGAAGTGGCAATGGGCTGGTCACATTTGCCGTAGAACCGATAACCGTTGGGGTAGACGAGTTCTCGAGTGGAGACCACGTCTCGGTAAACGTAGTGTAGGGCGCCCATGGGCGAGATGGGGCGATGATATTCGGAGGGTCGCTGGGGGTGGGTGGAGAAGAAAAACCGGAGGACCGAGTTGAGTGGCATGCCATGGGGGAGGCCTATGTCCAGTAGGGATGAAAATTTCCGGAAATATTCCGAAAGTTTCAATTACTTCCATGAAACTTTCCAAATTTGACAGAAACAATGGGGAATAAACCCCAAATCAGAAATCTGATTTTTTAAATGAAAATGCTAAGTAAAGTAAAATTACTGCTGATAGGATAGTAGGCTTAGTGCCTGTCTACAATACTCAATCAAGAATTTTGACTATAAAATTAAATTTCCAACCGATATACCAAAGAAAAGAAATACGCTGTTCATTGATGGAAAAATCATACCAATTACCAAAAAAACATTGTATTTTTGTTTTACTTTGTTAAATAGACTTATTCTTGTGCATATGAAAGTATATACACGTGTCTGTATGTAAAGGGTGAAACAGTGCAATGACTGATTCACAAGTAATAACCTGGTTGCTTGGTGAGCTAATGTTAAAACAGAATTATATGAATTATGTTTATATAAGTCGGTATCAATGCCCTCTTTGGTTGTTTGTAATCTTTATAATTGTAAGTCAAAAAAAATGATGGGTTCAGCTATCATAAGTTACCAGTATCATAGTTTTCACTTTTTCTTTGTATATTTCCATCGTCAATTAAATATTCATGGCAATTACCATCATTTATTATAGTTTTGAGATAGATAAGTATAATAACAAAACAAAAATAAACCCAGAAGGCCGTAGTAGTCAAAAAAACGCATTCAAAAATTCAGTGTTAATCTGGAAATTTTGGAAAGTTTCCTGCAATGTTACCCTATATTTCCGGAAACATTGGAAGTATTCCTGGAAAGTTTCGGAAACATTCGGACATTTTCATCCCTAGTCCAGCAGTGGACGAACATAGGCTGACGATGATGATAGTTTATATTTTTCGTTACAAACTTCGTTATAAGGGTGCTGCAACAGCAATAGCAGCAGAATATTATATAAATGTCGTAATAAAAAAAATACAACGAGACGGGGAAAAAACGATTCATGCTGCGTAATTATCGCTTTGTAACACAATTTTGTCCAGTCAGTGTTAGCAAAATTCAGGCACCTGATAAGCTAGTATTTTCACTCATTATAAAAAACCTTGTTAACCCTATTCAGTGTGTGTACCGTTATCACAAAGTTTGCGGCAACATGTATATTTAGCCACATATTCTGAATTCTTCAGACTGTAAGTACGCAAACTATAATTGTAATAAAAAGACCGAAAAACTAGCGCACCTCGCTAAATAATTTATATTAGTCTTTTATGCAAATTAATTTGAATAACTATAATGTGTCTCCTTAAAAAGAATAAATCAATTTAAAAGGGAGCTTTTTATTACATTTTTCGATTTATTCTTCTAATACAATCATGATTCTTACCAACGCTTCCAGCACTTGATTTGCTTCGTCTTGTCATAATTCACAATTGTTATAAAAAATGCGTACCATCAGGCACCTGTATAGTCTTTTCACTCATTATAAAAAAAACCTTGTAAATACCCCATCCTCGTGTTTCAGTATGTCTACCGTTATCACATAGTTTGCGGCGACATGTATATTTAGCCACATATTCTGAATTCCTCAGGGCGTAGGAACGCAAACAATAATTACAATTAGCGAGGTGCGCTAATTTTGCGGTCTAATGGTTAACATACCACTGGTGACTTGGCAGGAATTAACGTTACATGGTTACAGGTACTTGTGGTACCAAAAACGACGGGTGACGGGAAAATTCGTAGTCTTAGTCAAAATAGCTTTCATTTTGTTGACGTATATGTGTATAATCTTTAGAAATATCCATTTATAAAATGTTTTATTATAAAATTTTTGATTTACTACTAATTTTTACAAAGTTTTACAAACTATAATTAAATGCCAAAAGCTCTGATCTAAAACAGTTTTCATGGGTTAAACAGTATGTAAATTTAGAATTGAATTACCGATTACCGAAATCTTAAACTATGCCTTGTTATTATTTTTTATTATGCCTATTTCCTACTTAATGAAATCTACGTAATAAAATCTATCTGTATTCCAAATTTCAACTGAATCCGTTCAGCGGTTTGGGCTTTGCGTTGACAGATCAGTCAGTCAGTCAATTAGTCACTCTTTCCTTTTATATATTTAGATAATTACATAGAAATCAGCACCTATGTGCGTTATTACACATATTTTTAAGATTTAAAGACGTTTTAATATAAGCGAACCTTTATCAAAAAAGCTAAACAACCCTGAAACGGTACCCAACATTAATTTAAAAAACAAATATGACAAAAATTTAATGAGCCCAAATTTAATAACGCTCTCACAAAATGAACGTAAAGTGAAAATGCGAGTACGCCCTTGGTAATCATTTTCTAAGGGCTGCGGCATAGAATAACTTATAGTACGACAGTACAGACATGCCACTTTGCGAAAACGTTTTAATAAACGCCTACTAATTTTAGCTTTGTAGTCTACGTGGCCCAGTGGTCCGGCTAGTAAGCCGGAGGTCCTGGGTTCAAATCTCGGTGTGGCAAAGATTTTCTCCTGGACGCTTCAGTGTTTCGGAAGGCACGTAAAACTGTGGGTCATGGCTGTTTCCTATAAGATATGTAAGAGGCAGTCGTCAGGTCATGTCCGGTCCGTGATATCCGGAGGGTCGCTGGGAGCGGTTGAAGGAGAAAGACGGAGGACTGAGTTGAGTGGCGTGCCATGGGGAGGCCTATGTCCAACAGAAAGAAAAGAAAGAAAGAAACATGTTTATTCGACGGCCCATAAAATACATTTTAAAAGACAAACAAATTACAATAATGCACTACATAGACTAAGCCGCCGAATGGGACCTGCCTCAGCGTTGTGCTGTGTGTGACAAGTGAAACACACAGCGATGGTATTCTGGCAGCCCCCATCGGTAGTGACCGTGCATAGGCTGATGATGATGAAATACAGCTATATAGGTTTCTGCTATTACCGAATTCACCTGCGTCCTCCCAAAAAGGACTTCATACTGAAAATTCAAATTCTTCAGTATCGGTTTTAGTCTCATCTGAAACCAAAGTCAAAACGGTTTTTTTACAGACTGTTCATAATGTCTGATTATGAAATTCTCTCACAACTCATGGTGAGTGAAGATCTTCCCGCGTTTCAGTGCGCCATTTTCGTTTATTTCCGTCCACACATTTGGTGACAATAACTTTCGACTCTCCAACTCACCTGCACTCACTGCTCACTTTCGCCACCTGCTCGAGAACCCAATGTGAGCCTTTGACTTAGAAGCTTTAGAGCAACCCGCCCGCGGGTTCCGTCGATGTATTTACAGATTTTACCTATCCCTCCAAGCGAGTTAAGCTGCGCTGTAGTTAAATTAATTTTGAAATGTGTTAAGATAGAAAGGGCTTGAATTTTACAGGTTTTGGGAGACGGGTGTCATTATTAACATTGAGTGTCGCTGTAATTGGAAGGTGTCATTCGTTAAAGCCTAGTAATGCACTTTACGACGTTCAACTTTATTACTGAGGGATTTATGTGAAATTACTTTTGAAGTAGGCATTATAGTTAAAATTTGTAGATTTTCTTGTTGAATATTGGGACTGCATGAACTTTTTTGGGCAATCGCAAGGAGGGTTTTAGGGATTATGTGATTATTATTTGGCAATAGAAAAATTCGCCTACTACGTTATTGCAACCGGAAAAACCTAATGTAGACTAGGTACTTGAAATTTGAAATACAAGATATACATTTTACAACGTAGGCCTCCGCTAAGAAATGATTTCTCCTCGTGGGCAAAGTCGCGAGTGTAAGCTTAAATTCCAACAGAACAGGTTCCAACAGATCAGTTCAGACTTTTCTATGTGTTTTCTATTTCTTAGAGTTTCAGGTTGCCAAATTTTCTATAAGACTTGCAATAGGACTCAACGTACGACATCTAGCCGAAAAAAATGCCACAGACTGAAATTTGAACCTAGGGCCTCCGAATTATACTGAGTTTGATATAAGAGTCACAAAAAGGAACTTACTTACTAGGTACCTATAGTGTCATAATGACAGTGACAGAAGCAGTGATGTGCAAAAATAAATCGGGAGAAGGGCACTGTGGTAAGTGAAAAATCTCGGCTCTTAACATCTTATGACTAAAAGAACTATGTAAGAAGTTCATCATTATAAAATTCTAGGTAGCACTGTACTAATTATGGGCACCGTTATCTCTTAGAGCATTCTTGCTCGTCTTCTTACTTCTTTGTATAAAAGACACTCATTTGCCAACAATTCTCACAGCAATCCCCCAAACTCGAGTGACAGTGACGGGTCATCGCACTTGACACCCCAACTATAAACCCGCTGTTTACATGTACCCGTTAACGACTTGTTTACATTAATTTACGATCACTACACGTTTATTGACCCTAATTGAATAACGAGATGGAATTACTCAACAATTATATTATGGAGATTGGTTATAGGTCATTTTGTAGAAAGCTTTCGTCTGGATTAAAGTTTTAATCGTAGTATAGGGTTAAAGTTAGTTCGATGCATTCTTCGGGCATATGTACCTAAAGACCTACTTGAATAAAATGATAATATTATATAATACTAGCTGCGCCCAGCGGTTTTACCTGCAGTACTTATTGTAGCCTATGTGCAAAATTACAGCTCTTTAGGACATAGTTTCGTCGCAAAGCCGCGGACGGACGGACGGACAAAGCGAAACTATAAAGCTTCCTTATTCACAACGGAAATCTAAAAGCATATTTCAACTTAAGAGCGAACTACCACCTACCTACAAGCAAATTTTAGTGCATTGTATCTCAGCCGTTTTTAAATTAATAATATATATTATGGGTGAATTGTTTCATAATAAATTATTTGATATACATTTTTCTATTTGCAATAGTCCAATTGAAAACTTAGATAGTATTATGTTATTATCTTCATACATTTCAATGTTATATGTATGGCACCTTTAGTTCACACATGAAAACTATAAACTCGAAAGGCTGAGTAAGACAATGTATGTATCTATTATTCATGCCCTGAATTACCTAACCTTTACGGCGGTGAGTGGTACTTACGTTAAAGTACGGGACATCAGGGATCTCAGTACTGAGCTTTATGACACTAGATAGGTATTATTACATGAGTGGTACTTATAGGTTAGTCTACTTAGTGTAAATATTCGCGGGTAGTGTCAAAATTTCAAATTGTACTTTATGAGAATTTGACACTGCCGCCAACTTTCCGGTTGGAGACATGCTACATAACACTTTATTATACCTCTAAAATGTTCCAGCAAGTTATAAGCAGTGACGTCATGATCCTCCTCTAAGCAACTCCAGTTTAGGGATTGCAATCCGGAAAACGGATCCGGTAATCCGGCCGGATCCGGCACATTTAACGGTTACCGGATCCGGTACAAATATACCGGATCCGGAGACCGGATCCGGTGCTAGTAGTTTGTGGCAAAATAATATAGCTGTTGTATGCGTAGGACTTTAAATGCGTGTGGTATTCATGCGTGCGAGTCTTTCGTCACCGAGAGTAAGGTATAACTATTGTATCTTTAAATACTACATAATAATTAATATTGTTACCTACTTATAAATAAATCTGTGAAAGTGAAATCTAGAAAGACTGAGTTACTCGTTGCTTCGTAAAATTATAAGTATTACCTACTCTACTTCGTCATCATCATCCACCGCCCTCTACATCCCACTACTGGGAATAGACCTTCCTCAGGTTATGCCAGTCAACCCTGTCCTGTGCCAATCTGGTCCATGTGCGACCCGCCAATTCTACCAAATCGTCCATCCATCTGGCTGCTGGACGACCGACACTGCGTTTGCCTGTCCTTGGTCACCATTCAGTCAACATCTTACTCCACCTGTCGTCACCTCGCCTAGCCAGGTGACCTGCCCAACTCCATTTGAGTCCCATTACTCTCGTTCCGGCATCTTGAACTTTTGTTCTTCGCCTAATTTCGATGTTTGGAACTTGATCTTGAAGTTTGATGTCAAGCATGGCGCGCTCCATGGCTCTCTGTGCTACCTTGATGCGGTAGACAGCCTCATGTGTTAGCGTCCATGTCTCGGCGGCGTATGTCATGGTGGGCAGGATGCACTGAAGGCTATCGTCAAACGATATGTAAAACACATTATTTGCTTAAACCTCCTCAATGTATATTGAAGTTGTCATCAATCGTAGTGGGTGAGAATTAGCCAATAGGCCCTCTGATTGTAAAGCCTGGTTTTCAGACACTGAGGAATTCGACGTGACCAATTCAGAATGTCGTCTAATTCTACACTACCTACTAAATTTTAATTGTTCTGAATGAAAATATGTTTTTATCTATTTGTCTTAACGGTCTTAACATTGGTTAGGCAATAAAGTCGATTTTAACTACCTTCATCTTACTAATATTATAAACGTGAAAGTTTGTAAGAATGGGTGTCTGGATGTATGTTTGTTACTCATTTACGTCTAAATGAGTGGACCGATTGGTCTGAAATTTTATATAGCTTAGACCCTGGAACAACACATAGGTTACAGTACAGCGGGTGAAACCGCTGGGCGCAGCTAGTATTACGTAATATGAGAGTAGTGACTTGATTAAATCACTTATTGTAGTAAAAAGCAAAAATCATCCTGATTTGATCAATCCGGCCGGATCCGGTCGGATCCGGCCGGATTGACGGAAATCCGGCCGGATCCGGCCGGATTGAAAATGACACCGGATTGCAATCCCTACTCCAGTTGTATGTTGTTATTTTTTTTAATAAATTACAAATTTAATTAAAAATAGCTTAATTTAAAAATAGCGACTTTAGATTGCTATCTTGTAACAACTTACAATAGGCTTTTTTGTGTGTCCAGTAAGACAATGTTATCTATTATATTCATGCCCTGAAATACTTAACCTTTACGGCGGTGAGTGGTACTTACGTTAAAGTACGGGACATCAGGGGTCTCAGTACTGAGCTTTATGATACTAGATAGGCACTATGACACGTACTGCTAAACCTGTATATTATGTTAAGGAACTTTTGCATGAGATGCCAATGGAATCATCATCAGCCTTCAATTGCGCACTGCTGGGTATAGGTCTCCCTTTGATTATGCCATTCTGGTACTATTACAGGTACTGCTAAACGAGTATATTGTATAATTTGTTAAGGTACTATTGCATGAGACGCCAATAGAATCATGTAGCATCCGAAGCCCAGTGGTCGTTGGTACGGCTTGTAAGCCGGAGGTCCTGGTTTCAAATCTCAGTGTGGCAAAGATTTTCGTCTGGATGATAGAGTGTTTTGGAAGGCACGTAAAACTGTGGGTTCCGGCTGTTTCCTATAAATAAATAATAAATAAATATTTCAGGACAATACACACAGCGCCACCTAACCCCATACTAAGCAACTTAATGCTTGTGTTATGGTGGTTAGGATAACGGATATAATACTTATATACTTTTCTTTTGTAAATACATACTTATAATACATATTGAAAGCCACCCAGACCAGAAACAAATACCTGTGGATCACACAAATATTTGCCTCATGCGGGAATCGAACCCGCAACCTTCTGCGTTGCAGGCAGGTATTAGCCCACCGCGCCACAGAGGTCGTCATAAGATGTGTGTGTGTGTGTGTGTGCGTGCGTACGTTTCTGCGTGCCTTGTTTCTCGTAGTTTGTTACCTCTTCATGCCTTGATCCGATTAAGCTGAAATTTGGTAGATATATTAATTGCACAACAGGTAAAACTGGGCTTAGTACTTATAAAATCAATTTCAATTATAATTTTAATTCAAATGACATGAAATTATTGCAATTATTATTTTTTTTCTATATTATTTATTCATTTCATTTACTCCCGTAATATTGACTTATTATTATATTCTATAGGATTGCTGAAATAATGTTTAATGTTGAATAAATATTAATATCTAATGTACATAGATAAGACTGCATGATCGCACACAACAAGCGCCCTAGCAGGGTTTGTGGAGGACTAAGTGACCTAATTAAGACCTAATTTTGTACCTACATGTGTTGTTGAATAAATAAAATAAATAAATAAATAAAAATTTGAAACAAACAATGCTTACCAGATATTCCACCCTAGAATTAAGTCCAATACCTGCATTATAAATCAATGCTCGCCAGTAATTTAAAGTCAGGGTACAGTTAGCCAGTAATTAAATACCGTTACAAACTTGTGTCGCCACAACATAAATTACAATTTGCGTTACACATAAAGCTTCTAAGCTACGAGCTAACAATACCTAGGGTTGGGGTGACCATGCGAACATATTTTTTGTATACTCGCGTGTTGTATTCGGGGTTAACGAAAGCAGCTGGCAACTTCACTAGATTGTCAAATTGCACTTGTTTAGTGCACGTAACGTAGGTCCGTACTAAAATCATATTAGACTAGTCATCATATTAGTTATTCCAGGGTCTAGGCTATCTCTATACCAAATTTCATTTCAATCGGTCCACCCGTTTATGCGTGAAAGAATAACAAACATACATCCAGAATCCAGACATCCATTCTTACAAACTGTCGCGTTTATAATACATATTGGTAAGATATTTATTATTCCTTTCCTACTTGGTTACCTGGTAAAGACCGCTATTAGCGATATGACCGATAATTGTAACATGTTTTAATATCAAATGTAAATTTTTAAAAAAAGCCGCATCGTCGCTTAAGATCAGGCGAGATCGTGGTCAAAGAATAATAATAAATAAACCATTTAGGAATCACTAAAACATGCGAATTATCAAAAAAAATTCATTTAACATACTAACAGAACTGTTAAAAGGTTTTTTTCATATTTATTTTAAATTTGACATGTGACATTAAAGCGCCGAGACGCTTTTACATACATTCATCATGAATTTGCCTTTATGTCTGTTTTTCCCTCAAGTCCTGTTATTTCCTCAAACGATGGAGCCTCTAATCAGGTCTTCCTGTGACCTATATTCTAGAAGTGTTTGTCTTGAGGCGAGGTGCAGGAAATTGCAAAAAATACTGCAGACTTGTCAGAACTAACTCGGACTCTTGAATCTCTTGTAATTAAAAAAATAAACGCTATTTTCTCCGCTTCATCTTCATTTACTTCGCTGCTTCTGTTATGAAATGATTCAATAAAGAACTATTTTGTTATACGATTTTTAAAACTATCGCGAGTGTTTTTTTTTATGTAATAGGTGACAAACAAGCAGACGGCCCACCTGATGATGAGTGGCTACCGTCGCCTATGCAATGCAATACCAGGGGTACCGCTGGTACGTTGCCTACCTTTCAAGACTCTATTCACTTGCCTTTTGAAGAGTCCCATGTTAAAACTCATCGAAAATACCGCGGGCGGAAGCTCATTCCACATTTTGGAGGTGTACGACAAGAAGGAGCGAGTGAATCGCACAGTGCGAGAATGCCAGGCATCAATAATGTGTCTCCATAACTAAAACAACAAAAACGGCACAACTCACATCTTCTCACAAGAGTGAGTGAGCTTTGGGTTCTGCAGGCGTGAACACCTGATGAAGGACATCGTAATTGTCTGAAACCGTGGTTGAGATATTCTAGACAATATTAGACGTGAGTTGTGCCGTTTTTGTTGTTTTAGTAACTTTTTTATTTTTTTACTAGCTGCGTCCAGCGGTTTTACCCGCAGTACTTATGTAGCCTATGTGTTATTCCAGGGTCTAAGCTATCTCTATACAAATTTCAGCTCAATCGGTCCACCCGTTTAGTCGTGAAAGAGTAACAAACACACATCCAGACATCCATTCTTACAAACTTTCACGTTTATAATATTAGTAAGATTGTGTATTGGGCTTTTATATATTTGTATTACTGTGACATTACTTATGAATGACCCTACATTTTATTCTATAGATAATAGAAAGAAGAAAGTCAATATACGTTCAGTGACTTGAGAGTTTAGTCAGTGAATCAGTCAGTCACGATTTCCTTCAATACAAACAAGAATCAGCCTTTGACTCAGTCTATTTGTAGAATGACGTACCTGCTTTGTAGACCTTTTTATCTAAGGCTCAATTGGCCGCCAGGAAGCTGGGTATTCTGGCAAAGGTGAGGCAATACTTCACACCGGGACAGCTGCTAATGCTGTACCAAGCACAAGTCCGATTGTGTATGGAGTACTGTTCTCATATTTGGGATGGTACTGCCAAATACCAGCTTCAGACACTGGAGTCAATTGAGAGACGTGCCAAAAAGCTAATAGGTGACCAAAAGCTTACAGAATCTCGGGTGCAGAGCCTTGAACATCGTAGAATGGTCGCTTCGCTATCGGTCTTCTACAGGATTCATTTTGGAGAGTGTGCGCAGGAATTACACGAACTAATTCCTCCATGCCCATTCTATCGACGGACGTCACGGCAGACGGCAATGCGGCATCCCTACTTAGTGGCGCTACCAACAGCCCGCACCAAGCGTTTTGCTTCGTCGTTTCTAATGAGAACTGGTCGCATTTGGAACACTTTGCCGTCATCTGTGTTTCCCGAGCGGTACAACTTGGGTATCTTCAAGGCACGAGTGAATAGGTACCTTTCTAGGCGTCATACGTGATCCATCGTCGACCGCATTTTCACTTTCCATCAGGTGGGATGTGGTCAAACGTAGGCCTATTTAGTATAAAAAAAACCCTGACTAGTCCATCTAAAGAATAATGGTGTACTTTGATTTGAATCGATTTTTAATCGGTCAGATCACTAGTAAAAAATGGTATTAATTCCGTTATCAGTTATCAGAGATCGTTAAGTAATCCAACCCAGCTTAATATCAATCACCATTAAGAACCCCCTCCCCCTCACCCCTCCAGTAAAGACCAGACGTTCATCTGCCCTTGGACATCGAATATCAGTTTACATTGACTACGACTTATCTATAAATGCAGTACGTAAGTTAACAGTTCAGAATATTGGTCGTAGGTCAAGTTCATACAGCATTTTTTTAGGCTTAGGCAAAGCGATAAATTCGGGCTAATGCTATAAAAAATATACTAGGGTGACAGTCGTTGTGGAAAAACGAATGATAACTACTGCAATCTCAGTACATTTTTTTTTTAATTTGCCTCACACGAATGGTACTTGTCTAGCACGGCGTCACTTAGAATTTGGGCTAAGTCTAGCACTCTAACTAGACACCGCCCATCCTATCACAACAGGTCATTTCTGGCCGCAGTAATATACTAAGCCACAAAAAGTTAATAAACAATAATTACCAAATTTCCTTCCAGCCAGGTTGTCTGTAAGAGATTGCTTTATGCGATAAGACCACCAATTGTTGACCTTAAATTTTTAAGTTTGTGTTATATTTATATAACTATTTTTTGTAACTTAGTATGCAATAAAGTGTAATTCAATTCTATTCTAGTACACACATACTTAAAGTAATGCCACGTTTTGTTGGAAGTTGTTCTACTGTCACAACGTAGACACAAAACTCGAGGGAGGGCCGGATCAAGTTACGACAATGTTTGTGTCATTAAGCTTATTATTGTCTAGATATTGGTCTACTAATTAATCATTGCATCATTATTAACTGTGCTCATTATTATAGGGCTAATTGTGAAGTCTAGCCGTGGATTAAAAACTGAAGATGTGACATCAAGTTGTTTTTTTTCACAAAATATGAGCTAAAATATATGGCAAGTGGTTCCGTATCTTACCTAACTTATCATTATGAAATTTTAATTATGAACGTTTTTCCAGTTCAGTTTTTTTCAATGAAAAGTTAAAGCGTTTTGCAGTGTGTAAGCTGTTTACGTAGGTACCAATTTCCAACTCTAATCTATCGATACGTATACATATGTAGATAGAACCACTCAGATAGGCACGTTTTTTAAACGACTAGTTGTGCCCTCCCGCTGCAAAGTTTATGTGGTATTCCAGGAGCTAATCTAACAAAGTCCAGCCATTTAGGTGTAAATTGAAAGAATTAAACACACATCCCCTCACATTTAACTTTCAAATTTATAATATCTCTAGATAGAATGACGTACTGAGTGAGAAACAAAATACCTAAACGTTTTTCAAACGCATATTATAGTTTACAAAACAAACGACTAAACTCACGGATATAAAATGGTCGAAGCTAGGCTCGACCCTGGGTTTCGGACAATAACGATGTCCTTCATCAGGAGCTCACGCTTTGAACCCAAGGTCAAGCCTAGCTTCGATCATTATATCCGTGAGTTTAAGTCGTTTGTTTACATTGTCAATAAAGTAAACTATAGTTAATACCTAGCTCACTTATTGACATTTTTGACTGTTTTGTCGACCCCTGCTAGGTCTAATTATGTAGTGCACGGTTATGACCACTGACCATAATAAACAGTAAATTAAGAAGGGACTTTACAATGGCGCCATGGCAACTAGACTTGAAAGTAATTCCTATGGGTCAACGCACATGAAGAGTGGAAGCGGCATTGACTCGAATGCGCATTATATAATTATTTATAAGTTTGAATAGGTAATTGCAACAAATTCGCTTAAAATTATGTTTTCTTTTCTATGTCAGGAAAACTTAACTAAGTGAAAAGTCTAGGACTGCTTTCATGTGACATTACAAGTGAATAATTTGGTAGTTTTAATGTTTAGTTTTAGTTTTTCTTAACTGTCCTTGATATTGTCTGCACTCCTCCATTATCCATGTAAATTTTCTCCAGGAACAGGTCAACTGGTAGAAAATGCTACTTTAGCATTAAGTTAGTCCTAGCGTTGTGCTGAATAATAAAATAAAAAAATAAAATAATTTGTTTAGTAATACCTTTCGTCTGTTTTTTTTTGTAATATAATTATTATATAAAAGTTTAAGTTACTCGCACACCTCATTCGATGCAGTTTGTGCCAATAATTGTAATAATAGCATGTATTATTTAGAAAAATGTGTGTAATTTTCAGTGTTAAGTTGTACAATATGTTAGGATGCTTTAAATAAATAAATTACAACGATGTAACCCGCGCCCGCAACCGCGTCTCGGCAAACGTAGTGTAGGGCATCCCTGGGCGAGATGTGACGATGATATCCGGAGGGTCGCTGGGAGTTGTTGGAGGAGAAAGACGGAGGACCGAGTTGAGTGGCGTGCCATGGGGGAGGTCTATGTCCAGCAGTGGACGAACATAGGCTGATGATGATGATGAATGATGAACGTTGTAAAACTAGGTCTAGGTGCACTGCAAGATCTTTATGTTATTCAAAAGTCATAAAATGTAACGACTTAAGACTGTCCATTAATTTCACTAGCTACAGTGCCCTCCAACGAAACCACAGTAACGTTGCACATCACTGCTCAGGCGGCAGAATGACTGGCATTGTTGGGGTACCCACTTAGTCTACGATAATAAGTACCTAATTGTTAAAACCCCGTAATATGTAAACAATAAACAGCCTGTAAAAAGTTAGTACTAACTACAATTTTACATGTCCCTGGCGGTCTACAAGCTTTCTAAATTCTCTAGACATAGACTTCGTAGGCGTGCGTAGGACTTTACTTATGTTACACAGGATTTATTTAACGATCCTGGGCCCACAACCTGTTTTAAATACTAATATGCGTAGATATCACTAATACGGTATTTTGGATAGTTGTGCTGAAAATTATCGCTTACCAGCCAAGTTATTTTACTGCTTGTGCATCTATGATTAAAATGCTATGTGTTTTTTTTACTTCATCAACTATCACTACATAGTCTAAATATAAAAAAGGAAAGAGTGACTGACTGACTGATCTATCCACACAGCCCAAACCGCTGGACGGATTGGGTTGAAATTTGGAACACAGATAGGTTTTATGACGTAGACCTCCGCTAAGAAAGGGTTTCGCCATGCGGGCAAAGCCGCGAGCATAAGTTAGTATAAAATAAAGTTGCTTCCCACGTTTGTCTGTCCCTATGTATGCTTATATGTTTAAAACTACGCAACGGATTTTGATGCGGTTTTCATTAATGAATAGAATGATACAAGAGGAAGGTTTATATTATATAATTCATGCATAATATAGTAGAGCAACAGTGATAGTTTCCTATTAAGCGCGACGATGTGCGCGCGGGTCCACTAGTGAAATATTATAATCTTCTCCAAATCTGTAATACTCTAAGCAAAAGCGGTTTAGGCGTGATTGAGATAAAAACCAATATGTGTTCTATTAGGTTTCCGTATTCTACACACCGAGTTTCATCGCAATCGGTTCAGTAGTTTGAGCGTGAAATTTAGCCACAGACATACACTCCCAAACTTTCACTTTTATAGTATGAGAACGATACGAGTAGGTACCTATTTCCTTATACATAGTTTTTTTTTCATCCAAATTATGAAAGACTAGCTTATGCTCGCGGCTTTGCCCGCAAGGCAAAATCCTTTCTTAGCGGAAGTCTACGTCATAAAACCTATATATGTTCCAAATTTCAATCCAATCCGTCTAGCTGTTTAGGCTGTGCCTTGATAGATCACTCAGTCACTCTTTCCTTTTATATATTTAGAAGAAGAAGATAAAATATTGCTATATTTAGAATTTAGGGTGATAAATCAACATCGAGCTATGCTGCGCTGTACTGCGCTGTGCTATGTTTGGTCAACTCGCTCGTCTAATATTTTAATGAGGATATAAACAAACCATGCTGTGCTGCGCTGTGTGAGGCTACGCTCTGTTTAAAAACGCAGCAGTCTCGAGCGAGGCGCGCTACCCGCCGTGCTGAGCCGCGCTGTGCCGAACTGTGCTATGTTTTTTATGGAGCTCTGCCACATAAAATATCCATATCCGCTTCTTCTTCACTTTCATTTTCATCGGATTCAACTATGTCGTTATGTATACGTATTTTTTTAAAATAAAGTCATTTTTGACGAGATAAACAACTACACGAGCTGCTGATTACTTTTAATACTGAGCTAAGCAAAGCGCAGCACAGCTTGATGTTGATTGTTAAAAAAACGTAGCTTAAGAAACACAGCACAGCACAGCGCAGCACAGCGCAGCATAGCTCGATGTTGATTTGTCACCCTTAAACGGGGGGATGTGCATGCAAATCTTCATTTAGCTGAAGTTACAGCCAATAACTTAACAAATAGAAGCTGGGAAGCATTAATTTAAATGTCACTAGGGAAATTACGTAATAATTGCTCCTGCAATACGATTGTGATAACTCTTAATGTAACACCACAAAATATACAGCAAAAAATCTATATTATTAAGAATCTATATTAGGTATATACTTTTTTTGTTTAAGGAACTTATGCATGCTTTTTTATTTTTTCTTTGATGTTTTTTACTATTTGTCGCTGTATTTTTATGTATGTCAATAAATTAATTTTTTACTTTACTTTTTACTTTAAAAAACTGTGACTCAATCTAAGTTTTAGTCTTATCAAAATTAGTATTGTAATTAGTAAGTTTTAGTTTTATCACTAATATTATTTAGATAAGACAATAGTAGGTGAAAATTGGGGGTTCTGCCTCAAATCCGTAATGATGATCTATTCACTCCGACAGGTTGAATAGATGATCTGTTCACTTTGGTAGTGAACAGATCATCTGGTCACGTCATCTATTCGGTTCACGACATCGGATCCCGAAGTGAATAGATCATCTGCTATTCAACCAGATTGTCCAAACTGGTCCTTCAAACCGTGTGTAGCAGATCATCTATTCAACCAGATTGCCAGATTGGAAGTTCTGCCTCAAATCTGTAATGATGATCTATTCACTCCGACAGGTTGAATAGATGATCTGTTCACTTTGGTAGTGAACATATCATCTGGTCACGTCATCTATTCGGTTCACGTCATCGGATCCCGAAGTGAACAGATCATCTATTCAACCAGTCGAAGTGAATAGATCATCTGCTATTCAACCAGATTGTCCAAACTGGTCCTTCAAACCGTGTGTAGCGAATAGATCATCTATTCAACCAGATAGTCGGTGTGAACAGATCATCTATTCAACCAGTCGAAGTGAATAGATCATCTAGTTTATAACTATTCGGTTCAGGTCATCAAATCATGAACAGTAACATATTAGCTGGGTTTAATCAAACTGTTTAATGCCTGCAAATATCTATTTCTCTCTATCAACAACCGTTTGATCGATTGTTTAGATTAATTTATTAAACTAAGTAGGTACTAATAGGGATAGATATAAATAAAACACATAGTTTAAAGATCAAATACAATTTTATTATCGGTACACCATTTATTTAAACATGTTACATTTTTCAAAGCACAAATATTCGTATGATAAATACAGGAATATATATCATTACATTCGTCGTATAAATTATATAAAGTAAAGAAATTAGGACACTCTAAGTTTTCTAAGTTTATAACATTATAATTAAAAAACATTTCTTTAACCCATTTTGTTTTTTCTTCACCCTTTACATAAATACGTTTATTAAACAACAGGGGCGAAATTAAATATTTATAATTTGAAAAATTTACAAATCCCGTCTTCCAATATATATTTCTATTTCTCTCAATCCAGTCAACTTGTCTCCTTTCTTTTGTAGTTAAATCGTAAAACGGACAAGGTGGTCGTATTAAAAAACTTTGTAGTCCTTTATTATTCAAAATAGCTATTTCTTTGGGTATAAACTCATTTGATTCGGTTTTAAAACCCTGCACATCGAGTATTAAGTTCATGATATCTTGCGAACAGTACTGCTGAGAGGTTTATATTCTATAATACGGTCGTTGATAATGATACAATAGGCACTCGTTTGGTCAGGAAAATCTTTATCACTTTCTATTTCTAGTCTGACATCAACCGGACCAGATTTTAATGTTTCATTTTGTCTTGAGCAGTCAATTACACACAAAGGTGCTTTTTCTTTAAAGTCTGTAATATTAAGCAACGGGTCGACTGGAGTATTGTAGTAAGACTGACGGAATCTGATGTACATTTCGTATAATATATGATATTTATCGTCATCAAAATTGAGTTTAAGTGAATCATATGGATATGTTTGTGAATTCAAAAATAATGTAACGTTAGTTAAATTACAATGATCAAATAGGGAGTCATTTTCATCCTTCAAATTTTTCTTAGCTGTTTGAAGACCAAATATAACATATCTAGGTTTCTCGAGTTGAGAGGCAGTCTTAATCGACCATGAATGCTTATTTGTTTTAGGTAATAGTGGGTATTCATATGTATCCCAATTCCGAAATGCTATTTGTATAGGTTTATCTTTCTCCAATTGTTTTAAGAGCAGTAATCTTTCACGATCAGACACTTTAATATGAGGTACGCGCCACTGAATTCTGTTAATTTTTACTGACACTTGATCATTCTTATCAAGTATGAGAGCTGCGAGATTAGATTTACATCGTGTTAAAATTAATTCATGCTTGCAGTTTAATATGATTTTGTTGTAATCTTCAGCAAACCCGAATAGCTTGCTTAGTGGTAATATTACATTAATAATTCCATTCTTAGATGTTGTTCCATTTAAATTCCAGCCCCATAAAGCAGCTCGCTTGCTCTCTCCTTCATTCATCGAAACGTAAGATTTCATTGTAGAAGTAATACCAACATGTCTAATACGATCAATTTCAACTCCATTTATCTCATATCTAATATCGTTAAAAAGAAATGGTATAGGATTATTGTTAAATTGACACTCCTTTTTTACAACTACTTTTCCAGTAGGATCCTTAGAAGATATTTGTATACATCCTTCTATGTAAATAGAACTGGCTGAAGGTAGTAAATATATGTCTTGTTGATTAATCGGTATTCGTATTTCATCATTTTCTTTGAAGCTATTAGTGTACGGAGAATAGGAATGTACTTCATAACCTTCAATAGAGTTGTCAAAATGCGGTGCTTCGTTAATTTGCAAGATACTCATAGCTGAAATCCTAAATTTCTTAAAAACTCTTTATTAATCTCACTGAGTGCTGGTACAACACGTGTGTGTTTATTGAAGTTACGATTTGAACTATGAACTTTTTCCGGCTTACTACCACTTTTCTTACTTTTTTTAATATTGAAATCGATCATATTTAGCAAGTAAATTATTTGTCAGACAAATAAAATCTGGTTATTTATTCAAAGTATAAACGTAAACTGATCTATTACGTTTCGATCTTACAATTTATTTAAAACATCTAAAGCATACAACTTTCAAGAAATTTAAGACATAAATGACCGCAGTTATATGGATGGCTGCCTTGATAATTATTATAGTTATACTGAATACAGTCCCCCACATATTTGATAAACTCTGTTGGTGGTTTTAGATCACCATAACTGTCAAAGTATTCAATGTAATCATTTTTCTTAACATATGCTACCCAATGTGTACCTTGATTTTTAGAGTTATCCAAATTAATAATACCACATTCTATTTTGCGAGGACGTATAGGTAATTGATCTCTCATGAACACTCCTCGAAAATATGGGATATAGTTTTTTGAATATTTCATTATATCAATATTGGTAAGAGGACGATTAGGTAGCCGCTTATTTAGTTTTTTGTCGAAGCGTAAATACCTAAACCACCTTTGTACGGTTTGAGCTCTAATCCTTTGCCTAGGCATACTGGCTCAAAATTCTGATTAAGACTTCTCATCTCATTCCATGTTTTTTGTGCCGCCTGAAATGTTTTAACCATTTGTGCTATAGCTGATGTTTTATTAACTAGAGCACCAGCAGCAGATAGCCCCGTGATTATTGGTATTAATGGTAAGAATCCTCCTGTTTTTGGTAGTGGTATCACACGTGGAATTTTCACATCAGAATCGGATACAATATCTTTAATAGCAGCAATAGCTAAATCGATAGCCAACTTTTTACATTTTGGTTTTGCTTTAAAAATATTTCTTTTTGCAGCAGCAACGACTTTCTTAAAAGTTTTCTTAAGTCCTGATCCATTTGAAACTTTCGCTAGCATTGCATTTTTAACTATTTTTGCCGCTAGTTTTTCTCCTGCACTTGCTTTGCGGGATAATGCTCTTTTGTTAGCCATTTTCATTAAAATTCGATCTGCTTCGTGTCTGGATTTCAAGTTCTCTGTGTTCGTATATGTAATATCGTGTTGTTTACAATACTCATCAAGTTGATTAACACCTTTATCTCCTCTAATAAGTCTCTCCTGCAGTCTTGTTCCTGGCCCACAGTAATTATAGCCCGGGAGATGTAATTCAAACGGTAAATGATTTAAAATACTATTGACAAGACCTTTCCCTTCCATGCATGGGCGATTAATGACAAAAAAATATCTTAGCCTATAATATATTAGTGTTGCTTATCCAACTGTTTTCCTGAGACGGTAATCCTAACCATTTAACAAAAACCTTATTTCCTTTTTTCTTAAGAACTTTTTCAACTAAATATATGTCTGGATTTTTTGTTTTTTGAAGCTCTTGAGCATAAAACGATCCAAGTATTTTATTTTTCCTTGAATCTTGTAATATATCGTCGGCTTAATAATCAAAGTTCGTAACTCCATCAGGGTAAATTTTGCAGTAGCAGGTAAAAACTGATTATTTTTTTTTTGTTAAAAAAGTTATTAATGTAATAATGTAAGTTTATCTAAAATTGTCTAAGAAATCTATTTTTACGTTTAGTTTTTAAATAAAATTAATTTTCTAAGGTAAAAATGGATTTACGAACTTTTCTATATAACTATTTTGAGCGCTACGTGATAAAAAAGGAGTTAAGTTTTTTTATGTTGAATAAAATTGCAGTTTATTGTAGAAATATCTTTTCTACCTACCTATTACTTGATTTGGGCAAATAAAACATAAGATATTACAAAAATAGAAACATTATTTATTAGGAATCTACTTACATTACTCAAACTTAGTTTTTTTTTTAAACTTAAAGTTGTTAGGTAAGTAGGAATGTACTTAAAACAACAGAACCATTATAAAATAAAAAAAAATCAAATAAAATTCTTAGAAACATGTAACCCATTCACAAAAAATTAAAACAAAATGTTATATAATTTGTTTTACTACTTAACTTCTACTAGGAACATTCAAATCAATAGTCATTATACAACACTTATCAAAACTCATTGTACTAGCAATTAGGCAATTATTTATTTAAGGCACTAGAGTCAGTCTGAAACATTACTTTTCATAATTCTTAGCATAAAAATTGAGATCACTCTTAACTTCTGAAATGTACTTACAAATATTAGAACTGGTAACTTAGACTAAATAAACTTTATAAGAAGGTAACTCGTTGCATGTACATAATATAAAGTATTAAAAATTTAGCCAAAATCTACAAAAAAAAAATCTTCTAAAAAATAGGGGTGTGCTGACATTTTAAAAGTGAGGTAATTCATCATAATATTTATGATAATCTTTCTCCATACTACTCTTCAGAGCCTGCAGATCCATGTATTTATCCTTTTTAATTTTCAGCCTTGATGAGTAGAGCTGAGGTATGTCATCCCATGGAATAAAGGATATTTTCTTCATTCTAACGGGAAACTCTTCCCAGACTGTGTTTGAATGTCTCAGTTTGTACACAATCTTTCCTTCGGGTACATACTTCAGAGCCCTCAGATTAGTCACTGTAGGATCACCTGCCTTTTTACCAGGTCTAATTGACTTGTAGAAAGATAATGCATGTTCAATGTCCTTAAAGAAGTCATGATAAAGATATTGGACTACATAGGGTTGTTTCTTGCAGGCAATTTTCGCTAGATAGGCATAATCTGCGGGGACGTTTATCTTTCTGTGTCTTATTGCCCTTTCTATAACGGAGTGCATGCTGTCGCATTCCATCTGCGTGTGTCCTTTTTCAAGATACTTCTGAATCACAGTTATCTTGTTCTGCATGCTGAAATTCAATAAGGCATTAGCCAAAACAGAATTTCTGTTTTGGTATGTACATCCGTCACTATAAAGAATCAATTCTTGGCCATCACGTAAGGGGTGTTCGCTCATAAACTTTTGAAGTGCTGTAACAATTGTAGTAGAAAATTCATTGCTTGTAAGTTTTCCTTCACTCTCATTCCAAATGTAGCAATAGCCTTTGTTCCTTTTAACGTCATACATGGTGAAATTGTGTACTATCAGTTTTGTTCTATAGTAAAGAGCGGACACATTTGACCGTGGGCATAAAAGTACCGATTGCAAATCCATAGTGAGCACTTCATTGTTTGAAGCAGTGTCTTTCTCCAGTTCTTTTCGTGCTTCCTTCTTCTTTTCATCGTGTATCCTAAAATCTGATTCCGTAACATTGCCAGTTTTGAATGATTCGCAGGTCTCACACAAGTCCTTTTTTGGTCGGAACAATGACAAGTTTAGCTCATCAAATACCTTATGGAAACTTGCAATGCTCAAAGGCTTGGATTTTTCGAGTTTACAGAAGTCGTCTTTGTATGCTTTATACAGCTGCGATTTTGATGTCCAAAGAGGCTCCAAATACAATTTAGACGAGTCTTTTCGGCAATAGTGAGATTCTAGTTTTGGTAGGGACTCAAAAAACTTTCTTAATTGTTCCTTTGGTTTAGATTTCAGACTATTCTTTGGTATTGGTGTATTTGCAGGCGTAGCGCCGCGAATTATCCATTTCTTGATTGCCCATTCTCCAAGACACAGACTGTTTAAGAACATTTTTCTGCACACACGATATCTATTTCCTTTACTATCTGAGAGGTATAATTCTACCGAATTTTCTCGTCTTGATGACGTCCCAGCACATCTTTCTCTTTGTTTGGGTTTACATATAGACAACATTTTGATATAAACTTTCTTTTCTTTCCAACTCATATTCCAGAATTTTTCGAATCCTCTTCGTCGTTCTTCCTCTGATATTTTGTCACATTGTAGCTTTGTGTTACCTTTTAGACTCAGTTTACAGTTGCACCTTTCCTTCATATTTCTTTTTGTCTTAGGCTCAATAAATATCCATTTATTGTCTATCTTTTTCTTCCCTAGATATACTTCGCCCTTTTCTCTTTGTTTCTTGTTTTTATTCACGCTCCAATCTTCTGGTTGACTCTTTTTGTGCCTTTTCTTTGAGGGTAAATCAACTATATTGTCTTTATGATTAGTTTCATTGTCCTGTCCTACAATAATATGTTTGCTAGATACAGCAGATGATGGTCTGATGTTATCTGGCTGTTCAATGATGATTTTAATTTCGTCCTCAGTTGTGTGGAAAATTGACTCGTTTATTAATGCCTCTTGTGGATCGTAAATAATATCTGGTCGCAAGCTAAAGTCGGCTATTTCGCTTGTTGGAGTTATTTGTACAGAGTCCGCCAAAATCGAAACGCTACTTGTAGATAATTTTCGGAGAGATCCATCGTTGGATATAATAATATTCGCCGGAGTACCACTAATACTATTACTTGTATTTTCATCGTTCTCAAGTACTAGTGAAGAATCTTCCTGTATTATGTAAGAGCCAGGCTTGATTTCTAGATGATTCTGCGTAAACTCTCCTGTTTCGCTATAATCAACATTTTGAAGAATTCTTAATGCACGAGGATTTTTAAACATGTCGAACACTTAAAGGAAGTAGTCTGAAATAAAAATCAAAAACACCATTAAAAATTAAATGCCTGGTTACACACATAATGCAAAATAAAACCCCGTAACTCCATAGACGTTGAGCGTAACATAGCTAATGAAGACAAAATAAAACGTCCTAACTCCACTAAAATCTTTTGAGTCTTATTAATCAAATTTTCGTGGATATTTCTAGTTTAAGCAAACGTAAATAACGTTTTTAATCATCAATACAATTAACTACATTAGTAATAATACAATAATTAAGGATTCACTTACTGTTTTGGCAAAAAGTGCGCGCGTCCTCCTCCTACCGTTGCCAAAGCCGCACTGTCTAAGGAGATACGCACTTTGCGCGGCGAAAAATGGCAGCGTGGACATAGGTAGTTTTATTATTAGTCCATAGAACAATTTTTGTTTTTTGTTGGGAAATAAGACTTATTCCATTCGATAGCTTACAACATTTCCCACTAGATGGCATCAACAGTCTATTTTCACATTTTTGTGGAGTTACGAACTTTGATTATTAAGCCGACGATATATGTTGGTGGATTAGTATTCTGAACATAGACTATTTTAAATAATTCAGTTGACCAGTTTGGAGTGTAACCTTTGTCAAAATTTGCTTTATGCTTACTTATTCGTACTACGTCTCCGACTGCAAAAATATTTTTTCTTTTAATTTTTGGTTTATTCAAAACATTGTACGATTGCATCGCAATGTGCTTTGTATCTTTACTTACATTAGCAGGACACATTCTTATAGTTCTATGTTTGGTGTGATTGTAATCATTTACAACTATATCTAAAGTTCCATCTATCCATTTAAAATTACCTTTCAAACTAAAGATTTTATAAAGTTTACTTTTTATAGTACGTATAACTCGTTCAACTATTGAAGCCTTTTTAGTGGAATAGGTCGAGTAATGATTTATTGAATGCACCTGTATCATCTTTTTAAAACTCTCATTGTAGAATTCTTTACCCCAATCTGTTTGTAAATTTATAGGGACTCTACCATTAGACAATATGGATTGAAATGCTTTTGTTACACAATCTTTCTTTTTATTTTTTAGCGGTCTGACCCAAACATACTTTGAAAAGCAGTCAATTACAATAAGTATAAAATTGTATTTAGAATTAATATTCGATATTTTTTGTACATCAATCAGATCAGCTTGCCAAAGATCATCTATATCTCTGAGTACGACACATCTACGAGAATAATTAATCCTTGCGTTTTTATGTATTTCGTTCACCACATCTTCTTTACTCATTTTAACTTCTATAATTGCTCATATACATGTAGCGACTGAATAAATGTTTACTATGATCACGTTATTTATGATTTTATAATTCCTGCTTCTTTTAGTTCTTCAATTATGGATATAATTTCATTATCTTGATTAGTGTTTCCTGCTTGTTTTGAAGCGATCAGAAGTTTCAATCTTTCGACAAGTTCATTAGGATCATCCCAGTAGATGAAATCAGTATTTTTTCTATATCTTTTTAAGACGTTTAAGTTGCCACCAAGTTTTTTGTTATCAAGAGCTTGCATAATGAACATAGGCTTAATAATCAGTCGATATTTTTCGCCTTTGTCTCCTTTTAACTGTCCATTATCGTCAAAATCACGTTTATGAGCATTTGTTTTTAACAAAATGTTTTTATATACACTTTTATCACTCTCCGTTACTAATTCTAGATTCGGTTTTTTATGTAATAAGACTTCTTTCAATCCTGCAGTTAATTGATATTCATCACTATCAATCTTAATTCGACATGGTTCTCGGTCGCCGTCTACTGAGGAAATTATTTTAACTACAGAGTTGCCTATCATTAATTGATCATTGACTTTTCGGACTCCAAAAGGAATATTAATGTCATAAAGACTACTTAAATATTTTTTTGTTATAGATACGTCTTGATTATCCGTATCAAAATAATATTCTGTGTCAGAACAATCATTGTCTTGATCTATTTCTGAATCTTCATCTGATGATTGCTTATTTGTAGCTGTCGATGGTGTGGATGTTAATAAGGCCTCATCTAATGTAAGTGGCACTCTTATGGCGTTTACATTAAAGTCACACCTCACTTTATTTTGATTCGATTCCAACATTTGAGTTAAAGGCTCAGTAACAGGTTTGAATATTTTATTAAGTTCCTGGTTGTTTTGATCTTCCATATCTTTTAACTGTCTAAGTTTGCTTTTTATGATATTTGCTGAAGCAATTATCTGTTCCTTGATATTAAGACTCATATTTTGTCCTGTCGCTTTCACTTTTCTATTAGAAATGACAATATTACATTTTAGTTTAAATATATAAAGGTGTCCAGATTTTTTCTGTATCTACCTTTATTTAATTCACAATCTTTATTTATAGTTAAAATGCCATATCTTTCTTGCCAAACATTGTGACATATATCTTTAAATGTTTTCCATGACATATCGGAATTCACGTGCTCATTGTATATATGCTTCAGGTTGATTTCATCTTGTTTGAAAAGCAATAATAAATTTGCATTATCGCGAATTAATTGTTTTGGTACCTTTGAATATGTCTGTGACAAATAAAAGCTGTCTATTTGATTGTGCCTCCCCATTGTAAAATAATTACGGATATTAACCTGATTTTCACAAACCACATCATCAAAAATTATAACAGTGTTTGGTAAGGCATCATTTGGGTGTATAACTTTACTATTATCACTTAATACACTATATTTGATTTCAGGAACATTTAAAAACACTTCTTTCAGAAAGCAATATTTACTTTGAAATGGTGTTTTGGTATATAAATATAAATGTCGAAATTTAAGACCGTTTTTATGTAATAATAAAGTGACCATTACATTCGTTTTACCACAGTTAGATGGACCACAAATCAAACATCGGATACTATTAGGAAATAATGGACTATGATTTATTTTTTTTAAATGAGATTTTGTTTCAATTTCAATTGGACTGACGTCCAAACTGAGCGATTGTTTTTTAAGCTTCATTGCTAGTTGAATGATGAATATTAGTTCTTGAGCATCATTTTATATAGATATATCCCACTCCAGACTAGAGTGAATTCGATTCGAAAATTCAACCGTCATGAATGTATAAAGGTGAAATAATGAAAGACCGTAATAATTAATAAGCTTATATTTTTTATTACTTATATTACAATGTTTGTAGATACACAGGAAATAAACCCTTACACTTCAAACAATATGTACATATTCTTACAAAATTCTTACTAAAATACATAATAAGAATTTAATTATAGCTAAAGGTATGCATAGTGACCCCATGCTACAGTTTCTACTTGATTCGGAAGTATTTGACGTTTATCATCATTTCGGTTTAATACTAACTTGTTTTCTTCTTGTGAATACAAAGTATGTTTCAAAGACTTAATAGTGTTCATTTTGCATTTTAAATCAATATTATTTAATAAACAATCTGAATATTGTTTAAGGTTTAAAGATTTTGTTACAGACTTAGATATACCTTTAGCCTTTTTCATTTCTTTGTTAGTACTTTTGATACAGTAAAGTTTAGCTCTTAATCCTACAAATTCCGTAATTAGTGTACCACCCATTTCATCTTTAAACAAGCCAGGTATTTTGTTATTAACTCTTGGGATTCCATATGAATTATTGTTATCGAAATTACTGGTATCGAACACTTGAATGTCTTGTTTAATATCCTTATATACATCATCTGCATAAATTAAATATAAGAGACTGTCAGTATCAGTGTAACAAAGTTTTGCATTCTCACCGTATTTACTTTTAACATAATTATAATGGAATTGATATAAATGTGTCTTTGCGTACTCTAATACAGTAAATCCCACATAGATTGGTTTATCTAAAGTAATTTTTTCTAGACCTAACTGTACTGCTAAGAAATTTTCGGAAAATATTGATACTGATTTTAAATTTGGTTTAGCAATTAGTTTCCGAGCACCTACAAGTTTATTTGTTACATTGTTATTATCTTCCCAATCAGATACTAGTTTCACATTCACCTGTTTTCGTTTGTTCTCTATGGTTTTACCAAAGATAGAATTATTCAATAATTTGAAAAAGTCTTTCTCAAAGTCAGATTTTGAAATCTGACGTAAACTTGTATTCAGATCTATATATGTCTTTAAAAAACTTTCTTGTCTGAAGGATATTACACGATATATTTTTTTTAATAAGAGACCTTGTTTTAAGCATTCCTTTAAATGAATATAATGAATTACGTAACACTTTTTGTTAAATAAATTTGCCACTAGTTTTGGTGATTTACTGCCTGGTGGAATAAGTTTCTCTGCAGCAAAGGGTAAGTCACAATGAGCATCGTGTAAGTAATAAGGGTATTCCAAATCAACTTCCAAAATGTATCCGTATTCACTATCATCTGAAATGGTTTCAATATTTAAATTACTAATCTGTTCAGGTGATAAAAATCTAAAATCAGATATTGGCATTTTTTTCATCATAGCAAAACCATACAAATTATTGCAATCTAAATATATTAAAAAACTTGATGGCTTTGAATTATCAAAATTTGGTAAGTATTTATTATTAGCTTGAGCATGTCTCAGCGAACATTGTGCCAAGCCACCTCGAACACCCTTTTCTATCATTTCATATATTTCAAGATCAGTAATTAATTCTAATCGGACATCAGTATAAAGAAGCATCGCATCCCAGCTCAAGCCTGGAGCTGTAACATAATAAGCTGGATCTAAGTTATAGTAATGCAAACTCATGTTTCTAAAGTTTTCAAATATATCAGTTAATAATAAAACATCACATTTTATATATAGATCGGTGTATTCACCCATGTTCCTAATGTTAAACTCTTTCCAAACATTTTGTGCATGTGTGTATTCACTATCAGTTATATTTTGCCTTGATAAACTGTTGTAAAATAACCGTTTAGGAGGTAAACACTCTTCATCATATTTAACAAAACTATCCATGTAGTCATAAGGATAAATCCCTTTTTTTCTCATTACCTCAAATTGATAAGTAGTGTTGAAAGTTTTTGAAGTATGAATAAAATCATTATCATTTAAACTTTTACTCAAATTATCTAAGCTTGCGTTTAAAAATAGGAAAGAATCTATAAATTTCACTTGAATAGAAGACTTGTTTCCGTTCTGATTAAATGCCTTCGTTACTGTTATGTATTTTTCTTTAGTCTTTGGTATAACATTAATCGAACCATCGTATTTAGTTAGCTCCATTATAAATAAATGTAAATCATAACCAGATAAATTATGAAACACAACTGGTATATATGGACATACTTTAAACATGAGATTGCAATATGAATGCGCTGCCCCTCTGTACTCTCCGGTAACATGGTCATGGTCACGAATTTTGTCACCAAATAATAAATGTTTACAAATATGACAATACACACTGCTATCGTATTCATTTTGCTGTTCCTCAGTTAATTTTATCATTGGTTTATTGGTTTTAATCAAATCATTAATACATTTCACATCTTCCATTAATGTTTTGATAAATATTTCCGTTGCATCTAAACCTCGATACGAAACAAATTTGTTAAAGGAGCTATCAAATGAACAACAAATATAATAAGCAAAACATGATGGAACATGGATTTTAAGCTTGGTAGTGTTTGTGTTTTGTGATTTATCTGAATACTTCTGTAACAAACTTTCAAAGTCAGCATATATTACAAAATGAACCTTTTGCTTTCTTTCGAAATGCTTAAACGATAAATAAGTGTCGGGTTTTGGTAATACTTGCAATACTTTGGAACAATTATGTGTTTTGTATTTATTGTCGCTGCAAAAAGTCTGTAAGCATGCCTCACACAAATAAACATCTCCTCTATGCTTCGTTACTTGGCTTCGTACTAATTTCAGTAAATTTTTTATTAAACAATAGTGACCTTTTCCATTGCTTTCTATATATAATAAATTGAAATGATTAATTCTTTTATTAGCAGTCATATAAAGAGGCCCAGTTACAAATTTATTTATTTTGTCTAGACCAAATACATTAATACTTATATTTGAATTATTCTTTTCAAAAATTTTAATATCTTTAAATGATGGAGGAAATATCATTCCATTTACATTCAATATATTTAAAAAATTTGGATAAGAACTACATCTATCTGAGTTTTTATCACAGGGATAAAGCCCAGCTAATATGCTCCAAAGAAAACAAAATTCATCATTATTTTTAACATTAACACAGCTCTTAGTATTGTACACGCGAGGAGGTAGTTTTATATATGTACCACCTTGCATAGGACAATATTTATTTACATTGATTTCTAAATGACTGACTGATAAAAATGTCCAACCGGACTCAGAGTGTTCAAATTCACTAAGTTTTCGTTTCATCGTATCAACAGTGTTCATTCTAAATATTTCTTTCAATTCATCAACATCATGTATTATTTCATATTTCGTATTAAAAGATTTCAATTGCCTTTCCTCAGATTTTGGTAATAAATAATATGCAAATAATTCAAACTGTATCTTAAGACATTTGTGTTTTTGTAAATTCATTTCTATAAGTCTATAAATATCTGTTTCACAATCATATAAAAACAATTCTGGTATCGAATACAACTTTTTGTCAGATTTTATGCGATAACTTATAACTCGATTTTTAAATGCAGTACTCAAAATATCAATATTCTCAAAATCTGTTTTTATCAGTGAATTCAATTTATGTATTTCAGTTTTCATATGACATTGATATCGATTTCTTTTTACTTGTATATCACAATCATCACATTTCATAATCTCATCATTAACTGGCACTGGAGAAGGATTGATGTTGATAACTGTAAAAAAAGAACGTTTCTGGATATATAATATTTTAATGATATAACTATTATGTATTACAAACAATCACATTATTATTATACATTTACATTATGTACTTATACATTTAGCTTGCATATTATCATTTATAACATGTACCCAATACGTGAAGATAAAAGTTTATAGACTTATAACCAAACTAGTAAGTTGTTTAGTACTATTAAATAATATTATTGTTGTAAGCTGAAGTTGGATGTGAATGTGTTAGGAGTTCCTCGGAACTCCTTCCTAGCAGCACTTATTAAGTTAGTAAGATGCTGCCAGAAAACAGTGTCTGTGTCCGTCCTTAATTTTAGTGTGGACACGGAGTGACGCCATCTATTTATTGGAATAACATTTTCTATTTCATTACATCTATAAACTTTTAACTCCACGTAGTGGGTACCTTTTTTGTTAGGTAAATTTTGTTTTGATAATCCTGTTGCAATCCTGTTAACGAACACAGATTGCAGTGGTGGTGGCGGTGTACCTTTTGGTGAAGGTTCTACATCATCTTCGCTTTCCTCCCCGAAAAGGTCAACCGCAGTAATTTTATTCGCTGTGATAGCTTTGATCACCGGACGCGTTTTCTTATTCGGTGGATGCGAGGTCGAAGGCCGTCTGGACGACACTTTCTCATCTCCGGAAACAGATGTATGTGATCTATGAATAAAAAATTAAATTATTAGTAAATACTATGGAGGCCTGTAAACTACAACACGTATATCTGTATAAATTATTACACTAATATTATATATACATACACCCTCTCGGTTATACTAACACTATTACACTGTTAACATTACAAATTGTATTTAGTTCTAAGTTATTTATGTTGTATCAATAAAGCGTTATCTATCTATCTAACACGGCTTTAAACCAATCGATGCTAAAAGAGTAAGTCTATAAGTATTAATTAATTACATAGTTAACTAACCTTTTTGGTTGCTTCTTTTCTCGCTCCCTGTCAACTATCGGCTTCGGCTCCTCGTCCTCAGAAACCGGTGAATGTACCCTGTGCAACAATTAATAGATGTTACTAAAATAATGTATGTAAAAAATCCATATTATATAATAGCTCTATGAAAGCTAATATACAATATGAGCAAAACAGTTATAGTTTGATGCCTACAACTTACCGTTTTTTTTCTTTCTTCTTTGTCTCACTATCAGCTCTTCTACTGTAGTGAGATATTCTTTTTTTTTCGACCGCCTTCACCTCATCGTCTGATGGCGGAAACTCCTCATCTCCGAGTAATGGCATTGATCTGGACCTGTAAAATATCCAATAATTAAAACAAAGATAGCTTGATACGCCTAATTACTGACTAGTGAATTTACTAGGCAAAGCGTCTAACATCGTATGACTATTAAGTAAGAAGCACTGGTGCAGTGCACCTAGAGCCTGGGTAGCACTGTACTGATTATGACCAGCGTTATCTCTTATAATATAACCGGTGTATTTTCTTCATGATCCGATGACCTGAACCGAATACCAGACCACCGAGACCAGATGATCTATTCACTCCGACTGGTTGAATAGTTGATCTGTTCATTTCGGTAATCTGATTGAATAGATCATTATTACATCCTAGCTTATCACTAGCACTGATTATGGGCAACCTAGACCTAGAGCCTGGGTAGCACTGCACTGATTATGGGCAACGTTGTCTCTTAACATCAGGAGAGCGTCTTGCTCTTTTTCTTGCTTCTTAGTATAATACAAAACATTGAATGATAGAACAATTAATTATAAAATGAGTATAGGTACTTACATGTTGCTTGAAGTGTGGAGGGTTTATTTCCTGGTGTACCCTTAGCGCCTTGCTTGCCGGAACTGATAACTTCGATCCTGGTTCCAGTCATATTTATTGCACTAAATTTGAGAGTGTGTGTAAATACGGATAGAGCGATGTTTTTGTGCATAATAGCTGACTCTATTAAAAATCCAAATATAGGTTTGTTATGGAATGCGTTGGAAGACCTAATTTGGCAAGTATCTACTCGTACCTAGGCGCAGTCATAGGAAGAAACTTTCCATGATTTTATCGTTGTGTCAGCTAAAATGAAATATTGTTCAATTTTGAACTTTATAGCAACAAAAAATTGTCTTTAAATTCTGGGTACATGTACTACCGAAATATTAATATTTTTGAAACAATCAAGAAAATAAGACGCTTATACAATGGCTGTAAGTATAATTTATAATATTAGATAAATTAATTTAAGGTATATTATGTACCTGCGATACAAACGTTGGCCGCAGCTAGTTATTTTAATTTACTTTTTATTTACAGGACAGCGAAGAATCACTATTCAACTTTATTCCAATGGATAAAAATCGTGGATCTACGAGCCGCAAAAGAACAATTGCCGATGATAACATAACAATCTATTCATGTATTAAAAGACCTATCACTGGTGGTATGAAATTAATAAAAATAGAATTGTATGATCTTATGAAGAGTGATCTTGACACAAAAAAACTTGCAGGCGTGTGTCAGTGTAAAGCTGATGTGTGTGTGCAACATGTTATTAAGAATAGTTATATGGATGATGATAATATTTATAAATGTGTAAAAGAACTTGTCGCTAAAATAGAAAACAATGTATTAAATTATTGAAATAAATTTCTGAGGTAATATTATGTTTTTGTTTCATTTGTTGATTTATAAGATCTAGAATAAACTGCAAGTTACGAGTAGGTAGTATCTGTTCAGTTATGTTATAAAAGGGAAATATTTTTAAAATCGTATTTTTAACTTACTTGAGAAAGGAACTAAAGAATTATTATTTGTGTATATGTAGATATTTCAGATCAATCATTTTTGTCACTACATACTAGATAAACTAAAGTCGCTCCACATTGTTTGTATGCCTCTATGTATGCTTAGATCCTTAAAACTAAGCAACGGATTTAATGCTGTTTCTAGTAGATAAAGTAAATTAAGAGAAAAGTCTTAAAATGTACTTATAATAGATGCATAATAATATAGTTGAGAATACACAATAATTTAATTTACGCTACGAAGTGCGCGCGTGTAATAGTTACAAATAAATATTAGAATGATTGATCTGAAATATTTACATGTACATCATTACACTCGAGAAGACGTGTAAATGTAGATATTTCAGATCAATCATTCTAATATTTATTTGTAACTATTACCCGCGCGCACTTCGTAGCGTAAATTAAATTATTGTGTATTCTCAACTATATTATTATGCATCTATTATAAGTACATTTTAATACTTTTCTCTTAATTTACTTTATCTACTAGAAACAGCATTAAATCCGTTGTTTAGTTTAAAGGATCTAGCCATACAAACAATATGAAGCGACTTTAGTTTATCTATGTTGTGTCAAAAATGATTGATCTGAAATATCTACATATACATCATTACACTCGAGCGTCGAGCGAAATATGTGCAACGGCGGCAAAATTCCTTCGGTTCGCCCGCATAAAATTAGGTAACGATAGATTTATATTATTATTAAATATCTTGGACTTGCACACGACATACGGTGTACCTAGGTCTTCTGTTCTTCATGATCCGATGGCCTGAACAGCCTAGTTTTGAGACTAGATAATCTAACAGCTTTGGCAATCTGGTTGAATAGATGATCTGCTACACACGGTTTGAAGGACCAGTTTGGACAATCTGGTTGAATAGCAGATGATCTATTCACTTCGACTGGTTGAATAGATGATCTGTTCACACCGACTATCTGGTTGAATAGATGATCTGCTACACGCGGTTTGAAGGACCAGTTTGGACAATCTGGTTGAATAGCAGATGATCTATTCACTTCGACTGGTTGAATAGATGATCTGTTCACTTCGGGATCCGATGACGTGAACCGAATAGATGACGTGACCAGATGATCTGTTCACTACCAAAGTGAACAGATCATCTATTCAACCTGTCGGAGTGAATAGATCATCATTACAGATTTGAGGCAGAACCCCCAATTTTCACCTACTGACAATACTTATAATAAATATTGACTATACCTCTATTTATAAATTTACAATTGGTGGTATTACCTAGTGCTAAAAAGCGATTAAATGGATAGGATTTTAGTGCATTATTATACTTTTGGATAAAATGATATTTAGGTAATAAAAAAAAGTGTTTTTTATTTATTAATAGGTTAGCCTTTAACCACGATCTCGCGTGATGTTATGCGACGATGGGACCGTAGATGGTAGCAGACCTAGAAGGCGGGATAGGTCCCTCCCTAGCTTCACTGAACTTCATGCCGGAACACGGTCAAAATTACCGCTTGGCGACACGGCTTTGTCCTGTGACCTTTAAGACCAAGAACTAATACCTTAATCATCCCGCACACCCACGCGCTCTCACATACACACACAGACACACACACACAGACACACACACACACACGCACACATTAAATTATGGACATTATATTATGTTTGTAATAAATCTTGTGAATGTTTAATTAGTTGTAAGTAGTCTTTTTTTTATGTGTGAGAAACCCCGCTGGAACTACTTTTGTAACTCTACTCGACTAACACCGGCGCTCGAGTATGGGATAGACTGAAAACCAGCGCGGCGCAGTGGTTCCTCCCTGTGCCGCACAAAGCTGAGTCTATCCCATTTGACAATAGAATTATTAAAATTGTATGCTTTTTTTTGTTCATGTGTATCTTTTTTCTGTTTTCTGTTTTTCTAATGTCAATAAATTACTTTTTCATTTCATTTCTGTGGGTGGTAGCTAGCCACGGCTGACGCCTACCAAAAAATATGTATCTATCTCAGTTTTGCTACACTGGTGTATAGCTAAATTGATCTACAAAAAACTTCTTCTATAATTTGCCAATAGCGTTATAAAGCCGCGTCTTATGGAAAGCAAAAAATACTATTGGAGCAAACAAGAAGTCAATATCGCTGAGATATTTTTTCGATGTTGTCGTGCTCATGTTGAATGTTTTAACCAAAACAGGAGCTGGAGACGCTGCTTAACTGGTACCAAGTTTAAACTAGCTTGACAATAAAAATAGCCTCCTAATCAGCTTGTAAGCACGAATTAGACACGCAGGGCTTCATTATCACTAGTATAATTGGATAATGACGACTGGTACTGGACTATTTTACACGACTTACTTGTACCACGGTAAAGAGATATACAGTAATTTGACTCCTTGAGCGGTTGAACTCAAAGTCGCGCGAGTTTGCAACAATTTGGTAAAAATATCATGTAGTATTTAATTCTTTTTGATATTAGAAATTCACAATAATAACGCCTATTCGGCACCTCGCTGCCTACCGAAACTTACCCAAATTGTTGCAAACTCGCGCGACCTTGAGTTCAACCGCTTCTAGGGAGTCAAACAACTGTATGTATATCTCTTTACCGTACCTTCAATAAGTAGGTGGACTTACCAGGCGGGATGCAAAGAGGTATCATTAGTATTAAGTATGGAGACATTTTAAGATCCTTGAACAGCAGTGCCTTAGTAGTTAGTAATAATGATGAAGTAATTTAGACATATTTATATTACATAGTTTTGTTATTTATAAATCACTAGTTGAGCCTCGGTTTTACACGCTGAAAAGCCGATGTAACCTCTTATGTTATTCAGGCAGTTGCGATTTTTGAGACCTTTGAGTTCGATTTTCGGTAAGGCTGCATTTATTTTAATTATTTTTTGAGTTTTTAAGCTTTTTAAGCTCCTCTAGCCAATATTGTACAGGTTTTTCTTCAAATAGGTCCTCAACTGTGCAGGTTTTTTTAATTAACGAAGTTTTGCCCTGTAGTGGGATCCAACAGGCTTATAATAATAATAACGAAGTAAGAAGACGAGCAAGACGCTCTCATGATGGTAAGAGATAACGCTGGCCATAATAAGTACAGTGCTACCCAGGATTTTACAAAGGTATAATTCTGGGTGCACTGCGCCAATGCTTCTTACTTGAGAGTCATAAGTTGTTAAGACTCTTCAGCCCAGTAATTTCACTAGCTACAGTGCCCTCCTACCGAAGCACAGTAATGTTTGCACATCACTGCTCAGGCGGTAGAATAACTGGCACTGGTGTTGGTACCCACCTAGACGACCTCCTGCATAGGAAGTCTAGCCCCTATAGGTTGTGGGACAGTTAGGACAATTTAGGAGGTGCACCATTATTTGGACATCACCGCAATCACACTTACAACCAGCCGTGAGAAATAAAAATAAAAACAACATTTATTTGTACAAACAAAACCTAATTGCACACAAAACGTATCGTCCATTAGGGCAACGTTATCAAAATCAATAACAATGAATGATGCCATAGCCGGCGTGTTATCCACTTAAAGTTATAATATAAAGCTACGTAATAAGCGAAAAATATGCAGAGCGCGTCCGACGAGTAAATACTGTGACCACGTGTGCTCACGTGCCTTCAGCTGAAAGGTCGTGGCACAGTAAGATTATTATTATTTTCAGCCTGGTTTGTCCCACTCTTGGGCCTCCCGTCTCTCTCTCCATTCTTTTCTGTCAAGGGCTATTGTTTCATTTCATATTTCATGTGCAGTAAATTCTTTTGTATGTTTGTTTGAGGTCGACTAGGTGGGTACCCCAACAGTGCAAGTTATTCTAACGCCTGAACAGTGATGAGCAAACTTTACTGTGTTTCGTTAGGAGGGTACTATAGCTAGTGAAATTATTGGGCTAAAGAGTCTTAACATCTTATGATATGATTCTTGAGCACGAAGCGTTGGCACAGAGCACAGCAATTACTACATGTCATTAATCAATATCGGTTCAGTAATTTCTAAGACATAAAACTAAACGTATGCTCGTTGTTTTTTTTATAGTTTAATTTGTTTCTTTTTTCACATACAGTTCTCAGTGTACCCTATCCTTTATCGCATAATAAAGCCGGCGCGTCACGCGCACTCGGTTCCATCTCATTACTTTAGCAATTTCTGTTAGCTTTAAACAGCAGACTTCATAGTAATGCGCGTGTGTAAACACCCCTAATATGCACGACCATAATAAACTGTAGTAGTTGGAGATTTTGTAACTTATCTTTTTAATTTACTTTGAAAGAAGAAAATTATCAATTCGACAAGAATCGTGAGATTAAATTAAAGGTGAATAGTCATTGCCAGTTATTCTACCGCCTGAGCAGTTATGTGCAAACATTGCTGTGCTTGGGTAGGACACTGTAGCTAGTAAAATTACAGGGCTGAAGAGTCTTAACATCTTATGACTCTCAAGTAAGAAGCGTTGGCAACTGCACCAGCAGTGCACCCTGAATTTTTATTTTTGCAAAGTACTGGCTACCAATTATGGGCAGCGTCATCTCTTACCATCAGGAGAGCGTCTTGCTCGTCTTCTTACTTCGTTGTATAAAAAAAAATACTAAAAGTATTTTTTATGCCAAGAATTAGCAATTTCTGTTAGCGTTAAACAAAGGATTTCATAGTAATGCTTTTTTTTAACACCCCTAATATGTACGATTATAAAATGTATGATAAATAAGATAATATAAATAAGATGTATCTATGTTGGAGATTTTTTGTACTTTAGCCTTTTTAAAAAATCATTATTTATTACAAGCTTTATATTACTTTCACCTGTCTGTTGTCTGTCTGTCTGTCTGTCTGTCTGTCTGTCTGTCTGTAATCAAATCTTGCAAGTTTAATTTGACCCACTTCCCGGTTTCCAATTGAGCTGAAAATTTGCATGCGTGTGTAAATCGGATGACAATGCAATATTTTTATGACATCGAGCTGATCTGATGATGGAGCTGGAAGGTGGCCATAGGAACTCTGTCATTAAACAACGCAACCCCATCGAGTTTGGGTTCATTTGATTCGTCTTGACGAGTACTTTATGATGCAAGATGGTAAGAATAATTAAAGCTTGTTTTTAAAAAGTATTTTTTAAATTTCACTTGTTATGTATTTATTTCATTTCACTAACATGGTCTTCAGTCCTCCCATTGTTCAATACTTTTTCTCCAGTTTCAGGACAAATGGTAGACAATGTCACTTTAGCGTTAAGTTTAGACCTTACGTGGTGCTGAATATTAATATAAATCAATATTTTTTAAAAGTTTTTTTCTTAAGTACCTGCTAATATTTTTGTTGTTGAAAAATGTGTTTTTTTTTTAAATAATAATCCCTGCTATATTTATGTGAAAAATTTTTTTTTTTCATTAAAATTTCTTTGACTTTATTACTGGTTCTCCTGAGATCCGAATGTTTGGCTGTAGTTGTAGAAGAGTAGTAGTTGCAAAAAATAGGTATAAATAAAATACGTTGCACAATGTTTACTTGCACAATAACTTATTCATTGTGGGCTATATTTAACCTTATAATAATAATTATTACCTTTACTATTTATTCGTATTAGGTATTGCCTTAGCCTTTTATTTTATTACTCATTTGTCTATTTTGAATTTTCTGAACGGCGTTTAAAAGAAAAACAACAACAAATTGAATATAATTGATTCACTTTAATCCCCGATCAAAATCTTAATAAAATAATCAAACTAAAGTATAACCACAATATTAAGTAAACATAAACTAAACTCGTTTTAATTAAAAGTTCATCAAAACTTTTCGCAGTTTTTTGAACTCGTTAAAATTAAACTTTAACCACAGCATTTTTAGTTTTTATTCACCAACACATTTTAGACTAATATTCGTACTCGTATGTACCTATAATATGCAAGTAAGTTAACAAGTGATATTTTAAAAAACGTTTTAAAAACAATCTTTTATTATTATTACCATCTAGCACCAAAGAACGCGTCAAGACGAATCAAATGAGTTCAAACTCGATGGGGTCCACCTTCTCTCACTCCATCATCAGATCAGCCGTAAATTACAACTTAGGAGTCTTCAAATCGAGGGTTAATAGGTTTTACTAGGTCTGTGTGCAACACCTTCGACCGCGTCATCACTTACCAACAGGTGAGACTGTGGTCAACGCAGTCCTATTCTATGTAAAAAATGCATCAGAATTTGGACAGAAAAATCTATATAAAATATAAAAAAAAAAACATTCAAACTAACAATAAAAGAATCAGTGATACCTATAAATATAAATTACACAGCAATAATTAAACCGGCCACAATAACTAATGATGTTAACAAAAAACTCTATGAATACGGACGAGAATAAAAACTAACATCGATTTGTCAAAGAATAGTTAAATAAAGAACGCACAGGTTGGAAATTACCTACGAGTGAATTGTCATCTCAGAGTTTCGTGAAAAACAAGATGAGTCATGATGTTTTTTTTTAACTTTCAATGTGATGTACCTAATAACTATATATACTATAAATTAAAACTTTAAAATAAAATGCGAATTGGACATCATTGTTAGCCCGCGTCAGGTGTATTTACACAGAAATATCTACATACTGTGTTAGTGTATGTCCGCGTGTATGTATCACAAAATATTAAATTGCCTCAGCGAATCAAGTCAGATGACATACACACGACTTATTAAAATACATAATATGAAATAATGCTATTTCTGACAGAAAAACGCTGATTGAGTTCTCTAATACTTTAACAACTAGAAGAGTGAGGACGCTGTGCTCAGCAGACTTACTAGACACTTCTGGTTTAAATCTAAAGTTCCAACCACAAGATGGAAAAGGAGTATAACCCGAAAATGTACGAACCGTACGTACGATGCTATGAGTGCCTCAACAACATATATCTACTATAATAAATGCCAACACCATTGTAGTATTGACGTCCCTTCTGTAAAGTTCAATCTACTTAATCTATGACACGTCGTATCACAAAAACTCCATAATAAGAGTTAATGCCAGACTGGGTGATTCGACTATTTCTTACACCTAATTCTACTGCAAGGGCGATGTCTATTTAGGCTTTTGTGTTGATAGACCTTTAGGCACTTAGGTCTTCGCAAAAACTAGTTGAAAACTTTAGGGCGATGACTTCTAAAGGTTGGTTTAGATTTGAACATGGACTAGGAATATGACGCTTACGATTTTTTTATGTTCAAGAAAAGCATATGTATAGGTCGTCGCCTGATTATGATCGGTTACCATCACGTTAGCTTGTTAGTTTAAGCCAAGAAAGTTATGTAGGTACCTATACAACGGAGTTTGGTGTTCACTGCGCAGGATCCATTCGACTTTAAGATTCTTGGTTTAAGAAAATGTCAATGTATATGTACACTGTACACAGGTATTTTATCTGTGTGGTACCTATTTCTAGTGGTACTTCTATTCTAAGTTCTATTGCGTTACTACGTTAGTCATTTCCGACGCGTTATCTGTCAAGAAGGCAGGGTAAATCTATCCCTAGCGTCACTTAACATCGTGTCTGAAGTTCCGAACACGGTCAAGACCGTCAGAAGGTCAGAACTTTGGCGACACGGTTTTGTTTAGTAGGTGGTATCACATCTATACCACATAATTCATAACCTTTGGCCACCATTTCGACGAATGCTACAATGTAGAAAAATACATGCAATGTATGTTTTTGACCTGAAACTGCAACATAATATAAGACTACCACATAAACCATTTTTATTCATAAAGGTATCTAATTGTGTTTTGACAGTGTAAGTAAAGAAACTTTTTCTGTGGGAGTAAAAGCCCATTATTATTATATTACTTGTGTTACAAGTGAACGCTCTTGTCTGCGCTCACCTTAAGACGACCTAGCGTGTAGTTAGTCGAGTAAAATGCTTTAAAAGTGACTTTCCTCCGTATAATGAAATGGTATGTTAACAAACAGCTTTTATTGGTGAAAGCTTTTCTTTTGAAAATTACGTTTATTGAAAGGAAAATTCATCATAACACACTAATATGATAAAAGGGTAAATTGGGTGTGTATGTGTGTTTTTTTAACCTTTCAACTTATTTATATGTTAGACACCAACACACATGCATACGGCTTCCCTTGATCGCGGAAATAACCCTAAAGCTACGTCACACTGAGGCGGGACGGAACGGTAAAGCGGTCGCGATTTTCATTTTGTTCCTGCCCGCGTTCGGTTTACTTGTGACAGGTTACGTACAAATTCGAACATTACAAAAATTCCGTCCCGGATCACGTTCGCTTTACCGTCTCAGTCTGACGTAAGCTTTAAACTCCCGTGCGGCTCGATCGGGCCTCAACCACTCCGTTCGAATTTAAGTTTTAATGCTAGAAACTAATTCAATCCACCTCCCTTGAAAAAACAATTGAAGCGCAGTAGCTGAGGAGTTAAACGCGTGAACAGCTGGAGATTTCTGTGGTGATGAAACTTTTGCTAATTCTTTTTTGTTGTGTTTTGATATTATCAAAATAAGAATCACGAGAAAGAAAGAATGACAAGCGGAAAACTAAAAATTAAATATTAGATAGAGGCAGATAAACTGTTGGTTCCCGGCTGTTTTCTATAAGATATGTAGGACGCAGTCGTTAGCTCATGTTGCAGGCCCTGTAGTAATCTCGGCGACCTGAAACTGCAAAATATAGGTTAGCCAAGCCTATAAATTGTGATAGGATTTTGACAGCGTAAGTAGGGTAACCTGTTCTGTTGAAGTATAAACCCCAATTATATTTATAGGGCAAAACAGTAAATCTAAATCTTATTTTAATAAAATGCTAATAACATTCACCAAGGGTTTACTTCCTCTGCAGGAGTTCGACTAAGTGGGTACCTCAACAGTGCCAGCTATTCTACAGCCTGAGCAGTGTTGTGCAAACATTTCTATGCTTCGGTAGGAGAGCACTGTAGCTAGTGAAATTACTGGGCCGAAGAGTCTTAACATCTTATGACTCTCAAGTAAGAAGCATTGGCGTAGTGCATCCAGAATTTTACCATTGTAAAATACTTACGGCACTGTACTAATTATGGGCAGCGTTATCTCTTACCATCAGGGGAGCGTCTTACTCGTCTTCTTACTTCGTTGTGTAAAAAAAATGTTTTATTATTATTAATACTACGTATTATTTCATCCTCAAACCGTCATAACACCACAATATCGCACTTATGTAATAAGGTCAGTAAATAAAGTTATCCGTGACACGACCTACTTGCTATCTCGTTTATCAGGACCGTGGGAACTGATAACTCGAATATTGTTTGTATGTGATACATCATACATGATTTCTAGTTTAACTTTCCTATTGATTGTGCGATCAAAAATGCCGCAATGTGTGATCGACTTAACAAAGAAGTTTCTTAAGTCATATTATTAGCCCCGATTAATAATATTATTAACATGATTTCAGATCGCGAAAGTTTAATATTTTTGGTCTGGAATTTTAATAGATAGATATATAACCTTTTATTGTACTCAAAAGTTATAAAACAAACAATATCTAAACATTAAATAAATAAATTTTATTTTATTTTTTATTAAATTAAAATTGATTAAATAAAAAAGTACCTACCTAAAATATAAATATATTTTTTTTGTTTTTGTTTCAAGAGCATATTTATTGAAGGGAATGAATATTATGTAGGGGCAGTCGTTAGGTCATGTTGGCTTTGTATTAATATAATAATACTTGACACTAACATATAAAGTTGGACACACAATAACCTATAATTTGTTGGGATTTTGTTCTTACAGTGTAATTAGTAATTAGGTTCTGATGGAGTATAAAAACCCCAATTAATTATTATCGCACACACATTTCGGCCACATTATCAAGAAGGGGGATGAGAGCCTAGAAACCTGATCGTAGTTGGGAACACGGAAGGCAAGCGAGACCGTGGACGGTCTTCCAACAGATGGAGCGATCAAGTGAAAGACCCAACCTCAACTAAGTTTTGCTCGGTCGTCAGAGAAGCAATGGATATCTATGCACCGATGGCGGCAGACCATAAGTCGTATCACTGCACCAGCATCTTCAGCTAGTGATGACCACGATCCTCAATCATGAGGAAGCGACTTCAGAGAGAGAGAGAGAGAGATAGAGAGAATTATTATCATTTTTATAAGAATGTCACAACGCTACAAGTGAAGATTCCTTATAAATCGTTCTGTGACTTGTTTATTTAACTGCTTAGTATATTCTTCCTCACCTATATTTTCTCATTTTAATTGCACACGTCAATGACCACAATTTCCCCATAATCTTATGGCTATATAATAAAATAATTAACGTTACGTCCCTGATTCTCCTACGAATGTATACTACTTGGGCTTCCAATAAGACGTTTAATTTATAACGCTACAATTCTTGCCGTGGTTTTATTCGGACTGTCGAGAAAACAGTTTCGTTTTATCCGTTTCTGTCGGGTCTAAATTTGTATTTACATTTTCTGTATTAAAAATTAAACTTTTTTGTAGTTAAAAACAATTAACTTTATATTTTTAATTTTTATTGTTAGGAACAGGCACAATTTACAGGTTAGTATCATACGCAAAATGTTGATTCAATTTAATTATGTTGAATCAATTCAGTCACTAGCACAAAACCAGTCTTTGCAGGTGCACTCAATTTGTATATATGTACATACCTATCTATTTTTTACGTACATACAATAAATTTGAAGGATTTGATTGAGAGGCTAGTCGAGGTGTTTTATCCAGATATTACAATATATATTGAACATGCACAGAATTTCAGCTCAATTGGGTTAGCCGTTAAATCATCATGAGAAATAACAAACAATGGGTATGACATTTCACACTTCAGAATTCATTATATTAGTAGGTAGGATATGTGTAGTTCCCCTTACCTTGTTTTTAAGTGTAAGGCCTAAGGCCGACACACATTGGCTGGAAGACTGTACCTCCTCCTCATTAGTCTTTCACTCTTGACAGAGTGGTTGTGGTTGATAATGCTGCATTTTCATTATTGGCTTAAACAGCCCTCGCGATGCGCCTCCACTTGTCACTGTCTCCAGCGTTTCGGGAACTCTGCCTATCTAAGAAAGACTGTACCTATCTAAGAACAAATTTAATCTTTAGTGATCCAAGTGAAATGATTAAAGATAGAATTAATTCAGTAGAAAATATAGTTTTAAAATCGAAACCGTTCCAATCTCGTTCCTCCCAATCCAGCCTCACATATGCAAGCATTTGCATGCAGCGACCACGGCAGGTATCTTGTTGCGAACCATCTAGGCTTTACTCTGGGCATGTTATCTAACTGTTTTAATTATCCTGGCATTATGCGCCTGTAATGTTTAACTCTGTACGTTGTAGGACTTACATTCTGTGATTTGAGACATACAATATTTTACGTACTTTTTTTATACAAAATAGGCCTACATTTGACCGCTCAAAAAACCGCTCAAAAAACACGTGACTTATTCGTATACCTATGTATCTTCGAGCTTAGATGCGTTTTGCGAGGGGCGTTGTGTCCAGTAGTGAATGAATATGATAAACTAATATATAAACTAATATATTACTAATATATTGGCTGTCCTCGCTAAAACTCAACCAATGAATTACTTATTGGTTGTCTAAAAGAGGTCTTTTCTTTTTTTACTATTTTTAGTAAATTTAATACATTAAATGTGGTGTATCAACAAAGAGTTATCTAATTAATCTTTTCCAGAGTCTATCTAAATTTCAGCCCAATTGGTCCAGCCGTTTAGAAATAAAAGAGCGACAAAATCATTGATACATAATAATCTATTCTTACATACCTATATTCATAACTTTCGCATTTAGAATATTAGTAGGTACCTATATTAATCTATGGCCTTATAACATTTTTTGGTTTTAGGAGCACCATGTTTACATACCAGTTTTATTGCTTAGGTGTAAACTACAGCTTATTTTTGAAATTAGGCAAGATAATGATATTACCGTTAGCAGTCGGCATTAAATTGAAAATGTAATAGATAAATGAGACAAATTATCCCAAGTGTCCATTCACGCCTTTAGCTATTGAAAAGGGCAACTCAAATCGAGTCCTTGGTATTATCAGATAAATGTTATGTTTCCACATACAATTTATTTAGATATACAATTTACAATATACATTTAAACACACCACCTAACCCATTTGAATTACAATTGTTCTCCTCTCCTTGCACGGTTGTCTGGAAGAGATCGCTATTAGCGATAAGACCGCCAATTGTAACACTTAGTTTTATATTATAGTTTTAAGTTGTTTTTGTACATTTTTGTGTTTCAATAAAGGATTATCTATCTATCTATTTAATATTTTACCTAAATAATAGGCCTAATCGCACAGATCACAGATTAGTTATTAAAACTGGTTAAAGGAGGAAGCCGATAGGGTCGAAAAGTGCTCGAATGGACACAACGGACTAACAAACGCACAGTAGGACGTCCACCCGCAAGGTGCAAGATGCAGGTCGCTTCTAACCGGTACATATGGAGGTCCAAAGGAGAGCCTTTAGTTCAACAGTGCACGTTCTATAGCTGAGATGATGATGATGATGATAGGAGGAAGGAGAAGGACCGATTTGAGTAGTTTAGGTAAACTGGTTAGGTGTCAAATCAAATCAAAACGACGATACGACGAGTACGACAACGAAGAGCTTTGAAAAAAAAATACATTTATTTTATAATTATTCGCGGATTTATCACTGAAACCAATCTGTTACAGACACTAAGTATATTGAAAAAATATAATTGTTCGAATGAAATTTCACACATTTTTTTCTTTTGACAATGCTTGATTGTGCCAACCCTGCATCTAGTCATTGACAATCCAATAGTAGGAAACAAGGAATTCGTCAGATCAAACAGTTAAATAAAACGAGTCGGTAGGAACTAACGAGCCTTTTGAATGCAGTTTATGTCAAATAAACTAGCACGTGCCGCGACAATAAATAGATCTAGTGCATTTAGGGACGGGTTTCATTTATGAGCGGAGCGGGTAGCGATTTTAAGTAGGTATTCATAATGTACGGTCGCTATGTACAAATGACAAATATATAATATTCTGATTTGGCAAACAAATGGAGAAAAACATCGAGTAGATTAGAGTATGGAAAGTCAGGAAGACAAAAGAAGTGGTGTTTTCATTCAACTAACGAGCCTTTTGAATGCAGTTTATGTCAAATAAACTAGCACGTGTCGCGACAATAAATAGATCTAGTGCGTGGGTTTGGTTTGTAAGCGGAGCGGGTGGCGATTTTAAACACGCACTCCGCGATACTTTACGTCTTAACGGTCTATTATATAATGACGTTTTTACGAGTATTCGTTGAAGGATTTTCATGTGAGAAAATTAAATGTATTTAAAGTAATAAAAAAAATTTACCGGGGGTAGACTTCCTTTGCAGGAGGTCGTCTAGGTGGGTACCCCAACAGTGCCAGTTATTCTACCGCCTGAGCAGTGATGTGCAAATATCACTGTGCTCCGGTAGGAGGGCACTGTAGCTAGTGAAATTACTGGGCTAAAGAGTCTTAACATCTCATGACTCTTGAGTAAGAAGCGTTGGTGCAGTGCTCCTAGAATTTCACATAATTGTGAAATCCTAGGTAACACTGTACTGATTATGGGCAGCCGTTATCTCTTAACATAAGGAGAGCGTCTTGCTCGTCTTCTACTTCATCACATAAAAAAAAAAAAAAAAAAAAAAAAAAAATATATATATGTATTTAAAGAAACAACGTAACAATAATAACAACACACTTTCAACTAAGGGGTTTTGCAGATTTGTGGCACACGGATCTTGAGCTTATATTGTACCACGTTCTGTGTCTCTTCACTTTTCTTGGTTCTACTGAATTTTCCCTTTATAAAATTGCAAATTGTCTTGACTGTTATCATCTCCACTTTTAAGAATTTCTTATTTTTCTTATTAGTTTCAGTCCGCTACCTCCTATCACTATAAAGCCACCCTAACCGTGAGCAAGCAGTCACCAGCTGCACTCACTTCTGGATTAAAACAATTGATTAACATGTCCATCCACTGAATGGAGACCGGTCTAAATGACTAAACCGACTGGGCTAAAATTTGACGTATTAGTATTTAGGATTCTGAATTAGCATATTTAGACAGGACACCTACAATTTATTATACTCAGTTCTTTCGACTACGTCTGGTCTAAAAATACTTTACGACCTAACAAATATACACCTCCGTAAAAAGTCGGTCAAATTCGTTTCGGATGAGTTCTCTATAACAACTTGTGACACGTGTCACGTGACTAAATAAAAGAAGATTAATTATTTTCATCCGCTATCAGTTTCCGCTACCTCTTATCACCATAAAGCAACCCTAACCGTGAGCAAGCGGTCACCAGCTGCACTCACTTCTGGATTAAGACAATTGATTAACAAGTCCATCCACTGAATGGAGTGTGCACTGCATCAAATGAATTGTACATGTATTATGGCAGTGCACATTGCAGAGATACTTCACGGTTATTACAGTGGTAACTTGCACTCTCCCTGCACAGTTGTCTGGAAGAGATCACAATTAGCGTTAAATCACTAATTGTAACACTTTGAGTGGACCCGCGCGCATCGTAGCGCGTTCGAATGTTCTGTTTTTTTAAATATTATTATTCTATTTCTCAAAAATTGTAACTCCTCTCATAATGTTGTTTATTTTTGTAATGATTAGCGATAAATGTTTTTTTCTTTCTTTCTTTCTAACATAAAACAAATAGAATGATTGATAAAACATTCATAATACCTCTGACCTCTATAGTAGAGAAACACCGATAATCTTCCGTTAGGCGCTACGAAGTGCGACCGGGTCCACTAGTTATAATATAAAATATTACGAAATACTTATTATAACCAAAATAATTAGTTATGATCTAAAATCTAAGGCTTTGGTCAGATGCTTTTCATAAATGGATCAATATTTTTTCTCGCTAGAACCGCATTGCATCATTTAAGATACCTACTCCATATTTTATACGATCTAAAAGGAAATTTATATCGATTTTCATTTAATTCTCTTGTCTTCAACTCGTGGAATCTTCGTTTTTAGGTCAATGGGTTAATTTAGCGCATTGACGACTTACTCAGAACTGTCACGCAAATACCACGGTAAAGAGATATACAGTAATTTGACTCCCTAGAAGCGGTTGAACTCAAAGTCGCGCGAGTTTGCAACGCGGTCGACAGGAATCGGCAAGAAGCGAGGTGCCTCATAAACGTAACGTCACGCTGTCACTGTTAACTCGGCTTAGCATCGCAGACCGAGCACGGAGGCATTGAAAATCAGCGCTGGGTGAACATTCCTGTGCACCCAGCATACGCTGAATACCCTTTTGTCCATTTTTCTCATTGTTTTTGTGTACCAATTTTTTGTTCTTATCATGTATCTTGTTTTGTTTATTACACTCTACTCTCTTCTTTTATTTGATGTATGTAATCTGGACAATAAATGATATTTTTATTTATTTTATTTATTTTTATTTAACGTTTTTACGCAGTAACTTTCCGAATAATGGTTGTGAATAAGTAAAATTATCACAAAGTATTTAATTCTTTTTGATATTTTGTGTAATTCACAATAATAACGCCTTTTCGGCACCTCGCTGTCTACCGAACACTACCCAAATCGTTGCAAATTCGCGCTACCTTGAGTTCAACCGCTTCTAGGGAGCCACATTACTGTATATCTCTTTACCGTGCAAATACTGTTAAAGATGTTTGAACAAGTCAAATTTACTTTGTGTTCATTATTTTTAAGAATGCCTCCAATGGTTACATAACCACAATTTTCCCGAAAGTTCGTTTTTCCTGCGAATAAAATTAATTACCTCAAGGTTTATCCCTAGTCCCTGATCACATATCCTTTGCACCTGTTGCTAGAACCTTTTTTATGAGGCTAAGTGATGAAGTGGTATAAGGCCTGATTGTAATCTATAGCGGGTCAGCCTTCGAGAATTTTACATGGACGGTTTTCTTTTGTTTTATTTCTATTGGAATATAAAATTACCGCTGGAAGCAACCGTCGTGGCTATTAATATTGAAACGGAAAGGCGTAAGGTGCTCGTGTTACAAACATATTGCTCAGTTTCGGTTCGAACGCTATCCGAGCACCGATTATATAATTCAGCTTATCGAATACTTACGATAATGTTACCTGGATTACCGATTCTCCCGTGGAAATCTTTCAGCGATCCAAAGTGAATATTTTAATACATACCTCTTTTCGGTTTATCCTCGAATTCCGCGAAATGACCTCGGAAACAAGATACCGAATTGGCTGAGCCACGGAGCTCCATCATCCGAGATCCGCTGACAAAATCTTTGTAGCCAAAGCCGGTATTTCTATAAAAACGCATTTTCAGAATTGCCGCCCTTTGAAGTTAATCCTTGGATTTGGGCTTCAGGAGATTCTTGAGTATGTTTGCATGTAAATGTTTGTCGTTAACAATTTGGGAATGCTTTGTGGCAATTTCGGTGGGCGTTGTTTTTTGTTGGGTGAAGGGTCAGATGTAATTGGTTTCGACTAGGTCTGGCGTGTGAGCGTGTAATTGCAGCGACGCGACGGGTGGAGCTCGTTCCCGTGCAGGTGGTAAAGTGTCGCGACGACATCGAGTGCTTGTCAAAAACTGAAAATCAAATTGGTTCGTTCATTCGCTCGTATGATATTGGCTCAGCGGTCGATGGTCTAACTGAATTTTGCATGGCGTGCGTGTAACTATGTTCCATTTTCCCTATTATAAATGGCCACGTTAGAGGTTAAAAGGTTCCGCATCAATTTCCTATTTTCATTCCCATGCTATCTATTAGTTACTTCTATTAGGAATGAGGTTTCTATGCTAAGTTATCGACTGTATGAATCATGTAGTCATCAGAGTTATGGTTAGCTTTAATGTTGTTGAACTTGAATGTAATTATTGTTGTTTTCATTCCATCCAATTTATTTTAATGCCTTTTCTAGGCGAATTGTGGGCTATAATATTTTATAAGTCAATAATAATATACATACGTGTTAACGTCGCTTCGTGAGGATCGATTAAGGAGACCAATGAACTTAACAGAGGACGCTGAAACCTGGCAAAGTTGAGGAAAAGCAGAGCATGTGGCGTAGTTTAGTAAAGCCAGGGAGGTATTAAGCCGGGTCTCCAGCGCAGTTTTTGGTCTACACAATCAACAACAACATCACAACATTTTTCACAAAACATTGACACACTACACTTTTTGTTTGATCCAGCAATGTTGGGTTAATAATATGTATTTACTAGGTCTGTGCTGTGTGCAACATCTTTGACCGCGTCATCACTTACCAACAGGTGAGATTGTGGTCAAACGCAGCCCTATTCTGTATAAAACAAATGGTTTTGCTTTCCATACCCGATGAAAAGCATGTACAACAGAAACATAATATCAATATTCATCAAAATCGCCTAGAATTTTGTTCATGTTTTTGTTGATTGTGTAGGCCAAAACACGAGGTGGAGACACGCTTTTAACCTGCCTACTTGTTCAACAGTGACGGTAATAACCAAAATCGAGTCGAAAATAGGCACACTGGAGATGACGTCTTTAAGCAACAGTAACCGCTTACTTTATATCAAGAGAGCCGTCTGTTTGTGTGTCTGTATCTAACAAAGAAGTAAGAAGACGAGCAAGATGCTCTCCTGATGCGATGGTAAGAGAACGCTGTCTATAATAGGCATGTGGACAGAAAAATTTTTTTTTGTCCATAATGTTGATTTAAAAAAAATATCCGACACGTATTTTTATTCTTGTAAATTTAATGAAAAATGGGTAAGTTACAGCGCCTTAAAGTTGCGGAGAAGGGGGTAATGACGTCACGCCTCAGTACGATTTGTACTGAGGTGTGACGTAGTGTTTCTCCCCCCATAATTTTAGATTCCTTATATCTCAGTCAAATTCAATGATATTGACAAACAAAAAAATACGTATCGAATATTTTTTTATTATTTTAATTACGGACTAATAACATTTAAAAAATGTTAGCCTTGTCATCACGCCTATTATCAGTACAGTGCTACCCAGTGCACTGCGCCAACGCTTCTTACTTGAGAATCATAAGATGTTAAGACTCTTTAGCCCAGTAATTTCACTAGCTACAGTGCCCTCCTACCGGAGCACAGTAATGTTTGCACATCACATCTCAGGCGGTAGAATAACTGGCACTGTTGGGGTACCCACCTAGTCGACCTCCTGCAAAGGAAGTCTACCCCCGGTTAAATTATTCGACAGTGACGGCAATAACCAAAATCACGTCGACAATAGGTACTATACTATATCAACAGAGCCGTCTGCTTGTGTGTCTGTATCTAACAAAGAAAGAAAGTAATCCTGGTAATAATAGCCTAATAGCCCCCACTGATTATGCTAAGAAAAATAATATTATGTCGTGTAATAATAATTTTATGTAGGTAAGTTATACTACTTTTCCCGAGTTTTCTTTGGGTCCCAACTTCTTTCGAATATTGGTGACGATAATAGTAATTCATAACCCAAGAATGACCTGAATTTGTTACATAGTAAATATTGCCCTTAAGACAACCTCTATTAAGTTATCCAGCATAATGTATCGCCGTCAGGTGACCTAGGTCATAGATTATACTAAATACCTAACTTTAGGAGTTCATGCGTCAAAATATTTTGATATTGAATTGATTGTTATGATCACAAGCTATGGTAATAAAAAGAGAAACCACTACAAAAAAATATACTACAAAAAAAATCACTGCATGTGACTTAAAAATACGTATCGTATATTTTTTTATTATTTAATTGTGGAGTCATTTAAATAAAATGACCTTGCTGACCTATTCCGCTTAATGGTAGGTTTTTTTATACAACGAAGTAAGAATACGAGCAAGACGCTCTCCTGATGGTAAGAGATAACGCTGCCCATAATTAGTACAGTGCTACCCAAGATTTTACATAGGTGAAATTCTGTATGCACTGCGCCAATTCTTACTTGAGAGTCATAAGATGTTAAGAAAGTCAGCCCAGTAATTTCACTAGCTAGTGTCCTTCTACCGAAGCACAGTAATGTTTGCATATCACTGCTCAAGCGGTAGAATAATTGGCACTGTTGGGGTACCCTCCTAGTCGACCTCCTGCAAAGGTACGCTATCAGCCTTATTTACAATAGTATGCGTTGTTTTGATTCGGCCTTTTGTTCAGTTTTGGCAGAGGCCGTACCAAGTTAGTTGCTTTGATTAGGTACACAGTACAGCTATTTTCTTGGGAGTGATTTGTTTTGAACGAATAGTAACTTTGAAATCTTTGATCTGTAATATTTTACTAGAATTAACGCCTTATACTTAGGTGAAGGTGTATTAAAAATAAACGTAAAATTGGCTTAAAATGTAGTTGTGAAAATTTATTATTAAAATCTTTTTTAACCCCCGATGTAAAAAGGGGTGTCATAAATTGACCGCCCTGTGTGTGTTCTAGCACAGAAAGTAGTTCTGAAACGGATGAACCGATTTGGATACGGCTATTAATTAAGTGGGTTTACGCAGCTGGACGCTTTCTCGCTCGCACTATTTGATACATTTTGCAATAAAAATTGATAGAATTTACTTTTAAATTACTCAAGAGAAGCCCTTTGTAATTAGGTAATTTATATAAAAAATGTCTTTATAATTGAAAGTACGTTATCATCCAAGTTAAGCAATATTATGCCCGTACGTATTTGGATGGGTGACCCAGTGAGATCAGCTTTTGGCTAACTTTTTTGAAAAAAAACACTCGGTGATATGTCCAACTTGCACTAGTGCGGTTTTATTTTATTTTTCTCTATTAAAAATATTGTTGTCATTAAACCTACATAACTTATATCATAAATTTATACATCAAATAAAGATACAAAATATGAGGAAGTTTTTGCTTCATATCACTGTTTCAATGAACGATTAAAACGAAAAAGGCTTGGACTTACACGAGAATTTAATAATTCAGAATTGAAAGGTTTGAATCGAGTTCCCAGTAAAATTAAATCTGCATAATACTGTTGTTTCAGAAATATATATTCCGTCAAGTAGATTATTTAAATAATATTGAACACGTATTTTTGCTTTGTGGATTAAATAATAAATGGCTGAGATATACTCAATATTATATAACGCAATTTCTAGTTAAACATACACCTATTCACACATAATTAACACCCCATACAAGTTGCTTGGTGGTGAGCCATGACGTCACAGCGTGCCACATTTTAGAGCAAGGTGATGACGTAGCGCGTCTTGACTCAAAAACTTATAAAATACCTATATTATTATTTTTATTATTTTTTTGTCTTGAATAAATGTAGGCAACGTACCAGCGATACCTACCCCTGGTATTTCAGGTATCCATAGGCGACGGTAGCCACTCACCATCAGATGGGCCGTCTGCTTGTTCGTCACATTTCATAAAAAAAAATTCGACCGTGTGACATTTCTATATAAACGTGAAAGTTGGTAAGAATGGATGTCTGGATGTCATAATGTTTGTTATTCTTTCACGCCTAAACGGGTGGACCGATTGAGCTGAAATTTTGTATAGAGATAGCTAGGAAAAACACATAGGCGCAGCTAGTAAGATATAGTTCGTGATTCATGTAAAGTATTATAAAATTATGAGTAATTCAATAAAATACGCACATATCAATATGTCGACAGATAAAAACGTATAAAGCATTGGAAATATCTTTAAGAAGCGTGCAATGCAAAAGCACGGTAAAGCTAAACAGTATTTTGACTCCACAGAAGCGGTCGAAGTCAAGATCACGCGAGTTCGCATCGTGGTCGACAGGGATCAGCAAGCAGCCAGGTGCCGAATAGTCGTTATTATTGTGAATTTTTCTCAAAATATCAAAGAACCAGAGTTACCGACATAGCAGAAAGGATTAGCAAACTGAAGTGGAAATGGGCTGGTCACATTTGCCGTAGAACCGATAACCGTTGGGGTAGACTAGTTCTCGAATGGAGACCGCGTCTCGGTAAACGTAGTGTAGGGCGCCCATGGGCGAGATGGGGCGATGATATCCGGAGGGTCGCTGGGGGTGGGTGGAGAAGAAAGACGGAGGACCAAGTTGAGTGGCGTGCTATGGGGGAGGCCTATGTCTAGCAGTGGACGATCATAATAGGCTGATGATGATAATCAAAAATAATTAAGAGCGCCTATGTCGCGGGACGCTCTCTCGCTTGCACTATTTGATATATATATTAAAATAAAATTCAGATAATTTAAAAATTAATATTTTTCAAATATTGCTTCCCATGCCATTTTTTATGTGTGGCCCATATTGGGACATAGGATCCGGGTCGACCGATTGCTAGATGGACCGATGACATCAGGAGAGTGGCGGGAAATGGATGGATGAGGACGGCAAGGGACAGGGGAGAATGGCATAATCAAAGGGAGGCCTATGCCCAGCAGTGGGCTATTGAAGGCTGATGATGATGATGATGCCATTTTTTATATATCAAACTGGAAATACTTTTAATGCATTATTATTGTGCCGGGCTTCTCTTGAATATTCAAATTTCAACATTTCAAAATTCTCTGTATTCATATTTCAAAATGTATCAAAAAGTGCGACCGACAGTCATAATACTGTATATCTCTTTACCGTGGCAAAAGCCTATTATGTACAATGTTTCAATCGAAGGCCTACCCGGCCCTACATTATTTTACGCATAAATTACATATTTTACTTATATATCGAGTTGGAAAGACATATTGTTGGAGCCACTGAAGGGTTTAATTACTTGAGGTTTTATGGCTTGTAACTAACAGGGCCGTCGTTGACTCATTTATGGTCAAGAACTGAAGACCGCACTTGTTTGAACAAGTACTTTACTATTCTGCATCATCTTAGTTTGTTTTCTTCTTAACTAAGTGCTTTTATATTTCTTTATGTTGTGTATTAAATTTTTATTTTGATATTTACTGCAATTTGAACAGTATTAGAACCTTTATTTGGTTCTAAAATTGGTCTTAGTTTTGCGTTTTGCGTAGACTTTGTTCCCTTGAAACTTAAATCCCTTTCTTACTAGAGAATTTCAGGTATAATATCTCTTTGCCAAATTTTAACTAATTTTTTCCACGATTTACACTGGGCGTATCAAAGTAAAGATATTGATAGATCAGTCAGTCAAATTATCACGTTTTGTTTTTTATTACCTAATACAGATTTTATACCTTTATTAAGATTTGTTGAATAATCTAATTTAAAATGCTTTCGTATTAGTTTACTCATCAGCAGTTCAGGTGCGTCGTTCGTCAGTTTTATTGCTTCGAAGATCGAAAACTTGTCCCGTAATAAAAGTAGGAAGCATCTCTACGACTATTTTATTTAGAGTTCCATTAATCCAACCGAGAGTGGTTCTGAATATTGAACTAGCAGTTTATAATCTGGCATGGTCACGATGCATTTTATTCATTTGTTGAGCTCGATCCGGCTTTCAGAAACCTCTGTTGGTTTTTCATCTATTTCCAATTTGGAAATTGGAGAATCGCCTCTTTTATCATCCATTTTTATTCGTGCTTCATTTACTTAACAGGTTTGTCAAAAATTGCCTTGATTACAACTATATTCATCATTACGTACAATTTAATTTCTTTCTATTTATGAAACTTAATTTTCATTCTACTTCAAATATTCTTTCGGCTCTAAATTGAATCTAATAGACAGCTGATTGAGTTATCATTGTACTTGTAGTTTTGATTACATCATTTGTAGTTCTTCATCAAAGGCACCTGCCAAAATGAATTCATAAATTCGTATTTCATTCATTACTTTTATTAAAACCTAACTCAATTTCTCACAAATTGTCTTGGGAATATCGCTGCGATCGAATTTAAATTGCTCCATCTATATTAGTCATAATTTGTTTTTACGATTCACTTTATTGGGCTACCTCTTTGATAACGTTCATTGGGAGACAATCGCGAACTTTTCGATAAAAGTTTAATAATGCGAGGCCGTAAACAAGATTCGACCGAAGTTCAATGCCCTTTCTTAGCAACGGTGCCGTGTATCATCGATGCAATATCGGAAACTTGGCGAGATACAATAGCGGAGCTAATATCAAACAAGTAGCAATTCATTGTAAGATCGGAGCATGTAGATATAGAAATGCAACGAGCGGTGCCCGGGTAAGCTCCGCATGGAGACAAAGACCCCGCGCGAGCAAGTGACCACGACGCGACACGTAGCCTAGCCGGTCCATTGCAAGCCATTATCTTTTATCTATCACAGGTCTCCCTGCACTTCAATCACAGATCCGAGGCCGTTCTAGGCCGTCGCACTCTTCGACATAACACGTGCATTACTCACGAAATATTTTCATAAAACCGAACTACACAAACGCACCCGACCACCCTCTCCCCGCGACCCCTCGCCACCAAGAAAACCAGTTCAGTTCGTGCCTGGCCGCCGTGCGCGTCGGTCGCCTCGTCAAGGAGTGTCCGCGTCGCGTTGTGTTACGAAAAAACACCAAAACCAAACCAGTGCTGTGGATTCCGACATTACCGACCCGAATAGTGTCTCAGTGAGATTGTGCTTTAATCCAGTGATGTTGTGTGTCCGTGTTGTGGATTTCTCTTGAAAAGTGTGGGACGGGTGCCGCCTGCCGCCGGACGCCTTCTCTCTCTCCGATCTCGGGATATCATTAAGGTATTTATTGTTACACCGGCTCATTGTTGTAAGGAATTCTTTCTACGAGGTTCGTGAGTTGAATCGATAGACCGTATCGTGATGTGTCAGAAGGTCCAGGGTAGATGCGTCGATATCGAGTAGGAGTGTGAATCGAGTGTTGTTGGATTTGCATTGTAGATGCGCGCGGCGCGTCGTCCCTGCTGCATGCATGCTGTAAACACTGCATCAGCGTATGTCTGCCCGGGAACCAGTTCCACTCCGAGTGGGCGACTATTAATTAGGCGGCCCAATAACGGTACACGGTACCCCGGTGCCACTTAACGATCATTTGATAAGTTTCGTTGTTGAAATTTCGTCGATTCGTTTATAATTGAGTCTGTAACCGTTTCTGTGGTCGAGACTCTGCGAGGAGCGTGAGATTACGAAAGATAACATTAGTGACGCTCGCCGAGCTTTGAATCGATTCTTTATTAGATTTAGCGGCATGTAAAATCATATCTGCCTTCGAAGGTATTTTTATGGAAATCAGCCAACTTTGTCTTTATAGCCGGCGGGATCGTAAAACCCAGCAAGTCATATTCTTTCATATAGAAGCTATGTACGTTTATGTTGACGGGCTCCCGGGGCATTTCATTCAGATGGGGATTTTCATAGCAATAAGTAGCTTTGTGTACCTTTGTAGGTAATGTAAACTATTTACTTTTTGAACAATCCATCAGATTCTAAATTCAAAAGCTCGTATTTATGAAAGCGCCGCGGTAGATGGCGTAACTAGTGGCAAAACAATGAGTTTCGGCGAACTATAATCACGATGTTCGGTTTGGGAGCGAATCTTTATAGCTAATTATACAAAACGACATAATAGATAGCTTTGTTAACCCAGTTCCACTGAAACAACAATCACAGGTTATTTTAACGAATGATTTACAGCCTCAAACAACTGAATTTTATGTGAACTGTTAATGTTTAAACACAGAATTTGAATTAAATGTGATTCACTGTCGAAATTCACTGTTTAACTCACAAATAAACAAAACACAAAATAAATATAACGATTTACGGTATTTTAATTAAATTATCTGGCAAAATTCGTAAATAAACCGATTTAAAAATGTCACTTATTTCAACTGTCAAAATTGCTAACGTCAATTTTTCCTTCTTTTTTTTTTAAATGCTGTGGCGCTGCACGGTGGAAACATACAGACGCTAAAATGTGTTTAAGTACAAATATCTAAATATACCCATCATTGCTTAGTAATAACGAAGTTAAGTTATAGGTACGAATAAATTATTAATTTGGAATAGAAAATAATAATTGAAAGCCTAAAAATAATTACAAACAAGTCTAGCTAGACATCTTCAATGCTAAGTAAACATTCGGCGGTCTTATCGTAGGTATAGTTAATTAAATGAATACTTTATTGGTAAATGTTTTTGTATAAAAATGATAAATTATTGTATACATATAAAAAACACGTTCAAAAACATGAGTCCAACAAAAATGACCATCAACAAAATTATAGCCCATATATTATGTTATGTAATATAATATGAATTCCATGACATGGTTATAGTATAATATATTATACAAAACATGCGATTTAAGCAATTTAACATCTTCATTCCGTTAGTTTTGAGACAATGTTAACCGAAACGTGTTTTATTATCCAATTTTGAATGGTATATTCAAATTGTATGATTTTATAGTCGATTTTAGGGTTTCATGACATACTATAGTAGGTAATAAAAGCACACTTTATACCTAAGTGATCTTAGAGCAAGACTGAATCCTAATTACTAAAAGATAAAACATTTCCTTGCTATTTAGCAGTCATCATCATCATCATCTCAGCCATAGGACGTCTACTGCTGAACATAGGCCCCTCCCTTTTTTGGCGTGCTCAATAAAAAGAATAATTATTTCTTCTTCCTGCGGTTGAGTATTATTTTAATTATTTCATCGCACTGCGAGATATGACTCTTAGAGACTATAGACCATTATAGAACCTTGAAATGTATCAAAGCACTTCTTGAGTAAAAATTTTTCTACGTAAATATACTTTAGGCGAAGTAATGTACGGCATACGGCATAAGCCATTACAGAACTGAATTTCTCGACAATAATATAAAATAAAACAATTGTTATATTGCTAAAAAATAAATACAATTTCAATTTACATTTAGCTTACCTACAAGAAAATAAAGGAATAGTACCTATTAAAAGAAATGTGATACTGTTAAATTAGGCAAAAGGCAAATTTGAAGGCAATATTTGAATTTACTTTGATTTGTCGACTGTTTCTGCCATTATTACATTGTATATGTAAGTATATTCAAATTGCATGATTTTATAGTCAATTGAAGGGTTACATTAACAAGATGAATCCGTTGATTTAATCGTAAACCGAATCGTAAAGTCAATATTGATGGCGGTCGCGGCGCGTGGAAGATAAACTTGCGGATTTTGAATAATGTGCGCGCTATCTTATTTATGTTTTTTACTCCCCTTACGCGGAAGTGGCAAGGTGGTGTATTTGCCAGTTTTAAAGTTTTCAGTCTGGATATTTTTTTAAATGATATATTTAAACCAAGTCATGTTATAGGTGTGGGTATTAGGTATTAGCTATTTTACCTACCTACTCCTACTAGTAATTGTTTCTAGTAAATATTTATAAATGGTATTATTCGAATTCTTGGCTGTTATTGTTGCACGAAGACAAATTTGTGGATTTTGAATATGTGCGCGCTATCTTATTTATGTTTTTTTCTTCCCTTACTCGGAAGTAGCAAGGTGGTGTATTTGCCAGTTTTCAGAAATGATAATTTTAAAATTTCAGTCAATTCATATTACAAGATAGTTCTTTCTAGCGAAAATAAAATGCAAGTTAAATCATGAAGATAAACTTGAGGAATCTTTTTGTACTTCCCCTACTCGAAAGTAGCTCGTTTGGGGTATTTATCAGTTTTTGGTAGTATGGTTATATATATATATAAAATTACTAGTTAGTTTTGTTTGTCGATTCTAGTAAATATAATATTATAATTCTTTATATGTCAGTTTTATTATTATGAAATTTCAGATTAAATTATAAAATTATAATGATTAAAACTTAATTGTTTTTTGTCTGCATCACCTCTCTTAAAATCAAGCACCTCAAATTTTGTCTGATCGCTGTGGTCAAAGGCAACATATAAACAAGTGAAATTTTAAATATACTTTTTAAAAACAAGCTTTAATTATTATTATCGTCTTGTATCATAAAGTACTCGTCAAGACGAATCAAATGAGCCCAAACTCGATGGGGTTGCGTTGTTTTATGACGGAGTTCCTATGGCCACCTTCCAGCTCCATCATCAGATCAGCTCGATGTCATAAAAATATTGCATTGTCATCCGATTTACACACGCTTGCAAATTTTCAGCTCAATTGGAAACCGGGAAGTGGGTCAAATTAAACTTGCAAGATTTGATTACAGACAGACAGACAGACAGACAGACAGACAGACAACAGACAGGTGAAAGTAATATAAAGCTTGTAAAATAGGATGAATTTAATCTAAGAACAGTCGTTTGTGGCCTGTGATTCACGGCCCTATAGTCTATAGTAAGAATGTTTGGTACCAGGCAATTGATGCCGCCCACTGGTCTATTATTCCATTGCTCAACGCTCTTAAATTGCCTGGATTTTTATGTGGCTCTAAATTCCCATGTAGGTAGTGCTATGTGTTAATAATGATGATTTTTACACTTGAATCTTGTGATATGGAAATTTTTGAATTTCGTGATATCGTATACTTTGATTATCGAGTTTTGTAAAATAAAATATCCTTGTTTGTTTCTCTGAGATGTTTCTTGCCTGTGTGGCCATGGGATATTACACATGGGAACCCGTCAAAATTTCAAGAGTAGAACTGTCATCCCATACATTAAACTTTTGTGAATGTATGGGATGACAGTTGACTTGACAGCAAGACAAGTCTACGCAGCGTCTGTGCTTGAGGGGTAGTTCTTCTCACAGAGGTACTTTTTGAATAAGTATTATAAATTAAATTACTTAGAAAATTGCTTTAGCTTATTTTTATAGCCTTTTTGATTACACAGGTATTATTACCTAATACTCTTTGTTATCCCACTACAATACATGATCCCTCTTATGACATGTGTCTTTGGAGGATCATTCCTGCGACGGCTATGATGTCATCGATATCAACTATCAATAGGTATACTGTGTAGTGATTAAATTTGCACCTTACATACCGTGTATAAATCCCAAATTCGCTTGCCAATATCCGGCCCTCACTTAGCTTCATATTAAACAGAGTAACTTGCATTGTTCACTTGATGCACGTGTTGCGGCCTCAAGCTCTCGAGAATGTCTCGCGGTGTTAATTTACTGCGTAAAAAATCTCAAAGGCCGGAAACGTGCGTGTCGCATCGGTAGTAGAACAGATGTCGACATGTGTCGTGAATTGTGTAACGGGGGATAAATAGGGATGGGAAGGGCTATCCAGCCATCTGATTGAGATGGAACACGTTGGCTAGTGGCAAAAGACGGGCAAAGGTCATGTTAATTTTTTAAAACAAAAAAAGAATAGTAAAACTAACATAAAAATAATAACGCGATAAGTCCCGATTAATAAAAATTAAACATGAGTTCTAATCGCAAAAGTTCAAAGTTTTATTGCAGTATAGGTCATCTGGTAGTCAGACGATAAGCGGGTCGCACGTAGACCAAATTATTGGCACAGGACAGGCTCGAATGGTATTACATGAGGCCTGTACCCTGGAGAGGAATGTAGAAGGAAGTGATGTTGATGGTAATGATCCAATCGTTGTTGAGGAAAAAGACCGAACTGTAAGGCATTTTAATGACATGAGAACAGTGTCCAGCATTGAACGACATAAGCTGATGATAAGTGCCAATGATAATAAAATGCAGATAGTATAAGTCATAATAAGTCATGGTACACAATTCGTACGCGCTGGTTTAGTTGTTTCACAGCTTATCAGCGTAAAATTGGTGTGGTTATCGCCGCAAATTAGTATGAAGGTTGCATAGATCCAGAAATTACATTATGTAGTCTGTACACACTGTTACCTCTTGAAACATCAGAAATAAGTAGGTAAAGGTTGTGAACGTCTAATTTTTACAACCTTCCAAAAGTATCAGGTGCAGACGTGCTTAATTGTCGAACAAGTATCTCTGTTTCGATACCGATTGTACCAGCAGGACTATTCACTAATTTGTCAGGGTACCATACCGAAAACCGAATTGTTAAAAATGTTTGAAATTACATATTACGTCGTATCCATTTATTACGTCATTTCATCACATTTTTTACAATTCGGTCTTCGGTTCGGTTTCCTGACGTATAGTCCTGCAGTTCTGACAAAATTCCTATGATATGCCCGATCTAAAGTTGTAAGTTATCTAAGGTTGAATGTATGACGGTGCCCTGTGGTCTAATTGACTAGGGAAAAAGTAAAAACGCCATCTCTATGTTACGCTCTATCGGAGGATGCGTAAAACGGAACGCTAGCCACGATTGATGCGTTGGGGTGCGTTCCAATTTTGATTTATGCTGCATCCTTCCTGCGATTGGAGGATTTTAAATTTTAAAATACCCTCACTATTTTCATTCACCTACCTACCTACATAGCTTATTCTTGTATAATCTATTTAATAATAAAATGGTTCTGGATTCTCACAAGGTCCAGTCTCCTAAATAGTCCAGTGTATCTAATGTCACATAACTTTCTAGTAGGTGATAAGACTAATTAACTCTTAAAATAATAATAATAATTAGGGTTTATACTCCAACAGAACAGGTTACCCTACTTACTAATTACACTGTCAGAGTCAAATCACAATTTACAGGTTGTGTGGCTAACCTATATGTTGCAGCTTCAGGTCGCCGAGATTACTACAAGACTTGCAACATGACCTAACGGCTGCCTCCAACATATCTTAAAGGAAACAGCCCTTTTAGCCAACTCTTTATTGAACACACAATTACAATAGAATAAGTAAGCTAAAAATTACACATTTGGATAAAAATGTTGTAACAATTGGCGATCTCTTTACTAACCAAGCTCTGCTTAGTTGTTTGAAGACTTAATTAGAAATTAGTCAATACAGTCTAGAATTTTTTCCTTTCAACTTTAAAATCAAATGGTTTTAATAGGTCATAGCCGTATAATTGTATTCTAAGTCTAAGTAAAGGCACTTAGAGATTCTGTTATTAAAGATTCGTCTAGTTCACTGGCCACTTAAAGTTTTCTTAATTGAGACCTATTTTTAAATTCCACAAAGCCTAAGTTATTGTTCTAATCAGTCGTTTTTATAAGCTTTTTCTGCTTAAGTTTTTCGTCTGAAGGTCGGATAGGGTGATATTAAATGAATTGTGTTTAAATTAGATTTTAACGATAATGATCATAAACTTTGTGGTTAAAGAGTTTAATTTGAATCAATATTTAAGTTGAATACACATTCACTTAACTTTTTTTATGGCATTTTATTTTGCTTAATGGCTGTAGCTTAGGCAGGAAGGTATAATATAATGTTATTCTAGATTTCAGTTAAGCTGTGGAATCGCATATTAATTGAACCAAATCGATTAAGTTAATTTTGACAAAACCTTACGCTGCCAATCCGTCCTGTAGGGGTTTTCGCTATGATATAAAAAAACCTGTCCATGTATAGTTTTCTACACCTCTTTGACCTCCAATATACCTACCTACCTAAGAAAGTATCGAAAGTGTCGTTTTTTAATTTTCACAGCTTCAAAGCAAGGGAAAGCCCTTATGACACATTTTTTTTGGATTATTACACCTTTGACCCACATAATGTGGGTCAAATTACGCAACCATTGACACCTATTGCGTTATAGCTCCAAAAAAAATTCCAAACATTCGTCGGGACACCATTTTTAAATCATTTACCTTTCAAAAATCAAGTTAAACGGTCTTAAACAATTTTATAAATAAACACTACATTTTTAAGTATTTGTGAGCTATAAACAATAAACATTTTAGCTGACAACGTAGCGTTAGAAGGTAAAAAAACTAAAAGCTTTTACTCTCTGTCGACTACGGTTAATACAAAACACACTTAGTTTGTTTATTTGTGCAGTTGGTACATATTTTGTTGATGTTTTATGTTTAATTGAAAGGTAAGCATATACTACTATCTTTTTTTTATACAACGAAGTCAGAAGACGAGCAAGACGCCCTCCTGATGGTAAAAGATAACGCTGCGCTTTAGTACAGTGCTCCCCAGGATTTTACAAAGGTAAAATCTTAGGTGCACGCTTCTTACTTCAGAGTCATAAGATGTTAAGACTCTTCAGCCCAGTAATTTCACTAGCTACAGTGCCCTCCTACCGAAGCACAGCAATGTTTGCACATCACTGCTCAGGCGGGAGAATAACTGGCACTGTTGAGGTATCCACCAAGTCGACCTCCTGCAAAGGAAGTCTACTCCCGTTAACATCTATCATAAATATTGCATACTGATGACTATCTTTATTAACGACAAAAATAAAATTTTCAGTGGAAACATTGCTTAACTATTAACTTTATATAAATTTTTAATTTGGTACTAGATTTGACCCACACAAATAAAAAAAACCTAGGTAAATAAAACCATTAAAAATTACATTATAATATACCTGCTCAGTTATTTGAAAGTCTAGGTAAATGACAGACTTTCTACTTAGTCTAAAATTACCTAGATAACTTTAAGTCTACCTAGACTTAAACTTAACTACCTCTAGGTCATGTACCTACTAGCATAAGTCCAGTTTTTTTTCAGAATTTTTAACATTGCCGTGGCAAATTGCAAGCAGGTTTTTCTAGACCAATTCCCACCTGAGTAACCAAAAAAACATGAAGTCTAAAAACTACCTACACCTTATCTACATAATAAAAGCACTTAAAACTTGCAGGTGATTTTAAACAAAAATGCTCGTTTCGTTTCCAAGTAAGCAATCTTGGGAATTCTTGAAGAGCCTCAGATATCTTTATAGCAATGAATACGATATTTACAAGAAGCGCTTCAATAAAAACTGAAATGAAGCACCCATAGTCAGACCATTCGTTTTTATATAAATAGACCCAATAGTAAGAATATGCACACCTGGACACGAACACTTGCACTTACAGTATTATTAATGTACAGTATTAGAACTTACAGTATTAGTAGAATGCGTTTTTATTTATGCAGTTTAGACTATATTCTTATAGACTATAAAAAAATATTAATACAGTATATGAATTTTTTGACATCTCCGTCTTAGTAGGTACCCTAATTAGTCATAATATAGTACTCTCTCTGCTCGAATAGAAACGCACTCTTATCGCACGAGGAGTACATTTATGCTCGTGCATGTATTTTCTTATAAGTGGGCTTACTACGGGTGCTTCACTTCTTTGTTCAACAACTTTAATGCTGTGGTTTAGGTCCATGTTTTACAGCTTAATAAACGAAATACACTTTACGTTTGGTTTAAATGGTCTTATTATTAAACAAAGGTATGTGAGGACTTTCGAGCTTTTAGTCTGAGGAAAAGGTAATGTTATGGATTTTGAATGTAAGAAAGACATAAATGTATGAATTAAGATATGAGAAATGATAATGTAGTACCTTGAAATATAAGTAATATTTTTCAAAAATGGAATACAAAAAGTTAGTGACTAAAAAGCTGTTTCTTATCTCATCGCAGCAATGTATTTGGCCAGGTTCGACTTGTCTTTATTACAAAGTTTAGAATTATTCATCCGGCTAAATAAATACTGAATTCAAACCTTTTTTAAGATGATCGCCTTATAGATTAGATAATACTTTATGGAACACCATATTTAAAAAACAAACAATATTCAACATTAAAATACATATTTTATAACAATTAAATGATTTTGTTTTCGTATTTGTTTGACCATTCGAAGAAAAGCTGCCTAAACCTATTAATTAGCCACCTGTGACTTTTACACCTAGGTTCAGCTAGCCGGCTAAAGCTAGATTTAACCACAATTCGAGGTTTAGCCGTATCATATTATATCTAAAGGTTTTCTAATTGGTTCCCAAGAAGATCGTCAACGCATCAAAATACAATCTTACGTTCAACGTTCTCAATTGGACAGTGTTTTGACACATTCACTGCGGATCAGGCCCAGATCGACCTGCCGCGGAATTTCAGCTGGTGCGGACGAAGAAAACTATGTCCCTCTCACTAGGTGCGGTACGATTATCTCAGGTGTTTGTAAAGGTACGAGAGAGACAAATATATATTTGAGATTGTGTTCAAAATTATAGGTGTTCCCTATAAAAACATCACGGCAGGCCTTTATCGGCCTACCACGCACTGACGGTGAAAATATCAACTCGGTGCGGCAGGGGTCTATTGCGGCCCGCCGTCCCAACAGGCGGTTGGCGACCCGATACCGCACGGAGCGCCCCGCTTCGCCAGTTAGTGTTGAGCCATCTCACTGAACTGAAGTACGTCGGCGTCGCGTTTTTTCTTTTCGTAAAATTAACGACGCACGATGGCAGGAAACAAAAGAAAAATACAAATTTTGGAAAATAAACTAATTCGCGAGGCAGATAAAAGTGATAGTGACAGCAGTGAGGAAATATTTTCCTTCAAGAAAAAAAAATGATATTTAGAAAAAGGACCAAGCAAAAACAAAAACATACTGCAGGATGTGCACACAAAATCTTTGTGCGAAATGTTTTAAAGACAAGCATAAAATAAATAATTAAATAAACTATTTTTCATTTCTTTTCTACAATTCTATTTTATTTTCGATATCCCCTTATTTTTGTCTTTCCCATCACTACTAAAAATACTTTCTAGTGCGGTGCTGGTCGATATCGACCCGCCACTTTTCCTGGTTCATTTCTCATTTCCTGTTTGGCAGATCCCGGGGCGAATCAAATCTAAAGAAGATGGGTTCAAGGTTATTCTAACAGTCCAAAAACTACACACCTATATTATGTTTTCGCAAAGTTATAGCGATTTAATCTAACCTTATGCTGGTGGGTCGAGAAAGGCCTGCCACGCACTGGCGGAAAAATCATTGGGGGCACACTTTGGCCCGCCGCCGCACCAGACGAAGGTTTAAGATTTTACTTGCCGCAGCTAACGTGTTAATACGACCAAATAGAACGACTTAAAGTAATTGTAGTCGTTTAACTAACCCGTAAACATCTAGTTTGGTATTACCACCCATTACTGGTACAATCAGCATTATAATAATAAGAAGGATATTAAATCACTGGCTCCTTCCAGCGACGTGCGAAACTTTACTCCCCGAAGCACACTTAATGGAGCTAAGTGTATCTAGACTTGAAATAAACAGGCTCGCATCCTGGCACCTGCTTTTACATTTTTCCCCTACTGTTAAGAACAGTAATCTCGCAAGTTTTGCAACATTTTATTGTTTTATTACGGCCCGCCTCAGAACCAGTGCGTAAGGAAGCTACATTACTGGATAGCCTCGAGGCGAAACGGTTATAAGAAACCTATTTTATTGTCTTGTGGGTTCTCGCTTCGAAAATAATTTCGGTCCCCGTTAGGATCCCACTTCCAACTTTATCGCTGATGGAAATTGTTTCAAATTATAGACGAACATTTCAATTTATTGACACTCAGAATCGCTTTGAATTTATAACGAATGGGAATGAAGACGTAAAAGGAAGATTACATAAAGAGATCCCGAAATTGCACAGACTGAGCTCGTGTAGGTTATAAGCCGGATTACAAAGCAAAAGAGAGGTTTTCAATCTAGCAATCAGCTGAACAAACGATCGATGCTGTAACACCGCTTTACCCGCACCCGAATTCAACCGAAACAACAATTTCGTCCGCAACTTGCAACGTACTGACTTTTCCCTTTATAAATACGCCAGGATTTGCGTGTCGAAGGAGTAATGTAACGATAACAGCGACACGATCGTTAAATTACGTCAGATTACAGAATGGTGGTGCGCGAGTGGAAGCCTCGCTGGCTTTTACGATTTTCGCATGACGCCTAAATTGGCTCGAGCGCTATTTTCGGGAACTCATTTGAGAAGTTTGTCGTCATCAAAGAGGAAATCCATGTGTCATTAGATTGTTATGATTCCTCCCTTATGCTCGTTCGATCCTCGAGTGTTCACATGTGAAGCCACTCAAAACGCAACACATTCAACAAATCCTATTAAACGTCATCGAAACATAATCCGGGGATATTTCAAAAGTGTCTCCTATTTTGCGACCCTTGTAAATACTGTCCGCTAGTAATAACATCAGGTAAAAATTGAGGCCGAAAGTTGTCCCTTGGAAGCGGACGGCGCGAGCATCGGATCTCTCTTTCATTAATTGGCTCCAAAGGACGGGAAAGCTGAAACAGATGGATCACGGAGTATTTGTCATTTAAAAACACTCAAACGGAATTCGAACCGGGCCCGGACGATGATAAAAATTAGGCTCGCGTTTGCGAATTGCAGTCCTTTATTTGGGTCTCTATCTGGATACTTCTGGCGCAATCAACTCGGCCGACTTCGTCTCTCGAGTTAAATTGAGACATTGAATTGTTTGCCATTTTCTTTTCTCTCCAATTTCGCGCCAATAGCAAAAGTAAAAAGGCTCGCCGATACCACCAACGTGAAGGCAATATACGAGTTTGCCGGAGAGAACCGTTTCCTTTAATGTTTTCATGAGACTCGAGAACTAAAGAGCGTGTAACGTCGTATCTGTTCCTTGCCTTTTAATAGTCGAAGAACGAACAAACTGCCAAGTATTAAGTTTTATCAACCATCTGCACGAATGTCACGTCTTTATTACTGCTTATTCTTTGTCCTCATGAATGCAGCCGGTGCGAGCGGGAGGGAAGTTTTGTCTATCCTTGTCTACTCGTGTGGTTGCCTCGGTCACGGTAAAGAGATAATACAGTATTTTGATTCCCTAGAAGCAGTCGAACTCCTTGAGTTTGCGTCGCGGTCGACAGGGATCGGCAAGAAGCGACGTGCCGAATAGACGATTCTATCCAGTAACCTGCCGGATAATGGTTGTGAATTAGTAAAAGTATCGCAAAGTATTAAATTCACAATAATAACGTCTATTCGGTACCTCTTACCAATTCCTGTCGCCTCGGCGCGAATCCGTACCACCTTGAGTTCGACCGCTTCTAGGGAGTCAAAATACTGTATATCTCTTTACCGAGCCTCGGTTGAAAGGCAGAGAAGCGTCCCTTTCGGGCATAGGTGTTCAATTCAATAAAAAATGGCGTACCTGTACCGGTCCCCCGACATGTTTATACATTTTTCTTACTGTTGTGTAGAGGTTTTTTTGTTACGTATTTTTCGATTGAGATTGAATCTGGGGCGTTATTAAAAAAGTTTTTGGCGTAATTCTCGCGGTTATTTTCGCCGCGAATTTTTGGCAATTTTGCTTTCGCGGAGTTGTTGACCCCGATTTTGATTTATTAACGCTATTTAATGCGCACGTGTTCGGGCAAAGCGAGTTTAGAGGTAGTTTTTAGTACTGGGGATAATTTAGGGGGCGGATTATTGTGTTTTGAAGCGGTGCAGGTGGTGCCTAGAGGTTATTGGTACAGATGTAATTCTGGATCACCGAGTTTGAAAAGTTCGTTCAATAGTGGATGAGATCGTACTAAAATGCTATATCGAACAAAATACGTAAAGAAATTGGTTGTGTGCTATTTTAAAAAATGTATAGAAGATACTTCAATGTTTATTCTATAACTATGATAATATTTGAAAATCGCACTTCTTAGAATGATAATTATGGTTTTAAAGCTCACAAGTCCACTAACTGGTCGTGAATTGGCATATTGACCCTACATATGAAAAAAATGTTGAATGTAATTCGTAGCTTATGAATTACAAATGTAATATTTTAGTTTGTCGTGATCAGGGCCTATTAACCACGTTTAGTGGCAACATGTTTTGATAAATGACAGGTTGGCCTACATCGCTACGATTAAGGTGTAGATTTCGTTCATACTTGTGTTTAAGTTTCGTGTCTTTCAATTTTACTTTTGATAGCGTTTATTAAAAAGTGGAGGTTAGCCCTATTGACGTCACAGCGATTAAATCTGTGTTGTTAAATTTAAAGTCTACCGTAGTTTAATATCTACATATATCCTACCACTATTTTTAGCGGACTTTTTTACCATTACTGCTCTATGACTTTTGCTTTTTTTCGAGTAATTGTGATATAATACCGAGGGTAGACTTCCTTTGCAGGAGGTCGAGGTGGGTACCCCAACAGTGCCAGTTATTCTACCGCCTGAGCAGTGTTGTGCAACCATTACTGTGCTTCGGTAGAAGGGCACTGTAGCTAGTGAAAATACTGGGCTAAAGAGTCTAACATCTGCTGTTTATGACGCTAGAGTGAGAAGCGTTGGTCTTACAATAATTAATTTAACATCATTTTGAAATCCTGGGGAGGCACTCTGTTGATACTAATAATTATGGGCAGCGTTATCTCTTACCACAAGGCGAACATCTTGCTCGTCTTCTTACTGCTTTGGTATAAAAAACTCATTGTGGATACAGGCTTAGTATGGATCTTTAATTCCAGACATCAAAACTGTAATTTTTTAAATGGTCAGTTTATTTTTAAATTGTAGACTATTAAATTTACTACACAGATTTAATCACTATATGATGTCAATGACTACCTTAACTCGACTTTTTCAATAAGCCTAAGCAAAACTGAACTGCAGTGGGTGGATTTCACCCACTGCAGGGTAGGGTACCATGATCATGCTGACATATTTTGAAAAAAGTAAAGCGTAATGTATTTCTGTTGCTGTGACCGTTTTTACCTCTAGTTGACAGGTTTGTAGAAATTGCACAAGTCCTAACAATCCGCCACGGAAAATAGATTTTTGACTAATAAAAATTTTGGTCTTATGCGATTATTGAATGTGAGTTCTTCTACGGTTATATACCTACTAGATCTATGGTGGTGACCGCTGCCCACTCTTATCAATAATTTAATACACTTTTTGGTACATTTACCAAAATATATCTTTCATTTACTAAAACTAAGTGAATGAGCACGTTCAGCGAAAGACACCATTCTGGAGCAGTAACAAGTTGTACTAAAAATAAATTGAATCCAAATGCGATCGGAACGATTGTCTATGCGCGCACTTTAAAAAATAAAAATCCAATATGGCGGCGCCACTTACAGCTAGAGATGCGCTTAACTGCTATTTGTTAACACTTTTTGCGATAACTTTTTCAATTATTGCTAACATGCTATTCAAAACATTAAATCATTTAAATCATTTTAATTTTTAATGGTTATTACCTGTGCCTAAAAGATGCGGTAACATTCTGTCTTGTCTGTTATAGAAATTATAGAAAATAATTACTATTGCCTTAATGCCTTATTTATTGCTATTCTTAACACTTTTCGTTGTACTTTACCCCTTAACTCCAGCAGAGCTAAAAGTACACAGATTTTGTGTGAAATGTCAAATAGGTAGAATTAGAATAGAATAGAATGATACTTTATTGCATACCAAAATACAAGAAATAGTTATGAACATAATATGACTAACATAAAACTAGGTACGTGTTGTCTATGACTTTGTGTCGTTATCTACGTGAAATGTAACTGGGAAATAATACGAAATAAATTTGTCTTATCATGCATCTTAGCCCTGCTGAGTAACTTTAAGCAAATTGTATTGCTAAATTCAACATAATAGCATGCTTTTATTCCAATTTACGTTATTAAAGCATGCTACTTTACAACATGATGTTCATTGATCCAACTCTATTCTCAGCTGAGTCAGCGTCACCTTACGATGGCGCTTTTGTCCGTAACTCCAGTACCTTTTGGTAAACGCCGCGATTGTTACCATTTTTATCTCTTCGAGCTTTCTAGCAAACAGTGAGTTTAGATTGAATTGGTCTGTAACTTTTCGTTTTTCAAGTTGGGCGCCATTTTACTGAGTATTGTCTGGCGCTTGACTTCACACTCTTCCTATTCATACGTTTGCTTATATACTCTTCTATTGCGTCATTGTTAGCATTCATTTATGCTGTACAGTCAACTACAAAGAGATGTATCCACGTTAGTCTTACAAAATGAAGAAACTTTTAGTATGCAAAAATTATTTACCCTTACTTCGTGACATTTTCAGTATCCACCAAATCTTATACTATATTCGATTCATTTTAAATGCTATTATTATGTATCACCTAAGGAAAAGTAGTGGGATACATCATTGTTGCATATTAAACGAGTCGATGATAATATAAAGTTTGATTGCTACTAGAAATGTCACGAACCAAGGGTAGTTCATTGTGGCAAATGAAAATTTACTTCATTTTGTAAGCCTAATATGGATACTCATCTCTTTGTTGTTGACTGTACTTACCTACACCTACGTACCTATATTTATAAGAGGTAGTATAGGTACACATCTAAGTTGGCATTATAAGTGACGATTATAATTACCTTACTCAAAAATGGCATATTCTATGTTTCAGGGAGGGATTTATCCCGCCTTCTAGGTTTAGTCTGCTACCATCTACGGCTGCATCGTCGCTTAACATCAGCCGAGATCGTGGTCAAAGGTTAACCTATAATGAATAAAAAAAAAAACAAAATCACTTATTAAATTAACACTGTTAACTATAAACTTCATAAATTGTAAAACTTAACACTCTTAATTACTAACACATCCAAAAACTAGTCTTTAAATTCAATCATACCTTAAGCTTAAAGAAAGTGGATTGAGATCACCCCTTTCCGAAATTCAGTAAAAGGTTTACTTGGCCGACTTTTTTTCATTGGGTTTTTGATCGAACATCACCATAAATGATGTAACCTGCAAAATATGTACATAAGTACAAATACACAATAAAAACGCACACATTATAATTATTTACCATAATACACATTATGACGACACACTGACTAATGCCGACGTGTTAAAATAACAATGAGCGACACAGATAATGCAGTTTAGCCGTCAATTGTATGGGCGGTTAACTTTTTCCATTGTAAGATGTACAGAACTACATTACCCAATAGGATGTCTCGTAACTAAAGGTTATCGCCGATTCTCTGTGAGATCTGGGGCGAATGGTTTTGTTCAATTTTGCTACATGGAATGGTTTGGGGCGATCTTTGACAGTTTTAAGCTGACGCACACAGCCGCGAGATGGTGCGGAAAAGCGGTAGTAATCTTTTTTTTTTGTTCCTGACCACGTCAGCTTCATATCATGTGAAATAAATACGTATGAATTAAAATTTTCGAACATAACAAAAATGTTTTCCCTCATTCCCGCGCGATTCTGCGGATGTGTGGACCTTAAATTCCAAAAATGTAAGTAAGTAGATATTAATAATAATAAAGAGAAAATGATAGATCCGCAGGTGCAGGTGATATTATATTTATTATATTATGTATGTGTTTCAGGTGATATTATATTATATATGTATGTATTTTATCGAGGTCATAAAATGCCATTGTCGAAAATATCTTATTTAAAAATATAAAAACACTTATTTGATACACAAAATATCAAAACTGCAAAAATATTTTGAACCCAACACAGGATTTGCAAATATTATCGTATTAACATCCATAAAGTAGCATTAAGTCACAGAGGGAGATAGCATCTGTTATTCTGTCGAGGCAGAACGAGATGGTGATATTGGGAATAATTTACGCGGCTTTTCACAGCGCGGTCGTAAATCTTCTGTCAATTCGCGTTTATATGCGCCCGCGCAGCCTGTCAAGATTGCCTTAACATTCTTGGCGATAAGGCGAAACATGGCTTTTCTCGCTTACCACTGATATTACTTAGGTATTAGGGATATATTAATATACACACACATTAGGTTTAAATTTTATATGTAAATATATTTTTTTAGTGGCTGGACACGTTGAAGCAGCAGTTAAATGAGTACCCAAATGAGCCTGATGGCGATCCAAGAAGGAGACCACAGAAGGATTGTACATAGATTTTTTTCTTACCACTCAGCTCGACTTTAAATTGTGGGTGAATGGTGAAAAAAAGTATGTATAATTATGATAATGGGTTCTCGTCGTTGAAATGTGTACAAAAAGTTTTTAAAAAGTTTTGCTCCAATCACACAAATTGCTGTGCTTCGGTAGAAGGGCACTGTAGCTAGTGAAATTACTGGGCTGAAGAGCCTTAACATCTTATAAAAGAAGAAAAAATATCAAGAAATAAGTATGAAAACAAGAGTAAGAAGTAAAAAAGTAAGAAGCGTTGGCACAGTGCACCCAGAAATTTTCCTTAAACTCCTGGGTAGCACTGTTCACTGTACTAATTATGGGCAGCGTATTAACTCTTACCATCAGGAGAGCGTCGTGCTCGTCTTCTTACTTCGTTTTATAAAATCAGAAAAAATACCAATAAGGTAACGATGGTGTGATCTACGCCCTAGACGGAAACGCAGCAAGTAAAACCAAATACCGTAGCTAGTCACTCAAGTGACAACTATTCACACACGCCCAACTAATTGAAACGTGTAATAAACAGATTCAGGAATTAGGTCAACCTTCGGACGTGCTGTATCACTTTATCATTACAATCGATTTTGAATCATATTTCTCTGGTAATAAGGACGATATAATGACTTACTTTCGACCTGCCAATACTGTTAGGGCGGACTCACACTGAAAATGTAAAACTGGCGTAAACGCGTTACTTTATACCTGAAAATCTTTGAACTGGCGAGCAGTCTTCGAACTGGCTAGTAATTTTTATATAACGAACGATATTTATATTAAAAAAAACTAGCTTATATTCGCGACTCGCAGTTTTGCTCGAGCTGAGAAATCTTTTAGCGGTCTTCGTACTAAACTACTTCGAAAAACGTCGTTGAACGGATTGGGTTAAAATTAGATGCAAAGCGCCAAATGTAGTCAATCCGATTATCATCAATATCATCAGCCTGTGTTCGTCCACTGCTGGACATAGGCCTGACACACCACTCAACTCGGTCCTCCGTCTTTCTCCTCCAACCGCTCCAAGTGACCCTTCGGATATCATCGCCCAGGGGACCTAGACAAGCACTAATCGCTTATGGTTAACGTTTAAAAAAATATTTATTTATTTATCATTCAGCACAAAGCTAGGACTAAATGCTACAATAGATTTTCTAACAGTTGCCCTAAGGCTGGAGAAAATGTACTAAAAAAATTAAAAATGTACTGAGATGATAGTCTAATATGAATATTCATCAAAGCGAGGCCGAGATTTTTTTTAATGTTTGTGTTGAATGATTTAACCAAAACAGGCGCTGGCTTTAGCCTGCAGCTACGATACGCTAAACGCAGTATAATAGAATACTCCTAATGTGAGTCAGGCCTAACAACTATCTCAAAGACGATCGGCTTGGTCCGATTGTGCTGGATCCCGAATCCCGATAAGCTATTGTGCGATGATACAATGTACAAAGTTCTGTGGGTCATAAGACCTTCCGCGAATGGCCGATTGTTTAGTTTAGGATGTTTTGGGTCAGTTAGGTTCTACTTAGACTATAGATGGACTTTAGATAGGATATAGATTGGTCAGTGGTCAGTTTCTATTGTAAGTGCACAATATGTTAAAAAATGCGATTGTTTTGGTTTTTATTACGGTAGCTGCTAATAATCATGAACTTCATTTATATTATTATTATTATTATTTTCAGCCTGGTTTATCCCACTGCTGGGCAAAGGCCTCCCTTCCCTCTCTCCATTCATCTCGATCTAAGGCTATGGTTGTCCAGTTATTGCAAAACGTATTCAGTTCGTCCCGCCATCTCCGTTTAGGCCTGCCGCGTCGTCTGACTTTTTGTGGCTCCCATAAGGTGGTGGTTTGGGCCCATTGTTCGTCAGACATGCGGCAGATGTGTCGTGCCCAATTCCACTTCAAGCTGGCAGCTTTTTCTCCAACGTCTATGACCTTCGTTTGGGAACGCAGTACCGAGTTTCTGACACGGTCAGAAAGTCGGATTCCGAGGATACTGCGTTCCATGGCTCGCTGGCAAACACCAAGTCTGGACTTTTGAAAATTTGTTAGGGACCAAGTCTGCGCTCCGTAGGTTAGAATGGGGAGAATGCACATATCCATGAGTTGCTTGATTAACTTCATTTATTGGCGGATAATATTTTGTCCACCTATTAAGTACCTACATATCTATGTATAATATTACAAATTTAAAAAAAAAATCTGATCAGCGTTTAGGTTTCTTTATGTGACGAAGTAGAAGATGAGCAAGACGCTCTCCTGATGTTAAGAGATACCGCTGCCCATAATCAGTACAGTGCTACTTAGGATTTCACAAAGATGTGAAATTATAGGAGCACTGCACCAACGCTTCTTACTCAAGAGTCATAATATAATAAGACTAAAAAAACAAACAAAATTATGCTTTTAGCAAGTAATATTATGCAATGTTCTAATAATAAGTGTTTTCCCTTTTCACCCACTTGCGTCTAGGTTTTTTTTTTTTTTTTTTTTATGTGATGAAGTAGAAGACGAGCAAGACGCTCTCCTGATGTTAAGAGATAACGGCTGCCCATAATCAGTACAGTGTTACCTAGGATTTCACAATTATGTGAAATTCTAGGAGCACTGCACCAACGCTTCTTACTCAAGAGTCATGAGATGTTAAGACTCTTTAGCCCAGTAACTTCACTAGCTACAGTGCCCTCCTACCGGAGCACAGTGATGTTTGCACATCACTGCTCAGGCGGTAGAATAACTGGTACTGTTGGGGTACCCACCTAGACGACCTCCTGCAAAGGAAGTCTACCCCCGGTTACACAGCAGTCTTAAAATCTTTTCTTTGTAAATCTTCAAGGAGGCTTGAGATGTACTTAGATTATGTAATAAAATGCCAGTCTTAGTATTCAAGCTTTTTAAAAGGTCAGTCTGTAATCAATAGGCTAGGCATTGTCTGTCAGTCATAGCTTTAGAAATTTACTAAATAAAGTGATTACACAGCTTAATATGCAAAACAAAAGGACAATCTTACATACATTTTAGCCATATTAAATACGACTTTCCAAACGACCTAACAGTGCCAAGTTTTTTTTGTCCGATGTGCTTGCGCTGCGCATATCCCTGAGCAGATATTAGTTGAAAACCCGGAACATCGCACTGACAAAAATATAGGTAATAGAAAGAAAGTAAATATTTATTTGTTACACACAACATATAAAAATAATAAATAAAAATAAAAAACACAAATAAAAAAGGTCGCTCTAGGCGGCTTCTCTGAAAAAAGGCCTACCAGTGAAATAAAAACATAATATGAAAAAAAAATCGTTTTTTAACACACGTTTCCAAGATAGGTTTTGAAACTTGAAAGCAAACTGTGTTTTAATTTGGACTAAATGTAATGGTCACTATAATAAGTACTAATAAATATAATAAGAGCTTCACCTTCTTGCCATGACCATAATGATCGCTTGGTGCCACGGTTTTGTCCAATTCGGTTATGGTTTTGAAATTCATTACATAGCCAAATGCGCAATACAAATGACAGCATTACAAACGTTAAGTAAGCCTAAAAGATTTATTATAGTAAAGCAGACTTTCGCTTCCTCAAAAGCTGAAGTTTAAAACACTGACGATGATGCAACAATCATTAATCATCAAGTAATGGACGCACTTATAATAGAGAGTTAATGCCGAATGCCTATTCAAAAACAACTCATGCGCAAGTACCTTATCGTAATAAATATTTTTTTTGAAACTGCAAAATCTTATATAAAATCTCGTCTCACAGTGTTCATTGTCAAAATCATACGGAACGGCTTGACCGATTTTTATGGGATATTAATTTGAGAGGTCTGAATATTTTAACAGGCGAACTTACACCAGCCAGTAGTGGTGGGTCGTTAACGATTTTTGGGTTAACGCAACGAAGCCGTTAAATTCATCATGTTAACCTGTTAAAAAAGCCGTTAACATTATTAACAGGTTTTCATTAATGTAACAGATTTGTACCAACGGCAACGTAGCAGTTAATAGTAGCAAGCGAACTTAGAAACATAGATATCTCTCACTCTCGCTCGTACAATTTTAAGCTAGCGGCGTCTCGCTCACTCACATAGGCGCCCTCGCGTCCACTCGGCATATTTCGTTTCTATTCGTTCTTTCAACGCAGAAGAAATAGATAATTTTAACTGGTTTTGCGTTAACAGCTTCAGATTACGTTAGCGACTTTTGAATACCTTTTCGTTGAGATAATAAAAAAACGCATTGCCAAAATCGTTGAATGTAACAGTTGATAGATTTAACGGGTTTTGCAGTAAACAAAAAACTGTTAATTCGTTAACATTAGATTAACAGTTAAAAAAAGCCGTTCGTTGAATTAACGCCCACTCCTACCAGCCAGCTAGTCAGTTAGTATTAACTATTAACATTTATACACATACAAAACTCGGGAATTTTGAGGATACACGTACATACTCATTTTGTAAATCTTAAAGTTTAATTATCTTGCCGTTCTAATAATATTGGCACTAGCTATTCTTCACGCTGAAAAGCTACAACGTGGTCTTGTAGGCTACTTAAATACCAAATTAGATCTTAATCGGTTCAACCATTTAGCCACGAAAAGGTAAGAAACACACACACCCACATACACACATCCATACCTAAATTTTTGCTACTTTATTTTTTTTATTGCATTAATAATCTGGGGGCACGGTAGTGCCCCCGCCAAGTCGAGCGCGAAGCAAGCACTGCCGTACCATCCTTTACAGGAACCATTTCGCCGCATTTTCAGGCCCCTATTTGAGAACCTCTGGATAAGACCAGAACACAGAAATTTTCGTCATCCAGTAAGCTATAACTACATACTTAAAATCCAAAATTTCAAGTCTGTCGGTCATTAAGTTCTGAAGTTAAGCGAAAGCAAAGTTTCGCATTTTCGACACTCACTCACTCACTCATGATCATCAAAATAGAACTAGTACTTCCCATAAACTCAGAGAGCTGAAATTTGGTATATACTTAGAATTTATTGTATAAGCCATAGGAAAACTAAAAAGACATGCAATTTCGGTCTCGTTTTCGAGATAATTCATCTGCATAAATAACTTTGTAATCTCATATAAATGTATAGGATTACAAAGTTACATTTGCAGTCAATGGTTAAAATTGTATAAAGCTTTTATTTACTTTCGCCTGTCTGCCTGTCGGCCTTATAGTAACCTTATAATATAGCGTTTCTACAAAAAGAAGTGAAATCCCACCAAAAACATTCTGTAAAAAACTAGCCAAGTCTCGATGGAGCTGCTTGTTTATCTCTAAAAAATAATGAAATCTAGACAAAGTCATGCCAAGTCTAAGATTTCTTACTGCGATTTCTTTATTATTATAGTTAATGTTGTGTGACTTGGCCGTTGAAGGGTACACAAGGGTACAAAACCAGATGCTTCATGACACTTGGATCGCCTAAACATAAGTATTATTGAAATACGCAGCTTTATCAAGCCTACAATTGACTGGTTATTCAATCTACGTTTTCCAAGTGGCAATTTTCTATCATGAATGGTTAGCGGACAGATTGGTGCAATGGTGTCATGGAGCACTTGGTCTACCTTTCAACGGCCAAGTCACACAACATTAACTATAATAATAAAGAAATCGCAGTAAGAAATCTTAGACTTGGCATGACTTTGTCTAGATTTCATTATTTTTTAGAGATAAACAAGCAGCTCCATCGAGACTTGGCTAGTTTTTTACAGAATGTTTTTGGTGGGATATTTATTTAGTAAGACATATCTACGTATCGAATTAACAACCTCCCTTTTAAAAGTCTGCACAAAACGTCTGATGATAACTTAGATAAGGTCCCGAAGAAGATAAAGGCCCGAGTGAGTACGGAATGTGCAAAAGTTCAAGATACTTGTTCTCGTAACCATTATGCTATCGTACAATCTATTGCGCAAGTCGGTACTGAGATGAAGGCACAAGTCTCAAGACAACGACTTTGTTTCTTAATAGACAAGAAATTAGAAAAAGGAAACACATTAGGAAAATGTCGATAAAATGGGTTGGCTGTTGAGTGTCTAAAATGTTTTTTTACTAATTTAGCAAGTAAATATATACAGGAAACAGGTATAGTGGAAACAATACGAATTCGGATATTTCTAATTAATCTGAAGGCACTGTAGTCTGTAGTATCTACCCCGTTAAGACGAGCTAAGCGAAGCGTAGATCACTAATCAAGACTTTTTCAAAACGCACCGCTGTCTGTGCTGGACTGTATCTTCCCAAGACAGCTTGAAAAGCTCTCAGGTCCTTAACCATCCTTTAGTACTTCGACCTTCCAGCGGTACTTTGGACGACCCACTAGGCGCTTGCCGGTATATATTAATAACCGGTTGTGCAAATGTAAACAAATTCGGAACAAACACACAAACAAATTCATTAGGTATATATTATATGGCATTAATTAATTATTCTCGTCTCGGCCATATAAAAAGGTAATTTTGCGCTTTTTAGGAACCTTATGGAACAGAAAACACGACACGTACCTACCAAAGAAAATAAAATAAAAACTTACACATAAAAAAAAAGTGTCTGCAAGAAGTAAGTGAATTTTTTTTTATTTATGACATTTACGGTTGATCTAATGTTTATTTGTTTAATTGTACTAGTATTCTAGTATCATCATCATCAGCCTATGTTCGTCCACTGCTGGACATAGGCCTCCCCCATGGCACGCCACTCAACTCGGTCCTCCGTCTTTCTCCTCCAACCACTCCCAGCGACCCTCCGGATATCATCACCCCATCTCGCCCAAGGACACCCTACACTACGTTTGCCGAGACGCGGTTTCCACTCTAGAACACGTCTACCCCATCGGTTATCGGTTCTGCGGCAAATGTGACCAGCCCAGTATTCTAGTATGTAGAAAAAATATTCGTCTATAGGATACATCGTCGATAAGGCGAGAAGGTGTCGAGAGAATTGTCCAAAAGTAGGACATTGTTGACTTTATTGAGTTTTTCCTCATTCTGATGACAATGGAATTTGGCATTTTCCTTCTGTACCTCCTTGACTGATAAGAAAAATGTACAGTTTGCACAACAAAATACAAATGTATTGAATACAAGGAGAAAAGAAAAATAAATATTATCTATTGGTGCATTTAATTCAATATTCAAAGGTCATTGAATTAGTAAGTCTTCCTTTCAAACGTATACGTCTTCTTGTCTTGTAATGTGTTTCAAACTCAAACTCAAAATTCATTTATTCAAATAGGCTACATCGGAGCACTTTTGCAAGTCAATTTTACATTTTTCTATTTTAACACTCTACTGCTCGTTCGCAAGGCACCTCTATGAGAAGAAGTTTAATTGATTTGATTTTGTTAGTTGTGTTCAATGTAATCTATAAAGTTTTTCTCATAGTGGTCTTAAAATATATAACGAAATTATTGCAATATTGACTTGCATGTGATATATGTATCCTATTTAAAAAAATAAATTCTGAGTTAAATTTGGTGCATTTAATTTTTATTTATTTATAATAGGTAAACCTTTAACCACGATCTCGCGTGATGTTAAGCGACGATATGGCAGTAGATAATACCAGACTAAACATAGAAGACCTTTAAAAAAAAAATTACATATTTCAGACGGCAATGCGGCATCCAAACGTTACCAACTGCCCGTAAACAAGCGCTTTGCTTTAACCTTTTTAATGATAACTGCTCGCATTTGGAATGCATTGCCGTCATCCGTGTTTCCCGAGCGATACAACTTGGGTATCTTCAAGGCACGGCGATACAACTTGGGTATCTTCAAGGCACGAGTGCATAGGTACCTTTCTTAGCATCCATCGTCGACCGCACGTTCCATCGGGAATGAGGTCAAACTTAGCCCTATTAAAAAATATATCTTAACGAAATCAGCGTATAACTCGCACCACACGATTCAAGTATAAAACGAGGTCGCTCCACTGTTTCGGATCATTAATTTGACACTTGAAATAGCTCAGAAGTGTTACAATGTACGCCTACAAAGCGAGTGCGGGTTAAAAGGTCGGCTATCTTTTTAAACGGAGCCCCTTGCTCGGATGCTTTATGTTAATGGACACGTAATGACTTACGTTGGGCTTTGACTTAAGATTTGGGAGGGAATTTTGTGTTGAGAAATTTACGTATTTTTGTGTATATATTATGTTTTTTTTTTTAATTTTAAATAAAGAAGTAAGAAGACGAGTTAGACGCTTTCCTGTTGGTAAGAGATAACGCTGCCCATTCATTATCAGTGTGGGGGTCGTAATTGAAACAACTTCTTTCTTCAGATAATAGTGGACTGTATATTTTCTTTCTTCAGGGTATATTAGTACATAATATACAATTCAAGCGAAGTCGTAGAGCGTAATTATATATTTTTTTTTTTTTTCTTATCATTCCGTACCCCCTTGGAGGGCGGTCGGAGGTGGGTCTCGGGCATATCCCCCGTTACCCTGGCTTCATCGCCGAAGGCATCAACCTTCGGGTCACTGGGGGCCGCTGGAGTCGACTACCGTTGCCGGGCGCCTCACAGCGGCTCGGCGCGTAATTATATCGACTCGACTCGTTGTTCTTCCAGCCTCCCCTTGGGGGGCGGTTGGGGGGTGGGACACGAGGTAAACCCTCCTTGCCCTGGCTTCAACTCTGAGGGCCTCTACCCTCAGGTAACTGGCGGCCGCCGGAGTCGACTGCCGTTTCCGGGCGCCTCACGGCGGCTCTGCTACGGTGGACCTACGCTGCTGCGTCGCTCTCCCTGGGGGGGAGTATGTCGCGCGGCAGCGGGCGCGTCTGTGGCGCCTCAGGTGGTCTGGCGTGGTGCGGAGCGATGTTGTGCAGGTGGGGGTGCGGCCCGTTATCAGCGCGGTCGAACATTCGACGCGCTAAACGAGCCACGAACTCCCCCACCTCGGGGACTCCCGTGTCACGGGCGATAACGTCGTTCCTCACGTATCGCCCGGCTCCAGTTATGTGACGCAACGCCACATTCTGGACCACCTGGAGGCGTTTGCGCTGGTGCGCGGAGCAAAGCGCGGTAGGCCTTGTAGATACCGAGCTTTGTTCTCATCGGCAGCTTGGAGGATAAGACCGGACGGAGGAGCGCGCGTGCAGCCTTCGCCTGGTGGACTGCGTGGTCCACCTGGGGGCGCATCCTCAACGTCCGGTCTATGTGGACACCCAGGTACTTCACACAGCTTTCCCACTTGATGTCCATGTTTCGCAGTTTCAGCGGTGGGGGGAGGGTGCGGCTGGCTCCCGTGAGCAAGGCCTGTGTCTTCGCCACATTCACGGCCATCCTCCACCTGTCTAGCCATTCGGGGATTTTGTGCAGGACCCGTTGCACCCTCCCCGCGGCGATCTCTGGCTTCTTGGACGACGCGAGATAAGCGCTGTCGTCAGCGTAGAGGGCTAGCGTTATGCCCCGCTCGCCCTCCCTCAGGTCTTCTGGGTTTAGTATGGGGATGTCGTTGGTGAAGAGGCCGTAGAGGGCTGGTGATAGACAGCTCCCCTGCGGCACTCCTGCTGCGATCCTTCTAGTGGAGGAGTTGGCGTTCTCGACTACCACGTAGAATTCCCTCTGGTTCAGGAACGATGCCACTAGCCTGATGAGGGGCGGCTCCAGGTTTGTGCTGAGCATCTTGAACAGGAGTCCGGCGTGCCACACACGGTCGAAGGCCTTTTCTATGTCTAGAAAAACCGCGACCGTGCGGCGTCCCACGTTCAGCTCCTCGGCCATGTGGTGGATCACCCTGGTCAGCTGCAATGTGGTCGAGTGTCCGGCGCGGAAACCGTACTGCTCCTCTCTGGGTCTGAGGTGTGGCGATAGTCTCCGCAGCAGCAGACGCTCGAAAAACTTCGCTGTGTTGTTTAACAGGGTGATCGGGCGGTAACTCTCCGGTTTTCGGCGGTCTTTATTTGGCTTGGGCAGCACAATAATCCTGCCCAGCTTCCATTTTTCTGGGAAGTGGCTGGTGCGCAGGATGCCGTTGTATAGTCGGCATAGGGACACCAAGCCTCTGGGAGGCAGCTTCTTCAGCGCGGTGTTCGGAATGCCGTCATGTCCTGGGGCTTTCTTTCCCGGGAGCCAACGGACGGCTTTTTTGACCTCGTCTGGCGAAATGAATTTGTCGCCTGACAGTGGGGTAGGCGGGGAGTCCAAGAAGCGGTCGACTGTGAGTTGGACCGTCTGGTGGTGTTGGCGCGTGTTCTCTGCTGCATCTGCTGGAATGGGGTGCAGCTGGAACTGTCCTTCTAGATGGTCGGCTAGGAGCTCTGCTCTTTCCTCTGCTGGATAGTGCCTCTGCCCCCTGCTGTCTAGTAGAGGGCAGACAGTGGTTTTGGCGCTGGTAAGCGCCCGGTTGATGTGGTGGAGGGTAGTAAGGTGGGGATCCTCGGCGGCCTGGGCCAGCTTTGCCTCCCAGGAGTCGCCTCTCCACTCCTTGATTTCCTCGGCCAGCTCCTCGCTAAGGGCGTTTAGCTCCCGTTTCACACGAGGGCATCGGATGGTAGCCCATAACTTTCTCAGGCGGCGCTTCTTCTCTAACTTTCTCCGTAGGTGAGGCGGAAGCGGTTCGCGGCGCTGAGTGGGCGGAGCGGGTGTGGAAGCAGCCACGATGGCCTCCTTCATGGCCTTGGATAAGTCGGCGGCGTATTCCTCGACACCCTCTGCCGTCAGCAGAGGTCCAGCTGGAGGGTCCACGTATGAGTCGGTGAATACTTCCCAGTTTATCCTCATACGTGGAGGTCTGGGCAGCCTCAGGTCTGCTCCGAAGGCCAGTGTTAGCAGGATTGGGAGGTGCTGTAAATCCATGTCATACAGCACCTCTATGTCCATGGGGCACGGCAGTAACTGGTGGGCAGCGATGTCCAGCACATCGGCGTAGTGCCTCGGGTTGGATGGAATGTGGGTGGGGCTGTCCGGTCCCACCACGGAGTAGTTGTTCCTCTCGGCGTCCGCTTGCAAGAGGCGCCCGGCCGGGTTTATTACTCGTGACCCCCACTCCCTGTGCTTGGCATTGAGGTCCGCAGCTAGGAGGGTGGGGGAGCGGCCGTCGAAGATTTGCCGGAGGTCTTGTGTGCGGAATGATGGTTGGGGAGGACGGTAGCCAGCGTATATCTTCAGTTCGTGCTCAGCCACTCTGACTCTAATCCCAGTGGTGCGGATGTCGTGGGTGATTAGGGGAGGGAGCGCGTCATGTATGACGTCTCTCCTCACCAGGGCTGCTGTGCCTCGGTAAGCCGTACCTTGCGGGGAGATCTCGTCCCGCCTGTAGATCTCGTAGTTGGCGAGACTCAGCGGCATGGAAGGCTTCAGCTTGGTCTCGCCCAGGAGGATGACATGTAGATCCTGCACCTGGGCGAGGGTGCGCAGTTCGGCTAGTCTTTGGCGGATCCCACCCGGGTTCCAGTAGGCAATCCTCAGGTGTGGTCTATCCATAGTGGAGATATTGGTGGATGGCGGCCAGTGCTCGCACCGCTGCGTCCCGGAACTCCTGTCGTTCTCCAAAGGCGGCGGTGGTATTGAGAAAGTCGGCCAGGATCCCCATCATGATGAGAATGGGGTCTCTGGTCGACTGATGATGTTGGGCAGCTTGGGCTCGCGGCAGTGCCGGGGGGTAGGCAGGTTCCATACCCGGGGGGTACAGTGGCTGCCCCCAGAACGCTCTGGTGTTTAGCGTGTGTGGCGTTGGATGCACAGCTCTGGGGCGGACGACAGCAGGTGAGTTTGTGGTGGTACCTGTTGTGGTTACCCTGGTGACCGGCGCAAAGTGGGTGCGCGGGTCCGTCTGGGTAGGCTGCGTGGCCGGGGCTGATGTTGGCGCTGCTACCTGCGTTGCTCTCGGCGCTACCGGCGCTGCTGCCGGCTCTGGTGCCGGCGCTGCTGCCGGTGCTGCTGCCGGCGTTGCTGCCGGCGCTGCTGCTGGCTGGGCCGGAGGCGCTGGCCCCGTTACCTGGATTGCTGATGGCTGGGGTGCCCCTTCTACGGTAGGGGTTCCTCGTGGAGTGCGTCGGCGAGGGCGGCCTCTCCTGGAGCCGGGCCGGGAGGCGGGGCCCGGTGGGACTTGTGGGCCCGGGTGGGCCGTTTGGGTGCCAACAGGTGGTGGGGCTATTGGATGTTCCCGCTGCTGGCTTCTAGGCTGACTCCAGGCTGGTGCTTGATGCCTCCAGGTCGGCATGAGCGGCCAGAAAGCCTGGGGGTGCGGGTAAGTGGGGAGAGGTGTAGACGCAGCTGTGGGTGGCAGTGCTCTGGCACCACGGCCCCTATGTCCCCTCTTCTTCCTTCTTCTTACGTTTGAGTGCGGCACATGAGTGAAGGGCACGTCTTCCTGTAGGTGGGGGGGCCCTGGGTGTCTCGCGATGGGTGATGGTGCGCGTGGACGAAGATTTTGTCTGGCCGGCGCGGATAAAGCCGCTGGTGCGGGTAAAACCGCTGGTGCGTGTAAAGCCGCTGGTGCGTGTAAAGCCGCTGGCGCGCGTCCGGGCAGCCTTATCTGCCTCTTGCGCGCTTCTTTCCGGAATATGGGGCAGGCCCTGCTGTTGGCGGTGTGCTTACCACCGCAGTTCGCGCAGGTGGTTTGGCCGCTCGGGGGTACGTCGCAGGCGGCTGCCGTGTGGGCGCCGCCGCAACGCACACATTTGATGGGCCTGTGGCAGTTGGCCGATGAGTGGCCGAAGCCCTGGCAGCGGTGGCATTGGGCCACCGTGGTGTGACCTCTCCAGGCCTCAATGGAGATCCCTCCAAAACATAGGATCTCTGTGACCTTGAATAGTCTGGACTGTTCCTCCCGGTCCATGTGCTCTAGTTGCACGTGGTAAACACCCGGCCTTGTCGCGCTGCGCGTGGGGATCGCGCGCGCGGACGTAGCCGGGAAGCCGAGGGACTGGAGGGCGGTGGTGATGTCTTCCGGCTGAGTGTTTGCAGGGAGGCCCCGGATGGCTATTTTCAGGGGCCTTTCCGAGGGAACGCTGTAGCACCACCACGACAGTATGGGGTCTTTCGTGGCGGCCTCCGTGAGGTATCTCTGTACCCCCCGGAATTCTACCTCGGATTTGGCGAAGAAGCGCACGCCTTTCCCGAAGGCGCGTGCGTTGGGCGCGAAGCCAAGGCGCCTCTTTAGTGTCGCGAAGTGTTCCGGCCATCGCGTCATGGTGTCGACGGTGATGGGCGGGTATCCCTTTTTCGCGAGGGTGGCGGCAGCGGTGGCTTGTGTGGCGGCTGGTTGCGCGGTGGATGTCTGCGAGGGTGTGATGGGCCGCGAGGGGGGCGGCGAGCGAGTGATCGCGGCATAAGAGGGGCCCGGTTGGGCTGATGTGGGTGAAGGGGAGGCGGGGGGTGGCAGAGTTGAAGCCGCCACCTCCTCTATGGCGACATAGGAGGTGGAGTCATCCTCACCCATTTGGTCCTCCATCACTGCCATGTCCTCACCGCGACGCTCGGCCTGCTCGGATTCCGCATCCGAGCTGTCTGCGGTGATATTGGCGGGTATCCCGGACGACTCCGATCCGGAAGGTGATGCCGAGTTTCTCGCCAGCATTGGGTGCGGCGAGATCACGGGCGGCGGAGAGCCCATCGGCGGCGGGGAACCCGACCTGATGTGGCGCGGGCGCTGTGGTGGTGGCGGGAGCGGTTCCTCCTCGGAGTGGGCCGCTCTCGTTTTTACCAGGGGTAGACTTCTTCCTTTGCAGGAGGTCGTCTAGGTGGGTACCCCAACAGTGCCAGTTATTCTACCGCCTGAGCAGTGATGTGCAAACATTACTGTGCTCCGGTAGGAGGGCACTGTAGCTAGTGTAATTACTGGGCTAAAGAGTCTTAACATCTTATGACTCTTGAGTAAGAAGCGTTTGTGCAGTGCTCCTAGATTTTCACATAATTGTGAAATCCTAGGTAACACTGTACTGATTATGGGCAGCCGTTATCTCTTAACATCAGGAGAGCGTCTTGCTCGTCTTCTACTTCATCACATAAAAAAAAAAAAAAAAAAAAAAAGATCGGCCTAGGAATGGCCCGGCTGGTGGATGGTTGCGGGGAGGGGGGGGAGGCGGATAAAACCCTCTGCCTCTTCTCGTCCCCCTGTGTGATGTCGAACGACGAGTCTTCACGCCTGCGCGGCTGCGCGGCGCGGTGCGGGGGGCTGCGGGGTGCTTCCTCGCGACTCGGGACAACAGACCCGGCCACGGTGAGGCCTGCAGTTTGAGAGCCTTGGCGCTGGGAGCGCCGGGCTCCGGTGCCCGGGGCTGACACGATGGTGAACTGCTCCGGGTGGAAAATATTCCTTTTGACTATGACCCTTGAGGGGGCGGTGGGGTCCTCCTCGGAGGAGGAGCTGGTGGCGTGACGCTTAGGCTTGTCGGCCATCGCGCACTATAGTCTTTGTTTGTTTTGCACAACAACAACAAAACACAAACACAAAAGGTGTCCCGACGACAAATCTGCGCACGTCGCAGCCGAGTCTCGGTCTGTGCGGACCACCAGTCGGGTGAGATCACTGGCGTACCAGTGAAGGCCCAACTAGCTTACCGCAACCAACTCTGAAACGGCGCGACGATAAACGGGCGGGTTTGTCTGGACAAACGGATTTGGGGTCACGTGACTCTATGTATTATTATAATACAAGTAATCAGTGAACCCCTCTTCCGTGCACAACACTATCACTCGACAACGTGTCGGGCACTTCACAAGGCGAAAAACGTCTCTTGTTAGCGTTGTACTACACTATACGAGTGCGAGGCGCACAGCACTACGCGTGAGAGCAGGAGGGCCTACAAGCAGCTCGACGTCACGCGGGACGGAGCACACTTGAGGTTGACTCGACTGCGGGCGCGGGTAGCGGTGGGCGGGGGGCGGCGGGCGTAGAGGCGCGGCGGTAGGGAGTGACAGAACACGTCCGAACGCTGCGGCAGCGACTACGCGACTGCGTAATTATATTTTTGGCCGGGCACCTTAGGCACTCCCTACCCTTACCGGATAGAGAGCACCTAATTTTTACACAAATTTCGCGAGAAATTACAACATTTTTCACTATGGGCCCGGCACATTTTCGATCATAACTTTATTATACATCGTAGGATTTTTATCAACATAATCTTAAAATCTAGCTTACGACGTTATCTATTACCATGTATTACATAATCTTTACTCATTCTTTTACATAATCTACAATAAGCAAAAACATGGCAAAAATACGCGATCGCGCGGTTTTTATATGTACTTGTCTCGCTCTAACATATTGCTGTCTTTCTCTAGCAATTTGGCGATCTGGGGGCACGGTAGTGCCCCCGCCAAGTCGAGCGCGAAGCAAGCACTGCCGTACCATCTTTACAGGAACCATTTCGTCGCATTTTCAGGCCCCTATTTGAGAACCTCTGGATAAGACCAGAACACAGAAATTTTCGTCATCCAGTAAGCTATAATTACATACTTAAAATCCAAAATTTCAAGTCTGTAGGTCATTAAGTTCCGAAGTTAAGCGAAAGCAAAGTTTCGCATTTTCGACACTCACTCACTCATGATCATCAAAATAGAACTAGTACTTCCCATAAACTCAGAGAGCTGAAATTTGGTACATTCTTAGAATTTATTGTATAAGCCATAGGAAAACTAAAAAAACATGCAATTTCGGTCTCGTTTTCGAGATAATTCATCTGCATAAATAACTTTGTAATCTCATATAAATGTATAGGATTACAAAGTTACATTTGCAGTCAATGGTTAAAATTGTGTAATATCCAACTTATTAATTCAAAATATATTTAAGGCATAGTATATGTATATGTGAGTGTGTATATGTGTCGTAAATCGTCAGTTATGATCAGGCGATATCTAGCGTGGCCAGTGGCCAACTAAAATAAGAGCCCAACCAAACTATTAGAAGAGATCGACATACCACCTTTACTACAAGCTTTTATTTACTTTCACCTGTCGGTCTGTCTGTCTGTAATTAAATCTTGCAAGTTTAATTAGGCCCACTTCCCGGTATAATATTATAATGCATTGGACTTAGAGTGAACGCACACGTATCTAGATGGCGCTGACTGTATTTTAAAACGCGCTTACGGTTTGTATTTCTGATAACCTTATAATATAGCGTTTCTACAAAAATAAGTGAAATCCCACCAAAAACATTCTGTAAAAAAACTAGCCAAGTCTCGATGGAGCTGCTTGTTTATCTCTAAAAAGTAATGAAATCTAGACAAAGTCGTGCCAAGTATAAGGTTCCTTACTGCGATTTCTTTATTATTATAGCAGTTAATGTTGTGTGACTTGGCCGTTGAAGGGTACACAAGGGTATTATACCAGGTGCTCCATGACACTATATTGCACCAATCTGTCCGCTACCCATTCAAGATAGAAAATTTCCACTTGGAAAACGTTGATTGGATAACCAGTCAATTGTAGGCTTGATAAAACTGCGTATTTCAATAATACTTATGTTTAGGCGATCCAAGTGTCATGGAGCATCTGGTTTTGTACCCTTGTGTACCCTTCAACGGCCAAGTCACACAACATTAACTGCTATAATAATAAAGAAATCGCAGTAAGGAACCTTATACTTGGCACGACTTTGTCTAGATTTCATTACTTTTTAGAGATAAACAAGCAGCTCCATCGAGACTTGGCTAGTTTTTTTACAGAATGTTTTTGGTGGGATTACATTTTCTCATTCAAGTACAAATATTCGTTTACAATAAGTTTATTTACGCGTATTCAAGAAGTAAATAAACAATGACAAATTTTACATAACAACAAATCAAATTAGCAAATAATAAAAAATAGCGAGTTTACATAACTGCTCGTATTCAAGTTATCAAATTAAGTTCTTAAGCTATAAAACACGAAATCTATACATAATATGTGCAATAATTGCGACTAAAGCTACGGGAGTTTACACAGGTACAAAAAAGAAGGAATATTTATTTACAAGGCTCGTCGATCCGCAACAATCAGTACAGCGCCACATTTCGAAATACCATATTCGTAGAAATTACTTTTTGAAAATAATTTCTCTTATTACAGCTCTTCTTCTGTAGTTTTGTGCTCTTGATAACAAAATTTTAATCTTTTAAAAAGTACTTATTTCCTCTTTGAAAAATGGCATAAAAATGGCATACAATATAAAAATGTAGGTATATTCTGTTTAAAAATAAGAATTTGTTTTTCATGATAGCATACCTACTGGAAATATTTTTACTGAACTACGATAGTATATTTATATTGAAGGTGCATTTTTCCTTTAGATCCTTGCTTTTAATCGTGCAATACAAAATCATACGATTCGCCTTCGACATACATCTTCTTCTTCTTGTCTTATTTAAATATATAAAAGGAAAGAGTGACTGATTGACTGACTGACCTATCAACGCACACCTAAACCGCTGAACGGATTGAGTTGAAATTTGAAACACAGATAGATTTTATGGCGTAGACCTCCACTAAGAAAGGATTTTGCACGCGGGCAAAGCCACGAGCATAAGCTAGTATATTAATATAAGGAAGGTACATTTTTTCTTAAGACACTTGTGTTGGTACACGTAAAATGCAAAATCATACGATTTGATTTGATTTTGATTCGCCTGCGACATACATAAGTCAATAAATCGTAAACTGATTTACAACGTCACCAATAAATAGGTTTAAAGTAAATCTAGTGAAACAATCGTCTCGCTGTCTAGCACTAGTCTAGACTGGATCTGTTAGGCATCTAGTTTTGGTCTGAAGCCAACTTGGAATAGATTTTGTATCGTGTATCAAGTTTACTTTATCGTAAGCAAGGACATTTTGAGGTTAGAGCGATAATTTTAAATGTCTTAGTGACTGATTTAAAAAAAAAACAGGCACTTTTAAATTCGCCTGTATTTTTGTTTTTAAGTTCTAATAAATCTTTTTTTTTTTTTTTTTCTTTTTAATAATATGGCAACATGTGCATTTTGCCAGTGTCGAGTAAAATTCATGAATGTTCACGGGATATTAAATTATGGTCTCCACTTTCGTGTTTTGCCAGTGTCAAGTTAAATGTTATTTTTTAAGTAATAAGTTAGTTAGTCAGGTCAGAGTCAGAGTGAGCTTAATAGCTCGTCTAGTCACGTGAGTCTTCCAGTAAAATGGGTGGAATTTTACTGAAAGTTCGGAGGAGTTTTGGAGGGGGCACCAAAATTCATATTTCAGCACCATATCACTTGCTTACATCTGTGCACATTCAAAAACACTTAACACGCAATATTCCACCATTATTACACGCTAACAATCAAATTCTACACGATTATTAAGCAAAAGACGTGGAGCTAATGATCATCTAATGATATGATCAAGGCTTGCCGCCAAAAACTCCTAATAAATCTTAACAACCTATAGTTAGCATACCTAAAAAAAATCATAAAAGATAAAAAATAAACACTTCTTTATTGATAATAACACAATAAAGTCAATTTTACAATAAGAAAGTAATCTAAAAGATTTGCTTTTGATGATGAATTAGTTTTTAAAAATGATAAAATTAGTTTTTAAAAATTTTCTAATGGAGGAAAAAATCTTTAATTTTTGTTTTCTCACTGATTACTCGAAGATGTCTGCATCGATTTTGAAAATTCTTTTTTATTTCAAAATATACATGGACCATCAAGTTCGCGTAAAAATGGTATTTATTGACGTTTTTTCGGAAATTGACCCACGCATGTATTTTGTGCACGAATTGAAGATGGCCTTTATATTCGCATTTATTTCTAGATATTATTAAATTATTTAGCAAAGCCATGAAATAACTCCGGAAATCGGGACACATAACACCTATAGTACTGTTAAAGTTAATATTTGAAATAACGATAAGATCGCCGTAAGCAGAATGTTACTGCTCGTAAAAATATAACTGCGAACCAGGGTTGCCATCTTATGGAGATTATTAACAAATATCATATTACAACATAAAAATCAAAAGGGTAAGTCGTAAAAGAGTAACACTTATTATTGGACGGTAGAATCTTTGAATAAAACTTTAAAATGAAATATTTTTACATGCAAAAAAGATTATATGAATATTGTACATACCTACTACCTACTTATATTACACACGAACTTTTTTTACAAAGAGTCTCAAGACGAGCATGTCGGTGTTCGATGGTAACATTATGGTTCAGCATCATCATCAGCCTACGTTCGTCTACTGCTGGACATAGCCCCCCCCCCCTCCCCTAATGGCACGCCACTCAACTCGGTCCTCCATGTTTCTCCTCCAACCGCTCCCAGCGACCCTTCGGATATCATCGCCCCATCTCGCCAATGGACGCCATACACTACGTTTGCCGACACATTATGCTTGCCTATATCAAATACGGCGCCACCCAGGATTTAGGAATAGGACAAAACTCTGCGTGGCACTGAGCTATTTGTTGTTTTATGTCGTCATATAGAGATCTTAATATTATCATCTTGCTATCAGGCACCTGATCTACTCCTATGCCTTGTCACACATTCTCATCTTGACACGCGTGCGACTAATTCGCGCGATGATTGTACACTCCTTAGAATATGAATAAAACGTCTTGTATATTCCAACCTACGCGAAGAGAATTCACGTCATATCCCAGGTTCGCCGATTCACGAAAATGTATTATTTTTGACAACGATTTTAATATAGAATCTCTAGGAAATCAAACTTATGAATCTTCCTTATACCTTTACTATGTTGATTTTGGAACGCAAATAAATTCGCCAAAAAACGCGCAAGCTTAATATCCTGGCAGCCCTATTTGCAGCTTACGTTGCGTTCGTAAAACCGCGTATCCGATATCTTAGATATAAACTTGTAATATAAAATCGCGACTGGGTGTCTGTTTGCAAGTGTGATATGTTTTGTTTAAGTGTCCGGTGTACTTAAGTGAACAATGAAATTTGAACCTTTGATACCTTTTACGGAAGACCTCCTGTATAGAACCTACTTACTGTTTTATGAACAAGAGTATTTATTTCAAATTGAAGAATTTTTGTAAAGTTTTCTCATTCTGATTAAAGTAGATAAACTCTTTATTCTTTACCTAATTAAACACAAAACTACTTAAGTATAATTGATATTTTATGTAGTGCTAAAATGGACGGTCTTAATGCAAATAGCGATCTCTTAGTGTATACTCCATACTTATCGGGGTAAAAATTAGTATTAAAATTATATTTCTATCCTCAAATTTTTATTAAATTAAAGCTGTGTTAGTCAGTTTAGATTCAAATTCATATTTCGTTGGCCTCAAAAGGATAAAGTAACCAAAGGCCCACAGCTATTCCATATTTCTTTGGCCTTAAAAAGACGCCCACTCAACGTCTATGATTTTTCTATAACGCTTACATTTCAGCTTTGTTTTCATCTATACTCGTATTTTCTTTTACAAACCTATTAATAAAAGGTGGTTTAATAATACCTTTAATTTAAACTCGTAACAAGTATACTTAATAAAGTACTACACACCTAACAATAGAAACTAGGAACTAAGTTCCACATGAGAAACAAGTGAGGCCTTAGGTATCCGAAGTTGCGCCACTTTCCGCAGTTATCAACGAGAAATAGACTTCTGACTTCTCGAAACTTCGCGATCATCAGTACTTACCAATTTGGACTGAAATCGCATTGTCTACGATCCCAAGCCTTAAAGATATAACTTATTTTTAGTGTAATATTAAAAACCCGCTAAAAGTGGCCTAAGTGTTTTTCCAGCGTAGACGCTGGAAAAACACTGGTACTGGTACTGGGTGGTAGCTTAGAAGCTACCACCCACAATACCTCGCAAATTTCAGCTTTTTCTTCTGTTCGAGTCGAAATTATTGAATTATACTATTTCTTTTATTAGTTCAAGCTTAATTAATCAGTTCAGCCGTTTAGGCATGAAAAGGTAAAATAAAATTGACTGCGTGTTATGTAGAAAATTGTTCTAGAATGTATTATCACAAAGCACCAATCTAATTAGAAAAATGTATTTTTTTTTTATTTAGTATTCAATAAAAAATCAATATGTTAAAGTTCTTCTATTTGTAGTAGCATCAGAAGTAAGCAATGTCTCTCAAACCTCGGCTCCTCCATTACCTGCTTGTGTAAACAAAAACAAAATTTCAATTCCGAGTAACCCCGACTAGGGTGGGTCTCGCAAATCCTTCTTTGATCGACTTCTCAAGTCCTCTCGATTCGCTCTCGGCCGGGTATTCTGTACCCTACCCTTGAATTACCATGTCTCTAATAGTTTTTGTTAGTGTGCTCGACGTGAGTTGCATCTTGAATGTAATCGTCTTACATTTCTTATGGGCTAGCTGTCTCTAGAGATTTTACCTGCTGAAAAGCGTGTGGATTATTCCAGGTCTATGCTATATAAAATTAAAGCATTTTGCAATTTAAATGTTTTTTAAACGAACGTATCAAATTACACCGTTTTGGGTGGTTGGGTAAAATATACCCGAGATAGCAAAAAACAAATTGTAATTAGTTGTAGTATTCAGCTTGTCCCATTCTTCGCAATAAAATCATTTGCCATTTTACAAGCTTTATATTACTTTCACCTGTCTGTTGTCTGTCTGTCTGTCTGTCTGTAATCAAATCTTGCAAGTTTAATTTGACCCACTTCCCGGTTTCCAATTGAGCTGAGCAATATTTTTATGACATCGAGCTGATTTGATGATGGAGCTGGAAGGTGGCCATAGGAACTCCGTCATAAAACAACGCAACCCCATCGAGTTTGGGCTCATTTGATTCGTCTTGACGAGTACTTTATGATACAAGACGATAATAATAATTAAAGCTTGTTTTTAAAAAGTATTTTTGAAATTTCACTTGTTTCCATACCAAACTAGATGTGTTTTAGCCGAGGTACAGTTAGCTATCAACATAGGCACCAAATTCAAGCTCCATTGGTCCACCCATTTAGGCGTGCAGGAGTAACAAACATTCACACCTACATACAAATTTTCGCATAAATATTTGCAAAATAATATAAAATAGGGTTAATAGGGTAGGGGAGCACTTACTTTGTTTAAAGTCGGTGAAAGGACTAGATATAGAGTTTAAAGTTAAAATGGCCGACATTTTCATCCTACTTTCAGCTTAACATGCGTTTGTGCGCCACAACGTGGGTCCTTTCAGAATACATAATTATCAGCCGACAGTGACAGTAATTACATGGCTTATGTGACTAAAACATAGCTTATAACTTGTAGCGTCCGTGGCCCAGTGGCCGTTCGTTCGGCTTGTAAGCCCTGGGTTCAAATCTCAGTGTTACAAACCTATGTCGGGTCTTATTTTATATTGTCTATGCATTAACATGGCAATTTGTGTAAGCAAATTTTTTTGAATGTATCCCTAGTCATAGGTGATTTAACTATAGACACTTGTCGAAGGGCGCATCAGATAATCAGATATCACATTAGGGAAATAAATATTATACAATACCACATTGATAAGAGCATCTCTATGTTTTGTTAGCAGACCAATCACCGTTAAGCACGCCTCTGAGTGAACCAATTGGCTTCTAATAATCCGCTCCTGCGCCGCAGCTTAATTATTTGTTATAAAAGCTCAATCGCAGTTTTAGTGGTTTATTTTACTGAATGTGGGGATTTTCCTTCCTTCTTTGTGTTTTTTCATGACATCCTTGTCTTGTAGTTGTTTGTAGCATCTTAATAACAAATTCAACTTGTGGTTTAATACATTTTCCGTGTACAGTTTACATTTAAAAAAAACTAAGATAAGAATAGAAAGCTCATAATTGATACCTAAAATTACAATTGCACCTCCTTATTACTATTACATAATATAGTTCTGGTTCAAAATACGTACCTACACGTCTAGAAGTAACAGTTGTTGGCCAAAGTAGGTACCGCACCAAAACGACTATTTTGTAACATTTTACAACATCTAGTATTATTTTACACATGTTTTGCTTCGTCGTAAAAAATCGAACGGTATATTTACGCCCATAAAGAATTTAGAACCGTATATGCTTAGAAAATTTTACACCGCGCATAAAATTAGTGGGACTAGTCGAGATGTGAAAAGCTTTGCTTCCGATGGATTTTCGACCGTTTTGTGTAATAAATCATAGTGCATTTTGTTGGTGGTAAGTAGGTGCTAAAATCCTATGTGATTTCGAAAAGATCGATTTTTTTACGGCCTGTCTGATTGTGAGCGGTTACCGTTACATATCATCGTCTAGAGTCTAGATTTTAGAACAACTATGGTATTACCAACTACCGACGCGTTAAATAATGTAATATGTTATATTATATAGTTATTTAAATAATAAAATACTACCTAATTATAATATATGTTTTTTGAACATGTCAACATCCCTTTTCGTTAGCTTTTTTAATAATAGATAATTAAAAATCTTTTATATACTTTTTTTTAACTTATGGTAAGTATAACATAGTATAAAAATAAGGCACACCCCGCGTATGTCTGTCCCGTGTGTCTGTCTATATGCTTAAATCTTTAAAAAACTACGTAACGGATTTTGATACTGTTTTTTTATAGATAGAGTAATTCAAGAGGAAGGTTTATATTTTTGTATAATATTTTATTTACTCTTAATACATGCATAATATTGTAGAGAAACACTGATAATTCACTATTAGGCGCTACGGAGTGTGCTGGTTCATAGTGGTATAATGTACTTCTCTTAATTACCTTTATTAATACAATGTTTCTTTTTATTTTCAGGTAAACACTTAACTTATTCATCCAACGTTTCAAGACTAATGTGTGAGGTATGTTCCGAAGAAACAATTAAAACATAATATACAAGAACCGTGCACATTAGAGCTAGTCCAGCAGCTAATCAGAATAACTAAATGTTTCCTAGAAGAACGCCACGTATCCAATACCTTGCCAACTCTGACTAGGCTACCTACATTTTTATTTAGACTTCTATTATAACATCTACTTCCCAAACAAATTATTATTTATTTTTAACCTCGCAAAAACGACGGAGTGTTATAACTTTGACGTGTCTGTGTGTGTGCGTGTTCGTGTGCGTGTGTGTGTGACATTGTGGCTCCCAAGAATTTTGCATTGTTTGATTTTGTTTTGAATGGAAGTTTTTTTATACATATCAAAGAAGAAGACGAGCAAGACGCTCTCCTGATGGTAAAAGCGCTGCCCATAATTAGTACATTGCTACTAAGGATTTCACAAACGTAAAATTCTGAGTGCACTGCGCCAACGTTTCTTACTTGAGAGTCATAAGATGTTTAAGACTCTTCAGCCTACTAATTTCACTAGCTACAGTGCCCTCCTACCGAAGCACAGTAATGCTACATCACTGCTGAGGCGGTAGGGGAATTAGTCGGGAGTAAGAACAGTAAAAACCTTATAATATGTAATATTTTAACCAATTGCGTGATAAATTAAATATGCATCTAATAATCATTTAACCTCTGTTTAACCCAGATAAATAAGCAAATGTCACATAAGCAATCTTGATCAACAATTGCAATTTCTGAATTGCGTTACATTTATACTTACAGTACAACCGCTTTACTTAGCTGAAATTAGGATTATTATTTAAAAAAAATGTTTATATCGGTTCAGGTGCTCTGCGATTTTTTTTAAATTATACGGCGTCTTCGAGTTTTTAATTAAATTAATTATAGCTATAGGTTTTTTTTATTATATCCTGCTGCTATTGCTGTTATAACACCCTTATATTGTAACTTTAATATAAACAATCATTTCTTATTATTACTACTTACTAACTATTAGCTTTATTATTACTACATATTTATTACTATCCCCTTCCGTTTGGACAGCGAAAGCGAGCAGACGTGTCCACTGTTAGCATCTTTATTCTCTTCAAAATATTTAAAAAAATATATATTATGTCGCTCTTTAACACGGGCTAAGCCCGGGCCTTTTTATAGGCGTACACGGAGACAAAAAGTCTATCGCGCAGAGGCCCCTTTTGAGCTTTTAATATAAATGTAATGGGTGACTCATTATTATTATTATTATATATTTAGCCTATATTGTCCCACTGCAGGGCAAAGGCCTCCCTTCTCTCCCTCCACTCATCCCTGTCTATTGTGATTCAGGTCCATTATTACTAACTTATCTTTTTTTTCTTATCCATTTTTTTTATTATGTTTTTTAGGTTAACCTTTGACTGGCGATCTCGCATGATGTTAAGCCATAGACGGTAGCAGAAACAAGTGAAATTTTAAAATTACTTTTTAAAAACAAGCTTTTATTATTATTACCATCTTGCATCATAAAGTACCGTAAAATGGGGTGAATAGAAACAATCTGGACATTTAAACCTATTTTTTTAATATGAATTCTATGTCTTCAACAATAAAGTTGCATTTTTGGCGGGAGTCTCATGTTATATTACAACCTTATGTCCATTTGAACAATAAATTATAACTTCCTTACGAGAAAAAACCAAAAAAGTGGTCAATTTCTATTTACCCAGGAATCGGGGTCAATAAGTACGACATAAGGGGTTAATAGAGAAAAGTGATAGGGTTGTCAAAATATTAAGTAACTAGCTGCACCCTGCCGTTTTACCTGCGGAAAAGTATCCTATGTACTATTCAAGGGTCTCCAACCAGATTTCAGCCTAATCAGTCCAGTAGGTACTTTAGGCGTTTTGTTTATAGAGGTATATTAGTAGATTCCTAGGTCGGTAGGTTGGATAATTAATTAAAGTGCACTTATATAATGTCATAAATCTTATTATTTATTAATTAAACTGAAAATGAGGATCAGAATATTAATATGACAATTCTTATGAGATAATTCGTCATCACTTATAACTAAGATTAGCCTCAGAATTTAAATATAAACAATAATGTTTAACGTTACGATACATTAAATATCCGAAATTAATCAGGACAATCAGCTAAAACATATAATGGTGGAAGAATCAAATGTCAAAATTATTATATAAAATAAATAAGTAATAAACAAAATTATAAACATTAACAAAAGTATTTTTATTCTGAAATATAAAGGATTTTTAGCATTAATCAACAAAATGTATCCAAAATTCTTTGAATTTTTATAAACATTAAAATTATAATATTTCAATCAATGTCAGACATTAAGTCTGACAGTATTTCCTCATCAGTTCTATAATGATTTCGTACCTTTCGTTGTTCTTTTTTAATAACGTGATTATCAGTTTCAACCTTTTCTAAAATTTGTAGTTTAGTATCAGGCTTAATGAACTTCATATTATTATCATATGAAATTTTTTGTTCTAGTTTAGAATTTGCAACTGTAATATCAGATAGAACTTGAATTTTGTTAGTGGTTTCATTGTTTGAAGCCAAAAAATCTGAAAAATTAATATGATCAATTGTTTCATATTGACTTGTCAATATATCGTCTTCAAAAAATATTGGTGTAGTTTCTATATCTAAGCAGTAGTTTTCATTGATAATATGAGTTTCATCTATCTTTTTCTGTGATAACATCGTCGTTTTATCTATCTCTGTATATTTTGTCTTCTCTTCTTCTGTAGGTTTTGTGCTAGTGCATGGTTCAGTTTCTTTTGATACGTTTGAATGTACCTCTAGTAGTGGTGGTTTTGATTTTTTTCCTATTCCCTTTCCTTTTTTTGTTATTGGTTCCTTTACCTTGATATCTTTCGTTCCTTCTTTGTTCTTTGCAACTTGTACTTCAGTCTTTATTTTCTTTTTCTTTGGATATTTATTCTCATTTTCTGTTTCAGCATAACTTTCTTCTAGGCTAACACTTTTTCCAGGTTCGACTTCTATTTTCTTTTTTCTTTTAGGTTCCACGACATTTATAGTTCCATATCTCATATCTTTCAGTATTGTTAAAACAGATTCATTTATAGCTTCGGTTTGGTGGGTAACACTTTCATGTCCGGGTAATCTTTTCAGCACTTGGGTGGGGTCAAATGGATTTATTCCCGTTTTTTTGAAACCTGCTAATATATTCTCTTTAGCATTTTCTTTTAGGGAGTCTAAAAGGAGGGAAAGTAAAGATGGGAAACATCCTTTTGGAATCGTTGCTTGCTGACGACCGTCGGTTTTTTTCCACTGACACAATATATTTCGCCAAGCTATTTTCATAGGTCTGAAGAAGGCTACGTCCAATGGCTGTGTCAGGTGAGTGGAGTTTGCGGGCAAAAATACAAAACTTATATTTTCTTCTTGACATAGTTTTATTAGATCTATTGAAAGGTGTGACGACAAATTATCACCGATCAAAACTTTTTTTCCAGGCTTTTCTTTAAAGTAGGGTATGATTACAGATTTAACCCAGTCTTCAAAAATAGTTCCATCAAACCACCCTGATTGAGATCTATTATAACGAGCTCCCTGAGGCCCCTTTGAAGTCCAAGTATCATATAAATGCTGGGCCTTATAGACAACATAAGGTGGCAATAATTCTCCATCAGCTGTGCACGACATCATTACAGAAACAGCAGACTTAGTTTGGTTCATAACTCGCTCTGGATACTTCACACCTTTCTTTGTTATAATTTTCTTACGCCCAGGGTCATCCGTAAGATTTGTTTCGTCATAGTTAATGATATTACTCGTATGAATGTCATTAAGAGATATTTTTAATTCTTCAAAATATTTTTTCATTATTTCAGGAGAAACAGCAGCTCTATTTCGCTTAATATTTTGAGATATTCTCTGTGAAATGCTATCTTTGTGTCTTTTCAGGAATGAAGCGACAAAGTCTGGGCCAGGCATATTATTTTTGAACCTCTTTATATTGACACCCAATTTGTCTAAATAAATCTTGACCAAGATTCTAAGGTCATATGTCTCTAGGGGATAGCCCCATTCTGCACACGTATTTATGTATTTTATAAATTCCAATTCTGTTTCCTTTGATAGAACAGTCTGCCCTCCCTGACTCTTCATGTGTCTCGTGCAGTGTCTGTGTAACACAGATCTGTGTATTTTATATTTGTTCGCTACTATATTTAGGGAGCTACCACCCTCCTTATACTCTTTAATAGCTGCTTCCATTAATAATTTGTCATATTTAAGGTATTTTTTACCCCGAGGGTCGGGTTTGTAGGTCCGTGGCATCTTAAACCTGTTATGAACATAAAATATTTTTTTAAGAAATAATGTCATCGATAATGTCACTGACAAATAATATAGGTAGGTAGGACGGATAGGTAGGTACGACCTATCGTTATCCACGTTTGCATTAAAATACACAAAATACCTAGGCTGTAATGCAATAATTTAGACATCAGTACAGAAGTGCCAACCCTAACAAAGACGTTTCCAAAAACCCCTTTCGCATTTCTATTAAACCCCTTCTTATTTTTATTTACCCCTCTCCCGTCTCTATTCACCTCGTACGGCGTCTCTATTCACTTCTTAGTCGTCTCTATTCACCTCTAATTCAAATAATATGTGAAAATGTTAAGTTTTTGCTAAATTTACCATTAAAATTAAACTTATTAAAGAAACTTACCATTCCAATTTGTACAGGATAGACGTCACTAATAAATTGACTAATTTTGCTGTCAAAAACACTATTTTTTTATTATTTAGGAAGAAGTTTGTGGGAGCACAAAACGCACGCAAAAATCCGTTAAACTTTTAGGTAAACTTTTTCTTCTAAATTGTCAACTTCAAATAATTCAAATGTTGCCAGGCCAAAGACAAAATATTGCCAATGTAAAAAAAATACTAAGATCGATTACTAGTTTAGTAGTTATTGAATAATAGGCCGTAAGACTTTTTCCTAAGAATATTTCTATTAACCCCGTGAATTCTATTCACCCCATTTTACGGTACTCGTCAAGACGAATCAAATGAGCCCAAACTCGATGGGGTTGCGTTGTTTTATGACGGCGTTCCTATGGCCACCTTCCAGCTCCATCATCAGATCAGCTCCATGTCATAAAAATATTGCATTGTCATCCGATTTACACACGCATGCAAATTTTCAGCTCAATTGGAAACCGGGAAGTGGGTCAAATTAAACTTGCAAGATTTGATTACAGACAGACAGACAGACAACAGACAGGTGAAAGTAATTAAAAGCTTGTAAAACCAGTGAAATCACGGTGTGTGTTATCCCGCCTTCTTGGTTTAGTACCTACCATCTACGGCTGCATCGCCATTAAACTTTACACGAGATCGAAAAAAATATATAACAGGTGTATAAATTGTAGTCTAGATTTTCTTGTAATTTATTACCTGCGAATAATCATGAATAAATTAATAATAAAACCTGTACATATTTAATCCGATATCGACGGATAAATCTAATCTAGGATCATCAAATTAATTCTAGATTAATTAATTATAGCTATTAATCACACAAGTTATTTGTAAAAATTTCACATATTTCTGTGTCCATTTGACAAATTATTCAAAAATTCTTATCTATTACATGAACCGTTTTAAATTTGGGCTTGTTATCTAAGCAAAATGTATTTGACATCTATAGAACCGACATGCAATTTTAAAACGGACTTATCTCTTACATGAACCGTTTTAAAATTGGGCTTGTTACATTTTTATAACAAAATGACTGTATCAACAGTGACTGTATTTTGGTTTGATAAATAAAGTTTTTTTTTTTTTTTTTTTTTTTTAAATGTTCTTGACATCTGTAGAACCGACATTTAATTTGAAATGGACGACTTCTCACAGTTGATTGCAAAGAGATAAGGCGGTAAGTCTTTAACTTAACATTTAAAGTATGTACCTACTTATAAAATGTAGGAAATATACCAATTAGTAAATTCAAACGCGAATATGCATGAAATAAAGCTTTAAACACATTACATTTATGTATAAACTAAGTGTAACCGTCGAATAAAAAACTTTTTATTTAGAGGGAAATTAATTACAGATCAATAATAATAAATTGGATGAATTTTCTGAAATTAAATTAAGCCTCGCAACGAATCGGCTTTGCTTTAAATCGTACTTCTTACTATATTATAGTCGTAAAAGTTTGTAAGGATGTCTGGATGTATGTTTGTTACTCTTTCACGCCTAACCTAGCTAAAATTCAGCCATTTTGGTGCATTATAATCGGAGAGAACCAATAAAACGAAATGTTTTTTTATTCAAAAGTAAGTACTGTACCTACATAAGTATGTTTTTTATGAGGACACTTATTATTTAATTTTGACACTAATATCTGTTATCTGATAAGAAAATGAAGTGTCCTGAATGACTCTTACGAACGACCAGAATTTATGAGCAATTTAGAAATATCCGTTAACCCTTAAATACTTTGTCGAAGCGAAGAATTTTCAAAAATAGAACACCAATCAATTCCTTAAAAATCCTCTTTAAAATTGACATATGGCAACATTCTAAACAATAAATCTCCCAAATCCTGTTTACCTATTTGACATCTTACATTCTGTTTTCAAATCGCACTTATAGGTACGCACCAGTTTAAAACTGCGTCCGTCACCTAAATAAAATGTTCCAAAAACATAGGAGCTTAACTGCAATTTTAAAATGTTCGACGTTTAGATCTATCGTCAGGACATATTGAACAGTAATTTTCGTATATTCACTTAACTGAGCTTCCATCAAATTTAAATTTAGACTCTTAATGCAATGAACATAAGAATTATTTTCGTTTAGCTGCAAGGTTATTTGAAATTAGGTCTGCTTTTGTTTTGATTTGCTGTCGAATTCGTTGCTGATTTAGTATTTTGAGTCTTTTCTCTTACATAATAAGGTTGATAGTTTTTTCAGTGGTGGAAAGTTAAATTTGTAATGTTACTATTGCATGTTTTTACGTTGAAAGACAAGAAACAACTGAACGTTGTGGCGTAAACTATTTTTTGTTTTTCGTGAGTAAATCGATCAACGGATGTAACTAGCTTTGTTAGTATTTTCGTTGAAAACTGTTTGAATTTAGAATGTTGGGTAAGGTTAGCGTCCTTAGTTATAGATTTAAATATACCATACTTACTCTTACCTAATTATATTCCAACTCAATAAGGTTACATCGTACATATTATGTAAACAATAAATAAATAAAAAAACTTTGCTGAACTTAAATTTGAGCTCAACTGACTACTGACTGTTCTAAACTATAGTTGAATTTTTTTACAAAGAATGAAGATATTGCGCTAAAAAGTTTTCTTAACGCAAGTGAACACATTATAGGGTTTAATAATTATAATATGTAATCATATGATTAAATAAATAAATAAATATCGGTTTGTCTTCAGAAATTCTAATTTGTATGATTCCAAAACATCTAGGTCAAGGCGAGCACTAATTTATTTATTTCTACCCTCAATTTTGGCGGGAAACTTTCAGGGTAAAAAAGGCTCTCGTACCGAGGGCCACTTGAAAAAGTATAACCCAGCTTCCGGTAGCCGGCGGAAGTCTTCCCGGATGTACCTACTTGGGACTATAGGGGCGTTGTAACCAAATTTTATACAATTTTATCGTGTTTTGTAATAAGAACAGATAGCGCTCTTAAATAGTAAATATCCTTTTTTTAAATTGTACTAAATTAGGCGCACGTTTGACCACATTCCACCTGATGGAAAGTGTAGATGCCTATAAAGGTACCTATTCACTCGTGCCTTGAAGATGTTAAATGTGGAATGAGCTTCCGCCTGCGGTATTTCCGTTGAGCTTCAACATGGGACTCTTCAAAAGACAAGTGAATAGAGTCTTGAAAGGTAGGCAACGTACCAGCGGTACCCCCGGTATTGCAGGTATCCATAGGCGACGGTGCCACTTACCATCAGGTGGGCCGTCTGCTTGATTGTCACCTATTACATAAAAAAAAAATGTAGCACTCCGGGAGTGCCGGCAGAAGTGAAAACTTCAATATTAACGTTGTGTTTAATTATAAGTATAAAAATACTATCATTTATGAGGTAGAATACAATGTTTATTTATTGCGCTATCGTACACAAATATGACAATTTATATGTTGTTATTTATAATATTGTATCGTTATTTATATATTACATTAAATTTTATCTCTCAGAAAAATCAACTTCCATCCATAATTTCGACGACATTTACACCATCGTTATTATCAGAATCATCATCGCAAATTTTTACAACTGATACAATTGGTTTATAATGATAACTGAAGTAAGAAACAAACAGTTTTGATTCGAACCTATTTAAGTGTCTAATAAAGACCGCATCAATAGTAGTTTTGTATTTCGTTGTGCTAAAATTGCGATCATTTGACAATAGTTAAACCAAATTCACAGAGCAGCACACTCAAGCACGGTAGAAAGAGTGGGAGATACTAGTTCCTCTCCCTTCCCCTCGATCTTACGCTTTTTCGATCAGCATCACGTGACCCTGACGCGAGTTTGAAAGTTTTTACCCATACAAAAAAAGTGCTCAGCGCCGCTAAAGAAGTTTTCACTTCAAAAATTTATATGTTGTTATTTATAATATTATATCGTTATTTATATATAACATTAAATTTTATCTCTCATAAAAATCAACTTCCATCCATAATTTCGACGACTTTTACACCATCGTTATTATCAGAATCATCATCGCAAATTTTTACAACTGATACAATTGGTTTATGATAACTGAAATAAGAAACAAACAGTTTTGATTCGAACCTATTTAAATGTCTAATAAAAAAAATATAAAATATAAAAAAAAAATATCGGGCGCGCGCTTGTCTAAGCCCCCTGTGCCGCCTAAACAGAGCAGCACACTCAGGCACGGTAGAAAGAGTGGGAGATACTAGTTCCTCTCCCTTCCCCTCGATCTTACGCTTTTTCGATCAGCATCACGTGACCCTGACGCGATTTTGAAAGTTTTTACCCATACAAAAAAAGTGCTCAGCGCCGCTAAAGAAGTTTTCACTTCAAAAAAAAAAGTTGTACCCGCTCGGGAAACACGGAAGGCAATGAGTTCCAAATGTGACCAGTTGAAGCACTTAGTACGAATAAACAGTTGGATAATATTATTAGTAGGTACATAATATTATATTACTCTTGCTGTGTATTTTCTTTAACATGTAGTGTACAATAAAGTATTATCTTACCTTATGTAGGTACGTCGCGAAAACGTATTCATTAATATTGACTCTTTGCTTCAGTTTTAAAAGAGCGCAGTATCTCCCATATTACAATAGCCAGAGTTTAATGTATTTAATCGCGTACCCGAGGGTCGGTTCGCTCTCGTGTGGTCTAGTAATTATTTATTAAGAGGGCCCTAATTTTTGATGTCGACTCCCGTTTAAATTGCGTAAGCGGCCTGTAATTTCGTTGAGCGTTTTAAAATTCGAGTTTTTTAAGGTTTAAAATATGGTATTGTTATATTAAAAAGTAGCTAGGTATATAATGTAAAGGCGTAAGAAGCGATAGTTTGTGATAAAATCTAGTGAGATTATGAACTGTCGTTATCGGCTAGGCATAGTATTATCACAAGCTTTTATTTACTTTCACCTGTCTGTTGTCCGTCTGTCTGTCGGTCTGTCTGTCTGTAAACAAGTTAAATTTGACCCACTTCCCGGTATTCGATTGAGCTGAAATTTTGCATGCCTGTATAAATTGAATGACAATGCAATATTATTATGACACGGAGCTGATCTGATGATGGAGCTTGAAAGTGGCCATAGGAACTCCGTAATTAAACGGCACAACTCCATCGAGTTTGGGTCTGGGCTCATTTGATTCGTCTTGACGAGTACTTTATGATGCTAGATGGCAATAATAATAAAAGCTTGTTTTTTAAATTTCACTTGTTTTATTATTCAGAATTCAGGGTAATGGGTGATAAGAGCATTGCCTTTTGTTCTGGAATTTAATCCCCAATACTGCTTGGCAGAAAATAGCTGGCAAAGGCATCGTCATCATCATCATCGTCTCAGCCATAGGATGTCCACTGCTGAAAATAGGTCTCCCCTTTGGACCTTCATAACATACAGGTTGGATGCGACCTGCATCCAGCGTCTTCCGGCGGCAGAGGCGTTTGAGAACAATTTTATCAAAATTTTAGCATTATATTTAAATATTATCTAATTTTAATAATATTACTATCATAAACTATCGATTTACCTATGACATATTATTAATTAAAATTTAAAACATATTATTTATAATTATATTAAATCGTAAACAGTTTAACGGACGTATGAGCTTTAATATATATTTATTTTTATTAAAAAACTACTTAATTAATACTCGCATTTTGATTAAACTTGTGAAAATTCTTGTTTTTACCAAATTGAATTTAGCAGTCATAAAACTTTTATTACGATATCTAAATACTTAAATACATTTTACACGTATCTCCGAACATCCTTAATTAGTTAAAAACTACTAAAGGTTTTTATTATCTAATTAAGCAATTAAACCGTCTGAAAATTAACATAATTTTTAACGCCTTTTAATTTATAAAATGTTCTAACATCACTAAATCATGGAGACATAAAAATTTCAAACGTTCGTATAGATGTCACGCGGAAAAATACGACTGATTTAGATAAATATAAAACACGTTTATGTGTCACGCCCGTTCTATTTCAGAGGAGTGCGTTTCAAAAGATCTTTAATTTTTGAGACGATTATCTACATATAAATATTTTTAACTAGTTGCGCCCAACGGTTTTACCCGCAGTACTTATGTAGCCTATGTGTTATTCCAGGGTTTAACATATTACAAAATTTCAGCTCAATCGGTCCACCCGTTTAGGCGTGAAAGAGTTACAAACATCATGACATACAGACATCCATTCTCACAAACTTTCACGTTTATTGTATTGGTAAGCTTAAATTCAAAAATTCTCAAAATCTCTAATATCTTGTAGGTTTATCATATTTGTGTATTTCGTGAAATAAATGTATTTGATTTGATTCGACCTATCCGTACAGCAAAGTTCATCTAAACTTTACAGGATAGCGATTTGAATTATTATTTTGAATTGGCTTTAATTTTGACCTAAAATTTGACTTTGGAATATTAATAATTTATAACATTCCCACTGTTAAAATGCCCCAAATATTATAATCACTCCCAACAAAATTCCCCACCGTTAAAAAAACAAATGAAAAATAATCCAAAATCCCTTCCAACTCTAAAATCTCACTCACCGTTACACTATCCCTTCTCTAATTCTTCCCAACGTTAAAATCCCTCCTACCGTCAAAAACCCTCCAACATTAACCCCCTTTTCCCCCATTCACTTTCCTGTCATTTCAACAACTGAATCGTTCGCCTTCTCTGGGTATTAATTACAAAGCTAAGAGCACACGCGCGGCCAACAACGGTAAAACTATTAGCGGGGGAGTCCGAATAGTTTGGAATAGTTTCCTTGGCTCGCCGCCAGGGGCGCTGCGCTCGACGATAGATCGCACCGACTTGCATTTGACATGGTTGTAAACAAAAATAAATACACAAGTCATGTTTTGATAAATGTGGATTTCGTTTTTGCTTTTATAGCTTTGCGAGCGAGTTTTATTGGTTTTTAGGGTTCCTTATTCCGCACCCAATTGGTAAACGGAACCCTATTACTGACTCTACACTCTACTATACGTCCGTTTGTCTGTCTTTTTGTCACTAGGTTGAATTTCATAAAAGGATGTTTCGCAATAAAGTGCGTTCAAACAATTAATTCAAACGATTAATCGTTCTTCGAACAAAAATCTTTCGAAGTAACGTTACGGACTCTTGTAAGACTCTTGTAAGTCGAAATTTTTACGAATAAAGTATATTTCTATTGCCAATATAACAACAAATGCTAAAAACAGAATAAATTAAATAACTCCCATACAACAAACGTGTCTTTTTTGCTGTTTTTCATTGCAATTCACGCCTTATATTGTTAAGAATATCTCAGCTAATAAAACAATAATATTAGACGTGAGTTGTGCCGTTTTGTTAATTTAGTTGGGGAGTACACTTGCGGTAGTTAAAAAAAATAGCACTCCGGGAGTGCCGGCAGAAGTGAAAACTTCAATATTAACTTTGTTTAATTATAAGTATCAAAATACTATCATTTATGAGGTAGAATACAATGTTTATTTATTGCGCTATCGTACACAAATATGACAATTTATATGTTGTTATTTATAATATTATATCGTTATTTATATATTACATTAAATTTTATCTCTCAGAAAAATCAACTTCCATCCATAATTTCGACGACTTTTACACCATCGTTATTATCAGAATCATCATCGCAAATTTTTACAACTGATACAATTGGTTTATTATAACTGAAGTAAGAAACAAACAGTTTTGATTCGAACCTATTTAAGTGTCTAATAAATACCGCATCAATGGTAGTTTTGTATTTCGTTGTGCTAAAATTGCGATCATTTGACATAGTTAAACCAAATTCATTATTTAAAAATTCAATTAATGATTGATTTTTATCGTCTGCAAAATTTATATTGAAATCAAAATTAAAAAATAAAACGGGCGCGCGCTTGTCTAAGCCCCCTGTGCCGCCTAAACAGAGCAGCACACTCAGGCACGGTAGAAAGAGTGGGAGATACTAGTTCCTCTCCCTTCCCCTCGATCTTACGCTTTTTCGATCAGCATCACGTGACCCTGACGCGATTTTTAAAGTTTTTACCCATACAAAAAAAAAGTGCTCAGCGCCGCTAAAGAAGTTTTCACTTCAAAAAAACGTGTTTTTCATAGATTAATATATCTTACGCCTTGAGTGTCTCACGTTACGGAACCCTACGTGCGGGAGTTCAACTCGCACTTATCCAGTTTTTACGTTAGATTAGAAATGACGGGCCGTGCGTTTTATGTGTGAGAGAATCTGAAGTTTATGTTGATTGCCAATTCTGGATCTAACAGGATGTGATCTCGGGAGAGGTTGGTCTGATTTATTAATAAATGTACGGGGATAGAACTCAATCATCGTTTAACGGTTAATTTAACTAAGAATATCCTACGACAGTATTGAAAATAAACAAAAGTAAGTATTTAAACTGACTGTGGCCAGGAATTGATATTATGTATTTTATCTTCTGTAGTATAATAATTATTCAAGGAAAGCAGCGACTCACTCATTAAGCACAGCTCAAACCACCGAACTGAATGAATATTTCTTAACAAGCCACAATATTAAAGTTCATATTATTTCCGTTCCCATGGTAATTTGGCAAAATATATAAATAAAATAATAAAATATGGTGTGGTGAAATCGTTTTTTTTTTGCTTTGCGCCTGCAGAAATCGTTTTTTAGCGGATGGCTGCTTCACAATATCTATATGTGCCAAGTTTCATCTTTTTTTTATAGCTGACTAAACAAGCGTTTGACCGCAATCTCACCTGTTGGCTGTTGGTAAGTGACGATGCAGTCGAAGTTGTAGCACGCTTGTTCAGTAAGAACCTATTCACGCTTGATTTGAACAAACCCACGTTATAGCATTCGGGAGTACTTCTCTATCAGTAACGTTTTCTTTTTACATAGACAAAACATTACTGTTTCTCTGCTGGTCAATGATTCTCTCCCAAATTCTTCCATTCTTCTTAAACTTCTACTATGCAGCCCATCTAATACAAATACGAATCCAAAGTCGTGACGCCAACTTTTCCAGAATTAATATACCATTTTTATTATTAACACAAAAGCGCCAACTTTTATCACATTTTCTATTCATTCGCGTCGTTTTGTCGCTTATATTCAATTTTATTTAATAAAACCTGTGCTAAACAAAGTTTGTTATCATCCACGACAACCATTCTTAATTTCGCCCACCATTATGTACTAAGCTTTATGTAGCCGCAAAGAAAAGTATTTAAAAGTATTTCGCCGAAGAGCCGCAAGGGGGAAAAGTTTTTCTTCAGTGTTGTACTTTAGTACTTACTGGGGTCAGTATTTTGTACGCATTTGTACTTAGGACGAGGGTATATGCTCACTACGATGTTAAATAATCTAAATTTAGGTAGACTTCTTTCGCAGACTAGGTGAGTACCCCAACAGCACCAGTTATTCTACTGAACAGTGATGTGCTTCGGTAGGAGCTTATATAAAATGATTGGGCTGAAGAGTCTTAAGTCTTAACATCGCTTACTTGACTCTTGAATAGGTAAGCTTCTCTAGAGAAACTTTAAGCGCAGCGCACCTAGAATTTTACATAATTGTGATATCCGGGGTAGTAGGTACTTCACTGATATTATTTTTATATATTAGGTAGCGTTATCGCATCATAAGGAAAACATCTCGCTCGTCTTCTTACTTATTTGCATTAAAAAAAACAACGCAATAATTTTACAATCGCATTGTCCATAAAAGCTATTTTTGCACACCGCTGTACATGTTCTAAAATTTCCTTCCAGCCAGGTTGTCTGCAAGAGATTGCTATATGCGATAAGACCGCCAATTATTTACCTTTAATTTTTAGGTTTCTGTATTTATAACTATTTCTTGTAACTTGGTATGCAATAAAGAGTAATTATATTCTATTCTTAATTTGTAGTAGAAATATGCTTGTTTCACTCACGCCGCCTAGGTTGTCGTAGTGCCTTATGACCCTTTAGGGTAATTATGTGCTTAGACGAAGAGATCCAAGGGCCCCGGGGCGTAGTAACTCTAGTTCAACTGTTACGGCTTTCCTAAAGGACATTCGTCAGAATTGTGCCAGTTTCTAGTGAAACTACCAAAGTTTTTTACGATCAGTTTAGAATACTTGAAGTAATTTTACTGTTATAGAGGTTAGGAGCAACTTTGGAGCCTGTTTTGGATAAAATTTCGTGTTAGTAACAGTTTTACGAAAAAAATACACGTTTTGCGTTGAGTGCGTGATATTTTTATATTATATACTCGTAATTGTATTTTTATTCATTTTTATAGAAAATAACTGGATAGTTAAATGTTTGACACTGGCTGAACACTTAATATGCCGTGAAATACAAACAAAATACAGACTTCTAAAAACAAATGAAATTCAAAATTCGAGCACTCGTAACTGACGTCACTTAGATTGCAAATCGTGACGACAAAATGCTGGCAAAAAAAAAAACTACATTATTCTGTTAAACAAATACATATTATCACATTTCAAAATTCGAACACCATGCCATCACATTGTAAAAATCGTGATTGACAATGTTTAAAACAATAAATTTAAAACAACTCGAAAAAAACAAACACGCATCACAATTTAAAAAAATCGAACACCATTGTGACGTCAGGTCGCAAATCGTGACGTAATCCCGGCACGTAAAGTAGCGCCCTAATGAGGGGGGAATGCACTCGCTGGCCACAGAATTTGCATCCACAGTCTCTTGTGCACTCTTCAACTTGTGAACTGTTCAAATAGGGTTGGCTGTGTGTACTCGGCTTTATGATAGCTTTTAACTTTACATTTTTTGTATCCATAATGTAACACTAGATTAAAAACCATCACAGTTCAAAATTTCGAACTTTACAATTTTTATAAAACGTAGTGAGAAAACGAGCAAGACACTCTCCTGATGGTAAGAGATAACGCTGCCCATAATTAGTACAGTGCTACCCAGTGCACTGCGCCAACGCTTCTTACTTGCGAGTCATAAGATGTTAAGAATCTTTAGCCCAGTAATTTCACTAGCTACAGTGCCCTCCTACTGAAGCACAGTAACGTTTGCACATCACTGCTCAGGCGGTAAAATAACTGTCACTGTTGGCACAATGGAGCACTTTTTTACTTTTTATGCAAGTAAATTTTACATTAAGACTGAGTTACACGTGTACATCTTTACATTGTCAATTGACACTTAAACTTTGACTTATACACAATATTGACCCTTATTACTTTGTATCTCTTTAGCTTATCACTTCACACCTAAAGTTCTTATTTGACATTCACAACCATGAAGAAGGAACCAATGGAGTCTGCGCGGTTAACACCAAAATGAGGCAAGAATAATTACGTCACGGTTGTTTGCCATCTCACTTTCTCATACTGAATACGTAGGTTGTCGATATTATTATGTTTTTAACTAGTGGTGATTCTCTACCTATATTATGCTTGTATTATACATATAAACCTTCCTCTTGAATCACTATTTATTAATGAAAACCGCATCAAAATCCGTTGCGTAGTTTTAAAGATATAAATAAGCATACATAGGGACACAGACGCAGGAAGCAATATTATTACAAGCTTTTATTTACTTTCACCTGTCTGTTGTCTGTCTGTCTGTCTGTCTGTCTGTCTGTCTGTCTGTCTGTCTGTAATCAAATCTTGAAAGTTCAATTTGACCCACTTCCCGGTGTCCGATTGAGCTGAAATTTTGCATACATGTATAAATCGGATGACAATGCAATAAAAGCTTGTTTTTAAAAAGTTTTTAAAGTTCACTTGTTTTAAACTATGTAGTATGAGGCAAGCGGCAAGTGAGATAGCAGACAACTCTGACGTCATATAATTTCTAGCTTCAGTTTTGTGTTCACGCCGCAAAATCCATTTGAGTGTAAAATTCTTGCATACAACAATATCTAAAGATAAGAGATCAAAAATGATAATTAAACGCCTTCGCGGAACCAATTACAAATGATTATTTTATTATAAGTGTGAATAGATATGTTAAAGCATTATAACAAGGTGACATTGACATTAATGACCGAATTTCTTAGTATATTTAGTTTAATTACTTGTCTGTTTTGTATTACTTTTTATGGGAACCGTGATTTCATATGTCGACAGCTTAGTGAGATACTGGGCTAACTCAAAAAAGTGAGTTTATTATTCACTATAGCGGCACGTCCCAGCTTTGCACGGGTGGAAATTAAAAAAAAAGATCTTGTTGTCTTTTAATTTTCCTATATATACAGACATATTTAATACTTGTATTGACAATATACAAAATAGTATCATCCAATTTGGTGCAGTTCGATCGAAAGTTAAGCGCGTATGAACATTTCGGTGAAATAAACTGCATTCAACAAAAATTAAGTACTTATGTGATGATCTTATGTGATGTATATAGATTAGCTAACCGAAATTGTTAATGTAGTAGATTTGTGTTCTTCTTGTCAATTTTGAGCAAAAAGAGAAATATAGAAAAGAAAAGAATGAAGCTTGTTGTGTTCAAAAATTAGCTTTATTGAGTTATGCTACTATTTCATCGAGTGTACGAACTGTTTTTGTGAGTCAACCGGATACTTAAATTGTCTTATAGATACATCCATGTTATTAGGTACCTAGTTATTACATTTAATAATGCTGTAAGATTACAGATTGTGTTTTTGTTTTGGGTAGTGCTTTGGATTAATCATCGTACACCTAGTTGTTTGTGGCGCTTTTAATTTAGCCGAAATGGGATGTGATATTAGGAAAATACGTCACTTAATACATTTTTTTTAGTAAGCAGTGTGAATTTCATAGGAAGAAGTTAAAGTCAAATACCTATCAAATTTATTTATTCGTTTTATATTTCTTTTATTATTATTACATTAAGTTTAAAATAATAACCTCATCCAAATATGAAGTTATTTTTGTAAGTTTTTGGTAAGTTTGGCAAACAAAAATACATTGAAAATAAGCAAAATCACCTCTCAAATCCCACCTTTTCCCTTCAACATATACGTTTTCTCTAAACCACTAAGCATTTCAAACAAACGCGTAACGGATCATATACCAATCACAATCGATCGGAGCAATCATCCCGTTTCATCCATAACAAACATGGGATCCCCACGCACGCCCAAAAAATACCTAATCCTCGCACTTAACCAACTAAATCTCATAATCTGCGTAGTAAAAATAACTGTTTGATCCGTTGACAGCCCTAGCACCCAATGTCTTAGAGAGCTTTCAACGCCTCTCACGAATCGCTTACTCTGCCTGTTTACAATAGGGTTGGCCCGTGACATTTTTAATTACGACGCGAAAATCGACAACTTTTGTGTTATTTGGTTGTGGTACAGGAAAGGTGGTTAGAGATTAGAATCTCAGAGATCTGGAAATATATCGGTACCATAGACACAACGTACGTAACAATTTCAATTTGTTCGTTATCCTTTGCGATTGGTATGAATTAAAATTATTAATTAATAAAAAGTTGATATAATCACTTATTAGGTTCGATGATGTTGCAACGTTGCAAGATACTTAGTGTTTTCCGAAGATATTTTTAGGTTATAAAAATAATTTGAAAAAAATCAAAAATTTAGAAAACATCCACTTACCCGTATAAGTATAAAATCAAATGCAAATAAAGTTTTTTTTAAGACGAAATCTTTTGGTTATAAACGGCGTTTCGTTTTGCTGCGCCGTCGTCTCGTCGTCGTGTGGAATAAACATCCAGAATTGCCCCCTAGTCGCTCATAGCTCCATAGTTCATAGATCTGTGGTTTTATTTTTTTTATGAGCGGTCGGAACAGGTTGCGTGGCGTCACTTTTTATCGCTCGATAATAATTTACGACCAGTTTTAATACCGATAATTCTGCCATTTTAGACGCAAGGCGTCAGCGGTACGTTTACAAGCCAAATTGGATTTATTATTAGATTTGCGAGCCTAAATAATTAATATATCCTGTGTATAATGATTTTATTTATAACACCGCCACTTTTCTATGGGAACCGACGATGATTATAATTTATTATGTGTAATAAATCAATAAGAATAAATAAAAAATGTCAATACATTATCTACTTTGAATTGAGTTGTATTAATTTAAGAATTTTGTCGTCATTGGCAAAACTATCGACTAATCGTTTCCCAACACTAGAAACTTAGAGTTTGTCCTTTGCGTAATGATTCAAAATGATTGTAATATAATAACATTTGAAGTACTATATTTATAATAATATACCTACGTTGAATTGAGCTGCATAATTAAAGAGATTTTTATCGATAACGATTAAACTATCGACTAATCGTTTCCCAACACCAGTAGCTCTGAGTGTTAGTCGATTGTATAGTGATAGTGTTGTGTGATTTCATATATCGACAACGTTGCTGTTACGACACTTCACATAAAAAGTTGTGAGTGAAAATTAAAAAAAAAATGTATACTAGGTAGTAGATATGGTAATTTGAAAAAAAATACTTACGAAGTTATTAAAAAAAGCTCGAAGGACAATAAAAATAAAGATGAGACGAGATAGAAAGTAGAGTTTTAATAAAAGTAATTGTTGCTTGGTGGTTGAATAACTCGGTGGAACTAGAATAGAAAGAACAGAAACTCTTTATTCAATAAATATAAATACAATAACCTATAAATACAATAGAATAAGCTTAAAAAGTTCACACTACTTATATCTTAGATCTACAAAATAAATTTCAAGAAGTACCAATCCATAGGTGACGGTTCGCACGAGCAATCACCAGAGCCTAATCTACCAACGGCAATAAAGACGTAACTCGAACACGCCATTTTTATCTCCACGAAAAATACGCATAAAATTATTCGGAACAATGACCAGTGAAGTCGCAAGAGCACATGCGCCCTGGAGGTGGCAGAAAGAGGGGGAAAGGGGGGTATTACCACTTTAGCAAATTACTCTGTCCCTCAACACAATAGCCGGCTTTCTTGAGCCATTCGATTTTTCAGCAAACAATAACTTATCGCGGCCAATCTCACGCTCGGTAACCTACTTTTTGGGCTGAGTTGTGGTTATTTTTAAATTTCGTAATGAGGGCGCTATATTTGGAATAATTTAATAATTTGTGCCCCATTGATGGTGTTTTGTGAGGCAATTTGCTTTGTAATTTAAATTATTTCGTTCAATCTAAATATGTTAAAGGAAATAAAGAAAACGTTTACGTTAAACGAGAGAAGATGAGATTAATTGACTGATTGATCGATCTTTCAAAGTGCACACTCAAATCTCTGAATGGATTGGGATGAAATTTGGCAGATAGATAGGTTTTATGACGCAGATATGCGCTGAGAAAGAAAGAAAGAAAGGTTAAGTTTGTTGGGCAAAGCAGCTATAATAAATAAAATAAATAAATAAATGACCGTTTATTGCCAATTTCCAACTAAAACACAGCATAATAACTTAACTAAAAATTAAGTTATACGCTAAGCCCAACGCTCTTTACGCTTATGATCAATGACGTTCCTCTAGCTCTCAGTTCAGCTAAGTGCCTATTGTTTGCTGATGATATGAAGTTGTTTCTCAGTGTCAGCAGTCCATCTGACTGTGAAAAACTACAGTCTGACATAAATGCAGTCGCGGCTTGGGCTTGTTAACAACCTAACATTCAATGTCTCCAAATGCAAAACTATAACTTTCACTAGGTCTACAGTTCCTCAAAACTATCAATATAGTCTAGACGGAGTTCTTCTTGAGCGTGTTGAAAAAATCCGTGATCTTGGCGTAATCATGGACAGAGAGTTGAATTTCCGTGAGCATATTACTAGTATTAGTAAAAAAGCTAGTAAAGCACTAGGTTTTATTACCCGCACCTCTTACCATTTCCAGTCTAGAAGTGTGCCTATAGCGCTGTATAATGCATATGTACGAAGCACTCTTGAGTTTGGAGCTGTTGTCTGGGATCCACGCGAGAAAAAGTATGCCATCATGCTAGAAAGAGTGCAGCGCAAATTTGCAAGGTATCTACAAGAGAGACTATGGATACTATCCCTTCCTTTTCCCGTCTCTTTTTGTCTCTGGAATGGTAGGGCTCGATACTCTCGAACTTAGACGCAAGCTAATCCTATGTATGCACTACTGCATGTTGTTGCGTAACGAGGTGGACAACCCCTCGGTGCTGAGCAGCATGCAGTACTATGTACCACAAAACTATACTCGAGCTGGTCGGCGTCACCATCGCCTATTTGCTAGTCCTAGTCCACTGCATACGCTCTACGCAAATAATGCGCCCACACCGAGAGCAGTAGGAATACTGAACCAATATCTCCAAGATGTCCAGGATGCTGACATACACGCTGACAACATTGCCACTTTGTATAAGCGTCTCTGCCATTATTTGTGCAATGTCTGTGTATTGTAATTGTAATATTTGTGTCTAAATGTATTTGTGTTGTCATACTTAATTTAACTTATGAGTGCTTTGGAGTATATCTGTTAGCTCATAATGTTCCTACTGAATAAATAAATAAATAAAATAAAGTAACTAACTAAAAAAAAAGTAAAAAAAAAAGGTAGCACTCCGGGAGTGCCGGCAGAAGTGAAAACTTCAATATTAACGTTGTGTTTAATTATAAGTATAAAAATACTATCATTTATGAGGTAGAATACAATGTTTATTTATTGCGCTATCGTACACAAATATGACAATTTATATGTTATTATTTATAATATTATATCGTTATTTATATATAACATTAAATTTTATCTCTCAGAAAAATCAACTTCCATCCATAATTTCGACGACTTTTACACCATCGTTATTATCAGAATCATCATCGCAATTTTTTACAACTGATACAATTGGTTTATGATAACTTAAGAAAGAAACAAACAGTTTTGATTCGAACCTATTTAATTGTCTAATAAAAAAAATATAAAATATAAAAATATAAAATATAAAAAAAAAATATCGGGCGCGCGCTTGTCTAAGCCCCCTGTGCCGCCTAAACAGAGCAGCACACTCAGGCACGGTAGAAAGAGTGGGAGATACTAGTTCCTCTCCCTTCCCCTCGATCTTACGCTTTTTCGATCAGCATCACGTGACCCTGACGCGAGTTTGAAAGTTTTTACCCATACAAAAAAGTGCTCAGCGCCGCTAAAGAAGTTTTCACTTCAATAAGTTTCTGTATAAAAGACTGCATGACCGATTGATTAAATAATCTTCCTGAAACTGCTGAATTGTTAAGAGTCTTGATTTGATTTGGTTTAAAGATTGGAGTGAATCCTGGAGCATAAATCTAGTTAGTAAATAAGTACTTAATAAATTATAAGTACATAGTTAGTTGGTGGCTTGTAACATCGCGCTAAGGACGCTTACGTCAATTTTTTTTATTAGATTTTAACCTCTTTTAATTTAAAGTATACTTTTAACTTTTACCTTAAAATTCAATATACGTCACCAGCAACCTAATTATAATATCGTTGGAAACGAAACCCGCAGTGACATCAATTCCGGTAAATAAAACAATAAATCGATCGAACCGATTCGAGATGGAAAACAATCGAAACAATCGATATTTTATCACCGAGCAAAAACCGTCAGACACCGACTAAAAGGTTCGTTTTCGATGCCGCCTTCCGATTAATAAATATTCCGTAAAAGGGAGGCTTTAACTTTTTCGTTGACGTCGATGAATTGAGCAATCGAGAACTCGATTGTTGAAAAAAATATCGCCCCGTATCGATATATTTTGTACTCGAATGCCACCCGTGCTTATTACGGTACATAGATTTATCCGAAAGATGTCACATCCAGTTGATTATGTGTGTGAAAATGTCTTTATACTAAAAAATCGTCGAGGTACATCTTAACTGTACGTAACCTAGACCGTAGACCGCAAAGTAACACTTAGTTTTGTACTGTTTTAATTTTTAAGATCTTTGATAATTTATGGAACTAGGCGTTACTTTGCGGAAATCCATCACAACAATTATTAGTTATTATTTAATATTTAGTGTTAATTCCGCTCTAAATATTATAGATTTAGAGCGGAACTTTATAACTAATAATTGTTTTAAGATCTTTTTTGTAATTTTTGTGTGTCAATAAAGTCTATCTATCTAACCCAACAACTTCTTTTTTAGTAACCGTGAGCTTCAATAATATTAGGTTGACTATTTAGCTAAATATATAAAAGGAAAGAGTGACTGATTGCCTGACTGATCTATCAACGCACAGCCTAAACCACTGGACGGATTGGGTTGAAATTTGGAACACAGATAGGTTTTAAGACGTAGACTACCGCTAAGAAAGGATTTGTCCACGCGGGCAAAGCTGCGAGCATAAGCTAGTACAGCTATAAATAGTTATTATTATTGTGATTCTGACAGTGTAAATAAAATACACCCACCGTGTGTACGTGTTCTGTTGAAGCATAAACCCCAATGATTATGAATAAAGCTAATTTTAGTTCCAAAATCGCATTGTTAAAAAGTCTGTCAAAATTAAAAAGGCGCCACATTACTAGACAAGAAAACCATTTATTAATTTATTTGGTTACAATTTGTACGACATTACACTGCCACTAACACTAATTAATTATGATATAGATACGGCCAGAAAATAGTCGCCACATGCAAGCAGAGTAGTAAACTAGCTAAGATACTAAATTTAAGGACTTTTTGACATGTCTTTAACCCTGTTACGGTACTTAGGCTTGTGATATTTTCACTTGCGGCCTGTGGCATGAATATTATTGTACCTGTTTAGTACCTGTTTATTATGAACCAGTCGTAAATTCAGCTCGTATATCTTGATTTTTATTGTCTTTTCTCACTGCAGGCGTTATGAGATCATGTATAAAGCGGTGGACTAATAACGTTGTTCTTAAAGATAATACAGCGTTTTGAGAAAATTAAATTATTATTTCTCGAACGCGCTCGCACTTCGTCGCGCTTAGTAGGGATGTGAACGAGATAAAAAAACTGTTTTTAAAAAAAGGTAATTATTTTTTGCAAAAAATATGCTTATAAGTCACCATAATATAACGCTTATATAAGTTTTTTTGGATGTGGACGCACTACGTCACGCGTTATTGTTCCAAATGAACGGAAATACTAATCAGTCCTCATTGAGCTATTCACTTGTAGTCTCTAAGAACTAGCTCAGTTCACTAGAACACAATTAGTCTTAGACTAAATGAATGACATCCTTCTGATATAATCGTATCAACTGACATTTGCTCTGTAGATAAATAGTAAGGTAATTATAATTATCGATGAAGTCAACATGTTGTTGTTGTTGTTGTTGACGTTTTTCCTCTACTTGTTGACTACTTTTCTAAACATTGTGTTAAGATCTTTTGGACTTTTTAAAACAGAACTTCTTCATTGCACGCGACTCTCTCGCTCGCACGATATGACAAATTTATCCCGCCTTCTAGGTTTAGTCTGATACTCAGCTGCTATCTACGTAAAAAAATGAAAGTAGTAAGTAAAACAACTATTTGAAAATGTTTTTCGATAAAGCTCTGCCTATTCACCAAGACTATTTATTATTTATTCGACACAAATATGTTAGGCATAATAACTATTATTATAAGTTTTTAAAATACCTAATATTTTTCACTTAGCCCCCTACTCTTCATAAGAAAATGTATTCGTCCAAAAGTTGGTTCCCTGGCAGAGATCGTTATGAGCGATAAGGCCGCCCATTGTGAGTCAATAGACAATGTGTATATTGTCATAGTAATTTTAAGCACTTTTTGTTATATTGGACACAATAATAATAAGTGTCACCCATTACATTTATATATTAAAAGCTCAAAAGGGCCTCTGCGCGTTGGGCTTTTTTGTCTCCGTGTAAGCCTATAAAAAGGCCCGGGCTTAGCCCGTGTTTAAGAGCGACATAATAATAATATAAAGAGTCTTTCATAGGAGTATTTCATTCTATTCTAAATATATGACAAAGATGATGTCACAAGTACATCGGAGCGTCTTACTTCACCGTGAAACCTGCCAACATATCGGTAAACAAACTCTGTACTGGGAACACTAATCCTGGATTCTAGGCTACCCACGTTGCATTTTGTATCCTCTTTACGGTACTATAGGTATATAGTATATCACTGTATATACCTACAGCCTACACAGACGATTACAGTAAGACAAATAAAGCTTTTTAGCAAAAAAATTATACCGAAAAAATACTGAAAAGTAAAAAATAATAATATAATGTAATAATAATAGGTAACTCTTTAAAAGGCCCGGGCTTAGCCCGTGTTAAAGAGCGACATAGGTAACTCTTTTACCCATTACGCTGTCCACCTGTGGAATGCTCTCCCTGTCCCCATCAGATGCGCAAAAACTGTAGAAAGCTTTAAAAATCTGCTCAGAGCTTACTATCTGTCACAAAGCTAGTCATTTTCCTTTCTGTTTAATATATAGCTATTAATATAGTATATGTATGTATATATTAGTATTGTATGTTTATATAATGTGTAGTATATTTAATAATATGTATTTTAGTAGTATATTTATTTTATAATATCATTAGCATTAAATATATATAATGTAATATTTTTATTGATATTATAATGTATATTATGATAGGTTATACTGACTCCTCTACAAAATCACACCCTACTCTTTAGGTTCAAACACTCCATGCAAAGCTGGTTGCCTGGAAGAGATCGCTCTAAGCGATAAGGCCGCCTATTGTAGACCTTTATATATTTTAGTTTTAAGTGTTCTTTGTTATCTTTTAACTGCAATAAAGAGTATTGTATTGTAATAGTATCTCTCTCATTACTCGTTCCCTCAATGTTGAGGATCGTGACTCCTTCCTTGCTGCTTGCCCGAGACTGTCTTCTTCCACTGGCTCCTATCTTCGGCTTGGTGGAGTGCCTCGCTCGAATAATAGTATACCTAAGTAATTTTGCGTCGGTGCGGAGCCAAACAGGTAAGTTAGCAAATGCCGAGTCACGAAGCGCCGACTCAAAATTACTCTTCTCCGTTTTTTTTATTATTATTCAACGAAGTAAGAAGACGATCAAGACGCTCTCCTGATGGTAAGAGATAACGCTGTCCATAATTAGTACAGTGCCACCCAGTATTTGACAATGGTAAAATTCTGGATGCACTACGCCAACGCTTCTTACTTGAGAGTCATATTATTAAGACTCTTCAGTACGAGTACAGTGCCCTCCTACCGAAACGCAGCAATTTTTGCACATCACTGCAAAAAAAAAAGAAGAAAAAAAAGAGTTTCTTTTATATCTTATCTAATTGAATTTCCCCTGGATGAAGTGAGTGCGCTAAAAGTCGTGTCATACTCAATATTTGTAAGGGAGAGTCCCAAAAGAGGGGACCACGCCATCCTTACAAATAAAATCAAACATCAACGGGAGATTCTGTCGATAACCATCGGCATGCTTTTAGCGAAAACACCTGAAATTATCGTTAGATTGAAATTGGGTGATCTACTTATTTTTTGTATACCTATTTTTATTTAGATACCCACTGGAAATCTTATAAACTTATAATATACGCTTTTATTTATTCTATTATTACTGTTAAAGTAATAATTATTTGTTTATTTCAAAAAATACAGTGGTTTTAAGAGCGTATATAATATCGACTGACGCTCTCTCGCTCGCACAATTTGACGAATTTTGAAATATAAATTCATGAAATTAATTTATTGAAAATTCCTCTAGAGCAGCCCTCCATAATATTATTGCACACATTTTAAAAGTGTTTTCAGTTTGATATATTAAAAAATGCACTTGACCCAAAAAGCACTGGCCTCAAAGACTTTAAAAAAGGAATCATTTCTACAATGAATCATAACAATCTATTATACCATAACGATAACAACACTACATAATAGTGATGTGAAAAGTGAAAAGCTGTTAACGTTTTTAATTCCGTTGAGTCATCATTGACTCATTCATTAAAACTTTTTGAATTGAGGCTAAGAATACCAGCGTTTTGTGAAGATGCCAACTTTCTGATTAATTTACGCTAGTAATATGTTACGCTTGGTCACCTACGGAAATAAACATAACGTAACGATTATAGAACGTTGTTTTGAAAACGTTGTTGTGACATATAGAAATCCTATTGATATACTTAATTCAAACCAACAGTGCCAGTTATTCTACAAATGTGATGTGCAAACATTACTGTGCTTCGGTAGGAGGGCACTGTAGTTAGTTAAATTACTGATTATGGGCAGCGTTATCTCTTCACATCGGGAGAGCGTTTTGCTCGTCACTTACTTCTTCGAATAAAAAAAAAGTGTAAATGTTAACTATTTTTGACAAAATATAGAATATACTAGAATGCCCAAACGAATTTACTTAAAATTCACTAAGTAAGATACTTAGCCATAGAAAAGAGATGTCAGGAAAAATACATATACCTAGTTATGCTTAATTAATTACACGATTTTACTTAACTTAATTTACACGGTATGTTCAGGTATCTCTTTTTTAAATTTATTTCTTTTAAGTAAAAAAAAACCTGGCATAGGCAACCAGAAATACTGGCTCGAACATAAAAATATTTATAAAAAAAAGTTAGCTTCAAAAATAGAACACAAATACATCCTCATTACGCTCAATAATACATAGAGAACCAATCCAAAAATACTCATATGTAAGTGAACATTTCCAGTCGAATATCGGATTCACTTTGACGTAAAGTTGTCTTTAATCAAATATTTAGTTGGTCGGCATAACCACACGTGTGTCTGTCTAGAGGGATGCCGCGAGTTCAACTTAAAATAATGTTAATATAATATGTGTTATTCGCTTGATGCGTCTAATGTACACTATAATGTTTGACTTTCCAACTTGAACCGCGTCTTTTGGTTCAAACATTCAAGGAAAACATCACAACATTTTTCACAACACATTATCAAACTACACTTTTTGTTTGCGGCAACAATGTTTTTTGTTTTCCATACCCGAAAGAACAAACAACAAAACATAATATCAATTCATCAAAATCACCAAGATTTTTTAAATGTTGTCTTGTTTTTGTTGAATGTTTGAACCAAAACTGGCGCTGGAGACGAGGCTTTAGAACACAATAACATATACTGAGTTTTAGCCTCCAACAGAAAAAACACCACTCTTCTCGGTTCAGAGGGTCTATTGGCTTTGGGTAGCGCAACGGTGACTATTGCTATTCCGACCACAATAAAATTTTCTTAAAGAAATGTCTCTAACTCTATCGCTTTAAGACTCTTGGGAGACTTAATTTTTGTGAGTTAATAAAGTTGAAATTGCGGTATCTATTATTCTATACAATATCTTTGACATATCATACCATATCATGAGTACAGCTGCATAGGCCGGTGGGTTTCCTAGAAATAAATAGTGGTGGGGTGTTATATACGAAAATAAGTTGAAATGCGAATACCGCTAGGGATGCAATTTACTTGTTACTTCTAATCTGGAAAATTTTAGCTATACCCCGCGCTCACTTTTTTAAAATCTATTAGGTATGAATCAATAGTGTATCTGGGGGCACGGCAGTGCCCCCGCCAAGTCGAGCAAAAAAAGCGGCACGGCCGTACCATCCTTTTCTGGAAGCAGTTCCGACCATTTTCGACACCCTATAACTTCGTTGTGGAAAATACTAGAAGCTTCAATTTTTAACAACCGAGTATGCATTGTATAAACACGATTTATTCCAAATTTCATTCAATTTGAACTAGTCGTTTGAAAATTATAACTTGTCAAAGTTTTGTAATTTTGTCACTCACTCACTCACTCATTTACTGACCGATCATCAAAAGTCTAAGGCACTTCTAGCAAACATAGCAGGTTCAAACTTGGTACATACTTAGAGTTTATTGTATAAACCATAGGAAAACTAAAAAAACTTGCAATTTCGGTCTAGTTTTCGAGATACATAAACTGCATAAATAACTTTGTAATCCCGTATAAATGTATAGGATTACAAAGTTACATTTGCAGTCAACGGTAAAAATTGCATAAAATCCCAATAATAATGCCATAATATATATGCCGTAATAATGTATAAAGCCAGGGAGGGATTATCCCGCCTTCTAGGTTTAGTCTGCTCCCATCTACGGGCGTCGTCAGTTAAGATCAGGCGTTATCGTGGGCAAAGGCTAACCTATAACTATTAAAAAAAAACAAAAAGTAGTGAGATGCCACCAAAAACATAACTTGTAAAAAATACCAAGTCTCGCAACTGCAGTTCTTCTACCGTAAAAAGTTGTGAGATCCATGTACTACCAAGTCGGTAAAATCTTTTGTGTTTTAAATTAATAGATTGACTTGGCAATCGCACTATTGTGTCGGTATATTACTTGAGAGATACATTGTTGTGTTTTCATGCATTGGCCAAGTCGATCTATTGATTTAAAACACAAAAGATTTTACCGACTTGGTAGTACATGGATCTCACAACTTTTTACGGTAGAAGAACTGCAGTTGCGAGACTTGGTATTTTTTACAAGTTATGTTTTTGGTGGCATAGGTTCTTACTGAACAATACGATCGCTTATTAGCGAGACCGCCGCTTGTACATTTATATTTTTGTAAATAATTTTCTACTTGTAATGTATTTATTTTTGTGTATAAAGCATTATCTATCTACGAGTAAGTACTTCAACTTAGACTGCATCGTCACTTACCAGCAAGTGAGATTGCGGTCAAGCTCCTATTTAATCTGCAATTAAAAAAATATAGGCTAGAAAAAAAATAGTCTTTAACCACGATCTCGCGTGATGTTAAGCGACGATGCGGCCGTAGATGGTAGCACACTAAACCTAGAAAGCGGGATAAATATATATTTATTTGCCGACAATGCGTCGGCAATGACATAAACCGCGTCATCTGTACCCACAGAAGTAATACAACTAGAAGTACCCATTTTATGTGTGAGTGTGATAGGGAAAATTCTGTGTGAAGAAAAAGGAGAACCTATTTTTTCCCGTCCCTTTCAGCGTGGCCGGTTTGCGTTGTTTGTCAAACTCTGTCAAACTGCTTCACTGTGACAATAATACCTATGTGTTTCGTTTTTTTTTTCCAAAATTTTTAAGCAATTTGAGACAATACAATGTTATTCAACTAGTTTATGACCTAAAATATCAATATTTCGCGTTACCTAAAATAAAAATATATCGCGTATTTTCATAAAATAATGTAAATCCGTAAGCTGTTTTTTGTCTCTCAGGTGGCCACGATGATGCCCCCCTGTCTGTACCACTGACCCTCAATTACAGACGCTGCGTAGACTTGTCTTGCTGTCGCTGTCAAGTCAACTGTCATCCCATTCATTCACAAAACTACAATGTATGGGGGGATGACAGTTCTACTTTTGAAGTTTCGTCGAGATCCCGTGTGCCATGCTACGGCCACTGGTGTTGCTGACGTCATAGATTAACGTTATAGATATGTAAGTAGTTCTAAAAAAACTACCATAACTGTCGAAAAATAAATGTTAAAACTTCTACATTATGTGGGAGGAAAACAACCTTTGATAACTACATAATAGCTACATACAGAAAATACAATGTGTCTAAATAATATATTTTCAAAGTTACATAATTTGTTGACAGACAAAAATACTTCATCTATTTGTGGACCAATACAGACCCGTAAATTTTTCTATACAGTAAGATTATCTAACACGTGAAGGATTATTAAGACTTGTTGTAAGTGTTCGCATGTATATTCTCAAATGAAAAGTGTCTCTGAGCTTTTGTTTTCAGAATTATTAGACTCAAATTTTCGCGCGAGCATTTAAGTCAAGTGCTGCTGGCCAGCCTATTAGCATTTTAGATGTGGAAAGTAAGACGTATAAATTTTGTCCTAACTTTTTTGACTTGACATACCAATAGATAGTACAAGTATGTGGAGTCCAGAGTAAAAAAAAACTATAAAAGGAAAGAGTGACTGATTGACTGATCTATTAATGCACAGCCCAAACCGCTGAACGGATTCGCTTGAAATTTGGAATGTAGATAGGTTTTATGTTGTAGACCTCCGCTAAGAAAGGATTTTATTACGCGGGCAAAGCCGCGATCACAAACTAGTAATATTGTATAGGTATTGTATAGGTTGTAGAATTTAACTTTTGTTATAATATGGCTATGGCTCATTTAATTTAGTATTTACTGACAATATGTTTATACCTTTTTCATTTGTATATCTGCGGAAGCTATTAATTGGCCTTCATGTTATACCTATGTAAACTCCTACTCTGTAACCTAGCTGTTGGCTTTCTTAATATAAATAAAATAAAATAAGTAACTAAGGTTTAACATACAAACCTAGCTAATAACAAATTTTTGATAGATTACAGGTATAGATATCAAAAATTAAACACGTGATGTCATTTTTCCGTTTTCCCCTCCCTAGTAATACCAGGGTAACGCATCGCTCAGTAATCCCCAATCTAGTAAGTAAACAATATTGTTTGCGCACCACTCAAGCCCGTACCTGACCCGGGCTCGGTATACTTTCCCGGTATTTTTCGATCAAACCGCCTGATTGTACGAGTTACGAGTTATGGTTTAATCTAGGACTATTGGTTCTAGTTGGTTGATTTGTGGGATCTTTTGGAGTGTTCTAGAATTTATAGAATAGTGGGTTAAAGTCGCGGATGTAAACGTATAGAAGACTCGCTTGTGGTCGCGGCTTTCCTTTCGTGGAGAAATCCTTTCTTAGCAGAAGTCTTCCTCCTAAAACTTAGGTGTTAAATTTAAACCCTATCCGTTTAATAGTTTGAGTTGTGCGTAAATAGATCAGTCAGTCAAGTCACACTTCGCTTTTATGTATGTTTAGTTAATACAATACAATAACACCTTATCGCAAACCTGGTTATAAGAAATTGTTTTATAAGTAGGTAGACAATACACATATAGCTAAAGGTCGAAAATCGGCGGTCTTATCGCATAGAGCAATCTCTTAGAGACAACCTGGTTGGAAGGAATATTAAGAACATATATAGAGGCGGTGTGCAATATTTCGAAGGAAGTGAATTTACAAAATAATCAGATGCTAGGGCGCACATTTTCAAAAAAAAAAAAACCGCCGGATCGAATTTGATAAATTTTAAAATATGGTCATTTCTGCTTAGATGATTAAGTTTAAAAAATTAGAGATGAAAAATAAGCAGCACTACCTAATATAATCGAAACAAAACTACGAAACATTCACAATAAATGAAAACAATCTTGTCTAATTGATCAATATTTCACGTGTATATCGAACTATTTTTGTACCACTCTCGATATTAGTGTGTAATCGATACTCGATATAATTTGATAGACATCTCTATCGATACCACATTATTATTAAAAACAAAAACAGCACAACTCACGTCTAATATTGTCGAGACCGAAACCGTGGTCGAGATATTCTCGACAATATTAGACGTGAGTTGTGCCGTTTTTGTTTTTAGTTATGGAGAACACTCGCGATAGTTTAAAAATCGCACATTATTATTATATTCTTGTTCTGGAAACAATCGTTATAAAGCATTGAGGCAGTCACACTATCTCTTTACCGCGGTCACACTGAGGCGGGACGGAACGGTAAAGCGGTCGCGATCTTCATTATGTTCCTGCCCGCGTTCGCTTTATATTATGTGACAAGTTACATACAAAATACAAACTAGAACATTACAAAAATTCCGTCCCGGATCGCGTTCGCTTTACCGGCGTAGTGGGACATAAAAGCTTTAATGTATCTTTGTAAATAAACGGCATAAACTCACTTGTATTTACTTCGGCTTCGGGCCAACCGTTTCGTTTATTTACAATGAATCTGAATACTCACGAATCGTTTAGTGTTATAAATGTAGGTCAAAATTTAACTAATCTACTATGAAACTAACTAATTAAAATATTGTACTTAAAATAAACACTAACTCCTTCAAAGTTTTTCCAATTGGATTGCAAACTATAAAAACAAGATTGTTACAATTTTATTCTATTTGTCGTTTCGTTACCAGCCTACGTTAAATAAACCTTAACATAATAAAGGCTTTTAATTACATCTTTGTAAATAAATGGCATAAACTCACTTGTATTCTTCGGCTTCGTGCCGCTTTTAATTAGGTACGATAAATAATAAACATAAAAAATTATCACTCGTCTAAATTAATTATGAATGAAATAGTACATGTCTAACTACGAAACTCTAATAAAAATTAAAAATCCTTTATGAAAAAAGCTCTATTATAAAAAAACATCTTAATCCCAGGATTATTGTTTAATGTACAGTAATATTATACAATTAAAATGAGTTAATACCATCGGAGGTGGTCTGTTTACCACATCGCGTCTACTTATCGTTGTGTGGTCCTTTTGACCAAGTGTCACCACTATCTCGGCACAAACGATTGAAATATAGCAGATGCCGCGCATCTTAAACCATAGGCGAAGTTATATGTAACAAATTTGTTTCTATTTTTCATTTAATTTAATTAATTGTGATTTATTTAAAACCGTTATTTGTTTTTTCTTACTTTATGTAATGTTTAACTTTTGTATAATATTAGTGTGCAAATATATTTTATTTATTTCTTAATAAAAAAGTAGGTAAGTGTATTTATATCATTAAATATCTCCAAGCGAGATTGTAAGTAAACACCTTTCAATTTTTTTGTAGAATGAAAGATTTGACTTTCACGTTTGGATGATGTTAATAAACGATATTATACACCAACAGATTAAAAATTAAATACGGCATACCTGGCTTGGCGTTTACATGCACTGACTATGAAAACATATAAGGCATAACTAGTTCTGAAAAGAATAATTTACAGAAATTATTATATTATATTTGTGTATACGGACATTATGGCCTCAATTTTATTTTAAAATCGCGCTATCTGCGTCCTTTACAATAGTCTTACCATATCTTATCTAAAGGACTCCAGAATTGTATCGAAGACAAGGAACGTTATTGGGGGCCAAAGTTCCCCAGATACGAGTCTATTTATAACTCCTTATTGGAGTTTTACGAGTTGCCAACTTGTGCTTATTGTCTCTAACGTATTGACCGATGGTATTTGCGGGCATTAACGCGGGTTACTTAGGATTAGATCGGTCATGGGATGTTTGTATGGGGGCTTATGCATAATTGGTGACAAAAATAAAATTAATGTACTCGCCCGCTGTAAAGATATCTAACAATATAAAACGTCCTAGTCGATGCAACGTCGATATTTGCCTTTTTACAAGCTTTTATTTACTTTCACCTTTCTGTTGTCTGTCTATCAGTAATCAAATCTTGCAAGTTTAATTTAACCCACTTCCCGGTTTCTGATCGAGCTGAAATTTTGCGGGAGCGTATTCGCTCGCATAATTTTTTTTGTCCTAATTTTGTTTCGCCGAAAATGTTTCGCATAACTTTTTTAGCCTAATCATAATTGGGCATAATTATATCTAGACATACTTATGTCTTGCCATAACTGTCAGTTACCCTAACGTTTTTTAGCATATATTTGTAAAGCATAAATTTGTATGTCATAATATAAATACGCATAATTTTGTTAGTCCTAATTTAATTTGTCCGAAATTGTTTCGCATAACTTTCTCGGGCATAATCATAATTTTACATAACTATATTAAAGCATACAACTAATATTGTAAGTTAATAAAATTATTTAGGAAAGTAGTTTATGGCATCCAGTAAGACTGACTGTCACAAAACCGACTCGGATAATTTAGGTTAGGTTAGGTTTGAACAATGTCCACAGTGCCACGGCAGCGGTCAACAAAGTGCCAAAACTGACCATCCACTTTCTAATTCAGAGAGAGGGTAGGGTAGAGAGGAGATTAAAATGAAACAACCGCACAGTAGCTAGTGGTTACTGGGCTGAAGAGTCTTAACATCTTATTACTCTCAAGTAAGAATCGATGACGCAGTGCACCCAGAATTTTACTTTGTAAAATACTGGGTAGCACTGTACTAATTATGAGCAGCGTTATCTCTTACCATCGGGAGAGCGTCTTGCCCGAATTCTTACTTCGTTCTATAAAAAAAAAACCGCGAGTAGGCTAGGTTAGGTTTTAAGTTAGAACATTTAAATTAATAATTCGTTTCTTTTAGTATTAATAATATTTTGCCGATTACAATCCTGGTAATAGTATTATGACAAGATATCACTTTGCTGGATATATCATTATACTGAAAATTATTAGGGCTGGATATTATTATGTCGATAAACATTAGGGCTGAATATAATTATGGCAAAAAAAATTATGGCAAGATATTTTAGGCGTTAAAACAATATGCGTAACAATTTTATGCGTAAATATTATTATGCTTAAAAATATAATGGGAGAAAAATTTAGGCCAATAAAGTTATGCCTAAAAACTTTAGGCGTTTTGATGTTTAGGCTAAAAAACGTTATGCCACATTAAATTAGGACTAAAAATTTTATGCAAGCCAATATGGACCCAAATTTTGCATGCATGTATAAATCGAATAACAATGCAATATTTTTGTGACATGGAGCTGATCTGATGATGGAACTGGAAGGTGGCGATAGGAACTCCGTAATTGAACGACGCAACCCCATTGAGTTTGGGCTCATTTGATTCGTCTTGTCGAGTACTTTATGATGCTAGATGGTAATAATAATAAAAGCTTGTTTTTAATAGTATTTTTAAGATTTCACTTGTTTTGAATTTCTGTAATGATTGTGTCAATCAATATATAATCATTATTTAAAAATGAGAAAAATCTGCGTTGCCTGGTCTTACACGTGAATCTGATTGCACCAGTGGCTGTGCGAAGTGGATCGTTTATTTTTTTTTTACATATTTGGGAGGGAGGCTTACAGCTATAATATGTTCTAATAGCAACAAAAAATAGAAACGAAGAGCCAATAACAAGCTTCCACATATAGGCGTTTAAGGGTGTGAGCATAATTGATACTACACTAAACACAAATAAAATGTTATAAAACCACCATTAAACTTCTTCGCTTAATAAATCCGTCAACGTACAGTTTAATAAATTGTAAATAGTCACATATTTCACCCGTAAATAATATATCGTTTACAATATATTTTAATTATCTCTTTGACGAACAAAAATTTTTTTTTGTCAATATCTCTATTCATTTTGACCTGTTTGAAAGTTAATCATGGCCGATCCTATTTGTTACTAATCTTTCTTGTATTAACGACTTGTTTAATCTAGATTACAGTTATTGTCAGAGTTATGGTCTGAGATATGAAATTTATGGGATTTAGACCAACTTTGATTTGTGTTGCTTTCAAACAATTATTAACACTAGTGTGCTCATCCGATTAAACTTTGAGACAAATTAAGACGATTTAAAACCATAGTTAAACAATAACTAAAACAAGAAATTTTAAAAATGCGCTTTAAAAACAAGCTTTTTTTATCACCATCTAGTATCATAAATTACTCGTCAAGACGAATCCTTTGACTACCTTCCAGCTTCATCATCAGATCGGCTCCATGTCATAAAAATATTGCATTGTCATCCGATTCATACAGGCATGAATCGGAACTTTATTAAACTTGCAAGATTTGATTATAGACAGACAGACAGACAAACCGACTGACAGACAGATAGACAACAGGCAGGTGAAAGTAAATAAAAGCTTGTAATAAGAAAAATGCAAAATTCACGTGTTATATTGTTGAGAGCATCTCAAATCTCAACCACAGTTTTGAACGATTACCATCAGGAGTTTAACGCTAGGAGTAACCGACGCTCAATGGCTTTTAAAAAAAATCGTAGTTTCTCCTTCACCCTTTATTTTTATAAGTTCTTTTTATTCAAGTAAACAATACGAGCCCATTACATTTAGAACCAGAAGATGTCTTTAGTCTAGTAATTTGATCACCTTACCCATTCAACTGGAACGAAATGCAGCTGAATATTGGAAAGAAAGAAAGAAAAATATTTAATTAAGAAAAAAGAAAAGCACTTAGAAAAAAAATCAAAAAAAAAACAAGAAAAGAGCAAAAAATATTATTATTATTTTAAGCTTGTTGGATCCCACTGCAGGGCAAAGGCCCTCTCTCCATCTGTCACGATCTAGGGTCTCTATGTTTATAATTTGGCTAAGTAGAATATTTTGTAGAAATAAGAATATAAATCTCATATTTTGGTTTGTGTAAATGAGATAATTGCCTTATATTAGATTTGTATCAAAACCTAAATAATAAATAATTTGCATGTTGGTGAATCCGCTGACTAAGTATGTAGACACTTATATATAAAACGCTAACACCTGCACCTTCTGTACCATACTTTTGGCAAATAAATATATTTCATTTCATTTCATTTCATTTCATAGGGCTATCTATGGTTTTCTATCCAAAAAATATAACATAACCGAAAATAATATTGGGTTTTTACAAATTTTATTAAAAGGGATCAGTTAGTAAGTATCAAATAACGTTTAAAAACGTACAATAATTACAATAAGCAGACACGGAAACTACTAGAACCTTCCCGTAAAAGTACTGTAATGCCATTCCGAGTGCTGTTCGACATTCGACCTGTGCTTTCATACATACAATGGTTCTTTGGCTGTCTTTGAAGAGAATGTTACCGCTAGAAGAGCTTTGGATGATGTTAAGCAAGATGGCTTCAGTGCAAGCGTATTTGTAGGTATATGTATATGTCCTAGCTATGAGCCAAATGCTTGTGGCTAACGAAAAAAATGGACAGGTCTGATCCCTGAACCAAATGAATTTTACTGAATTAACCCTTAGACCAACAGCAATTTATAATATTCCTTTTTTGTTTGCAGGTACTGTTTCACATCCGATGGCTGAGCTTTCATAATACATATTTTAATAAACAATCTTCATTCGTCTTCTTCAAAAAGGTAACACACGAATTTTTCTCTTTAACTTATTAACATTTCTTGGATGTTTTTTATGCTAAATTGGCCTAGGTCACTTGACCATATCCTATCTGATGAAAAGTGAAGATGCGGTCGACGATGAATCACTAAAGAGGTATTACACACTTTAAACTTTCAAGATCCTTTTTCGCCTCGACGTTTCGGATCAGTTACATTAGCCGTGATCACGAGAAGACTGGGTGACGGTGCTCAAAAACTTAAAAAGGTACTCAGTACCTATTCATTTGTGCCTTAAACATGGATGGATGTTGCATAACCCCATCCACAAAATGACTATATTAGAACGTCACTCAAATAGTCAGTGACAATTACTTCATAACTTTATTAGCCAGTACTTGGTTCAAGTGACTTGCGCCGGAGTTCACACGAATACGTATTAAAAACCCATCAAAAACATATTTTAGCCAACACCTTGCCACCCAGAACTCTTTGTACTAAACCGCAATTTAACCTATTATAGACCTTATTGTCATACAAATAAAGACTAGATAAAGTTTGTAAAAAGATGACCGTGACCGTCAAATGCTTAACTAATATCGTTCTTATCTTCTTCGGCCTAAAGCCGTTAAGCTTGAGATAAAACTTCAAATGTCTCCAAACGATTTTGGACCTTATTTGTTAAGCTTAAAGTTCAATTTGCTAAGGATAAGTTGTTCCGGAAATGCATCATGCAACAGAGGGTCAAGAATTTGTTTTCTTTTTAACTGACTACGTAATAGACGCTTTCTAGTCGCGCCTTTGAGACGGACGAAATGTTTTAATTTAAAATAAACAGATATTTGACTACTAACTATGAAAATGGAGAGTTTTGAATTATAATATAAATTAATAAATATTTCAGGACATTTTCACACAGCGCGACCTACCTAACCCTAAGCTAAGCAACTTAAAGCTTGTGTTATGGTGATTAGGATAACGGATATAATACTTATATAATTTTCTTTTTTTAAATACATACTTATAATAGATACAGAAAGCCACCCAAACCAGAAACAAATACCTCTGGATCACACAAACATTTGTCCCATGCGGGAATCGAACCCGCAATCTTCTGCGTTGCAAGCGGGTATAAGCCCGCCGCGCCACAGAGGTCGTCAAAAATCAATTAAATCAAATAAAAAAATTAAAGAAAAAAATCTAATAAAAAACAAATCAAATACATAATAATATTTAATATTTTTTATCAAATTGTTTTCTAAATAATAACATTTAACGTAGATTATCTCACCGAACAAAAGAAACACAACGGTTTTGGTTATGATACGCCAGATTAGTACATTTCTACATTTCTATGACCAATTGATAATTGTGGCAGCGAACGTGTTAAATACATTTAACGATGACAGTTGAATGGAATTGTTTAAAACTTTTCTTTTACATGTTGAAAACTACCCACAATTCATCATTTTTGTACAATAAAGGATACGTCACACTGAGGCGGCACGGCGGCAAAGCGAACTGGCCGCGATCCGAACGCGAACGGTCGCGAACCGAACCACGTCACACAGGACCGGTCCGCAGTTCGCGGCGGCAGGCGGGCAATGGATCAGGCGTGTTTGGTCACATTCTCAAATGGACATAAAAAACGCGGATTGTCATATTAGCAGAATGTTGCAGTAGCATTATAATATTATTGTCATAGCAGCATATCATCAATGTAGCAATAAGATAGTGTAGCAAATATTATCATTTTGGTAATAAAAATACTTAATAATAATAAATAAATAAATAATAAATATTTCAGGAAGTTTCACACAGCGCCACCTAACCCCAAACTAAGCAACTTAATGCTTGTAATATGGTGGTTAGGATAACGGATATAATACTTATATACTTTTCTTTTATAAATACATACTTATAATAGATATTGAAAAACCACCCAGACCAGAAACAAATACCTGTGGATCACACAAACATTTGTCCCATGCGGGAATCGAACCCGCAACCTTCTGAGTTGCAGGCGGGTATTAGCCCACCGCACCACAGAGGTCGTCAATAATGGTAATTACTATTGGTAGCGCAAGAAAACCGGGGGTAGACTTCCTTTGCAAGAGGTCGTCTAGGTGGGTACCCCAACAGTGCCAGTTATTCTACCGCCTGAGCAGTGATGTGCAAACATTACTGTGCTTCGGTAGGAGGGCACTGTAGCTAGTTAAATTACTGGGCTAAAGAGTCTTAACATCTTATGACTCTTGAGTAAGAAGCTTTGGTGCAGTGCACCTAGAATTGCATCATTGTGAAATTATGGGTAGCATTGTACTGATTATGGGCAGCGTTATCTCTTAACATCAGGAGAGCGTCTAGCTCGTCTTCTTACTTTTAAACATAAAAAAAAACACACACACACACACACATGTCAAGACTTATCAACTCTTTCGTTGCGTCAAGAGTACTACCGCTGTCATTGCAAAGAGATTTGTAGCTTTTTTCAATATCATTGTGCATAAACAGAGTAGTTAACAAGTGTTTTTTTTAAAACAAGCTTTTATTATTATTACCATCTAATATAAAAGTACTTGTCAAGATTAATAAAATGAGCTCAAATTCGATGGGTTTGTGCCGTTTAATAACATAGTTCCTATGGCCACCTTCGAGCTCCATCATCAAATCAGCTCCATGTTATAATAGGGATAAGCGTGGAGGCGTGCCCGCCGCATTCCTTGCCGGTCCGGCGAGCACATGTGTCAGATCCTGATGCGTGTGCTCGCAGAACTGCAACTCCACTTAAACTCTGCCGGTGGTAGGGCTATTTCTATAGTCCGTCTGGATGGCTACCACCCTCCCGATTTGAGAGTGCCGCCAAGTATCGAACTCCTCGGATTTCGATATGTTCCGACACGTTGACGGGAGTACCAGTCCCACTCCGCAGTACATTCTGTCTCCCCATTTTTGGGGCCCCGTGGTTGGGTGAAGGTAATTCGGGTTGACGGCCGTGTCTGATGGGCTCGGGGGCCAGGGAGACCCGGTGAAACGGTTGTCCGCTGGCCGCCCGCTGGACAGTAGGGGACCCGAACCCGGGGATCTCTTTGTATCTCCGCCCCGGGAGGCTGTCTCGCCATCCGGCGCATAATCCTGTAAGTTGCTGTCGTGCCGGAGTAGGAGACCGGAGTGGATCCCGGCAGTTTCTCGCAGGAGGGACCGGGGGCCCTTCCGTCCCCCGTGCCCACTATACACTCTCGCCGTCATCTCGTATTTAACCATATGCTCTACCGCTTTCTCTCTTTTCCCTAAGATGGGGAGTCATTTTGTGCTGCCTTACCCCCACTCACTTCACACCTTATGGCCAGATCAAAATATAAAAAGAGTTACACAGCGGCCACCAACTCCACATTTCAAGTGGATTTCTGCAACATTAGGGGCCTTCACGCTAACCTCAACGAGATTCACTATCACCTCGAATCTACTAAACCAGCCTTACTCTTTTTAACTGAGACGCAAATACTCGACCCAACCGAGACTTCCTATTTGCTTTACCCCGGGTACAATCTCGAGCATAAATTCATGCGTCGCGCCGGAGTATGTGTGTTTGTCCGGGAAGATATTTGTTATCGCCGTCTTTCTGGTCTCGAAGATCGTGATCTGTCAACTTTGTGGCTGCGTACTAACCATGGTGGTAAAACCAGAGTGTACGTGTGCCTCTACAGATCACATAGCGGGGACACGGAGACTACTCGATTATTCGAGCACATATCGGATGGAGCTGACCAAGTTATGGAGCAATTCACCTCCGCTGAGATAGTGGTTTTAGGCGACTTTAACGCCCACCATTCCAACTGGCTAGGCTCTAGGACCACCGATCACGCGGGGCGTGCAGCATTCGACCTTGCTTCGGCCTATGGTTTATCTCAACTGGTTTCTGAACCCACCAGAATACCGGATGTTGAGAGCCATGACCCCTCCTTGTTGGACTTGTTCCTGACGTCGCACCCTGATCAGTACCAAGTTTCGGTTGAGGCGCCGCTTGGCCGCTCCGACCATTGTCTGGTCCGTACGATGGTGCCAAACCATGATCGTACCCGCTATACTACCTGTGGTAAGCGTAAAGTTTGGCACTATGGGTCGGCTGACTGGGATAGCTTACGTGAATTCTATGCGTCCTATCCCTGGAACCAACTCTGCTTCTCTTCGGACAGTGTTGACACTTGTGCGGACTCCGTAGCTGATGTTGTGCTGCAGGGCATGGAGTTATTTATTCCTTGCTCTCTTGTACGCGTTGGTGGGCGGAGTCGTCCATGGTTTAATAAATCTTGCGCGGAAGCGTCCCTCAAAAAACAAACCGCCTATAAATCGTGGACTGAGGCACTCGCTTGTCACGATCCCAACATCACTGACTTGAAGAAAAAGCTTAATAGCGAGTCCAGGTCCAGTAAGAAGGTTGCTGCTAAAGCACGAGATGCCCATATAAGCCGAATTGGCGATCAACTCGCCGGATTCCCTACAGGAAGTCGTGCGTTCTGGTCTCTCGCCAAGGCTGCTGAGGGTAACTTTTGCAAGTCCGCTCTACCCGCTTTGCGTAAGCCGGATGATTCTCTGGCCCATGGTGCTAAAGAAAAAGCCGATCTCCTCGGCTCCATCTTTGCCTCTAACTCGACTCTCGACGACGGGGGTGCCACACCGCCTACAATCCCGCGGTGTGGAAGTTCCATGCCTGAAGTACGCTTCACTCAGAAAGCTGTACGGAAGGAACTTTTATCCCTTGATGTGCGGAAAGCGAGTGGGCCGGATAATATTCCCGCTATCGTCCTTAAAACTTGTGCTCCCGAGTTGGCCCCTGTCCTAACGCGTCTTTTCCTGCACTCCTACACAAATAGAAGAGTACCCTCATCTTGGAAGATAGCCCTTGTTCACCCCATCCCTAAGAAAGGCGACCGTTCTGATCCAGCTAACTACCGACCCATTGCCATTACCTCCCTGCTCTGTAAGGTGATGGAACGAGTTATAAACACTCAGCTCCTTAGGTACCTGGAGGATCACCAGTTGATCAGCGATCGTCAGTACGGCTTTCGCCACGGTCGATCGGCTGGTGATCTTCTTGTTTACCTCACTCACCGCTGGGCTGAAGCCGTTGAGAGCAAGGGAGAGGCACTCGCCGTTAGTCTGGACATCGCCAAGGCCTTTGATCGGGTGTGGCACCGGGCACTTCTCTCCAAGCTACCTTCTTTTGGCATACCCGAGGGGTTGTGCGAATGGGTTGCCAGCTTCCTATCGGATCGGAGCATTCAGGTCGTTGTCGACGGGCAGTGTTCCGACAGTAAGCCGATCAATGCCGGTGTCCCTCAGGGCTCTGTGTTGTCACCGACGCTGTTTATCTTGCACATCAATGATATGCTACAAACTAGTGGTATGCATTGCTATGCGGATGACAGTACTGGTGACGCTCAGTATTGTGGTCGCATCAATGCCCCCCGTGCCGTAGTGGAGGAATGCAGGAACAAACTGGTGTCAGACGTTGAAGCTTCTCTGGAACAGGTCTCAGATTGGGGCTCGCTGAATCTGGTCCAGTTCAACGCAACCAAGACACAAGTTTGCGCGTTTACCGCTAAGAAAGTCCCTTTTGTTGTCGCTCCTCGCTTTCAGGACACTCCTCTCAGGGTCTCGGATAGCATAAAAATTTTGGGTGTCGACATTTCTGCTAATGTTCAGTTCCGTGGTCACATTGCAGGTAAGGCCAAGCTCGCTTCCAAAAAACTTGGAGTGCTCAATAAGGCGAAGCGGTACTTTACGTCGAGACAGAGACTGCTTCTTTATCTAGCACAAGTCAGACCTCACGTAGAGTACTGCTCTCATCTCTGGAATGGAGCACCCAAGTATCAGCTTGACCCTCTTGATGCATTACAGCGTAGAGCTGTCAGAATTGTTGACGACCTCAAGCTAACCGAACACCTAGAACCGCTCAGTTTTCGTAGGGACGTAGGATCCCTTTGTATCTTCTACCGTTTATACAATGGGGAGTGTTCTGAAGAGTTATTCGACCTGATTCCGGCCTCGCGCTTTTATCACCGCACGAGCCGTCACCGCTCGAAAGCCCATCCACACATTATTGATGCTTGGCATTCTCGCACTGTGCGATTCACTCGCTCCTTCTTGCCGTACACCTGCAAATTGTGGAATGAGCTTCCGCCCGCGGTATTTCCGATGAGCTATAACATGGGACTCTTCAAAAGGCAAGTGAATAGAGTCTTGAAAGGTAGGCAACGTACCAGCGGTACCCCTGGTATTGCAGGTATCCATAGGCGACGGTAGCCACTCACCATCAGGTGGGCCGTCTGCTTGTTTGTCACCTATTACATAAAAAAAAAAAAAAAAAATAATAATATTGCATTGTCATACGATTTATACAGGCACGCAATATTGCAGCTCAATCGGATATCGGGAAGTGGGTCAAATTTAACTTGCAAGATTTGATTAAGACAGGCGGACAGACAGACAGACAACAGATAGGTTAAAGTAAAGAAAAGCTTGTAAAAAGGGCGATAATAGAAAGAATACTCTTAATAATCCGCTCTTGGCGAATGTATTTGCCTCGTATGACAATGTGCGAAAATTACATTTTTCGTCAAAATGGCATTTTGCGAATGTGACCAAGTTCACCTGATCCAACAGAAAAAGCGGTTGACAGTTTACAGCGGTTTGACACTGAATAAATTATTATTATGACATTGAAACTTCAAAAGTTCGCGCTTCTAGATTTTTCTTAGATCATTATACCAGCCAGATACGTAACAGTTAGGCGTCTCCCGCCACCAAAACAAGAAGCGCTGGGCATAAAACTAGTTTAACACTAAACGATTCGTGAGTTGTTGCTTGTGAGTTTTTGAGCTTCTTGTCGACCGTTTCGATCCTGTACGAGGATCTTCTTCAGGGAGTAGCTGCGGTTACGCGCCGGCGTCCGCGCCCCGCTCCTCGTACAGGCACGAAGCCGAAGTAAATTCAAGTTAGTGTATGCCGTTTATTTCCAAAGATGAACATAAAACTAGTTGGCACAATTCAGGTTGTCTTTTTGTGTGTCGTTTATATTTATGTGTACTCGTGTGCGTAGTGCGTAATCATTAGTGATATCATTATAAGTATTAGTGTGCGTTTCCTTTCCCCCTGCAGAAACTAGCAATTTTTTCACATAAAAATTAGATCTGGCTTCGTTTCCTGTTGGTTTAATTTTTCAAAGAGAACAAAAGAAAAACAATGTGAATTTGACATTACTAAAAATGTGACAAACAAGTCGTTTGAGTAGTATACTTTTTTAACTGATGAAATGTCGCTAGATATTCATTTGCCAGCTCTTCAATTTTCGTAAGGTAGTTTCGATAACTCTATATTACGGCTCATCAGACCCTCTCTACATCATGTGGAATGAACAATGAACAACCGTTCAGTCACCATAGGGTTCTCAGTCGGTGTGTCACGGCTCCATCATCAGTGCAGCTCGATAACACAAAAAAAAACCAGATTTATTATATATTACCATTATGCTACAATTATTTAGCTAATTCTGCGTTATAACTGAGTTGTAAGATTTTTTTTACATAAGTAAGATAATATTAATTGAGTTGCACCTTTGATTTTTAAGCCCAGCAGCGGGAGAGTACAAGCTTAGCTTTAATTATCATAATTTTTCATTGGAAATTTCCATTAGATTCATGATTAAAATCGCACCGAAGTTGTAATAAAATACAACTCGTTCTACCGCACCGCGTGCCGTCGCGGCACGGACGGCGCCCGGTTCGCTCTGTGTGACGGCTTGTATTGACTTCCCTACAATACAGCATCCGCGAACGCATTCCGCCGCGGAAAGCGGTCCAATTGACAAGTTGTCAGTTGTCATCAACGCGATCTGCCCGGCGCGGCAGACCGGACCGCGCCTGTTCGCGTCCGCTTTATGTGTGACGCCTCACGTACAAACTAGAACATTACAAAAATTCCGTCCCGGTTCGCGTCCGCTTTGTCCGCTCAGTGTGACGTAAGCTTAAGAGTAGATTCTGATAAGATCGTTTGTCTTGAGAATAATGTATTTGAATTTAAAGAGCTTGTCATTTTTATCTCTGTATTTAAATGATATGCTAGAAAATAAGGTCTTTGAAGGGCTTTTGAGAGTACGGCGAGTGAAGTAATAGTTAAAGAAAATTATAGTTAATTATTTATTTATCGTATTTTGATCCCACTCGACATGTTATTAGGAAAATGCTGTATTTTACTATAGGCCAGCTTCAATTGCGACCATTGATATTAAGTGAAAGAAAGAAAAGAAAGAAAGAAAAAACATTTATTGCCAATCATGGCATAGACCACAACAGTTTAAGTGTAGTTACAATTTTTTTTTGAGAACAACACACACACATACATTAATTTTTTTGAAGTGGAACACTGTGTCGCAGTGTTTGTATTTTGCCAGTGTCACGTTGTTTTATTAAATAGTCATATTAGTAAATACGATCTAAAGTCTTCACTAAAACTGTCCAGGGAGACCCGCGAAAATATTGACGTGTTGATCACTATAACGGCTCTAAATCACTTCTTTATTACTACACCCGTCAAAGAGCACTTTTAACACGTAATATTCTATTATAATGTTATATTCTTTTATAATCACGAAATTTTTCTTTTTTCTAAAAAGTTTAAAATAGATAAAGAAATCAGAACACATCACCATCTTTCTACAAGTTTTGGCAAGAACAATTAATCCAAAATATATTGTGCTGTATAATCCATCCATCCATACATATAATAAGAATGGAAATTTCTCCCCATTCATTGTGATCCTTTACTAAGGTAAACTGTGAAAATACGCATATGAACAAAACGACGCGAAAAAGTCGCTTGCGCGATCTAATTCGTAAAACATTTTGTCAATTTTTCCTAGGGAAACGTAAAATAAAATAATAAAATAAATAATAATCATTTATATCAGACACATCGCCCCTAATTTACATCAAAAATTCGAAATAAAAGTAATAGAATATAAAGTAAATTCAATTCAAAAAAAAATAGTGCCAAAAACGCTACAGACGCCATCTATCGGTGTTCCTGTAAACTTGTGGTTGACCTTTAGTTTAATTTGGGCTAAATTTGTAAATAGTTTGTGTCACTGGTGTGGTTAAACAACACCACCGATTTGAATAAAATTTTCACTAATACGTTGCAGTTTTCTCTACTTGAACCTTAGTCTTGGTTTTAGTCAAATCGGTTCATAAATAAAAGAGTTATATCAATCTAAAGATTCGCATATAAAATGCTAATAAACAAGAAAGGTAGTCATAGGAACCGCGTAATCAAAAGACAAAACCTCATCGAGTTTGGGCTCATTTGATTCGTCTTGACGAGTACTTTGATACTATATAGTAACCAGGGTCCGAAACGGAGCTGGAAGGTGGCCATAGGAACTCCGTGATTAAAAGAAAAAACCCCATCGAGTTTGGGCTCATTTGATTCGTCTTGACGAGTACTTTGATGCTATATAGTAGCCAAACAAATTAGAATTCATTTAAATTAGTAAATGTAACTTATTTCTCAAATGAATCAGCGCCAGCGGAAAATAATCTAATGTGCGCATGATGCGTGTAAATATCAGTAATAAATATCTTTTTGCTGCTTATTTTTAATTTCTAAAACATGTAAAATCATCTGAAGATAAATAGAAAAATTCATTTACAGTTCATTGTAAAAGTAAATTATTTTTCATACAAGCTAGCGCCACGGAAAATAATGGAACTAATGTCCTAAGAAAAAGAAATATCGTTTATTCTGCAAACAGTTTTAGAAAAGAAGTCCCGCGTAACCTAGCGGAACTAAATAATAGATTTATAATTACTGTGAATACTTCATTTATTATATATTTTTTATTTGTTAGATTAATTAAATATTATGTACCTATTTAATTGAGAAATTAAATATGAGAAATTATGAATTGTTAAAAATCTGTAGATATTTTAACTTAAAATCACGCGATTGTGGCGCTCCATCTAGGGGGATCTTTTGTAAAAATCACTGGTTATCCGGAGACACACAGACATAAAATCTGTTCACACCCATTTAGGCATACATCCAGACACAAACTGTCACGTTTATAATGTTAGTAAAATTTTGCAATGATTATTATAGAACCTTTTATCTGTGTTATAGATAATCATAGGCGGATTTAGGGAGGGGGGGCAAGGGGCCAAGCCGCCCCCCCCCCCGAGTCATTAAGCAAGCTGCTCGCGCACATATTATAAAGGATGTTTAAGCTTTAGGGGGGGGGGGGGGGGGCAGGGGCCCAAGGTACCCCCAGAAGCATTGTAGAGTTACGAATTTCGCACATATTTCTGAAATAAAATTTTTTTTTCGGCGCTCGCAGCTAGCTGCTCGCGCACTTATTGTAATGGATGTTTAAACTTCCTAACCGCTCAGAGCGAGCTAAACATACACTTTTCGTAATAAAAATTATAATATTTTTGCCCGTCTGCACCTTGCCCCCCCCCCCCCCCCCCCCAAACCAAATCCTGGATCCGCCTATGATTTTAGGTATACACCTCAGTGGTAGAGTCCTTCTCACGAATGAGGTCCCGCGGAATTTTGCGGAACTAAATTACATTTTTTCGATAAATTCTGGACTTCATGCCATAAATAATTTTTCACCACTCTCGCACGAAAATAGAGTCTTTGGTCATCGATTTCAGTGAGCAAAAGCCGTTTTTGCTCTCTAGAGAGTAGAGAGGCAAAGTGATTTGAATTTCGAACACAATTTTATTGGCTATGAAGAAGTTGGTGTGTTCTGAAACTTATTTGTGTACAATTTTTATTTAACTGAGATGCACATAATTTTTAATGTTATTTATTGAATTTTAACTTTATAAATTGTATTTTTTCAATAATATTTTAAATAAAATACTATTATAGAATAATAAGTCGTAAGTGAGTTTTTTTTTTTAAATATTATTACAATTTGTTTTTCATAAATATGTCACACACACAAATTTCGAACGCAACTCTTTTAATAAAAATAAAAAAATACAAAATGGCGGGATGTAGAAGTTTAGAGTTTACAGTCAAATGGAGAATGCGTTGTGACGTCATCGATAAATGCCATCTTTGTCTCTCTCTTTTGTATGAGGTAAGTGAGATGGCACTTATAGTTGTCATTTTTCTTGCGACAGTGGTGTTCACAACACATTTTCCATTTGGTTCTAAACCTCTTGGTAAAGATTCAACTAAATATTTTCAACTTAAGTTGTAAACTTTTGCAAATTTCTATTTGTGATCTAATAGTCTGTTTAATTACAAAGAAATGAGTGACCCCAGTGATGAAGGTAGTTGTCTTACGCCAAAAAAGTTGAAAGAACAAGTTTCGAATGCCGAGTTCAGCTATTTGCCTGAAAAATCTAAAGTGAAATATGTAAAGGCGTACGAATCCTTCAATAATTGGCGCCTCTCAAAAAATGCAAAAACATATTCCGAGACCGTGATACTATCATATTTCATGGAACTATCTAAAACAAGAAAATCCAGTACATTATGGAGCATTTTTTCTATGATAAAAGCTGTCTTGAAAACGAAACGTGACCTTGAAATAGAAAAATTTCTGAATGAAGCACCAGACAGTAAATACCTCGCTTTAAAAGTAAGTAAATTGATACAAAAGCTAATTTATTTCAAAGAAAACCTATCTAATTGTACCTATCTAAAAATAAGTAAACTAAATTATTGTTATTTTTTACAGGTTGTATTAATTATTGGCATAAATGGTGCGTGCCGCTCAAATGAATTGTTGAATCTTAAGGTAAACGACGTTGAAAAGCATTCGGACAAATTAATATTAGTAAAATTATTGAATACAAAGACTAAAATCGACAGATCATTCGTCATTAGTGAAGAATATGTGAATGTGGTGGACAAGTATATGGCATTACGACCCGCTAATACAAAAACTTCAAGATTTTTTTTATGATAATGGAAAAAGTAAAAAACAGCCCATAGGCATCAATAAAATCGGTGATATGCCAAAAACGATTGCTAAATTTCTTCAGCTTCCGGACTCCCATCTTTACACTGGGCATTGCCTGAGGCGGACGTCAGCAACACTCTTAGCTGACTCAGGCGCTGATATTACAGTTCTTAAACGCCATGGTGGCTAGAAGTGTAACAAGATTGCAGAAGGATACATCGAAGATTCTAAAGTTATTTAATATGCTAACTTTTAAAATTTGCGATAGTGGCGCCCCGCAAAAAGAACTCCTTTTGTGAAAAGCACTCTACCTATCAGTCACAGTTCCCGATTGAGCAGAAATTTTGCAAACCGGGAATCGGATGACAATGCAATAATTTTATGACATGGAAGTGATCTGAAGTCTGATGATGGAGCTGAAAGGTGAAATTTGATAGATATATTATAATAAATAGTTTGAGTACGTAGGTATATGATAGTTTCATTTCAGAAAATTTCATTTTAGTTTTTTTTATACAACGATGTCAGAAGATGAGCAAGATGCTCTCCTGATGGTAAGAGATAACGCTGGGATTTAACGAAGGTTAAATTCTGGGTGCACTGCTGAGTCATAAAATGTTAAGATTCTTCAGCCCAGTAATTTCACTAGCCACAGTGCCCTCCTACCGAAGCACAGTAATGTCTGCACATCACTGTTCAGGCGGCAGAATAACTGACACTGTTGGGGTACTAGCCGATCTCCTGCAGAGGAAGTCTACCCACGGTAAAGAGATCACCATTAAATGACGCGGAAAAAAGTCAAGAGTAACTGTACGGAATCAAGCTGTTATTATTCCGTATTTTTATTAGTTTTTCTGATTTAAATGATAATTTGATATATTTTTGTTTACTGTATTTAATCTTGATGTACTATATGTGTAAGTGGTAATTTATTGCCGTTCTAATTTGTACTGTGGTATAGGTATAACGATAGTTCTGGGACTTATCCCAGGACGTCTCTGAAATCTAAGTATTATTCACAAAAAATGTTTCATAATATTATTTACTAGCTTATGCTCGCGGCTTTGCCCGCACGGCAAAATCCTTTCTTAGCAGTGGTCTACGTCATGAAACCTTTCTATGTTCCAAATTTCAACCCAATCCATCTAGCGGTTGAGGCTGTACGTTATACAGATACATCAGTCACTAGCTTATTCTCATGGCTTTGCCCGCATGGACGGGTTACGTTTCATAATACCTACGGTCGTTTCAACTACGGTCGATATAACTACGGTCGATTCGCATAAGTTCATTTCACATATTGGACGACTCGCTTACAGTGCAACTCGCCTGCGGTTGATTAAACTATGGGCATGTGAACTAATGGGCGATTCGGCCAATGTTCATTTGATGTATTGGTTAATTCAACTATGGACGACTCACCTACGGTTTATAAATTCTTTGCTACGCGTGTTTTTAGTACAGTATTCAGGGCAAACCGAAATCTGTTGGTTAGGTTAGGTTTGAACAGTGACCACAATGCGCGAGCCGAGCGAGCGAAGCGAGCGTGCCGCGGCAGTGGCCGGCGAAGCGCCAGATATTTTTCTTATTACTGAATTATTTATCCTGTGTCATGGCATCTTCAGGCATTTTGGCATCTTCTTTCATCTACCTCATCATGGCAAAGTGGCATAATAAAAACAACACGTTTCTGAATTCTGTACTATAAACAAGTATTTTTTAGCTGTCATACCTGACTAGCAGCCGGAAACGTGGTCTAAAAATACGTGAACGGTCCGTTAGTTCGGTCAAAAATAGGCAAATCGTCCAATAGTTTAATCAACCATAGCTCAATCGACCGTAGCTGAGTTAACCGTAGGCGAATCGTCCAATATTGATTTCAACCAATAGTTATTATGAACGTAGGCGAAACGTCCAATAGACATTTTGAATAGTAGGTGATTCGATCGTAGTTACATATTGGCAAGGTTTGCCAGCCTTTACTAATTCTACGCCCATTAAGTCGCAGAAAACCCGTAAATTGAATCCCTCTTTTCCGTGGAATTGGAAATCGAATTAAATGGTCTGTATCAAATTCATTAATATATGAATAATTTACTGTCACGCGCTACGAAGTGCGCGCGGGTCAGCTAGTAAAATAAATAAAGTATAAGTGAGTAGTATCCTACGGTGTTTAAATTACCATAATTTACGGGAATACAGTAAAAGTTTGACTGTTCCACACTCCATATCATGGCATCTCAGAGCCCTGAGATTTATTGGTGTTGTAACTCTAAAGTTCTGTTCACACCGTAATCCTTCGGCTAAGTGTCGCTGGCAACTTCTGAAAGATGATGTTTACTTAAGGCTCTGTACACAAAACAAGCGGAGTCCTGTGAGAATTAAATTTCATTTTTTTTGTGACACTTAGTATTTTTTTTTAATTAAAAATGTTTCAGGATTTTTCACACAGCGCCACCTAATCTCAACCCCAAGCTAAGAAACTTAATGCTTGTATTATGGTGGTTAGGATAACGCTTCGAATTCTAATACATAGGTATATACTTTTCTTACTACTTATAATATTGAACCACCTAGGCCAGAAACAAATACCTGTGGAACACACAAACATTAGTCCCATGCGGGAATCGAACCCGAAACCTTCTGCGTTGCAAGCGGGTATTAACCCACCGCGCCACAGAGGTTGTCTAGTATTACTTATACAGTAGCACACTTCTTTCTGTGTAATCTTAGTTCTAAGTTTCAGGTCCATCATCAAATTAGCTCGATGTCATAATAATTATTGGATTGTCATGCGATTTATACATGCATGCAAAATTTCAGCTCAACCGGGAAGTAGATCAAATTAAACTTGCAAGATTTGATTACAGACAGACAGACATACAACAGACAGGTGAAAGTAAATAAAAAGCTTGTATTTATGGGTGTAAGTCTCAAAGTGTACTGCGCCTTAAGTAACAACATGACAGTACGAAGTTTTGAAACATGGAGTTTCTGTTTGTTCGTCCGATGATAGGGTGTTGACGGGGATTTACCTACTTGTGATTGTCTTTGGTCGTGACCATGATTTATTATTAGGCCAAATATTATTAGGCCGGGTACACATCAAACGAAGTAATCATATCACACTTATATTATGTAAAGGCGAATGTTTGTTACCTTTGTTACCTACTTCACGTCTAAAAACGGGTGGGCCAATTAAGCTGAAATTTGGTATAGAGAAAGCTTACACCCCTATTTTTTGACCCAGGAAAAATGCGTTACGCATCATCATGCCGAGGGACGCGGGGTGGTATGTGGGTCTCCCCCGCCGAAGATGGGCGCGGCGGGGACTCATCCGCGGCCAGATAGCTTATACCCTTTTTTTTTATCCCAGAAAAAATGCGTTACGCATCATCACTCCAGGTCCCAGGGGGAGATCCTGCCAAGAAATAGCTTGTACCCTGGAATAACACATAGGCTACAGTACAGCGGGTAAACCGCTGTGCGTAGCTAGTATAATATATTTAGCATTCGCTCCGCACGCGCATTGGTAACGTTGGCCTTTTTTTAACAACGAAAAATGCGTTACGCATCGTCACCCTGTGCTGGAGGGTGCAGAGCCATATGTGGGACCCCCGCGTAAGATGGGTGCGGCGGGGATAGCCACTAAAAACGTGGGGGTGTTCCTGCGGGACGCCATAATGCCAGGGCAGCGGGTACGCCGAAGCATTCGTCCGCGGTTACGTTTTCTCTTAGTCGTCGTTCATTTGTTTCGGTGCACCCAGCTCTATATTATGTAGAAAAGATACTAAAATACTGTTCAAACCTGAGCAATATTCTTCTAAGCAAGTATAATATTATCTGTATGTCTTACTGATAAGGCAAGTGTGAATAGTCAAACCGCAATTGGTCAACCTAGGCGTACTTTCCTTGACCAAGTGACGTTCTAAGGAAAGGCCAGGTCAAGAGTACCAATACCGGCGTGCGTGTATGAAGAATGTATTGAAAGTTGAGGAAGCGAATGAGGTGTGTGAGCATCGTACCAATTGGAGGGAAAAAGTCTCTGCCTACCACAGCGGGAGCCAGGCGTGATTATATGTATGTATGTATGTATATGTATTTTACTGGGTGAGTAGATTAGTAACAAGGGAAATTAAAAAAAACTTTTATTTTTATTACCATATACACCAAAGTACTCGTCAAGCGAATCAAATCAAAAAGAGCCCAAACTCGATGGGGTTGCGCCGTTTAATTACGTAGTTCCTATGGCCACCTTTCAGCTCCATCTTCAGATCAGCTCGATGTTATAATAATATTGCATTGTCGTCCGAGCTATAACAGCATGCAAAATTTCAGCTCAATTAGATACCGAGAAGTGGATCAAATTAAACCTGCAAGATTTTATTACAGACAGACAGACAACTGACAGGTGAGAGTAAAATAAAAGCTTCTAAGAAGTCACTCCATTCAGTTAATTCCTTCAAAAGTTCTTTAGAAAACCTAATTAGTCTTCTAGACTTGCTTGATGTTTCGAAGTTTGAGATAAAAGTTTTAAAACTATTTTCAAAGTAAAGCAATAGAAAGAACAAATTTTTGTTTAAGAATGTAAGCAATTGTAACTGGGTACTTTTAATTTGTTTTGTAAACAAGTCTTAGGTTCAGTTTAAAACATCATTTTCGGGATACTATCCCAATAAAGTTTTGATCTTGCCTGAACATCTTTTCAACTTCAACCGATAAAAAAAACGGAGAAGGTTTACAAGTCGACGAGTATTTTATTTATATGTATGAATACTTACCATGCATACTTTTTTTGCAGATTTGTCCGATTTTGAAAATATTTTTTTTATTGGCGGTCCCGTATAAATATTGAGTAAAAATTCCAACCCTAAGGCCAGAAAAACAGGGGATGATTTTTGTATCAGGCGGTGATTGCACGAATGTACGCACTAAAAATTGTAAAATAAAGCTTTTTAGCAAAAAATTAAACCGACGAAGCAAAAACTCAAAATTACTTAGGTAAACTAACATTTAATTATTATTTTTGGCTTGGGTTTTCGTCGGTTTATTTTTTTGCCAAAAATGTTATCTAAGCTCAATATTGATACAATAATGATAGTGCAAAATATTAATAAATCATTTATGTGTACAAATCATTTAAGATAAAAAAATAGATTAATACTAATTTTTAGTATTTGCATTTTAAATACTTACTTAAAATGTGTGAATTAGTTTTAAAAGACACTAAAAATGTAAATAGGTACACAGTTTCAAAAACATTTAATTAAAATTGTGTTTCCCAAACGTAAATTAGCTTTCTTGGACGACCTATGACTTGAGCTACAAAACATGGCATTGGGTTTTAAAATATAAATACTACGTACTAGAGCAGACATTTCACATAAAAAGTGTTCCTTGCTATTGCGGGCTTCCAACCGCATATTATTACTCAGTTGCTCATAGCTTGTGCGTAAGTACAGCTGGATTTGATACGAAAACATTTAACGAAATAAAATATAGGATCGCGTGTTCGCACTGTCTCCAGCGCTTTTATTCGCTAAAGTAAAATATAAGTCTACTAACGGACCTGCGCGCATTTCGTAGCGCGTATTATATAATTTCCCGGGAGTCGAGGTATCTCTATACCAGATTTTTACCAAATATAGTCAGCGGTTATCGATTTTCCTTATATAAACTTCCACCCCCCTAATCACCTTCCTTTCAAAGTTGATTTCGAAAAAACTATCCAGTGTCCTCTCCCGGGCCTAAAACTATTTTTCGGTTACTTATTTAAGCAGAAACAAATTTCGCAAATCCGCTTCTTATCGGTCGCCTACGCCATCTAAAGAACACGCTGTCCAAATTTCAGCTCAATCGGTCCAGCGGTTTCGTCTACTATGATGAGTCAGTCAGTCAGATTACCTCTTTATATAATAGTATAGATGTGTTATTTGTGGGCTTAAACTACCACATACATACATAATAATTATAATCACGCCTGGTTCCCATTATACTTACTGTGTTTTATGTCACGAGTGAATAGGTACCTTTCTAGGCATCTTACGTGATCCATCGTCGACCGCATTTTCACTTTCCATCAGGTGGGATGTGGTCAAACGTAGGGCTATCTCGTATAAAAAAATAAAAATAAAAAAAAATGTACCTTAATGCCGTAATTTGTCTTAAATAACTTTTTCTTTCTCTCTTTCCATTGGAGTAGGCAGAGACTATATTTCCCTCCACTTGGTACGATCCTGACACACCTCCTTCGCTTCCTCAACTTTCATCACATTCTTCATACACGCACGCCGGTTCTTGGTACTCTTTTTTTTTTATCCCAGGAAAAATCCATTACGCATCATCACCCCACGCCGGGGGGCGCGGGGCGGTATGTGGGACTCCCCCGCCAAAGATGGTAGCGGCGGGGATACCCACTAAAAACCTGGGGGTGTCCTGCGGGACGCCATAATGCCGGGGCAACGGGTAGGTACGCCGAAGCATTCATCCGCGGCCCCGACGGGTCTTGGTACTCTTGACCTAGCCTTTCCTAAGAACGAGGCTTAAGCTACCAGTTAGGCGCAAAAAGCTCATAAACACACTACTATATGTGCTTTTGCATTTCAAATATTAGTAGGAATTAATTTCGCTAATTATTTATAGTTCAGGAATATAAATCACTTTGCAACGAATTTCGTTTATTAAATAGAACATTACTTTTTAGATATTGACTTCTTAATACAACTAAATAGATATAGAAGTCAATGAGTCATAATTGTTTTGTCATACAAATATATTGACAAATTGAGAACAACCTAAAAATTAACATAATGTTTTACATTTAAAAGCTATTTTACATTTAGCGTGGACGTGTTAAGTGCTTTTCGAATTTTAATCAGATTTTTTGCAGACATAATAATATATTTTATATAATATATTTCGCTCAAAGTGAGCCTTATCTATAAAGAAGTAAAAGAACTCATACAGATATCGTTTTTATTATAATTTATGTTCTTTTATCATACTTATTAGCATATCGAAAATATAAATACGAAAATAGTGAGCCATTTCTTGAGAGGTTTGGGTTCCGTAGGTATTCTTTATTTAAAACATTTTATGGTACAAAATTCTGAACGAATATATTTTTTAAATTATACACACTAGCTAGCTATCCAACCCTGATTTGTTCTGAGTATATATAATGTATAATATATACATTTAAACTGTCTATTACAATTATAGCACGAGTTGCAATTGTAGCAGCGTAGAGCTGTCAGAATTGTTGACGACCTCAAGCTAACCGAACACCTAGAACCGCTCAGTTTTCGTAGGGACGTAGGATCCCTTTGTATCTTCTACCGTTTATACAATGGGGAGTGTTCTGAAGAGTTATTCGACCTGATTCCGGCCTCGCGCTTTTATCACCGCACGAGCCGTCACCGCTCGAAAGCCCATCCACACATTATTGATGCTTGGCATTCTCGCACTGTGCGATTCACTCGCTCCTTCTTGCCGTACACCTGCAAATTGTGGAATGAGCTTCCGCCCGCGGTATTTCCGATGAGCTATAACATGGGACTCTTCAAAAGGCAAGTGAATAGAGTCTTGAAAGGTAGGCAACGTACCAGCGGTACCCCTGGTATTGCAGGTATCCATAGGCGACGGTAGCCACTCACCATCAGGTGGGCCGTCTGCTTGTTTGTCACCTATTACATAAAAAAAAAAAAAAAAAAAAAGTTTGTACTCCTACAATAAATATGTGTATTATAAAATAGAACTTTTTACTCCTAAGCAGCCAACCAACCATTATTGCTGAAACAATATAGCTAAACCAATATAGCTGAAATTTGATAGGTGACTGAGCTTAGTGAACTTTGTTTTTTGTATGGTACGTATCTAAGACAAGACTGGCAATACATAAAATCCAAAATAATTTGTTATTTCAATCCTTTGCCCATAACTGTAATTCACAAATACCTACATATTAAACTAGTTCAATAATTTCTCACTAAGTGGAAAGAAATGTTTGGACAGGAACTCTAAACAAATCTACAAGTGACATAATGTGGTTCTATCGTAAGGCTCACATAATTACCATATCGACTGTCATTTATTCTGCGGCCATATTCCTTTACATACATTAGTTAAAGACTACATCGGCCATGAATTTATTGTATCTACATGTTGATTCTATAAGAAGTCAACGCTCCGGTTTGTAAGCCGGAGGTCCTGGGTTCAAATCTCAGTGTGGCAAAGATTTTCGCCTGGACGCTACCGTGTTTCGGAAGGCACGTAAAACTGTGGGTCCCGGCTGTTTTCTATAAGATATATAGGAGGCAGTCGTCAGATCATGTTGCAGGCCCTGTCATCTCAGCGACTTGAAACTGCAATACCTATATATAGGTTAGCCACACAACCTATAAATTGTGATTTGACTCTGATTATGTAAGAAGGGTAACTTGTTCTGTTGGAGTATAAACTCCTATTATTAAGATAAATTCGTTCCAAAACGATACGCGTTTTATAACCATATAAAACAAATGTAAATCATTTTGAAAAACAGAAATTTGGACTTTCCAAAAAATGCTAAATTAAAATTGATGTCGTCCTGTTAAGGTTGTTTTTTCGAGGTTTTATTAAAAAATGCCATAAAAAAGCCAAGATTCCTACAAGATCTACAAGATAATATGATCTAACAACTGCCTCCTACATTTCTAATAGGAAACTATTGTTTTATCAAGAATAGCGCTGCGTTTGACCACAGTTTCACCTGTTGGTAAGCGATGACCCTGTCGAAGATATTAATATATTATATTAGGCATAAGCCTAATAAATACCCATTAACCCTCAATTTTAAAGTTTCTCAAGTTTTAGGTAATTTACTGGAAACAAACGACACCCACATTTCACACGCCTTCTGGCACGGCTATTCACATTCGATAGGAAACCGAATCGACGATCGAATTGTCAAAAATGTATAAAATGATGTATAACGTCGCATCGATTTAATAATACGTCATTTCATACATTTTTGACAAATTCGGTCTTCGGTTCAGTTTCTTATTCTTCTTCCTCCCCTTATCCCACACTAGGTAGGGTCGGCACAACAAGTTTTTCTCCTCCATTCTGCTCTTTCATCCGTCATATCTTCATCCACTCCCCTAGCACGCATATCCTCTTTCACACAGTTCATCCAAACCTTGTTCGGTTTCCTGACTGATAAATGAATAGCCTTCCGGAAAACGGCCTATCCTCTTCTTAAATATTCTCTAGTTCCCAAATACGTAATTAGAGATACGGGACCCTAATTGTATATATTAAAGAGGAAATTATCTTAAGTTTATACTCCAGAAATGTCGTAGTCCTTTTTAAGGTAGCGCCTCTTTCACAAGCATCAATCAAAAGTTGTATAATAATTAATATTATTATAATTAATTATAGATTACACATAATATACAAATTAATTAGTCTTATCTGGTTTTTTATCATATTTTGTCGGCTGACTCAAACAAATCAACGCAAAGAATAATTTATGCCTTATAAGAATCTGTTGAAAACAAATAAAAAATATTACATGTCTATTAATTAATTATTTGAAATAAAAATAATAATTTATTAGAGCGGAATTGACAATCGTAAAAACAATTGAAGTGATTTTAATGAAACATAAACTGTTTCTTAAGTTACATTAAATGTAAGCCAATAAAAAAGAATGGGCATAATCCGACATCTAGTTTCGAAGGAATATTATGAGAACGAATTACGAATATAGGTAGTACAATACAATAAAATATTCTTTTCTGAAAATTTGTATATTATTATGGAAGCCTTAATGGATTCTTCCTTGTAAATTTATCTAAGTTCTTACAATATACCTTAACTAGCTTATGCTCGCGGCTTTGATCGCATGGCAAAATCCTTTCATAGCGGAGGTCTACGTAATAAAATCTATCTTTATTCCAAATTGCCAGAGAATCCGTTCAGCGGTTTGAGCTGTGATGAAAGATCAGTCAGTCAGTCAATCAGTCACTCTTTCCTTTTATATATTTAGAAGATATCCATATCAGTTTGACAACCTTTCTGAAGTCGGATAAAAACTAACAATACAGACAAACATTATTACCATACTTAATCATAACACTTTTAGCGTAAAGAGTTAATAAGTGCATTTAGCGAGGTACATTTTTAGAGTAGCATTCTTCAAAAGAAAATTAAAGTTAAAATGGTGTGTAGTGCTTACTCTGCTTTGGGTAAAGGTGGGGCCACTCTGCAAGCGTGTTTTAGGAGTAATTATAAAAACTTCACTAAAAATTGGCACTGTTGGGATACCCATCTAGTCCACCTTGACTACCCATCTAGTCCCAGCAGTGCCAGTTATTCTTCATAAGGTAAGGAGGGCATTGTAGCTTGTGAAATTACTGGGCTGAAGAGTCTTAACATCTTATGACTCTTGAATAGGAAGCATTGGCGCAGTGTACCTAGAATATTACATCATTGTAAAAGCCTGGGTAGCACTGTACCTACTAATTATGGGCAGCGTTATCTCTTAACACCAGGAAAACGTATTGTTTGTCTTCTTACTTCTTTGTATAAAATTATAAAAAGATCTTTGTTTGGTCTATGGTTTATGGTCTATCCAAAGACCTACGGAAATATTTGTTCCAAGGGTTATCTAAAAATATCTTATAAGTAACCCGCTACCACTCATCCCACACAAAATTACAGAGATTTTAAGTGTAGTCCGCAACGGAAGCTAAGTGTACTATAAATCGTATGAGAAAAACTCTTCGCCGCATTTCTTATACATTTGTTCCTTTTTAGACGAAAGTTTTTTTTTGTAGAGTTATAACCGTCCCGACTTGTTTACGATGAAACTTTTGAAAATTGTAATTATTGTTATTTTGGTTTTTAATGATACGACTCGGGTTTGGGTTTTAGATAAATATAGTGCGTTACATGGACACAGACTAACAATTATTTGTGGAACTACGAGTATATTATTTAATAGAATATTGTATTTTTCTTTATTTAAATTCTTTATAGGTTAAAGATTTGACCGTAGATGGTAGCAGGCTACACCTAGAAGGCGGGATAAATAGCCTTCCTGGCTTCACTGAACATCATGCCGGAACACGGTTATAATGACCGCTTGGCGACACGGGCGGGTGGGCCGTGTTGCCTCAAACGTTTCGCAACCTCCTGCGTCATGACGTCTTTGCAAAAGAAGGCGACCGCTGTGGTAACTAGCCAGGGCAAAACATGTAACTAATTGTATACTACTAACGCATATAACTAATTATTATAGTTATTCTAACTCGTTGATCCTGATTTACATCTACATCACATAACCCCTTGGCCACCACCGCTACGGCTCGTCTACGCCAGCCGATGAAGAAAGGAGGGTCGATACGAAAATAACAGCAACGGTCAAAACTCCGGCAAGCGTGCATGAAGATTGTGATGAAATTTGAGGAAGCGAAAGAAGTGTGTCAGGATCGTACCAAGTGGAGGGAAATAGTCTCTGCTTACCCCAACGGGAACCAGGCGTATTTACAGTATGTGTCAAAACACACATCAATGCTTAGTGAAACGAGTAAATAATGCGTAAGCGACGATAAAAATAAAACCGTATCAAACCTAACGTTTCCAATCTAATTTCAGAGCAGATTATGCCTAATACCTAATACACCTGAACCAAAAGGAAATTTAATTTTCCTTTTACATGTTCACATTATTTTCGGGAGAGTGATTTCCCGTGGGAATAACGTTAAATACTCATTTAATGGGTCCCCGTTAATCGGATTTAATTTTTCCACGTATCGACGTGAATTTCGTTTTGTGAAAGATAAAATTATGTGAATGTGTGCTTACGAAAAATAATTAAGTGAATTACGAATTTTGTTTTGTCAATGGAATTTTATTTGATGAGTTCTACGTATAAAAATGTTTTTAATAATTCTAGTTACCTAACTACCGAATTAATTAATCAGATGAGTAGTGTATTTGCATTTTTAATGTGTAATAGTGTAGTGCATTTTTAATATTGGCAAACAACCTACCTAGCCACGTTCCTAGTTCCCTAGTTCCTTCATTTTATAAACCAAAGTTTTCTTGAATCTAAGTTTTGAATCAAAAAATCTTTTTATTGATCACACAATTTCTTTACATACACTAAAATATTACAATTGTTTTTAAAAAATTACACGGTTTGCTGCTTAAACTTGATACAAATATTCATACCAAATTTCCACCACACCATTTCAGTAGTTAAAGCATAAATAGGTAACAAAAATCAACACATACAATGTAACGAAAGAAACATAATATTTTAAGAACCTCTTGAAACAAAATATCTTACAAAATAAAGTATCCCCTTTAGATCTCTCGCAATTGAATCGCAATTTATGGCCGTCTTATCGTTTCGCATACGTTTTATACAGCAGATAACATTCGTTCAATGTATGCTCTTATGTGTATTTATGTTATATATTTACTGCCTACACCTTGAAGGCTTGAAACTTTATACAAAATGTTTGGACGCTCGATGTATTACTAAAGAAATTTAATTGCGGAATTAATACTAAATATGGACAATATAGGTAGGTAATAATTTTTTTTTAACGTGGCAAATGCCTTTATTGAGAAAAACAAACTAACAATACTACAGCTACTACAGCAGTAAAGAGCACTTTTATTAACCACAGATCGGCCACAAGCCGATCTACAGAAAATCCAAGTGCTCCAAACCACTGTCAGATGGCAGAGTGCCCAGAATGCTGGCAGCATTGCCACGTTGAATGGCAATACTTATACGTTGGGCCAAATATACCCCAGCATATTAACCATATAAATAATGATTTATTAGAAAACTAGCTGACCCGCGCGCACTTCGTAGCGCGTGACAGTAAATTATTCATATATTAATGAATTTGATACAGACCATTTAATTCGATTTCCAATTCCACGGAAAAGAGGGATTCAATTTACGGGTTTTCTGCGACTTAATGGGCGTAGAATTAGTAAAGGCTGGCAAACCTTGCCAATATGTAACTACGATCGAATCACCTACTATTCAAAATGTCTATTGGACGTTTCGCCTACGTTCATAATAACTATTGGTTGAAATCAATATTGGACGATTCGCCTACGGTTAACTCAGCTACGGTCGATTGAGCTATGGTTGATTAAACTATTGGACGATTTGCCTATTTTTGACCGAACTAACGGACCGTTCACGTATTTTTAGACCACGTTTCCGGCTGCTAGTCAGGTATGACAGCTAAAAAATACTTGTTTATAGTACAGAATTCAGAAACGTGTTGTTTTTATTATGCCACTTTGCCATGATGAGGTAGATGAAAGAAGATGCCAAAATGCCTGAAGATGCCATGACACAGGATAAATAATTCAGTAATAAGAAAAATATCTGGCGCTTCGCCGGCCACTGCCGCGGCACGCTCGCTTCGCTCGCTCGGCTCGCGCATTGTGGTCACTGTTCAAACCTAACCTAACCAACAGATTTCGGTTTGCCCTGAATACTGTACTAAAAACACGCGTAGCAAAGAATTTATAAACCGTAGGTGAGTCGTCCATAGTTGAATTAACCAATACATCAAATGAACATTGGCCGAATCGCCCATTAGTTCACATGCCCATAGTTTAATCAACCGCAGGCGAGTTGCACTGTAAGCGAGTCGTCCAATATGTGAAATGAGCTTATGCGAATCGACCGTAGTTATATCGACCGTAGTTGAAACGACCGTAGGTATTATGAAACGTAACCCGTCCATGCGGGCAAAGCCATGAGAATAAGCTAGTGACTGATGTATCTGTATAACGTACAGCCTCAACCGCTAGATGGATTGGGTTGAAATTTGGAACATAGAAAGGTTTCATGACGTAGACCACTGCTAAGAAAGGATTTTGCCGTGCGGGCAAAGCCGCGAGCATAAGCTAGTAAATAATATTATGAAACATTTTTTGTGAATAATACTTAGATTTCAGAGACGTCCTGGGATAAGTCCCAGAACTATCGTTATACCTATACCACAGTACAAATTAGAACGGCAATAAATTACCACTTACACATATAGTACATCAAGATTAAATACAGTAAACAAAAATATATCAAATTATCATTTAAATCAGAAAAACTAATAAAAATACGGAATAATAACAGCTTGATTCCGTACAGTTACTCTTGACTTTTTTCCGCGTCATTTAATGGTGATCTCTTTACCGTGGGTAGACTTCCTCTGCAGGAGATCGGCTAGTACCCCAACAGTGTCAGTTATTCTGCCGCCTGAACAGTGATGTGCAGACATTACTGTGCTTCGGTAGGAGGGCACTGTGGCTAGTGAAATTACTGGGCTGAAGAATCTTAACATTTTATGACTCAGCAGTGCACCCAGAATTTAACCTTCGTTAAATCCCAGCGTTATCTCTTACCATCAGGAGAGCATCTTGCTCATCTTCTTACATCGTTGTATAAAAAAAACTAAAATGAAATTTTCTGAAATGAAACTATCATATACCTACGTACTCAAACTATTTATTATAATATATCTATCAAATTTCACCTTTCAGCTCCATCATCAGACTTCAGATCACTTCCATGTCATAAAATTATTGCATTGTCATCCGATTCCCGGTATGCAAAATTTCTGCTCAATCGGGAACTGTGACTGATAGGTAGAGTGCTTTTCACAAAAGGAGTTCTTTTTGCGGGGCGCCACTATCGCAAATTTTAAAAGTTAGCATATTAAATAACTTTAGAATCTTCGATGTATCCTTCTGCAATCTTGTTACACTTCTAGCCACCATGGCGTTTAAGAACTGTAATATCAGCGCCTGAGTCAGCTAAGAGTGTTGCTGACGTCCGCCTCAGGCAATGCCCAGTGTAAAGATGGGAGTCCGGAAGCTGAAGAAATTTAGCAATCGTTTTTGGCATATCACCGATTTTATTGATGCCTATGGGCTGTTTTTTACTTTTTCCATTATCATAATGTAAGAAAAATCTTGAAGTTTTTGTATTAGCGGGTCGTAATGCCATATACTTGTCCACCACATTCACATATTCTTCACTAATGACGAATGATCTGTCGATTTTAGTCTTTGTATTCAATAATTTTACTAATATTAATTTGTCCGAATGCTTTTCAACGTCGTTTACCTTAAGATTCAACAATTCATTTGAGCGGCACGCACCATTTATGCCAATAATTAATACAACCTGTAAAAAATAACAATAATTTAGTTTACTTATTTTTAGATAGGTACAATTAGATAGGTTTTCTTTGAAATAAATTAGCTTTTGTATCAATTTACTTACTTTTAAAGCGAGGTATTTACTGTCTGGTGCTTCATTCAGAAATTTTTCTATTTCAAGGTCACGTTTCGTTTTCAAGACAGCTTTTATCATAGAAAAAATGCTCCATAATGTACTGGATTTTCTTGTTTTAGATAGTTCCATGAAATATGATAGTATCACGGTCTCGGAATATGTTTTTGCATTTTTTGAGAGGCGCCAATTATTGAAGGATTCGTACGCCTTTACATATTTCACTTTAGATTTTTCAGGCAAATAGCTGAACTCGGCATTCGAAACTTGTTCTTTCAACTTTTTTGGCGTAAGACAACTACCTTCATCACTGGGGTCACTCATTTCTTTGTAATTAAACAGACTATTAGATCACAAATAGAAATTTGCAAAAGTTTACAACTTAAGTTGAAAATATTTAGTTGAATCTTTACCAAGAGGTTTAGAACCAAATGGAAAATGTGTTGTGAACACCACTGTCGCAAGAAAAATGACAACTATAAGTGCCATCTCACTTACCTCATACAAAAGAGAGAGACAAAGATGGCATTTATCGATGACGTCACAACGCATTCTCCATTTGACTGTAAACTCTAAACTTCTACATCCCGCCATTTTGTATTTTTTTATTTTTATTAAAAGAGTTGCGTTCGAAATTTGTGTGTGTGACATATTTATGAAAAACAAATTGTAATAATATTAAAAAAAAAAAAAACTCACTTACGACTTATTATTCTATAATAGTATTTTATTTAAAATATTATTGAAAAAATACAATTTATAAAGTTAAAATTCAATAAATAACATTAAAAATTATGTGCATCTCAGTTAAATAAAAATTGTACACAAATAAGTTTCAGAACACACCAACTTCTTCATAGCCAATAAAATTGTGTTCGAAATTCAAATCACTTTACCTCTCTACTCTCTAGAGAGCAAAAACGGCTTTTGCTCACTGAAATCGATGACCAAAGACTCTATTTTCGTGCGAGAGTGGTGAAAAATTATTTATGGCATGAAGTCCAGAATTTATCGAAAAATTGTAATTTAGTTCCGCAAAATTCCGCGGGACCTCATTCGTGAGAAGGACTCTACCACTGAGGTGTATACCTAAAATCATAGGCGGATCCAGGATTTGGTTTGGGGGGGGGGGGGGGGGGGGGGGGCAAGGTGCAGACGGGCAAAAATATTATAATTTTTATTACGAAAAGTGTATGTTTAGCTCGCTCTGAGCGGTTAGGAAGTTTAAACATCCATTACAATAAGTGCGCGAGCAGCTAGCTGCGAGCGCCGAAAAAAAAAATTTATTTCAGAAATATGTGCGAAATTCGTAACTCTACAATGCTTCTGGGGGTACCTTGGCCCCCTGCCCCCCCCCCCCCCCCCTAAAGCTTAAACATCCTTTATAATATGTGCGCGAGCAGCTTGCTTAATGACTCGGGGGGGGGGGGGGGCGGCTTGGCCCCTTGCCCCCCCTCCCTAAATCCGCCTATGATTATCTATAACACAGATAAAAGGTTCTATAATAATCATTGCAAAATTTTACTAACATTATAAACGTGAAAGTTTGTGTCTGGATGTATGCCTAAATGGGTGTGAACAGATTTTATGTCTGTGTGTCTCCGGATAACCAGTGATTTTTACAAAAGATCCCCCTAGATGGAGCGCCACAATCGCGTGATTTTAAGTTAAAATATCTACAGATTTTTAACAATTCATAATTTCTCATATTTAATTTCTCAATTAAATAGGTACATAATATTTAATTAATCTAACAAATAAAAAATATATAATAAATGAAGTATTCACAGTAATTATAAATCTATTATTTAGTTCCGCTAGGTTACGCGGGACTTCTTTTCTAAAACTGTTTGCAGAATAAACGATATTTCTTTTTCTTAGGATATTAGTTCCATTATTTTCCGTGGCGCTAGCTTGTATGAAAAATAATTTACTTTTACAATGAACTGTAAATGAATTTTTCTATTTATCTTCAGATGATTTTACATGTTTTAGAAATTAAAAATAAGCAGCAAAAAGATATTTATTACTGATATTTACACGCATCATGCGCACATTAGATTATTTTCCGCTGGCGCTGATTCATTTGAGAAATAAGTTACATTTACTAATTTAAATGAATTCTAATTTGTTTGGCTACTATATAGCATCAAAGTACTCGTCAAGACGAATCAAATGAGCCCAAACTCGATGGGGTTTTTTCTTTTAATCACGGAGTTCCTATGGCCACCTTCCAGCTCCGTTTCGGACCCTGGTTACTATATAGTATCAAAGTACTCGTCAAGACGAATCAAATGAGCCCAAACTCGATGAGGTTTTGTCTTTTGATTACGCGGTTCCTATGACTACCTTTCTTGTTTATTAGCATTTTATATGCGAATCTTTAGATTGATATAACTCTTTTATTTATGAACCGATTTGACTAAAACCAAGACTAAGGTTCAAGTAGAGAAAACTGCAACGTATTAGTGAAAATTTTATTCAAATCGGTGGTGTTGTTTAACCACACCAGTGACACAAACTATTTACAAATTTAGCCCAAATTAAACTAAAGGTCAACCACAAGTTTACAGCCACACCGATAGATGGCGTCTGTAGCGTTTTTGGCACTATTTTTTTTTGAATTGAATTTACTTTATATTCTATTACTTTTATTTCGAATTTTTGATGTAAATTAGGGGCGATGTGTCTGATATAAATGATTATTATTTATTTTATTATTTTATTTTACGTTTTCCTAGGAAAAATTGACAAAATGTTTTACGAATTAGATCGCGCAAGCGACTTTTTCGCGTCGTTTTGTTCATATGCGTATTTTCACAGTTCACCTTAGTAAAGGATCACAATGAATGGGGAGAAATTTCCATTCTTATTATATGTATGGATATGGATATGGATATGGATGGATATGTTCTTATTGTAGGTACAAAAAAATGTGTTGGTAGTTATTATTTTTTTTTAAACAGATACAGATGTACAAAATCGACTACAATTTATTTTTAATAATTGGTTATCTGGAAGAGATTGCTTTAACGTTAATACTGCACATTATAATATAAATTTGTATATTTTTTTGCATAAAATTGTGGTGTTTTAATGAAGAGTTATCTATCTTAGATATTATAGACAACGAATTAGGGAAATAATAGAAATCGAACACAGCTCAAAAAGTGATTCAATGCAAAGTACAACTATATGGGCGGGGCGTAAAAAGTACAACTCACCCGCCGCTCAGTCACACAACGCGCTCAGCGACAGATGCACGCATCGTTTGATTTTTAAAAATATCCAAAATAATATAGTTAACGGACAAAAATGACCTTTTGTGTGGTAAATTGGTGTAAAAATGGAAAGAAGGCAGTAAAAAGCAGGAAAAACTTATCACAGCTAACAAATATTATTTTAAACCAAATTATATAATTTCGATTTTAGTTGACATTAAAGCTTACGTCACACTGAGCGGACAAAGCGGACGCGACCGGTTGTCAATTGGACCGCTTTCCGCGGCGGAATGCGTTCGCGGATGCTGTATTGTAGGGAAGTCAATACAAGCCGTCACACAGAGCGAACCGGGCGCCGTCCGTGCCGCGACGGCACGCGGTGCGGTAGAACGAGTTGTATTTTATTACAACTTCGGTGCGATTTTAATCATGAATCTAATAGAAATTTCCAATGAAAAATTATGATAATTAAAGCTAAGCTTGTACTTTCCCGCTGCTGGGCTTGAAAATCAAAGGTGCAACTCAATTAATATTATCTTACTTATGTAAAAAATCTTACAACTCAGTTATAACGCAGAATTAGCTAAATAATTGTAGCATAATGGTAATATATAATAAATCTGTTTTTTTTTGTGTTATCGAGCTGCACTGATGATGGAGCCGTAACACACCGACTAAGAACCCTATGGTGACTGAACGGTTGTTCATTCCACATGATGTAGAGAGGGTCTAATGAGCCATAATATAGTTATCGAAACTATTTACCTAACGAAAATTGAAGAGCTGGCAAATGAATATCTAGCGACATCTCTTCAGTTAAAAAAGTATACTACTCAAACGACCTGTTTGTCACATTTTTAGTAATGTCAAATTCACATTGTTTTTCTTTTGTTCTCTTTGAAAAATTAAACCAACAGGAAACGAAGCCAGATCTAATTTTTATGTGAAAATATTGCTAGTTTCTGCAGGGGGAAAGGAAACGCACACTAATACTTATAATGATATTATCACTAATGATTACGCACTACGCACACGAGTACACATAAATATAAACGACACACATAAAGACAACCTGAATTGTGCCAACTAGTTTTATGTTCATCTTTGGAAATAAACGGCATACACTAACTTGAATTTACTTCGGCTTCGTGCCTGTACGAGGAGCGGGGCGCGGACGCCGGCGCGTAACCGCAGCTACTCCCTGAAGAAGATCCTCGTACAGGATCGAAAGGGTCGACAAGAAGCTCAAAAACTCACAAGCAACTACTCACGAATCGTTTAGTGTTAAACTAGTTTTATGCCCAGCGCTTCTTGTTTTGGGGGCGGGAGACGCCTAACTGTAACGTATCCGGCTGGTATATTGATCTAAGAAAAATCTAGAAGCGCGAACTTTTGAAGTTTCAATGTCATAATAATAATGTATTCAGTGTCAAACCGCTGTAAACTGTCAACCGCTTTTTCTGTTGGATCAGGTGAACTTGGTCACATTCTCAAAATGCCATTTCGACGAAAAATGTAATTTTTGCACATTGTCATACGAGGCAAATACATTCACAAAGAGCGGATTATTAAGAGTATTCTTTCTATTATCGCCCCTTTTTACAAGCTTTTCTTTACCTTAACCTATCTGTTGTCTGTCTGTCTGTCCGTCTGTCTTAATCAAATCTTGCAAGTTAAATTTGACCCACTTCCCGATATCCGACTGAGCTGCAATATTGCGTGCCTGTATAAATCGTATGACAATGCAATATTATTATAACATGGAGCTGATTTGATGATGGAGCTCGAAGGTGGCCATAGGAACTATGTTATTAAACGGCACAAACCCATCGAATTTGAGCTCATTTTATTCACAACTTGACAAGTACTTTTATATTAGATGGTAATAATAATAAAAGCTTGTTTAAAAAAAAACGCTTGTTAACTACTCTGTTTATGCACAATGATATTGAGAAAAGCTACAAATCTCTTTGCAATGACAGCGGTAGTACTCTTGACGCAACGTAAGAGTTGATAAGTCTTGACATGTGTTTTCTTGCGCTACCAATAGTATTTACTTTTATTAAGTATTTTTATGAACTACGCAATGTCTTTTCGTCCGATATACCTCAGTGCCTCAAGACGAAAGTTTTTGATCAATGTGTGTTACCAGTGATGACTTACGGCACCGAAACGTGGTCCTTCACCAATGGCCTCATCTCGAAGCTCAAAGTCGCCTAGCGTGCTATGGAAAGGGCTATGCTCGGGGTTTCTCTACGAGATCGAATCAGAAATGAAGAAATCCGTAGACGAACGAAAGCTGAAGTGGCAATGGGCAGGCCACATAGCGCGCAGAGCGGATGGCCGATGGGGTCGAAAAGTACTCGAGTGGAGACCACGGACTAGCAAACAAGCGTAGGACGTCCACCCACAAGGTGGACAGACGACCTTATAAAGGTCGCCGGAAGACGCTGGATGCAGGTCGCTTCCAACCGGTACATATGGAAGTCCAAAGGGGAGGCCTATGTTATGTTCAGCAGTGGACGTCCAATGGCTGAGATGATGATGATGAAGTATTTTTATTGCCAAAATGATAATATTTGCTACAATATCTTATTGCTACTTTGATAATATGCTGCTATGACAGTAATATTATAATGCAACTGCGACATTCTGCTAATATGACAATCCGCGTTTTTTATGTCCATTTGAGAATGTGACCAAACACGCCTGATCCATTGCCCGCCTGCCGCCGCGAACTGCGGACCGGTCCTGTGTGACGTGGTTCGGTTCGCGACCGTTCGCGTTCGGATCGCGGCCAGTTCGCTTTGCCGCCGTGCCGCCTCAGTGTGACGTATCCTTAAATACATAAAAATATAGGGTAAACTAGGCATAACTGAAACAATGTTATTTTGGTCGTTTATTGCATTCGCATTGGATTAGGTAACGTTATATTTATTTTGTATACTAGCTAAACCCACGGCTTCACCCCCGCTACAAAGATGTTATTTTTGTACAATAAATAAAATCATTTGTTTTTGAATTAAATCAATAATGACTTTTAATAAAAGTCTGAAGAAAGAAAGAAAAAACCTCTAAAGTGAAGAATTCACCTGACCCGGCCACCCCGGCTCGGCCTGATTCGACCTGATTCTGGCATCGCGCTTTTATCACCGCACGAGCCGACACCGATCGAAAGCCCAGGTTTATACGACTAATGTCCAATTATAAAAAATGACAAATATTATAGACGTCCAATCATAAAAATGCCTATTCGGAAAATAGTTTACTCATAAAAATGTCAAATCGTAAAAAGGTCCAATTTGAAAATTGTCCATTCTAAAACGTCCATTCGTAAAAATGTCCAATTAAGTTTTATTTTACCCGTGGTTCTATCAATAGCTAATCCCGTAGTCCTATTAAAATTGTCACGTACCTAGTGAACAATCTTTATTTCCAATGCAATGACAGCTGTCAAACTTGAAATGTCAATATCTCGGAAAATACTCGTCTTAGGCTGATGCTGTCAAAGAAGAAATTAAAGGTCTTGGAGAGATCTTCATTTCAGATGACAGCTGTCAAACTTGAAACGTCAATATCTCGGAAAATACTCGTCTTAGGCTGATGCTTTAATAGAAGAAATTAAAGGTCTTGGAGAGATCTTCATTTCAGATGACAGCTGTCAAACTTGAAACGTCAATATCTCGGAAAATACTCGTCTTAGGCTGATGCTGTCAAAGAAGAAATTAAAAGGTCTTGGAGAGATTGTCATTTCAGATGACAGCTGTCAAACTTGAAACGTCAATATCTCGAAAAATACTCGTCCTAAGCAGACGCTGTCATAGAAGAAATTAAAAAACTTTGAAGATCTTCCAGATTTTGTCATTTCAAGTTTGACAGCTGTCATCTGAAAGGTCATCTCCCCAAGACCTTTCATTTCTTCCATGACACCATCAAAAATGAACCAATTCGTGTTGGACATTATTCTTAATTGGACATATTTCATTTTGGACCAAATTCATGTTGGACATTATTCGTGTTGGAGATTTTTCCTAGTTGGACGTAAGCCTTATTGGACCAAATTAGTGTTTAACCAAATTAGTATTGGACATTAATACTAGTTGGACATTTTGGATTTTTGACATTTGTCGTACAAACCGATAAAACTTATTCCATATCCTTTTTGGGGATTCTAACTACCTCTGTACCAAATTTGGCAAATTTGCCATTACCTTGTCGAATGCTTCGTTCTATTGTTGTACTCCTCATGACATCACGCATGGTTGATGAGATATTTGCTTTATTTCAAGCATACCCAGGTTACCCTTGTCTGACATAAAAGAATATACTTGAGTTACCCGTATGGCAATACCAAATTTAACTATAAACAATTTTGATACTTTAATTTTTTTTTTAAAAATTCGCTACGGTACTTGGTCACTGACCTCTGCTTAATCAGTTAAGTAGCTCTGGCGTGAAAAGTAACACACATGCTTCACATAAAACAGACATGCGTCTAATAATGATACTTTTAATAAAATGATAATAAAAGACGATGTATTAAATGACACAAATATAATACCAAAAATACATAAAATAAAATGATAAATGGTTAATTAAAGGTAATCCAATTCTTTATTTTTTGCGGTGGGGTGGTCTTTTCGATGTCACGTAGGCGGGCATTTTCCTTTATTTTTAATACTTTCCAAAGCAAATTTTCTGACTGATGATTCCGATTTGCCTAGAAAATACAAAATAAATAAGATTAATATCATCTTTTAAAAGTAAAAAAGGCGTATCAGTATGGTAACAGTAAAATAGGTACCATGAATATAATGTTAAAAGAAATTTCCAAATAAAACAATTGTATTTGTACTTGTACGTAGGGACATCTAATACATTAAAACAAAATAAAAATGCCAGGTCCAAGTCGGACTCTTTTGAATTGAACTCTTTCTTGAAACATCTCATATTTACAAAAAAAAACGGAAAAAAGCACTTTGTTGTTTGGGAGCCCTTTTTTATTTTATTTTATTTTTAGTATTGCAACAAAAATACATCCGTGAAAATTTCAACCTTCTAACTATCACGGTTCGTGAGATGACAGACAGACAGACGAACGGACAGCAAAGTCATAGTCATATATGGTCTCGTTTTCCCCCTATGGGTACGGAATCCTAAAACACAATTTTTCATCATTAAACTTGGACAACATGAAAAGTATCAAAAATTGTCAGTCATACTATAATATATTTTATGATTTTAGTTGTAAACAAATAGATAACACAAAATAGTTATTTATGGACAAAATAACGATAATAGTACGTTTTCAATGATGAGATTCAATGAGCTTGATGATGTACTGTTGTGTAATCTAACATAAACGTACCTGATATATACGATTTTCTCTTAGAAACACTTAGTCAAAGCAGCAACCACTTTTCTATTTGCAACTGCTGCATACGCCGTATATATACTCGTACATTTTGTAATTCATTTGGCAAGCACCGCCACGGATTATTTTACTCATTTCACCAACATTATTGTGAAAAATCTTCAAATAACTTATTAATAATTAAAAATACGAACAACATTGTTATTGTTTACAATTTTTTTGTCAAATTTGACAGAATCAGTTTGAAAGAAATAGGTAGAATGTTGCCATTTTTATTTTAGTTTTTTCTTAATAAATTTGTACTCCTTTGTTTTGTCCATCCCGTTTGCACATGTTGATCGAATATTTCTGTTTCACTCAACACTAGCCGACTAAGTAAAATGACACCCCAAATGAATGAATGAGCTAGTTCATGTACAGAAAATAAATTTAGCATGGTTATTGCTTATGTATATCCGTGTGTCGTGTGAGTATTATAATTTAGTGGTGTGAGTTTGGGACCACGTTTTTGCGGACTTCATAAAGGAGTTACAGGGAGTTGATTATAGATTAGAAAAAAGATTTTGATATTCAGATTTTCTAATTTTTTAATTTATTAGCTTACTAACATTATTGAAATTTAACACAATTAACCCTAGCTGTTTAAATGGCAAAGATTTGCCGAAGTTAACCCTAAAGTGCTTTAATGCGCTTAAATGAACGAAAACTTAAAGCGGGATTATTGGTATCTTTTGCATCTTGTTAACCGCGGGCTTACTCGGATAAACTTCGTCCCTCTACGGGGAATACCAATTTCCAGGGTTAAAATAATTGTAGTTAAATAGGATATTTGTAGCTCTACGTGTTTCTAACTATTTTTCACAAGCTTTTGTTAACTTTCACCTGTCTGTTGTATGTCTGTAATCAAATCTTGCTTGTTAAATTTAATCCGCTTTCTGGTTTGTAATTGAGCTGAAATTTTGCATGCATGTATAAATCGGATGACAATGTAATATTTTTATGACATAGAGCTGATCTGATGATGGAGCTGAGAGGTGGCCATAGGAACTCCGTAATTAAACGACGAAACCTTATCAACTTTGGGCTCATTTAAAAAAAACTTGACGAGTACTTTGGTGCTAGATGGTAACAATAATAAAAGCTTGTTTTTAAACAGTTTTTTTTTTTAATTTCACTTGTTTATACGTAACACTTTAACTACGTTCTCGCATAATAAGCGACGTTGCAGCCTTAGAATTCTTCTTGGTCGTAGCCTCATGACTGAGGGACGAGATCATGGCGTCTCATCAGTTTTGGCACCACTTCCTTCCATCTATTCTTGCGACATTTGGATTGACGCTTGTAGGGTGGCTCCCGTAGCATCCTGGGTTACATGCGTCCATCGCGTGGGCGAGCGTCCTCTACCTCTCTTCCCTTCGAAACTGCGAGTAATGATGTGACTCTCCAGACTGTCTGAGTCGCGTCTGACTGTGTGTCCAAAGAATTAGAGGACTCGGCATGCCGATTGTTGAAAGGCTGGTCGTCATATTTAAATTTCTGAGGTAGTAGACTAAACCGACAGACCGTAGTCACCGACATAGCCCAGCGGATTAGCAAGCTGAAGTGGCAATGGGCAGGCCACATAGCGCGTAGAGCGAATGGCCGATGGGGTCGAAAAGTGCTCGAATGGAGACCACGGACTAGCAAGCGCAGCGTAGGACGTCTACCCACAAGGTGGACAGACGACCTTACCTGACCGTCGCCGGAAGACGCTGGATGCAGGTTGCTTCCAACCGGTACATATGGAAGTCCAAAGGGGAGGCCTATGTTCAGCAGTGGACGTCTTACGGCTGAGATGATGATGATGAGACTAAACCAGGTGGTTTAGTCCATAACCACCATAAAACTTCATAGTGCACAAATTTTAACCTAAAACTGCTTTCCACACGTTAATGATGTAGTACATAAAACAATTCTGTTGCCAAAACTTTACCTATTTAGGGGCCATCCATTACTGTCTCATGTTTGCCATGTATTTAGTATAATTAGAGCTCCGGTCGATAAAACCTAGGGTTGCTGTTGGGTACTAGGTACTGCAGTCGAAAGTTGCAGACCGATTAGTTTGCTCGAGTTGGCAAACACTGCACTACTGACAGTAAGTCAGTTTGGAGGGATGAAAGTGGTAATGTGGGATGAAAGTGGTAATGTGGGATGATAGTGGTAATGTGGGATGAAAGTGGTAATGTGCGATGATAGTGGTAATAGAATAGAATTGAATAGAATGATACTTTATTGCATACCAAAATACAAGAAATAGTTATGAACATTAATATGACTAACATAAAACTAGAGGTAAACAATCGGCGGTCGTGTGGGATGAAAGTGGTAATGTGGGCTAAAAGTGGAAATGTAGGATGAATAAAAGTGGAAATTAATGTGGGATGAAAGTGAAAATTTTCATATTATGACCACGCTTCAGGTGTAATGGACCGATTTAGTTCGTAGGATATATTATGTAGTTCGTAAGCCAAGTAGTGAAAGTGCATATACCTAAATGGCAAAAAGAGACCAATGGAGAGTCTTAACAGAACAGTAAGAAGCGCTGGTGCGGAGCACCTGGAATTTATTATCATTGTGAAATCCTGTGTAGCGCGGTACTGATTATGGGCAGCATTATCGCTTACCATCAGGAGAGCGTCTTGCTTTTTTTTTTTTTTTTTTTTTTATGTGATGAAGTAAAAGACGAGCAAGACGCTCTCCTGATGTTAAGAGATAACGGCTGCCCATAATCAGTACAGTGTTACCTAGGATTTCACAATTATGTGAAATTCTAGGAGCACTGCACCAACGCTTCTTACTCAAGAGTCATAAGATGTTAAGACTCTTTAGCCCAGTAATTTTACTAGCTACAGTGCCCTCCTACCGGAGCACAGTAATGTTTGCACATCACTGCTCAGGCGGTAGAATAACTGGCACTGTTGGGGTACCCACCTAGACGACCTCCTGCAAAGGAAGTCTACCCCCGGTCTATCTTACTAATTTGTATAAAGGGAAGAAAATATTTAGATACATAAAAATATCCTACTCTTTCGTCTTACATGTCCTACTGTTTTCACTATACGGAGCTAATGTGGCGTCGTCAGTCTGTGTGTTTTTAACCAGAATTGTTGAATGTAGATCCCTGTTTTGGCGTTTAGTTAGACAAACGTCAGTAAACCTCGCCTCGGTTAGTACTGGACTCTGTTATTGCTCGTAAAAGCTTACACTGTTTCTTTACTTAATTTTTTGTGTGTAAAATTTTGGCGTGTTTTCGGGGGTCGTTGGTGATCGTTTTTTACGACATTGTATAAAAAATTTAGAACCTACCCTAGCTAATAACTCATTCATAAAAATGATATCTTTCATATTTTAAGTTTCTTACTGTAAAGGGGAAATCATTGTGATTTAAAATTAATTTCATATATTTTATCGTAGTCTATAAAGCCAGCTTACGCCGGCGGCTATGCTCTCGTAAAGAAATATTTTCTTTCTTTCTTAACCTATCTGTTTTCAAATTTCAATCCAATCCATTCAGTTGGTTGAGGCTGTGCGTTGATCCATCATCCATAACTTAGTTTTAAGCAAAAAAAAGTCGGGAGAAGGTTTTAAAAACCATGTAAATGTCAATGTACCTACTGTCAGTGCCCAATGTTGAGATGTCATTAACATGTCAACTATAAACTTAAGTAAAAATCTGAAATCACGTTATAAAAACTCATTGGAAATCACATAAAAATATGACCCAAAACGTTCATTAGCAAATATTCCAAAACAAATCTTATTTTCTTCCCAAGTAAAGTCGGCAGTTTTATCGGGCAATCATCTAGAATGTTCCCCAATGCTAAAAACTTTCTGTATTACAACCTTGACTTCAGTTTATAAGAATTGTAATAACATGGAATAACAGAAATAACGCTGGGATTATTTGCATTTTTACAAGACTTCTGTGCGGATATTTAGGGTTGTCAGACTTTCGATTTTTTTAATCTAGGGTAATGAACTTCCTTCTCTTACTTAATGCAGGACTTTTACTTTTTTACTCTTGTGCCATTTTTGTATAAGAACAAGTGAATTAAATTAAAAATTAAAAAAAACCCCAACGCAATACGTAATTCATCATTTTTTTTATGGCGGCCACCTTGGATTTTAAATTTTATATAGTGGGCTGTATTCTACTCGTTAAGCCCTTTCATTTGATACCCATATTGAGGGGGTCGTGCAAGAAAAAAATAATCCGCCATTTTGTAGCGGCGGCCATCTTGGACCGATTTCCACCAAACATGGCTAAGAATACTTTCGACTAACTCTACTTTCAAACAAAAAAAACTAAATCAAAATCCGTTCATCCGTTTGGGAGCTACGATGCCACAGACAGACACATACACACACACACACACACACACACACACACACAGACAGACAGACAGACACGTCAAACTTATAACACCCCGTCGTTTTTGCGTCGTGGGTTAAAAAAGAAGACAGAAGAAAAGTTCAGCAATATCTTCTAAGGATACATACCTAAGCCTTTATAACAAGAAAGAATATATTATAAGATAACAGGATTTATTTATTTATTATTTATACTAAAAATAATAAATAAATAATAATATGTAATATTTTGTGGTTTGGTTTACTAACTTGGTACAGATCACGAACAGAAAATTTCGACTTAAATTTTTTACCACATTCAAGTTTTTAGGCTTAAAAGTATCTAATAATAAAATTATATACAGTACAACTATACTAACCAATATATACCAATATATTATTCTTACTTAACATTTTAGTCCTAATAACAAATTAAAAAAAAAAATTACGAATAAAAATCAGTTTCAAATTTAGAAATGTTCAATTCTTTCTTTTTCTTTTTTATAACATATGACCTGACTCACGTACATTCGTCTGCATCCATTAAGCTTTACTTTTTTTCTTATTCTCAGACCTACCATATGATGCAAATTTCATAAAAATCAGTCCAGCTGTTTCAGTGGACCTACGTTTACAAAAAACTGTGACTCGATATTTTTATTATATACCTAAGTATTAGAAGATATCTCGTCTATTATCATAAAATTTCCAATATAAAAGTAGAGTTCACACTTCTAACAATGATAAAACTTCAAATTAAGATAATAATATTTTATCGTTATTCGTCATTGACTCCTGACACCACCATTATCATGGGGGTCATCAGTATCGGAACATTGAACTTTTGACAACATATTATTGTATTTAGTTGATGCCTGGCTTTTTAACTGACTCTTGAAAAGATTCGAGATTAGAAAGACATTCGTCTATTATTTTTTGTATTTTATTAATCATGGAAACATAATGAAAATATTAATATTTTAAAAATATTTAAAGACAAAACGAATACAAACGGAAACACACCAACGCATAAAGTGAAAAAAAATAATGAGAACCTAATGGAAAACATCATAACTATAATAAAAAATAAATAAATAATAAATATTTCAGGACATTTCACACAGCGCCATCTAACCCCATACTAAGCAACTTAATGCTTGTATTATGGTGGTTAGGGTAACGGATATAATACTTATATACTTTTCTTTTGTAAATACATACTTATACTATATAACAATAATTTAAAAAATCACTACTTTAGTATTGGGTATATACTACAAATTGCTTTTGGAAGCTATTTAAATATATTTAAATACATTTTATTTGAATAATAAGAAATGCACCACATCTGCAGAGGTGAAGTCATGATGGATTTAACTATTATAAATTATATTTTTGATAAAAAATAAAATTAATTAATATAAGAATGTATGTAACTACGTTGAATAATTATAATTCAGCATTTTTTTATCATAATATAATTAATTATCTATGCTGGTATCAACCCTAAAAATAAGTAGGTACCTAATAAGATTTCTGTAAGCCAATTATTTACTGCTATTCTTACATTTTTATATGGACATGTTTTCGCCTTAGAAACACCTAAGTATTAACTTAAGTTACCTAAGTAGGCACTTAAACGGCTACCGTGGATGCTAAGTTAGGATGTTCATAAAAAGATAAGTGGCTAAAGTGGTTATTAATTTTATACTTTAGGACGTATTCATAATTAAGGTACCTGCTTCACAAGAAATTATTTGCCGTTTATATCATAATAAATGTAAAATGTATGTGTGAATGTTTGTTACCTCTTCAAGATAAACTACAAAATAAGTTTTAGATAACTTATTCTTCTTCTTACCTGGAAAAGATTGCTCTAAGCAATAAGGGATCATGCACTCCTCCCATTTTCTTGTAAATTTTCTCCAGTTACAGGTTAACTGGTAGAAAATGCTACTTTAGCATTAAGTTTGTCCTAGCGTTGTGCTGATTAATAAAATAAATAAATTGATATTATACCTACCAAAAGAAAAACAAAATAATTTGAAAGCCAATTTATTTGAAATTAGATAAAAAGAAAAAAAACTATTCAAAACTGTGGCGCAGCTAAATTAATTACAGTACAAAACTGAATTTTAATTAGGTAGCCTACGCCTTTTTGGCACTTGTACCTAACTATTATATTATTGGCTAAACTTCTTTAATAACTATACCCTATAATCAACTAATAGCATAATTATATACTAATCTATTCAATCTCTAAAGCTATAAATATGTCTTAGTTTTATGCGACCGGTGCTGCCCGTGGTAAAAGATTTTTTAAAGGTACCTATAGAAATGTATGCCCATTGAGGTAAAAGATAGCCTTTTAATCGCTTAAAATATCCCATGTATTAACTTATTATTATATCAATGGCCAGCAATAACAGCACAATGACATGAATTAAACGGTTTCATCCTCTAAAAAATTAATACTATACTATACACGGTGACTGGTAAATCACTTAAAAGCTTCAAGGATATGATAAATTATATAATCACATTATGTTTACAATTAACAAACAAAGACAATACTAATACATTTAAGAGAAAATCTTATTTGAATTAATTCGCCATGTCTCAAACAAAATGGTAAACCTAATCGGCTGGCGAACAGCTGACGCAGGTAGGTAAGTAAAGCTACATACAAAGTAGGTATCGACACCACCGACAAAGGACGCGATCTGTGACGCGACATAGCTACGCGATGCTACACACTCACGTGATGTTAAGCGATGATGCGGCCGCATGTGGTAGATAGTAGATAGTATAATAGATAGGTAGGTACCTATTTTTACGAATCGTGGACTGGGTACTCTGTTTCAAGGTTCTAAGTTTTAAATGCACGTCAAATTAAAACCGCAATAGAAAGCCACGCTAGTCGTGGCTTTCTGTAGTTTTCTGTAGCTTCTGTACAAGATAGCCGGTCGGCTGGTAGATTTCGATAAAGTACCTACGTACTTTATCGAAATCTACCAGCCGACCGCCTATCTTGTAAGAGGGCTACAAACCTATTAGGTACCGACTATGACGGTGATTTTTGCGTCGGTAACGTCCAGGCGCCGCCGACAAAGAGGCCGCCGTGTCGCCTGGCGGCGAGTTAAGATCTTTATACCGCGCCGCCAAACCGCCGAGACAGGGCCGGACTGAGGTCATACGATTACATAATTTGTAGACTACTTACTGCACCGCGTCGTAGTAAAATAAAAACGCTACCGGTGTGAACGTGAACGCGTGTGAATCGGCCCGTTTACATTACACATACTTTATAGAACACATAGGATATTTTACCCAAAATTTAAGTACCTATTTTTATATTTTTTTTAGAATGAGAATCGTTAACTGAGTTCCCTGTTTTAGGCTTCTAAGTGATTTACCAGTCACCGTGTATACTAACTTGCCTCAATGCAGCCATTTAGATGTGAATTAATATATATTTTTTGGAATATTAATAGAAAAGAATATAAAATAGCATATTATCACTTTATATTGTATTACCAAATAGTCAGAAATAAGCTAACCGAGCTAGAGTAATTTAATGTTAACAACAAAAATATCCTATGTGATATAATTATGTAATCGTGCGGGGCTATGATGCGCACGTCGACATAATGTCGCGTGAAATTTAATTTAATGTGAATAATACTCTATGTGGCTGCCATAAAGTCGAGATTTACGCACCAGTGAAATGATTTTGTCGTTAAAACTCCTATGTCAAAATGATCTCACTGGTGTGTAATTTTCGACTTTATGACAGCCACATAGAGTATTATTCACATTAAATCAAATTTCACGCGACATTATGTCGACGTGCGCATCATAGCCCTGCTGGTCTTAGCTGCATTAATCTACCAAACTTCATCCCAATCCGTTCAACTTTTTAATCATGAAAAAGTAACGAACACCCATACTTTCGCATTTACAAAATTAGTGGTACCATAAAGTCTATTCCAACTCCAAAAGCCATAAAGTTTTTATACTATATTTAAACATTTCACAATTTGTCGTATCGCTTCATTTCGCAGCAAACCATACTCGTAAAAGCAGGTCCGATAAGCTTCTGATAATCTTTAGTGCTTCGCCATTTTGATTCGATCAAGTATAAAAATAACTCTTTTACGTTTTATGGTAATACTGGAATTTGTGAGGTTACCAATTTGTAACGTGCAGACTGCAGACTAAAAGAAGGTTATATCAAACTAATTTTTTGTGGCAAATTACTTATTTTTAAATACATATATCCAAGTGTTCCACACTGACAAAACATTGGCTAAATTGCTCCAAATTTTCGGTTTATAAGTTGTGGTTTTAAACATTTTAATATGTCTTGTGTATATTTTATTTGAGACTAGCTACTTACAATACAGCTATACGTTTCATTGCTAATTCTTTCTTTCGAACCCTTGCTTCACCCCCCTTAGTTGTATTTTCAGAAGAAAAGATCTTACGAGTAGCCAACCTCTCGTGGTCTGTCTCGATTTTTTATTGATCGCAATTTAAATAGGTATGGTCAAACAATGATCCTATCCTTTCGATAACCTCAATAGACACCATCCTTCCAGTGTTGAATATTTCCTCTACATGGTTGTCTGGAAGATATACGACCGCCAATTGGTACACCATTCGTGTAAATTTACAGTTGTAAGTTTTTCTTTTCTGTATGGTAAATCAAGTGTTATTTTTTCTTATCTGGTCTTCCAAGACCTTCCTTTTCCTCCCGAAGACTCCCCCGAGTGGGAATCTGTTATCTAGCAACACAACTTTTACGGGCATAATTCTAGTTGTGCCTAATCCTAAGCCTTGTTAGTCCCAAGGCAGAACCTATTTACATTTACCCTGAAGCGCAGACTGTAATAATAAATGCTGACACCGCTTTGCAAAGACTAATGACGTACATTTAGCACTTAAGAATACGTCTTCCTGATCAGTGAGAACCTGATTCACGAGTATTATGTGGCCATATACATACGTAGATAGATAGATAAATAACCCTTTATTGAAACACAAAAGAAAATGTACAAAAACCACTTAAAACTATAATATAAAAACAACAAAAACATTAAACCTAAGTACCTGCCTAAGTTTATATAAAAATTTAGTGTTACAATTGGTGGTCTTATCGCTAATAGCGATCTCTTTCAGACAACCGTGCAGGGAGAGGAGAACAACAGGGTACATAATATAGGTACATTATTTTGTATAGTCTTCTGGTATTATTATGATTGGCAAAAATATTTTTAAAACCCTAAAGGCGCATTTAAACTGATGCGGAGCAGAGATTGCCGAGCTGGAATTGATTATTCATATTATAGGTTAAGACTTAGTTTGGGTCGTTACTTTGTCTAATTTTTTTCACTTGAACTTGGCTTCACTTGCCTCAGTTTTTTGTGCGATATCTGCTAGTATTACTATGATCTATGTACTGAAGTTGTCCCAAAATCACCATTAACTTTAATACAGCCTACGAATTCCCCCGAATTCGAGGGCTTTCCTCAAGTTTCGAGTGGAGTAATTTAATTATGTTGTATTCGACGCGATTACGGTCTGATTTACCGTCGTGCTCATAGATTACTAATAAAATAGATCGGCTATTAAAATATGTATGTATAATCGTTATTACCAGTTAAGACAGGCAAGAAAACAGAGAGAACTTGAGAGGGTGGGGTGAAACTCCTCTTCACCCCACCGCGGAGGGGTCCTCCTGTCAGTGAAGACCAAACGCCGTCGGGGCCGCGGATGAGTGCTTCGGCGTACCCGTTGCCCCGGCATTATGGCGTCCCGCAGGAACACCCCCAGGTTTTTTAGTGGGTATCCCCGCCGCTCCCATCTTTGGCGGGGGAGTCCCACGTACCGCCCCGCGCCCCCCGGCGTGGGGTGATGATGCGTAACGCATTTTCATGGGTCAAAAAAAAAGGAAAGAAAACATAACGACAAATACTGACGAGCGAGGGACTTAGACACCGTAAGCGGTGTTTGTATGCATTTATCTAAAGAATAATTAAAAGACTGGGCAGAATTTGGTACAAACACTGCCTGGACCAACTTCTGTGCCATCTGCCACCGCTGTACCTAAACACTTATGTCTAATAATTTATGGATGAAACAACTACTGGTACAATTGCGAATTGCGTTCGGCATCAAAATAATTTAATTAAATTGTTTTTTCTCTGACATAAAAAACTATAGCCAGTTCTCGGAGTGTGTACTGCGTTATAAAAAAAATGTTTTTATTTAAGATGGTAGATAACCATGATGGTTTATTGACTAGTACTTGAAATTAGGTTTCATAGCCATTCTAAGGTTGTAAGTAATCTACAGTGCTCTCACTACGGGAGGACTATCTGAGAGGCAAATATTGGTTGTACGGAACCTTCAGACCTTTGAGTAATTGCTCCGTTAATCTGGCCTTAATGTCCTTGATTTCAAATCCGAGTCGATTAAGCACATAATGCGAGTACTTAAATGGCCTTTAACCTTGGTTTTACCGTCATCATCAGCTTGTGCGTCCACTGCTGGACATAGGCATTTTTACGAGCTTTTATTTACTTTAGCCTGTCTATTGTCTGTCTATAATCAAATCTTACATGTTTAATTTGACCCCATTCCCGGTATCCGATTGAGCGAAAATTTTGCATGCATGTATAAATCGGATGACAATGCAATATTATTATGACATCGAGCTGATCTGATGATGGAGCTAGAAGGTGGTCATAGAACTCCGTAATTAAACGACGCGACCGTCGAGTTTGGGCTCATTTGATTCGTCTTGAGTACTTTGGTGCTGGATTATAATAATAATAAAAGCTTGTTTTTAAAAAGATTTTTTAAATTTCACGTTGTTTCATCAGACTAAGGTCGCTTACAGATTACCATGTCCACGACAAAGGTGTCGCAGCGGTGTCGAAAGTCGGTGTCGCCCAATGTGGGTTAAGCCTAAAGTTTTTTTTGTAATCCCGCCTAATAAGTGACGAAGCTGCCTTATGTTTAAGCTATATTGGGCACCTTGTGTAAACGTATAGTAAAAGATATCTGTCTAATTGTAAGTTACAGTTAAGAATTAGTTTATTTTTATGTCAATGTTATATGCTATAGTTTTGTAAATGTAGGTCCACAATAAAGAGTATTTCTATTCTTTTCTAAACTCCCTAATTGAGAAAAAAATACTACGGATAGAACACTTTTACTACCTACACATATCACCCACATGTCAATCCCCAAAAAATAGATATTCTTGGTTGTTTACAAAGTTCCTAGAAATATCACTTCTTTTCTTTACTTATTTTCGACGAAACTTCAGTACATCGTAAACCAAAACAAAAATAGGTCGAGTTCCTCTAACCGTAAAACGTCCTTACAGGCTAACAGTAAATGAACCAAAATTCTTCTTTTCCTTTAGTGCATGTACAAGTAATATGTCAAAATACTTACCGCAAGTATCGTACTGCAAATAACTTATATAAGGGGGGATTTATCCCGCCTTCTAGGTTATGACCGTAGATGTTAGTCTGCTAATATCTACGGCCGCATCATCGCTTAAGATAAATAAAAAAAACTGGTATAAAATCTAGTATGAACGACCTTTATTGTCGTTATTGAATGATAAACAAAGAGACTGTATTTTCGATCAAATGCTTATTATGTTGAATCTGTACAAAGTTTTTGTTTTATTATAATGAGTGACAGCGGAGTATGTAGGAAACAGGTGCTTAGACCTTATTGTCACAGGACCAAGACCTCGCGATAGGCCGAAACGGCGCTGGCTTGACCTCGTAAGGGACGACATGAGAGCCAATGAACTTAACGTGGAAGATGCCAAAGACGGAGCAAAGTAAAGATAAAGAAGTAGGAAAGCGGACCCTGGCTATTAGCCGGAATATACGCTATGAAGAAGAAGAAGAAGATAATGAGTGACAAGACGATTGTAAGCATCATGACTTATCAGAAGTAGAACTATACAATATTTTGAAATTCAAAAGTATGCGCGGCTATTATGTCGGTTAAGTAGGCGACGTTAATTATTTTTTCCTAGCTACACTGAACAACGTGCCAGTATACGGCCATAATCACTGCTTGCTATCACATTAACTAAAATAAAAATGTATCAAAAGCTTAGTTTGGGATCAAATACAGTGTGAGGAAACTTATCATAAAAAAAGAAATTTCACTGTTTTCGATAACAAAAATATATACCACGCTTGCACAATCTCTTCTCCTACCCATACTTGACTACGCTGATGCCTGCTATCTGGATCTAACCGAAGTACAGCTTAACAAACTCGAACGCTTGCAGAATGTCTGCATTCGTTTTGTTTTCGGTTTACGCAAATATGATCGTATATCTGAATTTCGCGCCAAGCTTAAATGGTTACCTATTCGACTTCGCCGGAACTCTCACATTTTGTCCTTACTCTATACTATTCTTTTCAACTCTGCTTCTCCTTCATATTATCTTAAAGATCGTTTTAAATATGTTCATCTGTGTCATGATTTTAACCTGCGTTCTGCCCATACACGGTTACTGACACACACCTTACACAGATCTGAACATTTTGACAAATCGTTTACGGTACAAGCTGTCCGTTTATGGAACAATCTCCCCGTACATATTAGACATGCCAAATCTCTTGAAACTTTCAAAAAATTAGTTAAGGAACATTATCTATCTTCCCTTTTATAGATTTGCTTGTTGCAGCTCAGTTTATTTATTTATTAAAATATTTATTTATAATATATATACTTATTTATAAAATATTTATTTATAATATATATATATACTTATATAATATGTGTCTATATATTATTTATAATAATAATATTTGTATAATGTATGTATTATAAACTTTCTCATATAAATATTCTGTAACTAGTCTATGTATTTAGATACTGCACACCGCCGTCTATTATTGTATTTTCAGTCATGTTCCATTCCCAGGTTGTCTGTAAGAAATTGCCTAGTGCGATAAGACCGCCAATTGTTTACCTAGCATTAAGATATCTAGTTCATTAAGCTACTTTGTAATTGTTTGGTTTGCAATAAAGAATTATTCTATTCTATTCTATTCTAATTACGCCATCTATCCTGATATATTTCTCGTTTGAGACCTTTTCCTCTAATTCCTAACCTTTCTAACAAAAAACAGTCGTAATTTTGTTCTATGTCTCTTTTCCAAAAATGATACGCCATTCTCGCAGCGAACAACTTTGTATTTCCATATCATGAAATCTAGAACCAATAGTGCGAGCGTTACTATCTCGTCCACTCATCTCGAGTTAGGGTCTCCATGAGAAAGGATTTTGGCAGACGTTTTTTTTGGCGCAATCGACAGGATTCTGTAGGATTTTATTTTGGTCATCTCTGTGATAGGGAATCGTTTATTGGCATTCATTTTCAACCGACGAAACAAACGGAGATTTACAAGTCAACGTGTATTTTTTACAAGCTTTATATTACTTTCACCTGTCTGTTGTCTGTCTGTCTGTCTGTCTGTCTGTAATCAAATCTTGCGAGTTTAATTTGACCAACTTCCCGGTTTCCAATTGAGCTGAAAACTTGCATGCGTGTGTAAATCGGATGACAATGCAATATTTTTATGACATCGAGCTGATCTGATAATGGAGCTGGAAGGTGGCCATAGGAACTTTGTCATAAAACAACGCAACCCCATCGAGTTTGGGCTCATTTGATTCGTCTTGACTAGTACTTTATGGTGCAAGATAATAATAATAAATAAAGCTTGTTTTTAAAAAGTATTTTTAAAATTTCACTTGTTTATATTTGACCACATAACTTTTTACGGAGAAGTCCGAATTTGAAAATTATTTTTTTATTGGAAAGGGTACTCCAAAGGTCCCATATAAATTTGGAAACAAAAATTCCAACCCTAAGGGCAGAAAACAGGGGATGATTTTTATGGTGTAGGTAATGTTAGTAAACCACGAAACATAAAAACTTCAAATCTTTCAAATTAATTGAATTATTAGGTGTATATTATATTTGTTTGTATGTTACAATTCATGAATAAGATAAAAAGTTACACAGAAAATATTTTTTATAGTAAAAGTTAAAAAAAAAAGGTTACTGTCCTACGGATTCTACAAATATGGTAGCCCTAACCAACGTTGGATGTCCGCCAACTCCATAAAATATGCCCTTTTAATACATAGAGTAACGCGATTATATTGATATATACGTCGGCACAATAATATTGTAGAAAGCTTTTTGTTCCAGATGAAGATTGCTCGCACAGACTATTATAAATAGCAGTAGATAGTAGATACCATGCACAGGTGAAGCTGAGTTAAATTTATGTAAAAAATAAGGACAAACTAACAGTGCCAGTGACGTACACAAGTAAGCATTTTTTTTGTTTGAAGCGTTTACTACAGATGATTATGACAAATCACGCCCCACTAATGATCACAAAAGACGGAAAACTTCTCTAGAATTATCTAAACTTTGTCTTTTGCCGTACTGTATCTTAAATTATTATGAACGTAGAAACCTTTGTCACCTAAATAACACTTATATCATATAGTAGGTATCACAAAAATCCTCAGATTTGACAAAACACAAACGGTTACGTGTATTAGTATCGGTAAAACCAGGCGCATGAGTGCAGTAGGTATTTTTATCATAATTCACAAGCTTACACTTACGGCTCCCGTTAAAAATCCTGTTTTAGCGTAAATTGTTACAATGACTATCTCTGTGCCGAATTTCAACGCAATCCGTTCATCGGTTTGAGTTATGCGTCGATCAGTCACGTTTTAAATTTACATAGTCTGATTAGTGCCTATGTACAATTCGGGGTAATTTTTTTTCATGATACCACGATATCTGCTTTAATTACAAGTCTACGTCCACTCCATACAATTTATGTATGTTGACGCGCTAACTTGACTAGTGTTGACAGCTTTAAGAGCGCCTTTACGTACTTTATGGGCGTGTATATGTATTATGTATGTGGGATGTTCAAAACTGAGTCTTGAGCCAGTTTTGATCAGATGGACGAGGTGTGGATTAGGATATGGGGATTTATGTATGATTTAGTTTTGCGTAACGGGCCAGGTGCTAGCAATTTACTTGTTATCTAGTACATCGCTTGTCTTACTAATATTATAAACGTGAAAGTTTGTAAGAATGAATGGATGTCTGGATGTATGTTTGTTACTCTTTCACGCCTAAACGGGTGGACTGATTGAGCTGAAATTTAGTACAGAGATAGCTTAGACCCTGGAATAACACATAGGCTATAGAACCGCTGGCCGCAGATAGTATGAATATATACTTTAACAAATATAACTTAAATTAATTAAATAAATTTAAATCAAATGCAATTTTAATTAGAAAAAATAAATTTTATGAGATTTTGATTAAGCCGTCTGTTTTTAGTATTTTCAACAGAGTTAGCCCTTTCAAATTTTAATATAAACTTAAAATCTAAAATACCTCTTGTAATTAAGTTTACTTAAGAAACAATTTATAATTTTAATTAACGAAGTAAAATGAGCACTAGTTTTAGTTAAATAACAAATTTGATTTCAAAATAATGTACTGTAGTTTCGTACCGTCCGACCATTTTTAATTTGCAGGTCGTTTTTATAGACGCGAGTCATATTTTGTCGTTGACTAAAGGCCAGCGCAGATTGCAGCACGTTTCTATCCGGTATTTCATTTTTACTTATATTTCAATTCATTTTTCTTTCTACGGTTTTAAATAATTATAATATTAGTGTGATTTTTTGTTACTCCTTTCCCTGCACGGTTGTCTGGAAGAGATCGCTTTTAGCGATAAGACCGCCAATTGTAACACCCTTGTATACTATGTAACAATATTTTTAAGTTTTTTTGTTTTGTGGAGTTTCAATAAAGAGTGGTGTATTGTATTGTATTGTATTGTATAATATTATTTAAATTTAATTAAGTCTAGAAATTCGCAAGTGATTATTTAATTAGATATTCAAAAGGTACCTACCTTCTTATAAAGGTTCTAAATCTAGATCTGAAATTAATCCACGGCTGATAAGATTCACCATTTAAAAATTGTGTCTCGTTCCAATAGAATTTGAAACATTTTGTACTAAGGCCAGATGTAAATTAAAACTGGTCATCAATTTTAGTTCGATTTAAAATTACATTTCATTACATAAATGTCAGGTACATATTGTAAGATGAAGAAATGTACATTAAAGCTGGACATCTACCCAACGTTCAGTTTAGAATTGCGTCTCAATATATCAATCATTGGGAACATTTTGTATGACGAAAAGATGTAATTTAAAACTGGATGACTGTTATATTACATAGTGAATGGTACCAAGTACTTAGTCTAGACTTTAAATAGGTATAATGAGAACCTTCCACTAACTTTTTAATGAATAGTTCCAAAGAAACGAGGTTTTCTTTCCCATTGTTTAAAACTTTTTTTTTTAACTTTTTCGTGAAAGCTTTGAAATGCTGTTGTCTTTTAACAATTAAAAAGTTTTTGGTTTTTTTAAGTTACATTTGAAAGGTTCAGTGATTAACTTGGCAAATTAAATTAAAATGATTTTCAAATAGTCATTAAATAAAAATTTACGCAGCAATAAGGACAGCGAGCCTTTTTAAATACTTAAGGCTGGCGCGAATTACAGCGGGCCGCACTTATAACATAAATTAAAAATGTTAAAAATCCCCAACGCAAAGCTTTCAAAATATGTAATTCGCAATTTTGTGGTGGCGGCCATCTTGGATTTTAAATTTGTTATAGTGCGTTGTATTCTACTAGTCAAGCCCTTTCATTTGTTACCCATATTGATGGGGTCGTGGAAGAAAAAAGGTAACCGCCATTTTGTGGCGGCGGCCATCTTGGACCGATTTCCACCAAAAGAAAAAAAAAAAAAAGTAAGAACACTCGACTAACTCTACTTTCAAACAAAAAAAACTAAATCAAAATCCGTTCATCCGTTCGGGAGCTACGATGCCACAGACAGACACATACACAGACAGACAGACACGTCAAACTTATAACACCCCGTCGTTTTTGTCGGGGGTTAAAAAATATTTAAATACTTAAATCTAATATGAACTAATTGTGTAGTGAACGAGAAAAACAATAAAAAGTATTTAGGTACTTTCTTACCCACGAAAAAAAGGCGAATGAAAATATTTCGCTTGCTGCAAAGTTGTCTGGCAGAGATCGCATTTAGCGATAAGACCGCCAATTGTTAAACTTAAGTCATAAAATTCAGTTTTACTTAACTTTCTGTTATGATATCATTTTTTTCCTCTCCCTGCACGGTTGTCTGAAAGATATCGCTATTAACCATAAGACTGCCAATTGTAACACTTAGTTTTTGTAGGTGTTAAAAACAGTATGTTTTAGTTTTAAAGTTTTTTTGTAATTTACTCTTTCAATAAAGTATCTATGTATGTCGCTCTTAAACACGGGCTTACCCCGGGCCTTTTTATAGGCGTGCACGGAGACAAAAAAGTCCAACGCGCAGAGGCCCTTTTGAGCTTTTAATATAAATGTAATGGGTGACACTTATTGGAGTCTGTCTGTGAGTCCATCCATAGAAAATGGGCTCAAAGACAGTCTCCGCCAAGTGACAGGACTATTGCTAATTAATGGAAACTACTTGAACTAGGCTATGGATGTGCATTCTAAATGGATGTTTAATGAGGCTATTGCTAGGACTACTGCACCTGCCACTTCCATCCCATTAGGAAATATATAGGCAGGTGATGACTCGCCACTCACTAAACGGGCCCCCATAAAGGCCGGCATTACATAGCCGACGAGAAGGGCAACGTTGGTGTAAGTGGCTGGAGGGGGAGAGGTGTCCCTGGACTTTAAACACGTAGGCCAACTCGCCACTTATGCTTCACATCCTCCCTCCGAGCGAAATATCTATGTATTATTATTATCTCTCTATTTTTTTATATTTTTTTTATCTATATTTATTGTGGTATTCAATAAAGGGTTTTCCTATTCTATTATTTTTACTAGTCTCTATGTCCGCTTTGGTCAATAACAATGTCTATTATAAGATTTATAGTATCTTATAGGCTATTATGGGGTAATTTAGCTACCTACTTATTTCCGTTCGTTTACCTTAGAAACAATACTCAGATGAAGCAATCAATGGTATCTTCTAATCATAGGTATTAAAGTAACAAAGGCCTTTTGGTTCGCCGACCAATTTACTGTAAGTTTGGATATGAACCATTTTATAATTGGACCTGTTTGCCGAAGAAAATGTTCCTGACGTGTATGTGGATGACATGCAATTTGTTATCGATCAAACAAAAAATAGTTGCGGAGGACTTTATTTGTTATCGCACTGGCCACTATGAGGTAACCAACAAAAAAAAAGCGTACTTTGTAGACAAACAAAATGAAACAGACCAAATTTGTTCGAAAATTAAATTTTCGGTCGTCAGTATACCTAATATTATTATTTAAAAAAGTAATTTATTGTTATCTCCATCTGTCACAGTCCATTGCTAGAAGACAAAAAAAGGTCGCCTCAATCAATAAAAAAATAAAACAAAATGCGCTCGAAAAAACAGAGAGAAAGTAACGCAATGAGCCAGAGACACTTTTTACATATTTTTGAATTCGAAATTAGTCCTATGTAAATTTGTTTTTAGAACAGCGTGTTTCAAGTCAAAACGTCGATCATTGTCATAAAAATTTGACGTCAATTCGAAAATAGAACGTCTAAAGTTTCCCGTTTTTTGGGGTTCTTTTTTTAAAACTGGCGCGGTCGTGAAGTGTTTACATGTTTGTGCCTCGTCTGTTTGGTTTAGTTCTTTGACTGCATTTTGGCTGCATGCGGTTCGGAACGGACCGGATGTTTTTTTTTTACGCCTGCTAAGTGAAACTCAAATATTGCCCCGTGTTTTTGCAGTCACTAATTTTTTGCTCAATTTATATTCACGAGAACGTGGAATAATTTTGGTGTCTCTTTCACCTGCGCGCCATTTAAAAATATTTGCAGTTTGAATTTGGAACAGATGACGTGCAATGTGGTTAAACGGTTCGTTTTGTAAAGTTGCACAGTGGAACGAATGGTTAATTGTTTTTGGACAAAAACTGAATTTTCTCGTTCTATTTCAATTTGCGTTACAAAATCTTGGACCCGGTTTCTGCGTCAATCGGAGTTCTTTGTGGCGAAATTGAAGTTTTTCTTGCGCGACCTTGCGGAGGAAAAAACGCGACGACCAAAGCAGATTACTTTCCCTTTGAGGCTACTAAGTGTTTTTTCGTAAGTTTAGATTGGGAACTTTCTGCAAGCAAAATTAACATCATCTAAATCATATTTGCTTTACATTTTACATCTTTAGGTTATGGTCGCGGCTTTACTCCCGTTTAGGAATGTTTTCTTAGCTTACGTTTACGGTAAAACTTTAGTTATACTGTATACACCTTTAATGCATTATACCCCTATGCCAAATTTCCACTCAATCTGTTCAGCGATTTGAAATTTAAAGCTATGTGTGTCTGACTGAGTGATTGATCAGTCAGTCAGTCGATCACGCTTTTTTTTAAATATCAGAAGTCCGTCATAGTAAATACACATTCTCAACATCCCACTGCTGGGCAAAGGCCTCCTTTCAATCCTGTCCATTCCCAGTCTTATTTTAGTATCAAAGTACCAAAATAATATTGCGTGTAAAATATACCACAAGACCCGCCTGAGATCAGGTGAACCAACATTTTATTACACATATTAATAATGGTACACTACTCCCATAATTACCTCGCATAAGTGAAACATTATCATATCTCCATAATGTAAGAGGAGTAAAAGCTTGCCTCCATTACTCGCCGTCCTAAATATTCCATTAACTGTAGTCTGAATACCATAAGAATAACGGAAATAATGTTAGTCACGTTTTTATCTCATTAATGGTTAGCTATTTATCTGTTCATGTCGTCTTGGTCCACCATTAATACATGTCAAAACGCTTCGCCGATGTCGCCGCTCCGCTTTTGTTTTATTTTGTCCGCGCCGTTTCGATTTCGAACCCACTGTGTTTTGTTTTTTAATGTTGCCACTCATGGAAAATTGATTCGTTTTTGTTCGTGATATTTTCGTGTCATTACTTTTGAATTATGGAAGGCTTCGGCTATTCCAAGTTTAAATTGAAATACAATATTCAATCAAGCTAAGTTTCGGAGCGACCGCAAAAGATTTAGCTAATTAAAACTTTTCAACTAAAATATTGGCGTCGTCGTTGAAGCGAATTCTTTATGAAAATGAGTTTAAAAGAGCACCCACTAGTGCTCTTTTACAATAAAATTTATGAAACTAATTTTCTTTATCAATTTTTAATCTATGGAACGTGGAATAAAGAAGCTAATAGATGGAGCTTGCTAAAAATGAAGCACCTATAGTAGGCCTAGTGTCGCTTATTCATACACAGGACCATAAACTCATGCGTATAAAACTATACTAGCACACTATATCTTCAACTTCTTGCATATTATGTGAATAAGCAAATGGATGACCATGGGGCGTGTAAATAAGCGTGTGGGCTTACTATAATATTTGGCAAAAGCCACTCAGTCTTTTTTTTGTATTCTTAATTCTTTGCTATTTTATAGCATCGAATACAAAAAAATACTGACAGATTAACTAAAATATTAATAAATCACTCAGAGTTCACTTGTACAAGAAAAGAGAGGGCTAACTACGGCTGATATGGGAAAAGTGGGCTTACTAATGGTGAGTGTTATAAGTTATGGGCAAAGGAGTAGGCTTACTATGAGTGCTTCATTAATATGTTAATGAAACTGCACATTTTTGTATTCAATTGCCATGAAACTACAACAGTAATGGCTTAAGGGCAATTAAAATAATGAAGTCTTCATAAAATATACTTTAAGGCGCCATCTACATATATCATAACGGTCGAATCTTTATCAACAATGTTCATCTGAGCTCGAAGAGTGAGCGAGACAAAATATGAATAAATTAAAGTTCTGAGTGAGTACGCAATATATTAAACCGTGTAACTGAGCATTGTGAATTATCTGATGCATTTTCAACTTAGCCTTTATTTTTTTTAAAGACTATGTAAACCTGTTTTGCTGTCTGGAAGAGAGATATTATATAAGACTGCCAATTGCTACATTTAATATTATAATTGTATTTAAATCTATAATCTTGCATATGATTATTATTACAGAGTTTAAATATAAAAGAAAGATAGAAAAGAGTGACTTATCTATCAACGTACAGCTCAAATCGCTGAACGGATTCACTTGAAATTTGGAACACAGATAGGTTTTATGATGTAGACATCCGCTAAGAAAAAAGGATTTTACCACGCGGGCAAAGCCGCGAGCACAAGCTAGTTTCAATATACAATACAATACAATACAATACAATACAATACAATAATACTTTATTGCAAACCTGGTTACAAGAAATTGTTTCATAAGTAGACAATACACATAAAGCTAAAGGTATACAATCGGCGATCTTATCGCATAGAGCAATCTCTTACAGACAACCTGGTTGGAAGGAATATTGAGAACATGTATAATGGCGGTGTGCAACACTTCTGGAAATAAATCTATTGTTGTTAATATAAAGAGTTATTAATAATATAATCTAATCTGAACAAATGTTAAAAAACTACTTTTATTACTGTTGTAAAAGGAAGATTCCTTAAAAAATATATTTATTTAAAATCAAACAAAACTAAGTCAATAGAGGTATACCTACATACCTGCGTGATAATTTAAAAATTTAATTTCACATAAAATTCTGTTCAAACACATTAATTAAGCTGCTATTAAATTTAACAATTTATTCAACGATTCATTAAATGGCTATAAAATTTCTCAATGCCATAGACAAGATTATTTTTTCTTGTACGAGAATAAAAGTGCAATAAAATATGGGCAGAGACAACTACATTCCGTTTTTTACTTTTTTTATAGGCAAATGAGTCGCAAGTAAGCGCGTACACGGGTGTCCGTGTGTATGCATATCACATTAATAAAGTTTTTATATGAATACTAGCTGCGCCCAGCGGTTTTACCCGATGCACTATAGCCTATGTGTTTTTCTAGGGTCTAAGCTATCTGTATACCAATTTCAGCTCAACCGGTCCATTCGTTTAGGCGTGAAAGAGTAACAAACACACATCCAAACATCCATACATTCTTACGAACTTTCTCGTTTATAATATTAGTAAGATTTGGAATTATATAGATAAGAACAATATTTATTGTGTCTTTTATCGACTACTAGATTATGTTTGCTACTTCATTTTGTTAAAAGATGGTTTCTTTTAGCGTATGAAAACCAGCATGACTAAGCCAAGGTAATATAGAAATCATCATCATATCCTATTTAAAGTCTATATTTCATTAATATTTTATATCATATCACTGCCCTTAGAGTTTAAAAAAAAACTGTAGCTTTTTTCTTCTCTTACTCCGGATCGGTGTTTGGCACTGCACGACTGTGCATTTCCAAAAAATTAAAGCTTGATCAAAAAAATCTCAAAAAGCGAATTCTACAAATTCCTTTTTCAAAATTCGTCATAACGCGACATAAAGCCCTTAATAGACAAATAACATCAACATATTTTCAAGATACCTCAGCAAATGACTTCGTGAAAAACAGGTAAAAATTTATGTAGATAGGTATTCAGGAAATTCCTTGAACTTTCGAAGAGATATGAAAATTACAACAAAAACATTGACATTTTTACGAGCGCCCATCCAACATGGAGTGGGAACATTAATTTCTTTCAACGGCATTTGCTAAACTCCCCTTGAGGCAATTTACATCTTCTTATCTGTAATAGCAGGAGGGATTTTTTGCTGTCGATAGATATGACCGAGGATCTAGGTAACTACAGGATGCATCCGCCGTAATGAAGCAGATATAGTAGGCCCAAATCACACGTGTGCCCATCTTACATCGATTTGGATATTGTGTCAACGGTATACAAATAACTTAATAAAAACAGTTTATTGCTAAAAACACATACCTAATACTCAGGTACATTTTAAACTGACGACATAATATGAATAAGTTTTATGTTGTTTTTAGTTTTATTTCATTCGCTAAACTCTTCTAAGCAAAAAGAAATGAGGCATTTTAATTCTAAGTAGGCCCAACTCTCATACGTTTACGTTCACACACTCACACATCAAAAACTCTTTAGTATCAATGATGCCACTATAATTGGTAAAATGTAACATAAAGGGCGAAAATGCGAAGTAAAGCAACTTGTCAAAATCGTAGAAAATATTGAAGGACACTTGACACTACTGTTTGTCAAAATAACGGGTGTACATTTTCCTATCATTACAACTAATAGAATACTCACACTCATATTTGCCCACTTGATTTCACATGGTCATAAAAATAAACACATTCATTGTACCTCTTTAATTTCTCAACGACATTATCCCCTAGATCCTAACACACAGGCGACACCTGGCGATGTGCATAGATAACAGTTCTGGTCACTAAAGCCCCCATTTTTCATACTTCTGTGCATAATTTGATGACATTGGCAGTCGGGACCACGCGCGACCCACCTTAGAATAAATGCACAAGTCACAAGGTAGAATTTAATTTTGTGCGCAAATATTTTAAGCGAACGCTTTTGAAATTTGAATTCTTTGTCTTGTGAGTATAATATGCGAGGTCGAAATTACATTTGGCGTTTTTTACTACACAATTATTTTTTATTCGGGGCAACGCTAGGACTTAATGCTTTAGTTAGCTTAAAGTTACTTTAAGTGCCGACCTACTGCGCTAATAAGTTTAATGATACTATCCAAGGATGATAAGTGAATCGTTTTTGAGTATGCTACAAGTTTATTCATGGTATAAAAAATAATGTTGATATATTATATAATAGTGTGGTGAGTGGTGAATTATCTTAGGTCTAAAATTTACATGCCTGAGCAGTGATGTGCAAACATTACTGTGCTCCAGTAGGAGGGCACTGTAGCTAGTGAAATTACTGGGCTAAAGAGTCTTTACATCTTATGACTCTTGAGTAAGAAGCGTTGGTGTAGTGCTCCTAGAATTTCACATCATTGTGAAATCCTAAGTAGCACTGTACTGATTATGGGCAGCGTTATCTCTTAACATCAGGAGAGCGTCTTGCTCGTCTTTTACTTCATCACATAAAAAAAAAAAAACATAAAAAATGTTCTCATACCAAGTGCAACTTCAGAAATCAGTAAAAAAAATAGACTAAGAATAATAGTCGTGTTCTCGTTCATTTCATTTGCATAATAAAAAGTGATAAGTTATTTTACATTTAAGGGGAGACAACTCTAAAGTTCACAAAGCATAAAAAAGATTGCTTTCTTTATTGCTGGCAACATTTGAGGTGATGTTTGCATTGGTAATGTTTGCCCGCACAGTGGTACCCAAGTGTCGATTGTCTGGACAAAAACAACGAAAACAGTAATGTGAAAAGTGTTTGGCGCCCGAAGTGTGCTTAATTTCGGAGTCCAACTCACACAGGCTACCTAAGGCACTCAAACTAATTTACTCCGTGAGAAAATTTATTTGGAAACTTGTACACGTTACGTCGGTGAATGATTAAACAAGCGAAGAAGTTGCGTTAATAAAACTGCTTGTTCTAAATTGTTGGACTTCTCTCCTCCAACTTTCTCAACAATTTCAGCTTAGTAGATAAAATAAACGTTACACGCAAACGTTCGTTAATGTACCCTCAATTTTAATTATTTTGCCGTTAAAAAGTTTTACTAATTATTATGTCTTACTGCTACGGATCTAGATGGCAGATAAGCTAAGAATGTAACTTCAGATCGGGCGATTATAAATTAAAAGCATTTGAGATTAACTTTTAGTTACAAAGTTTCGGTAATAAATCCTTTCCGCTTGAAGTGATTTCGCCTACACTCGGAAAAATAAGCTTTTACATTTGAATCAAACTACTTGAGAAAATTTAACGAAAATAGCAATAAAGTGGGGGTGGGATGCTCCTAAATATACGTTTCCGAGGTAGACAGCGCACAGTGGTGCAAACGGCCGATAGCGCGGACAAAAAGATTCCTTCGCATTGTGAGGGAGGCACAATGGCACACTCCGCTAGAGAACTTGTAATTACTATTTTCCTACGGGCGCCTTTTCTCCGGTATATTTTTCAGAAAAATGGAATGCTAGGTTCTGCCAGTCTTTTGTTGGCGCTCACATCTTTGGCATACATCTAAAGCATTCAAAGAATCTCGCTCCGATCCGTGAGAATTAAATTCGTTTTCAAAGAACATAATTAGGTGTATTTTACATATTACGCGAGATAAATTCCCCGATGACATTGTCAAAACATATTTTCGATTTCGAGATATGTAAATGTGGTTTTATTGAGTTATCGAAAGATGAAGACGTTATATTATGGCTACAAAGAAATAAATTGGTCGAGTGGCGGGTTATTATATAAATTGCTAGGTATATGCTATTAGCATAGCGTGTAATGGACATCGGCCGCTGGGTAATCTCATAAAAGGATCTGCCGCCAATGTAGCTGCGATCCCCTCAATATTTACGGGAATAAAGCGTTCTTCAAAGAGCAAATGACAGGAACGAGACGTCGGGAGCGAGCGAGAGGCTATTTACCTCGATGCCGCAGCTGTAATTACTATATACCGTATAGGAGTTAAAATATCCCGCCGTTTTACTTGGAATTTGTCCAACACACTTGAGCGTAAATGCCGTCGAACGCCACACCATTCTAAGCTCTATCACCGATTACTTCAATTAGTCAAATAAAAATTAATTAGATTTACTTTAATAGCCCATATTCTTAATAGACGAACCACCCATTTTTTACGAAGAAGATTTATTTCAAAAGGTCAAGAAAGACAATGTGGCTATCACGGTTGAAAGACCAACAAGCTACTTATTACCAATAAAATTTCGAGAGAACAACGCCTAAGTGGCATTTAAGTGTCAGTCAACTGGTTGTTACGCCGTTTTGGGTGGAGTGAGGTGCGACCGGCCCAGGGCGGACTGGTTTGAGCCGAAGCCGGTTGGACTAAGTGTAGCGACTTAGTAACTCGGTATGGAGTATGGATACCCCTTTGTGGGCGCATTCCGATAGATACGGGCCCCGGCAGAGTGAAATGCAGATAATGAAGAGCGCTTATTGTGATTTGTGTGGCATTCGAGGGATAACTTGATGCACCAGTCACCAGTTGAGTCCTCTTATTACACTAATATCATAAAGGCGAGTTTGTGTGTGTGCATGTTTGTTACTTCTTCTCACCTAAACGGGTGGGCGGATTGAGCTGAGATTTGGTATAGAGATAGCTTAGACCCTGGAATAACACATAGGCTATGGCGTACAGCGGGTAAAACCGCAGGTCCTAGTACAAAACCCGAAGTTTGCCGAATAAGTTGTCCCGTTACCGAATGTAAATCGAGAAACCTTTTTACTTTTTTCGTTTCGACCTATTGAGGATCTCGGGTTATTCGAACCTTAAAAAGCTCCGAAAATGCGAACAGTCGTCGAAATCGGGAGTTTTACGAGCGACAGATAGCGTTATTTATATTTTGAGTTTTATTTAATAACGTTATCCGAATCTGCGTGTCGTTATGTCCATTAGTGCTTGTCGACGTGTTTTCGGGTTTAAAATTTGTGTTTACATTTGTCGAATGTGTTTTTGGGGTTTGGTTTAATGACTACTTATGCGAGTAGGTGTGCGGCATGTTGCTATAGGCTTTAATGCATTCGCTTTTAAATACAGTATCGTTTTCATCGTTCGTTTTAAATAATACATTGTATGTTTGCATTTATTGACTTTGTTTTTTTTTTATGTAATGAAGTAAGAAGACAAGCAAGACGCTCTCCTGATGGAAAGAGATAACGCTGCATATTATAATCAGTACATTGCCACATTGCCACCTATGTTTTACATTGATGTAAAATTAAAAAAAAACACTATGGGTATGGGTACTTTAAAATCCTTGGACTTTTTTGACTCTGGAGTCTGGAGTAAAACTTAATATTATTTTATGTATTTCAGGGTTGAAAAAATTAGGGCAAAATTTATGCAAGTCATACTTTAGTGTAGCGTCCGTGGCCCAATGGTATTACGTCCGGCTTGTGATCCGGTGGCCCTGGGTTCAAATCTCAGTGTGGCAAAAAGTTTTCGCCTGGACGCTACCGTGTTTCGGAAGGCACGTAAAACTGTGGGTCCCGGCTGTTTCCTATAAGATATGTAGGAGGCAGTCGTTAGGTCATGTTGCAGGCCTTGTAGTATCTCGGCGACCTGAAACTGCAACATATATGTATGTAGTAGGTGCAACCTATAAATTGTGATTTGACTCTGACAGTGTAAGTAGGGTAACCTATTGGAGTATAAACCCTAATTATTATTATTTTAAATAATTTTAATCTTCTCTAAAATTGTGATTTTTCAGATGGGACTTTATTCTACGCATAGCATAAATAGTTAATAAGTACTTAAGGCCTGCTGACACCTAATAGCTGAACATCCTGATATTCTTCGGTCGTAATACAATTTGCTGTAATGCCATTAACTGGAGTAATGTCATCAGCGTGGCCTAATCCTTTTACGTTCTACTGCTGTTTAAATAAGTCAATTATTGTATCGTTTCCTGATTGAAACAAATTACGATTAACGGCCATTCTCCTAGCAGTAAATTTTATGTGTCCTGGCTCAATAAATCCATAATAATAACAAATGTAATCATGCACATATTTTTATACGGTAGTAAACACCCATATCTATCTGTACACAAAACCTTTGACTTCTGCTGTAATTAGTTAACGTGTAATTAATTAATCTTTGTTCAAAAAGCACCTGTTTTCTAATTTCCGTAACGTGTCCTGACACCAACTTCATGTGAAAATATGCCTATATTTTTTATCGTGGACAGTTTTAATATAGTTTATTATTTTTAAAAAATAGTTCAATGTTAGGTGTATTACCTAGCAAAATATCTACGTGATAGAACCAGTCTGTAAATAATTATAAAAAAGTAAACGTTTGTCCGTGTCAAAGTTATAATTTCCATGATATTTTGTGTTTTTGGGCGTACATCCCTAAATAACAGTATTTCGTACATCAACATCGCATCCCTAGCGAGCCCTGAGTGTGTACCGCGGCCCATCAGCTGTTGCAGGTCATTAACCTTAGTGTACTACCAAAAAAGCAAATGAGAATCTAATTTCCGTACCCGTGGTTTCGAAATTTTATAATTTCCATTTTACTGGTTTTAACACCTAATTATTTATGTTAGAAAGTAGGTCGTATTTTAAATAGATCCAGTTCTTTAGTCTCTCTACGTTATAATAAGCCAGTATTTGCTCTTTGTAAAAGTTTTTACAATTTTGAAGAAAACCTGTTATATTCTAATTACCGTATACTAATTTCCATATTTTTATAAGTACCGTTGTATGAAAATTTCCTAGTAAAATGAACCAATTTGCTATTGTGAAGGTCCGACTAGAGAGTTTTCCCATGGTTTATATGGTATGATATACTCACAATACTTTTTTCTTCCTTTCGCTCTACAACCCTTTGCGGGTCTTGGCTTCTTACACAATATTTTCTCAGTTGTAGCGAACCCGGGCGACCTCTTCCAGTGCAGTGGTGAGTTTACCCACTACGCAAACCTTCTTTCGACATCCTTATGTATGCCATGCCTATCTTATTCTCTGAAACTCATAGGACTTGAAGATGAGCTCTTGTTTGATGCGTGATTCTTCTTCGTCAGCTAGTGCTTATGCACTTATGAACGAGTAAATATGGCTTCCAGAAAACTCCCAGTGACCTTCCGGATATCGTCACCCTTCACGTTCGCACGTTCTCTACGTTCTCTCGTCATCTACGTTTGCCGAGACGCTGACTCCACTCTAGAACACAACTACCCCGTTGGTTATCGGTTCAGCCGCAAATGTGACCAGCCATTGCCACTTCAGCTTCCTAATCTTTTCGGCTATGTGGGTAACTTTGGTTCCCTGCCGAATCAACTTACTCCTGATGCAATCCTTTGACGAGACGCCGACTATATCGTGCTCCATAACTCGCTGAGCAACTTTGAACTTGTGGATCAGTCTTACCTTAAGTATCCACATTCCACATCCTGGCTTTGTGCGTCATAACAGGTAAGATGCACTAGTCTTCACTCAAAGTAACTTTTCAATAAATGTCGGCCATCGGAGGCTGAAACCTCCGATTGGCCTCTCTCTCGAAGTTGTTCCTACCTAATTGCACTGTTTGCTCAAGGTATAACATCATCAATACACATATTTCTGAACAATTTCAATAAAGAGTCAATTTTTATCGATTAATATGAGCATTTGTTGCAAGTCCTGCAGTGATTCTGCTATGATGACTATGTTGTCCCCTAATCTCAGGTGTGAAAATGTACTCGCCGCTGATATTGATGCGCTCTCCTCTGTCCATTCCAGCGTCTCAAATACATCCTCTTGAGTCTAGAGCGTTTGAAAACAATTTGGGGGAAATAACGTCCCCTTATTTCACACCTCGTTTTGTTGGGCTGTGTTTTGTTTGCAGGTTTTACTTTGTGGCGGTATTCTGTATAATATTAACAAACCTTTTAATACCTATATTACCAATCAACTTGGTATCGCTGCAAAGACTCCAGCACAGACCAGGTTTTCAAAGGCCTTCTCATAGTCTTTGAACACTGCATAAAATACCACACTGTCTGTATGTTGTCTATAGTGTCATAGCCTGCTCGAAATCCAGCCTGTTCCGGTGGCTGGAACTCGTCAAATCTTCTTTTTTCGAGATGATTTGTGATAACCTTTGAGAAAAACATAGACATGGTTCAAAAATGTACGTAACATTTATATCACTTTTTTTGGAAAAACATGACTACGACGGTTTTGCTCCACGCCTTTGTGGATCTCCCTGAAAAAAAAGGGGAAGAGTTGATGAATATTCGCTGGAGTTGTCGCAATATAGGTGCACCTACAGCCTTCAAGAGATCGACACTTCACTAACGCTGACATCCAGGAGGCCTTTAGTAAAGTGGCTTTTGAATTATCATTTTCATCATCATCACGTATATAATATGAAGATTCATTTTATTCTGGTTTTAGGCTGAGTCGCCTGCGAGGCATACAGCTGGCAATAAAAATCTTCCAACTCTGCAAGAATCTCAGACTGAAAGGTGACGAAGTTAACACTCGATGTAGTCAACTTCGTCAGCAGGCTCCTTCCCAATTTATTCACGAAGATCTGGTTCCTAAATGGTGCGTGTGTTGGAACTTGGAACTCCGGAGTACACGAGAGTAAGACGAGACGTCTTACTCTCGTGGATATTGTTTTATTCGGTGCTTGTTTCGTGTGTGTTTCTTCTCGCTAAATTAAGCGTCTTCTTCCCGTAAGACTTCCATCACTCTATTGAGATCCTGGTCTACGTCAACGACAATAGTGGTCCATTTAGAATCAAAATTAAATATATTATTTGGAGCTGCAAAATTCTCATTTCCGTTGCAGTAATTATTTTTACTTTTCTCATTTCCATAACCATGTAATTTTTAAATCTCAATAACTTTAAAACCACTATGACGGGACAAAAACCAAATAAATTATTAAATTTGTACATTTAATGTCTTTCATATTTTAATGTATTTGAGTCAATCCAATTAAAAATCAAAAAAGGCATGGGAATTAGGCAAAGAATGCTTAATTGGAGAAAGGCCGTTAAATAAGCTCTTTTTTTTTTATACAAAAGAGACCTACGTTTGACCACATCCCACCTGATGGAAAGTGAAAATGCGGTCGACGATGGATCACGTATGATGCCTAGAAAGGAACCTATTCACTGTGCCTTGAAGATACCCAAGTTGTACCGCTCGGGAAACACGGATGACGGCAAAGTGTTCCAAATGCGACCAGTTCTCATAATAAATTAAACTTTAATAAATAGAAATATATAATTTAATAAAAGTGTTCTTTACTGCCGTAGTAGCTGTAGTATTGTTAGTTTGTTTTTCTCAATAAAGGCATTTACAACAAAAAAAAGTGAAATTATTGACTTTCAAAAGTGTTCCATTGTTACCTTTGAATTTAATTTAATCATGAAATTAATTTATGAAGAATTTGTCACTAAATTCCTTTCGAATTCGAAATTTTACTCATAAATAAAACTCACACAAAAGTTTGGAGTAGGTACCTAAATGTAAGAGATATCAAAGGATGGAATAGTTTGAAAAAAAAATTGAGGACAAACTCATGTAATTTTTTTGACAAGTCTTCCTTTTGACATACCTAATGCCATGACATTCTTTTTTAAAACTATCAAGAATAATATTATCAATACTATTCCATATTACAGCAGATATCACTAATTAATCCAAAAAGCTAACCCTAATTTAAAGATTAGTTACTTATTAAAAAGAAAACATTTACTTTGCGAAAAGGATAAAAGTGATCTCCATTTCTGATTTCTCAGATTTGAAATAAGTACAAAGAGTTTGAGTTGCTGTTCGTGGAACTTTACAGTTTTTGCCTCCGTTTTTTTATTTCATATTTTTAGTTTTTATCGTATTGTGAAGGGCTCAATTTAGAAATAAGTCATTAGGGTTGATTGCAACTGTGTTAATAACAAGATTTTATTTACTTTCACCTGTCTGTCTGTAATCTTGGAAGTCTGTAATCAAATCTTGGAAGTTTAATTTGAACCACTTCCCGATTACTCATTGAGCTGAAATTTGGCATGTATGTATAAATCGGATGACAATGCAATATTATTATGACATGGAGCTGATCTGATGATGGAGCAGGAAGGTGGCCATAGGAACTTCGTAATTAAACGACGCAGCCCCATCTTTGTTCTCATTTGATTCGTCTTTACGAGTACTTTGGTGCTGGATGGTAGTAAAAATAAAAGCTTGTTTTTAAAAAGTTTTTTTTAAATTTGCCTTGTTCATATTAAAGGTTAATAAAATAATGAATATTTTATTTTGTTACAGGTAAATGAGTGAGCAGTGAAATAGCATGCAATAGTAAGTTAAAATATATAAGCGATGGTATAGAATATTACCAATCAAGAGGAATCAATTACAAATTTTAAAATTATGAATTTATTCTTCAGGATTAGTAGATAAAAACATTTTTAAACATAGCATGCTTTTCAAGACTTCTAACATCTATCAAATTAAAACAAATATCAAATAAAAACAAATATAAAATCACTACCAAAAGGCATAATATCAAAAATCAACACACGTCGTTACACGGAAATCATTGTTATATTGTTTAAAATTCATAGTAGGCCATTTTGTCCATAAAATTACAATTTTCGTACCACTGGGCACCGTTTATACGCAGCCCTTACAAATGTTTTGTTTCGATAACAACGATCGTGGTCAAATATAGAACTAAACTTAATCATCTCAACTTTTAATAAAATTCTCTAGCACGTAGACACTAGCGCCACCATCCGCGACCAGTTTTATTACAACATTACAAATTTTCTCTTATGATCTGTCTACGATTTTTTTTTTTTTTTTTTTATGTAATAGGTGACAAACAAGCAGACGGCCCACCTGATGGTAAGTGGCACCGTCGCCTATGGATACCTGCAATACCGGGGGTACCGCTGGTACGTTGCCTACCTTTCAAGACTCTATTCACTTGCCTTTTGAAGAGTCCCATGTTGAAGCTCAACGGAAATACCGCAGGCGGAAGCTCATTCCACATTTTGCAGGTGTACGGCAAGAAAGAGCGACTAAATCGCACAGTGCGCGAATGCCAAGCATCAATAATGTGAGGATGGGCTTTAGAGCGGTGTCGGCTCGTGCGGTGATAAAAGCGCGACGCCGGGATTAGGTCGAATAATTCATCGGAACACTCCCCATTGTATAGGCGATAAAAGATGCAGAGGGATCCAACGTCCCTACGAAAGCTGAGCGGTTCTAGGTGTTCGGTAAGCTTGGGGTCGTTGACAATTCTGACAGCTCTACGCTGTAAAGCATCAAGAGGGTCAAGCTGATACTTGGGTGCTCCATTCCAGAGATGGGAGCAGTACTCTACGTGGGGTCTGACTTGGGCTAGGTAAAGAAGTAGTCTCTGTCTCGACGTAAAGTACCGCTTCGCCTTATTGAGCACTCCAAGTTTTTTGGAAGCGAGCTTGGCCTTACCTGCAATGTGACCACGGAACTGAACATTAGCAGAAATGTCAACACCCAGAATTCTTATGCTATCCGAGACCTTGAGAGGAGTGTCCTGAAATCGAGGCGCGTCAACAAAAGGGACTTTTTTAGCGGTAAACGCGCAAACTTGTGTCTTAGCTGCGTTGAACTGGACCAGGTTCAGAGATCCCCAATCCGAGACCTGTTCCAGGGAATCTTCAACGTCAGACACCAGTTTGTTCCTGCATTCCTCCATTTCGGCACGGGGGGCATTGATGCGACCGCAATACTGTGCGTCACCAGTACTGTCATCCGCATAGCAATGCATACCACTAGTTTGTAGCATATCATTGATGTGCAAGATGAACAGTGTCGGCGACAACACTGAGCCCTGAGGGACACCAGCGTTAATCGGCTTACTGTCGGAGCATTGCCCGTCGACAACGACCTTAATGCTTCGATCCGATAGGAAGCTAGCGACCCATTCGCACAACCCCTCGGGAATACCATAAGAAGGTAGCTTGGAGAGTAGTGCCCGATGCCACACCCGATCAAAGGCCTTAGCGATGTCCAGACTAACTGCGAGTGCCTCACCCTTACTCTCTACGGCTTCAGCCTAGCGGTGAGTGAGGTAAACAAGAAGATCACCAGCCGATCGGCCGTGGCGAAAGCCATACTGGCGATCGCTAATCAGCTGGTGATCCTCCAGGTACCTAAGGATCTGAGTGTTTATAACTCGCTCCATCACCTTACAGAGCAGGGAGGTAATGGCAATGGGTCGGTAGTTAGCTGGGTCAGAGCGGTCGCCTTTCTTAGGGATGGGGTGAACAAGGGCTGTCCTCCAAGAATTAGGTACTCTTCTATTTGTGTAGGAGTGCAGGAAAAGACGCGTAAGGACAGGGGCCAACTCGGGAGCACATGTTTTTAAGACAATAGCGGGAATATTATCCGGCCCACTCGCTTTCCGCACGTCAAGGGATAAAAGTTCCTTCCGTACAGCTTTCTGAGTGAAACGTACTTCTGGCATAGAACTCTCACACCGCGGGATAGTAGGCGGTGTGGCACCCCCGTCGTCGATAGTCGAGTTAGAGGCAAAGATAGAGCCGAGGAGATCGGCCTTTTCTTTAGCGCTATGGGCCAGAGAATCATCCGGCCTACGCATAGCGGGAAGAGCAGACTTGCAAAAGTTACCCTCAGCAGCCTTGGCGAGAGACCAAAAGGCTCGGCTCCCGGTAGGGAATCCGGCGAGTTGATCGCCAATTCGGCTTATATGGGCATCTCGGGCTTTAGCAGTAACCCTCTTACTGGACCTAGACTCGCTGTTAAGCTTTTTCTTCAAGGCAGTGATGTTGGGATCGTGACTAACGAGTGCCTCAGTCCATGATTTATAGGCGGTTTGTTTTTTTAGGGACGCTTCCGCACAAGATTTATTAAACCATGGACGACTCCGCCCACCAACGCGCACAACAGAGCAAGGAATAAATAATTCCATACCCTGCAGCACAACATCGGCGACGGAGTCTGCACAAAAGTCTACACTGTCCGAAGAGAAGCAGAGTTGGTTCCATGGATAGGACGCATAGAATTCGCGTAAGCTATCCCAGTCAGCCGACCCATAGTGCCAAACTTTACGCTTACCACAGGAAGTAAAGCGGGTACGATCATGGTTTTGCACCATCGTACGGACCAGACAATGGTCGGAGCGGCCAAGCGGCGCCTCAACCGAAACTTGGTACTGATCAGGGTGCGACGTCAGGAACAGGTCCAACAAGGAAGGGTCATGGCTCTCAACATCCGGTATTCTGGTGGGTTCAGAAACCAGTTGTGTTAAACTAAAGACCGAAGCTAGGTCGAAAGCTGCACGCCCCGCGTGATCGGTGGTCCTAGAGCCTAGCCAGTTGGAATGGTGGGCGTTAAAGTCGCCTAACACCACCAGCTCAGCGGAGGTGAATTGCTCAAGAACATGGTCAGCTCCATCCGAAATGTGCTCGAATAAACGAGTAGTCTCTGTGTCCCCGCTGTGTGATCTGTAGAGGCACACGTACACTCTGGTTCTACCACCATGGTTTGTACGCAGCCACAAAGTAGACAGATCATGATCTTCAAGACCAGAGAGACGGCGATAGCAAATATCTTCCCGGACAAACACACATACTCCGGCACGACGCATGAATTTATGCTCGAGATTGTACCCGGGGTAAAGCAAATAGGAAGTCTCGGTTGGGTCAAGTATTTGCGTCTCAGTTAAAAAGAGTAAGGCTGGTTTAGTAGATTCAAGGTGATAATGAATCTCGTTAAGGTTAGCGTGGAGGCCCCTAATATTACAGAAATCCACTTGAAACGTGGAGTTGGTGACCGCTGTGTAACTCTTTCTATTTTTTGATCTGGCCATAAGGTGTGAAGTGAGTGGGGGTAAGGCAGCACATAATGTCTCCCCATCGAAGGGAAAAAGAGAGGTAGCGGTAGGGCATATGGCTGATTGCGAGAAGACAGCGAGAGTGTATAGTGGGCACGGGGGACGGAAGGGCCCCCGGTCCCCCCTGCGAGCGACTGCCGGGATCCACTCCGGTCTCCTACTCCGGCACGACAGCAACTCACAGGATTATGCGCCGGATGGCGAGACAGCCTCCCGGGGCGGAGATACAAAGAGATCCCCGGGTTCGGGTCCCCTACTGTCCAGCGGGCGGCCAGCGGACAACCGTTTCACCGGGTCTCCCTGGCCCCCGAGCCCATCAGACACGGCCGTCAACCCGAATTGCCTTCACCCAACCACGGGGCCCCAAAAATGGGGAGACAGAAAGTACTGCGGAGTGGGACTGGCACTCCCGTCAACGTGTCGGAACATATCGAAATCCGAGGAGTTCGATACTTGGCGGCACTCTCAAATCGGGAGGGTGGTAGCCATCCAGACGGACTACAGAAATAGCCCTACCACCGGCAGAGTTCAAGTGGAGTTGCAGTTCTGCGAGCACACGCATCAGGATCTGACACATGTGCTCGCCGGACCGGCAAGGAATGCGACGGGCACGCCTCCACGCTTATCCCTCATAACTACTGGTTGTGGCCAAAATTGGAACTGAACTTTAGCTTTAGTTAATTCCTTTAAATATTGCCCAGTACGTAGATACTAGCGCCAATATCCGTGATCCTTTGTATCACATCCTCACAAAATGTTCCGTTGCAATCTGTCTACGATAATACTGATCGTGGTTAAAATTGGAATTAAACTTTTTCCTAGTTCGACGCTTGTAAAACTTCCTAATACGAAGACACTAACGCCACTTTGGCGATAATTTTTATCGTAAATGTGATGAATAAAAACTGATATAATGAACGTATTTTAATATTAAATTAGAGTTCTAAAGTGGAGAACTTAAACCGTAGAATATACTTAAAAGATATTATCTATAAAGGAAAATCCCTGTTTAAGAGTTCAAGGAGTTGTTATAGAGAATATGAGTATCTAATTTTGATGTGGATTGGTTAAGTCAATCATTTTAAATTTGCATCTGTTGACTAAGCAAAATGTTTCTGACGTGTTTATGTCTATAATGACTGCTTGACGGTTCCTAAAGTTCTTAAAATATAGCGGAAATTACAAATAATTCATAAGCTGCATATAAAAATAAAATTAATTTATCATCGGTATTTTCCATTAAAAACGAGATTTATTTTAATTTCAAATCATTTAATTTTTACAGCTTCTTGTGGGAGAAGCGATGTGTAATGATTCCAATTATTGTAATAAATTCAGATACCGCGCAGCATGTACAGAGAAGTAAATTTTAATTAAGTACTGATGTCAATGACATGACAAAGTCTGGGCGATTCTATCGACCTATCTTGTAAATTAACAAGTTTACGGAATCTGTGTGTGTTACGTAATAATGTAAAAACACCAACCTTACCTAAGCAGCCTCACGTTAAAGTATAACCACAGCTCATGAAATTGAGTCGAAAGGTCGAGGTTAGTTTTGTAATATGTTTTTGTAAAACTAGCATACGTACGCGATAAATCCCTACAAATAAAATGAATATTAGTACCAGTACCTACACAATTCATTTTTGCCCCAAGATTCGTACGACCTGCGGGATTTCGAACTGACCGGGAAAACGTATTCTTCATACCTACCTCAGTTGCCTTTGAAAACGAAAATCTGTCTGTGTCACCTTAGTGTATGGTAATGCGTAACTTGATATTACGAGTTAGTGTTATACTCATGGTTTACTTGCCATTAAACAGTTTACGATTACTATAAATACAAGCTGTTGGCCAAATCATGGATAAATACAGGAAATCCTACGAAATCGTTAAGAGTCGCGTCTCTAAAAATCAATCCGTCCAATGTTTAAAAGGCCGCTAAGTGATAAATTTTTATTTTAAGATTATAAGAGCAAAAAAGTAAAAAATATGATTTTAGAAACAGAAAAAAAAAAACAGTATTTAGGTACCTAATCATTTCTATTGTATATTTTTGTTTGCAATAAAGTATAATTCTATTTTTCTGTACCATCATAGATTATAAGTGTCTATGTTATAAACGCAGTTTTAACCTCATAGGGGTATTTCTAGAGTTTATAAGACCGAGAAAAAAAACTCTTATGTGTATTTGAAATGAAATTATTTATTCGCATTGAATGTAACTAATTATTAGGTAATTCATGTAATTGCAATTATTTTTTGTTGACTATAAAGAATGGGGTTTAATGGTCTTTGAAACACATAATATAAGACTAGCTATTAATTCATTATAGGTTAGCCTACTACAGCGGTTTTATCGACGATGTCTTAAAGAAAATTGGTGGTAAATAGTAAATACATTAATTTTATTGATTATTGATATTCAAATTGATCCACTTTAAGACCGTGCTCTTAACGCGAGCAAACCCTTGCTTAAACTGGCAACACATTGTTTTTCTCCTTTTTATTGCTCAATTTTATTGGACACGCCATAACACAAATCGACATGGGTATTAAAAATGTAAGAAATCAAATCTTTTGTCTCGCTTACGCTTAGCCAAAACAAACATGTGTAAGCGAGAGGTATTACCCAACGGAGCAGTCAAAATACATTTATTACTTGACGTCGATTTTTCGGGTTCCTTACCCAAAGAGTTAAAACGGAACCCTAGTACTAAGACTCCAGTATCCATCCGTATCTTATGAAGAATAAGACAGTCACTAGAACCGCAAATGCTGTATTTTCTTTTGCCACTAACTAGCTGCCAGTTGCCACTAACTCAGCGCTTTTACCCGGTGTACATAGCCTTTGTGTTATTCCAGGGTCTAAGCTAGTCGGCCGCGGATGAATGCTTCGGCGAACCCGTAGCCCCGGCATTATGGCGTCCCGCAGGAACACCCCCAGGTTTTTTAGTGGGTATCCCCGCCGCTCCCATCTCTGGCGGGGGAGTCCCACATACCGCCCCGCGCCCCCCGGCGTGGGGTGATGATGCGTAACGCATTTTTCCTGGGTAAAAAAAGGGTCTAAGCTAGTTCTATATAAAATTTCAGCTCAATCGTTCCACTCGTTTAGGCGTGAAGATGTAACAAACATACTACTACTCACAAACTTTCCAATTATTAAATTTGTGTGATAACTACAAATACTAATAGAACAAAATATAATATAAAATATAAATATAAATAAATTATTCGTAATATTCGTAATTTTATGCCGTTTTCATTTGATATGCGCCGTTCTTTATTCGTTTAGATAATGGTACGGAACCCTTCGTGCGCGAGTCCAACTCGCATTTGGCCAGTTTTATAAAAGTCGTGTAATTCGATACTTTAGGAAATAAACAAGCGAGCCGCAGTGAGCCGATACGACTGTTAGGATAAAAACCTTTGAGGTCGATTCAATCTATGCTACTATAATCTAATAATACTATTATTTTAAATTTTAGGTATTTGACCTCTAGAGTTTTTGTGAGATAAGATTGATTTTGGGGGATTAATAAGTTTAGGTTTAGGCTTTGTTGCAAAGGGGAGTCCTATGTTCAGCAGTGGACGTCCTATGGCTGATAGAATAGAATAGTTACCGAATAGTTTTACCGGGGGTAGACTTCCTTTGCAGGAGGTCGTCTAGGTGGGTACCCCAACAGTGCCAGTTATTCTACCGCCTGAGCAGTGATGTGCAAACATTACTGTGCTCCGGTAGGAGGGCACTGTAGCTAGTGAAATTACTGGGCTAAAGAGTCTTAACATCTTATGACTCTTGAGTGAGAGGCGTTGGTGCAGTGCTCCTAGAATTTCACATAATTGTGAAATCCTGAGTAGCACTGTACTGATTATGGGCAGCGTTATCTCTTAACATCAGGAGAGCGTCTTGCTCGTCTTCTACTTCTTCACATAAAAAAAAATAGAAAACTCTTTATTGAAATACTACAAACATACAGAACACTTAAAACGAGATGATGATGAGTTTAGTCTGCTTCCATCTACGACCGCATCGTCGGTTAACATCACGAAAGAAAGTTGTCAAAGGGTTAATCTCTGTTGTTCGTCCGTCCGTCTGTCTGTCTGTCAATACCTTTTTCTCAGGAACGTGTATCGAGATGAAATTTACTTTTTTTGGTATAATACCTAAGAGAGTCCGTACTTGACCGGTTTTTTTTTAATTAGCTTGACCTGTATCTGTATATATCTGTATCCTGTATGTAGGTATATTAAATACTAGCTACGCCCAGCGGTTTTGCCCGCAGTACTTATGTAGCCAATGTGTCATTCCAGGGTCTAAGCTATCTCTATACAAAGTTTCTCAATCGGTCCACCCGTTTAGGCGTGAAAGAGTAACAAACATCCTGACATCCCGACATCCATTCTTACAAACTTTCACGTTACAATATTAGTAAAATTTACTTGTGTTTCTATTTCATATCTAAATTCTCGTTCTGAAATGACTCCCGTAGACTCCTCATTGACCTACTTCCATTTCATGTTTATTTTGGCGACACATGTACCCCGTGTAGATTTAATTACATTAATTTAGTTTAATTAAATAATGTTAGTGCTAAGATAAGATGACCCATTTTTTCGCAGCTGGTCGTGGCAGATGTTACTCAAATTCATTACATAAATAATTTTATTTTTATTATTATAGTTACGCCATTATTATTTTTACTCTTTTTGCCAAACACTGTTATATTTATTAATAATTTTAAAAAATCTAATACAAATACAAAGCCACATATAAACAGACTATCTTGTGCTCGGCTTTGCGGAACATTTCAATTTGTTTTTTTTTTTTAGCGGATGTCTTCATCATAAGACCTATCTATATTCCAAATTTCAAACGAACCGTCCAGCGGTTTGAGCTGTCCGTTGATAGATCGGTCAATCAGTCACTCTTTCCTTTTATATACATATTTAGAAGATTACCATTGACTTTCGCTTAGTTGATTTGGAATAAATTTTCTAAGATGGGAATAATAACATGTGAACATTTCATCATTATCAGCCAACGAATAACCTAAGGAAAAAAATGCTTACTAGGTATGTATGTAATATTAAACATGCGAATGTATGTCTGTTACCTCTTTATTACTTTATTTATATCAAATTTGGCATATAGTTAGTTCGAGTCCCTAGCAAAAATAATATATGGTAGTTTTATCCCATTGTAATAGGGCATAACTAATGTAAAAAAAAATTAAAACAACCTTCCTTACGCACCCTCCTTAAACCCTCCTTAATGCATCCTCTTTTCTCTTCCTCTTCCAGCAAAACTTAACCCTGTGACAGCAAAGCGCAAAATTGTCACTTACTTACATTTTTAAAGCGCTAAAAAGCCGTTTGAGACTCTCACTTTTTAATTAACTGAGACTCTTGCCGTTATGAACTTACGTGAAGGACTTGGAACTCGGATTTTACTTCAGTATATTCCGTAAATTACCTACTTTTCTACTAAGTTTAAATTTGGAACATTTTAAATTAAACATATTGGGGATTAAAGGGGATTAGTTTAGAGTATGTTTGGGACATAGATACTTTATAATTGAGGGTATAATTCATTATAATTAACTTTTTGATAATACCTCAAGAGAAGGTTTTTCAATATTGTTTCACACATTTTAAAATTATTTTCAGTTTGCCTTCGCAATATTGGCATATTTCATAAAGGAAAGTACTTACTGCTAGACCCGACTCTTCTTATGTTTGTTAAATAAGGATCTATTATTTAGTATTGTCAAAGAAACATTATATCAAAATAACAGTTAATAAATTTCCAAGCCAAAATAAGTATTAAAGTATCAATATCGGTTGTCCACGAGCTTTTGTTTATAGCCAAAACACCGACAGATTCGATCGTTAAGAAGTAACTTGATACTTTGAACATTTCAGCTAGAAATCAGCACGACTTGAGGTTTTATAATAGATTAATCAATCAGGATGTGTTCAATTCTTTAGAGTCTAGAGGATAATTCACATTCTAATAATACACCATTTTTTATTGAATAAATTAGGTGTAAAAATATGTAAAAATTAGATTTTTTTTAAGTTGCCACCTTTATTATTGTGATGGTCAACAAAATGTCTGCAACAGTTCATATAACGACGTATAAAGATTCATACTTCAAAAATCATTCTTATTTTAACTTCGTTAATGTAAGATAAGCTACTTGCTAGGGGCATAAAAAATTAGAGCAAAACAGCGGACCACAAATCTTACCTCGCAGCGATGAAAAATTATACAAAACGCGTACAAATTCGTCGCGGGTGTAAAAACTTGCGCTGTTCAGCGCAATCGATTGGTCACAGTGTAAACGGTAAAAAGTATTGTATTATGACGTCATTTGGTTGGTAATGTATGGTTTACAATTTCATGGCATACTTAGTGAAGATTTTTAGTCTATGACTCAAGGGTTGATGAGTCAAATGTTTTTGCATGGGACTGGGTTTACTCGTATATGAGTACATCCGAACACAAAAAATAATATACAAAAAGAAACCTGAAACTAAAACACAATAAAATAACATCTTAATGTTACTATTGGCGGTCTTATCGATAAATGCAATCTCTTACAAACAACTGTGCGGGAGAGGAGAATATTGCACACACACATAATGTTATGTACCTACTACATTCGTAGCTTATATTTTAGACTAATTCGTAGATTTTTCTAGAGACTTCGTACTCGTAGAGTTTATCTCATAAAAAAGCGCTATTCGGACTACGCGTAATGTAGGCTTCCGTAAACTGGAAAATAAAATATTATAAGCCGTAACTTTCATCAACAATATATTTTAAACTAATAAAGCTATCTTAACCGATTTATAGTTCAAAAAAATTCATATTTTACATGCATGCGAGGCACCTTAAATTAATTATAATATTTTTTGTACCGCTCTTTTCTCCTTACTATTTATTGCCCTTATTTGTGCAAAAATTACAGCTTTCTAGGACTTGCAGTTTCTTCGTAAAAACGTGGACGGACAGACGGACAAAGTGAAACTATAAGGATCCCTTGTTGACTACGGCTACGTCTTAAAAACGGTGGCGCTGTGTGAAATGTCCTGAAATATTTATTTAAAAAAATATATATTATTAAAAAAAAAAAATTGTAGGTATACGAGTATATAATCGAAGCGTGATCAGGTAAAGCCTCTATTTCCTTTATTAAACAAAGTTATGGTTATTGTTAGTTACACGATACTCGATATCGAAAGCAATTATATTTGTTGCTTCCAAGGTTGTATCGGAGCTTTCGTATTTTATATTGTATTACTCAGTTTTAATGTTGAAATTGCTGTCATCTTTAAAATATTAATGTTCAGAGCGTGGTCTCAGTAAATATAACATTTTTCTTTGTCTACTTTTCTACTCTAAGCACATACATAACACATACGTTCCCATAACTAAAACAAGTGAATTAAATTTAAAAAAATTAAAAACCCACAGAGCAACGCTTTTAAATTTTTTTTTTTTTATATTAAATAGGACTGCGTTTGACCACAGTCTCACCTGTTGGTAAGTGAAGACGTGGTCGAAGCTGTTACACACAGGCCTAGCAAATACCTATTAACCCTCGACTTGAAGACACCCAAGTTGTAATTTTCGGGAAACACTGAAGCGGGTAAGGAGTTCCAAATCTTCGCCGTCCGGATTATGAAGGTCGAAGCAAATCGCTTCGTGCGGACAAACGGAATATTAACCATGTAGCGATGGCGCCGTACCGTTTCTCTAGATGTTCGGTTGTAAAATGGAGACGACGGAATCAGATCATGCAACTCCTGAGCGCATTCACCGAAATGCACTTTGTAAAAGACCGATAAACTGGCAACCTGCCTACGGTGTTCCAGGCATAGCAAGCGGCGCTCCACCAACGAGTTGTCAGCAATAAGCCGTTTTGCTCGTCTCTCAATAGAATTCAAAGTCTCGAGCTGATACTTAGCAGAACCATCCCAAAGATGAGAACAATACTCCATACACGACCGGACTTGCGCTTGGTACAAATTTGTCATAGTGCGTTGTATTCTATTAGTTAAGCCCTTTCATTTGATACCCATATTGAGGGGGTTGAGGTTGGTTGAGGGGGTGGGGCTTACGCTTACGCTTTCAGGGTTGTGACTATCCCCCCGCTTACATGCTTGGCATTCTTCCATTGCTTGGCTGTAGGTGTAGCGTAGGTTTAAGCCTTCCTAAGTGATCCTTCTGATCACCTAGGAGCGGAATGGTCTTAGGGGAGAGTGCAACAGTCATGTAGATCCCTAAGACAAGTCAGAGAGATTATCCTGCTTGTGGTGCCACCTGCTATTGGTCTAATTCCATCAGAAATAGACAGAACTGAAATCTCATGACGTGAAGACCACAGGGCATCAGTGGCTGTGTCCTGTGGCACGACTCACACTAAAAACCTGTGAGGGTCGGTAGGGGGGTAAAATGGGGCAAAATTGGGGGGGAATCGTTATTTAGGGGAGGGGTGGGGGGTTGGTACGGGGAGGCCACCCGCGTATGAAACCTGGTCGGTCCAAGGGGCATATGTGACTGTGCTCTGAGGCGGCGACTCACACTAAAATATGTGAGGGTCGGATCAGGTTAGGGAAGGGGGGACGCGGAGGGAGGGGAGGTCACCCGCGTGTTTGTGCCGTGCGTGGAGACCCGTAAGGAAGGAGGAAGGGATCCTGGTGGCTGAGCAGTGTACAGCGCGGTGGTTGTCGTTGTACTCTGCAACACTCCTCTTTGGCCCTGAATTCTTCTGAAACGGGAGGTCGTGGACTAGCCACCCGCGATCAATCGGCTGAGGCGTCCGGTCAGACGGTCGCTAGGCGAGTGTTCGGGAAAGGAGGGGTCCGCAGGCGGCGGTGCGCGGCTTTCGGTGTCTTGGTTAGATATCGACTGCCTCGTGCCGTGCGGTCTCGTGGGCACTCCTTTCTTGAATGCTATACTGGATTGGTAGCCCTGGTGCCTATATAGGCATCCCCAGTGTTGAGGACTCCGTGGAGGGTGGGGAGCCAATCCGGCGAAAAATTTTATAAAAGTTTTATGGATAATAAAATTAACAAAATAACCATAAAACAGGATGACCGCAAGGGCGTCAAAAAGGACGATATGTCATTAGGCGGGAGGGCAACCGACCGCACTACGAAGGGGCAAGGGCAGGGAGGTCATTCCGGACAGGGGACTAGTGGGGAGTGTGGCAGAAAGTCATGCGTTCCCGCTGGGACGACTGGTACGGGAGACGCCCAGCCAATTGCCAATATTCCGGAGAGCACTCATGCAGGTCGCACCGTGCAGGGGACCGTCGGGCTGCCTAGCATCCAGCCGGGCTTGACCGTCGGGACGAATGCTTCGGGAGGCAAGCATAGAGGAATCTCCAAGAGAATGAGCGGGGCAGCCAGGCGCAAAAAATTGCTTGCTAAGCAGACCCGCACATTCTCAGGGCAGAGTGCACCAGCAGGGGCAACTGCAGGGACGGCAGGTGCAACTATCGCACCTGTGAAAAGAGCCAGGGAGTCCAGCGGGGAGCAGCCGACCAACGCACCCAAGAAACCGAACCTGAACAGAACGTTTAGGGACGCGCTCTCGGGATGCAGGATGGCAGTTATCCCGCAGAACTTCCCGGCTTCACAGATAACAAATGATGACGTAGGACCGATCGTAAGCGCCCTGTGGCAGAGGATGATCGGTCAACAAGATCCGCTGCCCCGATTTAGCGTCGGGACGGTCATCGCGGGGGCACTACATGTGTTCTGCGAGGGTCAAGAATCGGCAGACTGGATCGCCGGACTCACTGGGAGGACGATCGGCGGCCTGACACTAAAAGTCGTTAGTGCCAAAGATCTGCCTAAACCGGTGAAGATGGCGTGGAAGTCAAAGAACGTGTGGATCACAGATCTACCCAGCGTTCTGTCGATGATGCAGCGCTTGAATCCTGCGCTAAGGACAAGTGACTGGAAGGTGGTAGACACTGTCATCGAGGCGTCTGGCGTGAGAAGGATTGTCCTTATGGACAAGACTTCTGCAGACTACATAAAGGCTCAGGACTACTGCCTCTACGCTGGCGTCGACAAAAGCTATTTTAAGCTGCTGGAAGACGAAAGTCAGTCGGGGGATAAATGCGCCGCCAGCGCAGGGGCAGTGGCCCCGCCACTTGCTCCACAGGGCTCTGCAAGCGACGGAGGGGCGACGGGCAGCCACCATCAGAACACTATCGGGGACTGCCCAGTTCCTTCACCGGCCACATCACACCTCACCGACGTGCTGGACGATATTGGCGAATTGTTCCTGTCGTCTCCTCCCCCCGACATGGAGGTGACGGAGGAAGATAAGGACGCAGGCGGCAGTCAATAAACGGCTGCCGACATCCCCCTCGAAGATCACCAAATGGCGGGAATAAGGTGTGTACAAATAAATCTACATCACTGTAAAGCGGCGATGGCCTTACTTAGCCGTCAGCTCAAGGAACTTAATTTCGATATTGCCCTGATACAAGACCCATATATTAGTACAAAAGGTGTTGTCTCAGGTCTAGGTAAAGGGGGATCTATTTTCCACTATACTAATGAAAAGGCAAGGACATGTGTGTATGTCAGAAATGGAATCGACGTCATGCCCTTGCCTGATCTATGTTCCAGGGACCTTACAGCTGTCAAGGTAATTACAGGGCGAGGTAATCGGAAGGCCGTCGTAATGGCTTCGGTTTATCTAGCATACCCTACTGAGGAAAGGCCCTCCTGCATGAGGGCATTGAAGGAACTCGTAGAGTTTTGCGGTCGAGAGAACCTGGAGTTAGTGATGGGGTGCGATGCAAATGCGCACAACATCATCTGGGGGAGCTCGGACACAAATAGTCGAGGAGAAGAACTATATGAATACCTGGTAAGTTCTTCAATTCATTTACTAAACAAAGGCAATGAGCCTACCTTTGTGGACTCAAGGCGTGCTGAAATTATAGATATAACTATGGCCACTAATGGCATATACAAGAGAATCGCTAACTGGCGTGTATCTGACGAAGTTAGTGGTTCTGATCACAGGTATATCTGCTTTAGATATGTTACAGAGGACTCGATCCCTAGTGTACGCAGAAGAAATCCCAGACACACTGACTGGAAGGTGTACACTAAAGAACTTAAACATGAACTTGGATCGGTCAAAGGTAAGTTAAACACTACGGTTGATATAGAGCTTGAAGCTGAAAGGATCAACAGAGCCATCAACACAGCATGGTACGCAAGCTGCCCAGAGAAGGTAGCAAAAGGAGCAAAGGTTCCATGGTGGACGCCAGAACTAAAAAAGAAAAGACAGACTACTCGCCAAGTCTTCAATGAAGCAAAGTCTAAAAAGTGCTTCAAAGAATATTCACGAGCGCTAACTGAGTACAATCTGGCGGTACGAAAGGCATACAGAAAATCGTGGCAATCTCATTGTCAGGACATTAATACAGTCCCTGAAAGCTCGAGATTAGTCAAGGCAATATCTGCAAGCAAGAGCATAACTCTAAATGCTGTTAGGACCAAAGATGGGAAACTAACGGAAACAGGTATAGAAACTCTAAGGATCATGACAGAGACGCATTTCCCAGACTGCAAAATTCATGATACTACGAATACAGATGATCACATGCCTGCATCAGAACAGAATCTGAGAACAGTAAAGGCAGACTGGGACACTGCTAAAAAGGTGGTAGAAGAACGAAAACTTAATTGGGTTGTGCAAAACTTCCAACCGTTCAAAGCACCGGGACCAGATGGCATATACCCAATACTACTACAACGGGGTCTTCCCACATTAGGCCCGCATCTGATGCGGCTCTTTAAGGCCTGCATAGCCTTTGGGTTTATTCCAAAGATATGGAGAGAAGTAAAGGTAACATACATTCCTAAGCCAGGTAAAGAAAGCTATGAAGAGGCTAAGGCGTTTCGTCCAATAAGTCTCTCATCTTTTCTACTAAAAACCCTGGAGAAACTTGTAGATGAATACATAAGGGATGGTCCTCTGGCAAAGAAACCATTTCATAAGCTACAATGTGCGTACCAATCCGGGAAGTCTACTGAAACCGCATTGCACTACGTAGTCACTAGAGCAGAACAAGCTATTGACGGTCAAGAGATTTGCGCGGCGGCATTCCTAGATATTGAGGGAGCATTTGACCGCACAACTTTTGAATCGATTATGAAGGCCGCCAATGAACACGGCATTAACCGTACCCTATGCAAATGGATTGATTTCATGCTGAGGGGAAGGAGAATAGGATCCTCTTTACTAGGGGATGAAATTCATGCGACAACTACTAAAGGCTGTCCTCAGGGAGGGGTATTGTCACCAACACTTTGGTGTCTGGTGGTAAACTCCCTTCTTACGAAATTAAACAGAGGAGCCTGCTATGCTGTAGGATACGCAGATGATATAGTAGTAATGATCAATGGCAAATTTCCGGAAATTGTATCGGAACTTTTGCAAAAGGCTTTAAAGATAGTGGAAGAATGGTGTCATATTAACCATCTTTCCATAAATCCGAGCAAAACTACGGTTCTTCCTTTTACAAGGAAGAGGAAGCTAGGTAATTTGAAAAAGTTACGTTTATTTGGCACAGAGCTAGAATGGGCTACCGAAGTAAAATATCTCGGTATGACCTTAGACAAGGAGCTCACGTGGAATCTGCACGCCAAAAAGGTGACAGAAAAAGCTATGAGAGTTTTCAATATGTGTAGATCAGCATATGGCAAGATCTGGGGACTTAAGCCCAAGGTACTTAACTTCATCTACACTTCAATGGTGCGCCCAATACTAACATACGGCAGCGTGGTATGGTGGCCTAGAACCGAACTTACGGTTTGTAAAAGGGAACTAGGCAAAATTCAAAGGATGGCCACTGTGGCTATCACAGGAGCGTTTAAGACTACGCCCAGTAAGGCGCTAGATAGAATCCTAAACCTTAAACCTCTTCATCTAGTCATTCAACAGGAGGCGATCAAAGCCTTATACAGACTCCAAGCTATAGGAGTTCATGACTTCAATAGGCCAACAACAAGGCACACAAAAATGAAGCTCAATGAAGAGCTACAAAGGAAGATGAACATGATCAGCGACGTAATGCCGCACATTAAAATCTTCAAAAGAAATTTCAAAATACATGTTCCCTCAAGGGAAGACTGGAAGCAGCAACTACGCACACAAGACGCAGAATGCTGCATATGGTACACGGATGGTTCAAAAACCGGATCCGGTACAGGGGCAGGTATATACTCGGAAAATATCCAACTCTGGAACAGTCTGGGTCAATACACAACCGTCTTTCAGACAGAGATGTATGCTATTATAGCATGCGCTGAAGAAAACATAAGGAGGAATGTAAATGATAAAATCATCTACATTCTCAGTGACAGTCAAGCGTCACTAAAGGCCCTAAATTCCTGCAGAGTCAGCTCGAAGCTGGTCCTGGATGCTGTGAAGGCCCTTAATAAATTAGGCCGCAGCAACACAGTACGACTAGTTTGGGTACCTGGCCATGTAGGTATAGAAGGGAATGAGAAGGCTGATGAGCTTGCTAGAAGGGGATCAGCAAATGCTATGCATGGACCTGAACCTAGTATGGGCTTGCCTGCATGCACCATCAACATGGCCATTAAGGAATATGCTGATTTAAAACACACGCAAGAGTGGGAAAACAGTCAAGGGCTGAGACATTCGAAGAAATTCCTAGGTAACAGCTATAAAGATGCTTCTAAATTCATTCTGAATAATGGAAGAAACAAAGGAAGAGCAATCATTGGTGCCTTAACTGGGCATTATGAAACCAACGACATGCTGTTCAAAATGAGGCTCACTACAACAAACGATTGTAGAGCCTGTGGCGAGGGTACAGAAACCATGGAGCATATTTTATGCGAATGCGACGTACTGGCTACGAAACGCATGAGCCTCCTTGGGACAGCGTACCCCAAACCGGAGGAGTACAGGTTTCTTTCTCTTAGTGGGATCACCACTTTAATAAACCACTTCTTTGAGGAGTAAGAAACGGTAGGCAAGGGGTGAACACAATAGATCCCAATGGGTCGATGTGTTGCTGACTTTTTTAGCCCCCTATATAAGATAAGATAAGAAGATAAGAGGGGGTTGAAACATGGCTAAGAACACTCTCGACTAACTTTCCTTTCAAACAAAAAAAAAACTAAATCAAAATCCGTTCATCCGTTCGGTAGCTAAATTGCCACAGACAGACACACACAGGCAGACAGACAGACATGTCAAACTTATAACACCACAACTTACGACTAATATTGTCGAGAATATCTCGACCACGGTTTCGGACAATTACGATGTCCTTCATCAGCAGGGCTATGATGCGCACGTCGACATAATGTCGCGTGAAATTTGATTTAATGTGAATAATACTCTATGTGGCTGTCATAAAGTCGAAAATTATACACCAGAGAGATCATTTTGACATAGGAGTTTTAACGACAAAATCATTTCACTGGTGCGTAAATCTCGACTTTATGGCAGCCACATAGAGTATTATTCACATTAAATCAAATTTCACGCGACATTATGTCGACGTGCGCATCATAGTCCCGCAGGAGTTCACGCCAGCAAAACCCGAAGCTCACCGGCGCTCGCGCTAGTTTTAAAAATCGTGTATGTATATTCCGTACATTTCGCTCGGCCTTGAGCATTGCTTGACAAATAGCTTTTTAAAGTCTTTAAGATAAAAAGCGTGACTAAAATTATTAGATAAAGCATAGATTTGTCACAGCTTACTGAATTTTAAACAGATTTCGAGTCACTTTAATGAATAAAATAGTTTCTTTTGAGAAATTTTTTAAGAACCGATTTATCTTCATTCTTTATGTTATTAATTTACTTGTGTAGGAGGTGAAATATACGATTATATTTTATATCCCTGAGTAATACTAATATTTTTAGATTAATTTTATTCTTTGTGCTATTTTTTAAATGTGAAAGTATGGGTTAGAAAACAGCTTAATCATTTTTATTTTTTTATTTTGGGTCCTATCCGCAATTACCTATAGTCTTATGGCTAGTAGTTTCCATACAAATACTCTTTGGCTGTCCGTTATCTTATAATTGTCAGCTCAGTTGGTCTAGGAGTAAACCTACCACGGGTGAGTGCTTCGGCGTACCCGCTCGCGGCATTATGACGTCCTGCAGGAACACCCCCAGGTTTTAGTGGGTATCCCCGCCGCGCCCATATCCGAGGGGGATCCCACATACCGCCCCGAGCCTCCCGTCGTGGGGTGATGATGCGTAATGCATTTTTCCTACGAGACAAGTGTGGCACTCGATGTAAAATTTAAGCCTATTCACAGTCAATTCACTATTCATACTACTACTATAAATTTCATAGTGTGAGTAGCCCTATACGAACCTAGCTAGGTTTAAACCTAGTTATAGGTGTCTGAGATGCCGATGGTTCAAGACAGGACGGACAGGACTTCAACGTATTAATTACCCGTATCTGTACTCAAGACGGTATAGGGTGGCCAAGGTTTCTAGATAACTTGAGACTTTTTCGAATCCTAACACTTTAAAAGCGCTGTTTTACTAACTTTTAAACGCGCGTTTTCCAGGTTTTAATCTCTTTTTTTAGTCGGGATTTATCACGTAGTTATTTAATGCTTTTACGAAAACATATTTTTTTAAACTTACCTCAATTTTGATTTTGAGTTTCGGCGAAACGTCGAGGCGAGTTTTCTGAATATATAAAAGGAAATAGTGATTGACTAATCTATCAACGCACAACCTAAGCCGCTGAACGGATTGGATTGAAATTTGGCATACAGATAGGTTTTATGACCTAGACCTCCGCTAAGAAAGGATTTGCCCACGCGGGCAAAGTAATCAAAACGTAACTTCTCAAGAAAATTCCCACATGTCCTGAATTTCTCAAATGTCATGTTAACCCTTATCTCAGCCAATTGAAGGCAATTAGATGTTAAACCACTTGGACTTAGGATGCAACTTACACCAATATGCACCTTAACACCAAGGGTTGAGGTTCAAATTAAAACTGGACCAGGCGGCTTTTGCCATGCAGTGCGAATGACTCAATTTAATAGTACATCTCCTTGAATAAATGGGATAAGTTATAAGATATGTATTAAAATGGCCTGATTCTTGGACAGAAAAAGTTCCATTCATGTGAAGGATCGTCAATAATGTTATGATTAGGATAAACAAGTGAAATTTAAAAAAAATGTTCAAAGCAAGCTTTTATTATTATTACCATCTAGCACCAAAGTACTCGTCAAGACGAATCAAATGAGCCCAAACTCGATGGGGTTGCGTAATTTAATTACGGAGTTCCTATGACCACCTTCCAGCTCCATCATCAACATTGCATTGTCATTCAATTTATACATGGATACAAAATTTAAGCTCAATCGGAAACCGGGAAGTGGACCAAATTCAACTTGCAAGATTTGATTACAGACAGACAATAAAAGCTTGTAAAAGACCCAGGAATATTAAAAATCCCCATCTCACATGTATGGGAGATATTCTAAATTCTGCCTTACTATATCTGAGCACAATTATAGCTTGACAGGACGGACAGGCAACACACAACATAGTGGATGGCACCAAAGACTATGGAACCCTAAAAAGATACCCGACTAAAAATAAAAAGGCAATTTATAAATTTCTAATTTCCATTTAAAATGTGAAGTAATGTTAGCGTGTTCCATTCGCGTGAACACACGGCCAAAGCAATAATTGACGTGTATTTGATATTTGTTACAAATGGAGTTACACCATGGAGTGGTCACGTGACATGGGGAATTCATTAGGGGTTTAATTATAACATGACTTGTATAGTGGGATAGGGTTTAACATGAACTAGGCTATAGACACTACGCTATATTGCATTATCATCATCGCCGGCCTTTGCATTTATAAAGAGATGTATTCCTGTTATTTCCCTTCCTAGGTTTATGATGCGACCCATCTCCATTCTACGTCCAACTGTCATAACAAAAAATATAAAAAATTGAAACCTTTCTGATAAGTCAAATTTTTAAATTAAATTCGGATTAAGCTGGAACAAGTCAAAACACATTGGAAAACTACGAGAAAATAATCTAAACTAAAGCTTTATTAAAGAAAAACAAACTTAATAAAACTCAAACGCCCAAACTTCGTAAAGCTTGAACAAAACTGATTACGCACTTCACTGCACAGTGCGCATAAATCTCACGCGTCGCGGACAAAATTATAGACATAAATTATACAATTATATCCAAAAACCCGCCGGCATTCTTACCCGCGGGAGCGCCATAAAAACTCTACACAATAGCCTATAAATATTTTACAACTAATTATAAAAAATACGAACAGAAACACTAAACGCTTCCGGAAGAGATTTGTTACATAAATTAAAACGTTAGTTTTGAAATGTTCTACGAGCAGAATCGATTTGAATTTGATTGTTTAAGTTATGGTAGGATGTTGATTTCCGGAATTCATATTTTGGTATTGCATTTGAGTGTGTTGAAATACGAAATAACCCTTTCCTGAATTACAATTAATATTTTAATAACAGTGATATTGTGTTGGTTATGAAATTATATTTTGGCAACACGCATAATAGGAAATATAAAATTCCGGGAAGAGGATCCATTAGATAATTTAAGTTGTAACTAAACCATGAATAAACAAGCCTTACGATGCCAAGTTGTGTAAAAAGTCTCATTCTTAAGTAATGAATTAAGGCTTAGTCGCCATTTTTTCGTTTTACCAGTAAATGAAAAACGAAACGCTTACAAAACTGAAAACTTAAAAAGGTGACAAAGTTTTTCATCGAACATTTATATTTAGGTATGTTAAAAGTGTGTGGTATTTTTATTTTTTGAGGAAAAGAAACACAAGTAAGCACGTTAGTGAAGCTATTCACCCCAAAAAACGTCCGCAAATTTTTAGTCTACCTCAGTGATCCTTTGACCCAATGTGTGCCCCCAAATTTCCATGAACTAGAAAAAACCATGGCTAATCAATGATTCCGGTCATTACGTAGAAAAAAGAGCACAAAAGGTGTTCCTATAATAAGCTTATGTCGATGTGCACTGAGCAAGAAGTGCGTGCAAACGCTACATCAAAGTGAATGAACGAATGAGTGAGCGAGTGAGTGAACTGTGCACGACGACGGGTGAATGAATATGAACGGTCGGCTGGAAGTGACCGGGCGCGTGACATACGCCCCACTGTGCGATGAGCGATTGTATCGATTTCTTTTTACTTTTTTGTTTTTTTTTTATTATTTGAGATAGAAATTGTATCATTTCCCAAATAACTAGAAGAGTTTACAGAAATAATTATGTTATGCTCCCAATTTTGTCAGTGTTGACAATTCTTTTACTTCCTAGATGTCTACTTATCGGTGAGCCAAATTTCAACCTGGATTGTTAGTTTGATCAGTTAGTCAGTCAAACAATATGTACTTGTTACTAGGGTGAATATACGCAATTTGATTTTTTTGTGTCCCAGAAGCAAAAGTAATCTGTTCCATTCAATATTGATAATCCTTGTAGTTTTAACTTTTTTAAACTAATAATGCCTTAAAAAAATAATTACTGGATTTTTTTTTGCGGGCCAAATAAAAGACCATATTATCTTTTATATATACATTTTATGCATACAGAAACAAAAATATTCTAATAAGTTTAACCTTAAATTTTCCTTGGGACCACTGAAATTTAAATAGCGTATATTGACCCATTAAGCTCTCCGAAACAATTGATCTTATAGTACTACTATACTATAGTATGGTTGCAGACTTAACCTAGAAGGCAGGATAAATCCTTCCCTAGCTTCACTGAATATCATGCCGGAACACAATAATTATGACCGCTTGGCGACACGATTACTTACTACTTGTACTTTTGTAAACTTAAATAGATAATATTAAATACCGGGGGTAGACTTCCCTTGCAGGAGGTCGTCTAGGTGGGTATCCCAACAGTGCCAGTTATTCTACCGCCTGAGCAGTAATGTGCAAACATTGCTGTGCTTCGATGGGAGGGCGCTGTGGCTAGTGAAATTACTGGGTTAAGGAGTCTTAACATTTTTAGGGTTCCGTACCTCAAAAGGAAAAAACGGAACCCTTATAGGATCACTTTGTTGTCCGTCTGTCTGTCTGTCTGTCTGTCTGTCAAGACCCTTTTTCTCTGAAACGCGTGGAGGTAACAAGCTGAAATTTATAGGAAATACTAAAGTCTATTGCCTCTTAGAGCTGTGAAAATTTCCAACTTCTAGGCCAACGCAATCAAAAGATATAGTCGAATATGTCAAATTTTCAGCAAATTTTCGACATTACCAAATAAATCAAAACCTACGGGGCACTTTCCGTGAACTCAGAATCTTGAAATTTGGCACGAAGTAATTCCTTAGAGCACAGATAAAGGAAAAATTGCGAAAACTAAAAATTTTTATTTGCATCATATGAAAAAAATATTTTGAATAATTTTATACCTACTACCCTTTTTCTCATGAACGCGTAAACGTATTAAATTGAAATTCATATCAAATACTCAAGTCTATAATACCTTTAAACTGTAATAAAATCAAACCTCTATGTCAACGCATTCAAAAGAAACAGCAATTTTAGTCGCAATTTTAAACTCGCAATTACTCTCAAAAAATCAAAACCTACAGGGTACTTCCCATGATCTTGGAATCTTGAAATTTGGCACGAAGCAACTTCTTAGAGCACAGATAAAGGAAAAATTGCGAAAATTGTAAATTTTTAGTTACGTCATGTAAAAAAATATTTTTATTAATTTCATACTAACTACCTTATTTCTCATGAACGCGTGCAGGTATTAAACTGAAATTCATATCAAATTCTAAGATCTATAATACCTTTAAACTGTAATAAAATCAAACCTCTATCTCAACGCATTCAAAAGAAACAGCAATTTTAGCCGTATTTTTTAACTCGCGACTACTCTCTAGGGAATCAAAACCTACAGGTTATTTGCCGTTAACTCAGAATCTTGAAATTTGGTACGCAGCAACGTTTTAAATCACAGGCACAGGAAAAATTGCGAAAACTGTAAATTTTTAGTTACATCATATAGAATTTTTTTTTAATCATTTCATACTTACTACCTTATTTCTCATGAACGCGTACAGATATTAAATTGAAATTCATACTAAATACTCAGATTTATAATAACTTTAAGCTGTAAAAAAATCAAACATCTATGTCAACGCAATCAAAAGAAACAGCAATTTTAGCCGCATATTTTCAAACTCGCAAGTACTAGCAAGGAAATCAAAACCTACAGTATATAATATTATACCCACGTTTCCTTAGGGTTCCGTAGAAACCCGTAGGTTTGTACGGAACCCTCGGTGCTCGAGTCCTACTCGTACTTGACCGGTTTTTTTTTTTTTTTTATGTGGAGAAGTAAGAAGACGAGCAAGACGCTCTCCTGATGTTAAGAGATAACGCTGCCCATAATCAGTACAGTGTTACCTAGGATTTCACAATTATGTGAAATTCTAGAAGCACTGCACCAACGCTTCTCACTCAAGAGTCATAAGATGTTAAGACTCTTTAGCCCAGTAATTTTACTAGCTACAGTCCCCTTTAGTAAATAAATTTACAAAAGGGTTTATTGAAACTTTTAGAGAAAACAAAAGCTTAGCATATTAAAACTTTCTTTACAATTAAAATAACATCCATTTTCAATAAGAAACAATGTTATTTATAAGTAAAGTAGGCGTAAGTTATTTTAGAAATTATTTCTATGAATATTCATAAAATTATGATAAATAGGTTGATAAGTGGTACGATAAAACCAAAAATTGTATTAATGTAGGTAACATTTAAAAAGAAAACTTAATTTTGTGTATATTTACCAGAATAGTTTTGTAAAAAATGTTTTTTTTTTTATGTTATGAAGTAGAAGACGAGCAAGACGCTCTCCTGATGTTAAGAGATAACGGCTGCCCATAATCAGTACAGTGTAACCTAGGATTTCACAATTATGTGAAATTCTAGGAGCACTGCACCAACGCTTCTTACTCATGAGTCATAAGATGTTAAGACTCTTTAGCCCAGTAATTTACAGCTACAGTGCGCTCCTACCGGAGCACAGTAATGTTTGCACATCACTGCTCAGTTAATATTACAAACGCCAAAGTTTGTATTACCGATGGTCAGACAATATTCATATTTCATTGTGAATCACATAAAAACATTGACATAAGACTAGCAACTCCCATCCCACTGTCAAGTGTAATTGACGTTTTTAAAATTCTGATTCCAAATTATCAAGTAGATACCATTGGGGCTAAATACATATATTAATAAATCGCGACAATACCTGCATTTGATCTCATATAGGTATAAACGCATCAAATGAAATATAGCGGTTCAATCTCTGCAGTTATAAAAAAACAGTTAATCAATAATAAGCGTAAAAAACAGATAAAAAAGCGTTTATAAAAAATTGCGTTCAACGCCTACCATGTGAACACGGTCTCATCTTAAGACCAAAGCTCAGCCTAACGTCGAACCGTGGCGTGGTAACAAGTACGGTTCACAAAAAAGGTAAATACACTCGGTACGTCTCAATAGGTTCCACAGTTAAAATGCGTCGCACAAAAGGAATCTTTTTCTTCGCCATGTTTAAGTTGACGAGGCGCGGCGTTTTTAGTATGTGTACCGTTCGCATAAAAATTTATTAAATATTATAAAATAAGTTAAATACAATAAAATGTTTTTGTACTATGAAAAAAATGAATATATAGGATTTTTTATAGCTTTTCATATGTATTTCTATAATATTATGTAGGTATGGTAAAAAATAAATAGTTAGTTGGGAAGTTCTGAAAGAGATTCTTATTAGCGATAAGCCAACTGCCGCAAATAATAATATTATTTTTTTTTTGTTACAGGTAAAGGAAGTGCTCAATAATATATCTTGAAGACGACAAATTATGAATTTGATACTTCATAAAATATCCTACTGAATCCTACAGGTAAGTTCCTAGAGGGGGCTAATTAAAAAATATATTTATTTTTCTTAATAGATAATATGTAGGTATTCAGTTTTTGATGACTGCAAAACCTCATAGTTGAAAGGACTTATCTAACAAAAAGTAAAATCTGGAGAAAATAATATTTGAAGTTGAAAAAAGGGAAAACCCATGGTTATTCCATTTATCAAAATTCTGTGAATGTACAATGGTTCGTCCTATATTTTCCCTTAATTTAGAAAATTTGTGAAAAATTTGTGAAAATATTTATTTGTGAAAACATGGTTTGTTTGGATACAGATCTTATTATACATTTCACATTCAGTTCAGCATGTTTTTGCCCAGAGGGCGTACAAATGTTAAAATTTACTAATTCATCATAATTTTTTTTTTTATTTTGATTAATTATTATAATTTTACCGAATATACAAAAAAAAAGAAACTCAAGCGCTATATTATTTAAATTCAACATTAATAATGATTTCACATATTATTATTTCTTACATATAATTCATAATACTAAATGTCAATATTAATTCAATCATTAATAAGTCCATAATTAGACATTAGGTACATAATAACATATTGATATTTTATACAAACTGGCGTGATTACTTATGTTAAGTATGAAGCGGTGGTGGTCAAGGGGTTATGTGGTGCGGATGCAAATCTGGACCACCGAGTTCGAATCTCTGGCCCGCACCAATAACTTTAATTAGTTATGTGCAATTTTTCAAGTCGCTGTGGTAGGCTTCGGCCGTGGCTAGTTACCACCAACTGGACAATACTGTTCCGGGGTGATGTTCAGTGAAGCCAGGGGGGGGGGATTGATCCCGCCTTCTGGGTTTACTCTATTTATTTAGGACAATTAACAACTATACACTACAACTTACAATCTGCTACCATCTACGGTCGCATCGTCGCTTAAGATCAAGTCGTCGCTTAAGATCAAGTCGTCGCTTAAGATCGTCGCTTGAGATCGTGGTCAAAGGCTAACCTATAACTAATAAAAAAAAAGAATATTTGAAACAAGAGAAAAGAAAATTGCTTCTTTTTAAATTGCATTCAATTTTTTTCCATATAAATTTGATTCTCATGCGGACCGTACCTCATTCGTCTCGCAAGGGCCCGAGACGTCGAACAAAGGTAGCAGAAACCAATTTGTTACGTGATAATATGGACCCCCTCCCCCCTCGATAAAGAACGAGTCTTATTTCAGCATACATTTACTATCTAGAAGATGGGTCAAAAAATTATGAATAAGTCTTGGAAGGTGGACAACGAACCTACTAGACAAGCCTAGGTAACGTTATTCGTAAGGCTATCGCCAAACGACATGTAAAACACTAGAATCCATATACATATATAATGAAAAAATTACGTACATTACTTGCTTAAACCTCCTCATTAAAATGAGTAAACTAACAAACGCAGCAATGTACATTGAAGTTGTCATCAATCGTAGTGGGTGAGAATTAGCCAATAGGCTCTCTGGTATAACCACTTTTAGATCTACTTTTACATACCTAGTCCTTTTCAAATGCAGTAAACTTCGTTAAAATTACATACACGTAAAAGTAAGTGCTCAAGTACAGAAGCCATTGAATCAAAGTCGTGTCAAAATTTATTACTGACATACGTATTTTGTTTTGATTCTATGTTTTTTATGGATTCGGTTTTCAAAGTCCGTCATAACATTAATTTGTCATTGTAACAAACTAGCTGTGTTTACCACTGTGACAAAGAACAGATTTTAACGCTAGTACCTTCTAGCACAGGCGGATTTAGGGGGGGGCATGGCCCCCCCAGAAACATTATAGAATTACGAATTTTGTACATATTTCATGGTCAGGATTATAATTTTTTCTCGGCACTCGCAATAAGCTGCTCTCGCTTATTATCAAGGATATTTGAATTTTCTAACTGTTCAGAGCGAGCTAAACACACACTTTTCGTAGTAAAAATTATAATATTTTCGCCCGTCTGTAATACCTTGCCCCCCCAGAAAACAATCCTAGATCCGCCCTTGTCTTTTAGTGTATATAATGTGTTATTCAAGGGCTAGGTTACTGAGCACCCAATTTCTCCTGAATCGATTCAGTAACTTAAGCTTGAAGAAGCAACAAACACATTATCCTTATACCCGTCATAAGAGGAGAGAAAGATTCCCTACAATCAACCAAACTGAATACCTAGTTGAATTGCTGAAATTTATGACAGTTATTCTCTTTGTATCTCAGCTTCAGATACTTGGCCTTTGACATAATATATAAATATCGATGATTTTCAGGAAAACAGTTTTGAGGTTGGGAATAAACATTCGTGTTTTTCTCACGGGAATGTTTGGATTTTTAAATTGTGCTCAAACAGATCTTCCTTTGAGGAAGGAAAATTATTTTTTTCGGTTTATTTTTGGAAAACTCTCAGTGAGTAATTAACCTTAGAGTTTCATATCCTGCATTTGATTTTGACCTTTTGCCATTCGACCAGCTTACAATGAGATGAAAGATTACTTTTTGACCCATTACTCACTAATGTCACATCATTTTTCATTTGTATTATCCAAATACATATATAAAAAGGCAAGTCTGGCTAATTGACTGACGGATCTATAAAAACACACCCCAACCCAACCGTTGAACGGATTGTGTTGAAATTTGGAAAATATATAATAGGTTTTAGAGTTTTAGGTTTTACGTAGACCTTCGCTATAAAAGCAAAGTTGCGAGCTAATTTTATACATGAATATAATTAAAAATGCTTTATGCATTACCTACAAAAAAATCACAAACACGTTCTGCAATATATTTCAAATCACCGTAAGAAAATCGATATTCCCTTGATTGGAAGAGATCGCTATATTAGCGATAAGACAAATGGTTACACTTAGATTAGAAATTATTATTATAATTTTAAGTTTTACTGGAAATTTTGTGATGTTTTAATAAAGAAAGAAAGAAAAATATTTAATTAAGCAGAGATCACACAGGCATAAATAAAACAGAAAAATAAAGAAACAATAATAAAAAAAAAAAAAAAGAATCAATTATCCAATCAGTAATGATCTACCCTCAAATTCAGCAAAGTTCCATCGATGGAAAATCCACATGGTGTTGAATTACACATTATCCCTCCGCCCGCACAAAACTACCCCATATCCAGAACTACCCCATCAATAGACGAACCCAAATTCGCGGTACCAATAAAATCGTAAGAAACCTCCCTCCTCGATATTACGATGCGATATTACTTCTAACCAATATTTGTCAAAAGCCGAATCACCTTTAGTTAGGGGCACCATCATAATGTAACTATTAGGACAAGTTTCATAAGAATCTTGCGGAAATACGGAAGTATGGATGAGTGAGTAATAGGGATGTTGACACATGTTACGAATTCATATAAAGTTATGTTTTTCACATAAAAGACAGTATTTAAAAACCTACAATCACATTTTAAGGATCTATTTACAAGCCAAAATGGAATAAAATCAATTTTAATTTCAATAATTTTTACTTATTATTACGCGAATGCGAACGCCAATCAGGGCGCGTGACGTCACACCACTGGCCTGTAATTACGCTTCCCAAGCAATGTTCCTGATTTCGACACATTTTAATTATTCATAACTTAAAAACTACTGAACCGATTTTGATGCAACTTATGCTGTGCTCTAATTTGGTCTAAATTTAAGCAAAAAAAGTCAATAACCAAAATGGATCTTTTATTTTCAGAGAGACATTTTAATTATTGACTTTATTTTTGGCTAACCCGGGCCTTTTTATAGGCGTACACGGAGACAAAAAAGTCCAACGCGTAGAGGCCCTTTAGAGCTTTTAATATAAAAGTAATGGGTGACACTTATCGGAGTCTATCTATAGAAAATGGGCTCAAAGACAGTCTCCGGCAAGTGACAGGACTATTGCTAATTAATGAAAACTACTTGAACTAGGCTATGGTTGTGCATTCTTGTGTGGTTGTCTTCTTGGATAACGGATACAATACTCATATACTTTTCTTTTTTGAATACATACTTAAAACAGATATTAAAAACCACCCAGACCAGAAACAAATACCTGTGGATCACACAAACATTTGTCCCATGCGGGAATCGAACCCGCAACCTTTTGATTTGCAAGCGGGTATTAGCCCAACGCGCCACAGAGGCCGTCATTAAATATACAAGGTTTTAAAAAGGATTACGCCAGGAATTGATCCGAATCAACGTAGGTGGTCACCCTAACTTACCAGGGCGGCTAAGACGCATAGGGCGGGCGTATTGAAAGGAGTCCTTAGCCACAGAGTATAGAAGAGGTTGATATTTCTGCGAATATATCCTTTGTGGACGTACGGAATTTCATTTTAAAGGTATGGAGATAAGCTTATGAATTTCATCGATATACCATGAATTCATAGTTAAGGGACACAGTGTTGACAGATCGGTATGGGGTAAATCTTTATATAACGAGATTTAAAATAACCTTTTAAATTGGATAAAGTACATAAACACTAATATTATAAATGCAAAAATTTGTGTGTGAGTGTGTATGTTTGTTACTTCTTCACTCCTAAACGGGTGGACCGATTGAGCTGAAATTTGGTACAGAGATAGCTTAGACCCTGGAATAACACATAGGTTACAGTACTGCGGGTAAACCCGCTGGGCGCAGCTATTATCTTATAGTAAATACTTATTATTATCATTTTTACTGGTGGTAGGCTTCGGCCGTAGCTAGTTACCACCCACTGGACAAAACCGTGTCGCCAAGCGGTCATTGTGACCGTGTTCCGGTATGTTGTTCAGTAAAACCAGGAGGGGATTTATTTCGCCGATCGTTGTCAAAGGCTATAATGAAAAAACAAAACTAATTGATTAATTAATTTGTTATACTCATCTATTATTTAAAAAGAATCCTTTTACATAATCATTATGAAGTCGGAGTTTTATGAACCGTCAATATTAAGGAGAACCGTTATTAAATAGAATTTAAAATTATAATTAGACAAGTCTGACGATGAATATTTTAATATTAATATTTCTTTAATGAATTCACGTTAGAAAATATTGCATCTAGATGATTGGCAGGAGATTATGCAAAATGGCATAACAACATTTTAAAAGTTCATTGAAAATAAGGGGACAATATTATTACAAGATTTTGTTTACTTTCACCTGTCTGTCTGTGTGCCTATGTGTACAGTAGCCTATATTATGTATGTTATACTAGGGTCTAAGCTATCTCTATACCAAATTTTAAATTAATCGGTCCACCCGTTTAGGCGTGAAATAGTGACAAAATCAATACATTCTTACAAACTTTCATGTTTATAATATTAGCAAGACTATGGGGACATTTTATTTATCGATAAAATTTATATTTAGACGACCTCTGTGGCGCGGTGGGCTGATACCCGCTTGCAACGCAGAAGGTTGCGGGTTCGATTCCCGCATGAGGCAAATATTTGTGTGATCCACAGGTGTTCGTTTCTGGTCTGGGTGGTTTTCAATATCTATTATAAGTATGTATTTACAAAAGAAAAAGTATATAAGTATTACCTATATCCGTTGTCCTAATCACCATAACACAAGCATGAAGTTGCTTAGTATGGGGTTAGGTGGCGCTGTGTGAATTGTCCTGAAATATTTATTTTATTTATTATTATTTTATATATCTTCTTTTCTCAAGTTGGTATAATTATTTCCCAGATTCGTTGATATTTCTTTAATTTAATACAGAAAATGGGCTGTTTCTAAACTCATTAATTTAGAGAAAGGTAGGGAGGTAGGGAAAAACTCCAGAGACCCCGTAATTAGATCTAAATTGTCCTTCTAACAAGTTTCATAACAAATCGCAAACAAATTATGATGAGATTGTTTAATTTGGTATTAAAAATAATTTCTTTTTTATATATATTATGTAACCTAATATACATCTGCATCGTCACTTACCAACAGACGAGATTGCGGTCAAACGCTTGATTAGTCTGCTATAAAAAAAAAAAGAAAACCTAATATAGCAATTTTAACGAGGTTATAACCAATTTAAATATATGTAAAACGTAAAAAAAAATAGAAGATACGTATTTTTTTAAATCTTACTAGAAAATTTAGGCAGTGACGTTTTGACCTAGCAAATTTAGTGCATTACCTATATATCTCAACCGATTTTGTATAATTTACAGAGCCTTACAAGCCTACGGCCTACATGGGTCGAGTTAAAGTATATCAAAATTAATTCTATTGTCATTTTGCAACTCGGCCTACGACTCTTTTTGTGTGGTAATCTACTTAAAGTCTTTTACCGGGGATAGACTTCCTTTGCAGGTCGTCTAGGTGGAACCCCTACAGTCCTAGTTATTCTACCGCCTGAGCAGTGATATGCGAACATTACTGTGCTTCGGTAGCAGGGCGTTGTAGCTAGTGAAATTACTGGGCTGAAATTTCGCATGTGAAATCCTAGGTGGCATTGTACTAATTATGGGCAGCGTTATCTCTTAACATCAGGAGAGCGTCTTGCTCGTCTTCTTACTTCTTCGCATAAAAAAATGTTTTTTTTTATAATTAATACCAATTCTAAACTGCAGTTACATAAAACAGTTCTATATAAAAACGTGTAGTAAATGCAGGAATATGCATCGCAGTCTGAAATCGACCGTGGACGGTGGATGCCAATTATTGGCCGGTCGGATTTACGCCACGTCACTTTACCGCGCTGTGATTGACTGACGCAGTTTTTCTTTTTAGGGTTCCGTGTCTAAAGCGTAAAAACGGGACCCTGTTACTAAAACGCAGCAGTCTTTCTATCTGTCTGTCACAAAGAAAGAAAATTGTTTATTACGCAAAGATACACAAGCACAAAATAAACAAGAATAAAAAAACAAAAAAGAAATACTTTATCATTATAATATTACCAAGCTGTATCTCGCGAACCGGGATTACAGAGTAAGATGGGGCTGAAGAAATTATCACTGATTATTATGTACTGTCCTCTGTCCGTCTGTCTGTATGTTACCAGGCTCTTTCGCACAAAACGAGATTAGAAAAAGATTAGCCTGTTGAAATTTTCAGATTTACTTACTCGTATGTTGCCAATATGATTCTTCTGAGTGCACTCTTGTCAGAATGGTCGTGGTTGCTCTGATACTATGAATAGACTGACTTAGTGGCGCTACCAACTGCCCGCACCAAGCGTTTTCCTTCGTCATTTTTAATGAGAACTGGTCATTTGGAACACTTTGCCGTCATCCGTGTTTCCCGAGCGGTACAACTTGGGTATCTTCAAGGCACGAGTGAATATTTTTCTATGAGTTTTAATAAGTTATTAATATGAGTTTAAATCGCGGAAGTCTAAAATGTTATAATCTAGAGTTACGTTAGTTACACTCTGTTTACAATACAATCTAGCTCAAATAAATTGTTTACTAAGTAATGTTGTATAGATAATGGTACGGAACTCTTCGTCCGCGAGTCCTTCTCATACTTGGCGCAGTTTTTCTTCTATTTTTGTCAAACAGTGAAGTGTGTGTCGAGTGTCGAGTGTCCGTGTCGAATATTTAGTCGATTCGATGTTGGGGATGGTTCTAGTCATTGTTTTGGTGTTGTGTGCGACAGGCTTTAAACTTTTGCCTGTGTGCAGTGCGTAGGTATTCGATATGCAAAAGCAATTTTGAAATTCTTGTCATACTAAAACAGGCGACACTTTTATTGTAGTTATGTGTCTATCTGTAAAAAAAATGATAGTATTAAATAAAAAAGTTTTATCTAACTAATATTATAAACGCGTGAGTTTGTACGAATGTATATTATTATATGGATTTTTTTTTTCTTTCACGTCTATACAAGTGGACCGATTCCAACCGACTGGTCTGTCCGATCCTGGAGCTATAGCCTGGAATAACACATAGGCAGTACAGCGGGTAAAACCACTGGGCGCAGCTAGTTATAAATGAAAAATGTTCTAAAGTCAAAATGCTAAGGCTTAACTAACAATAGGGATGTAGTATTTTTTTCTTGCAAATAAAATTAAAAATGGCTGAGATATAATGCTTATAAGATTCTGTGTTGGGACGCGTGACGTCACACCACTAAACAAAATGTACTAAATAGATTTAGGGTGTGACGTCACGATCAAGCCACTTTAGTGCATTTTATCTCTCACGTTTTTTTATCAGAATTACAAAAAAAAAACGTGTCCAATATTTTTCAATATTCTACATTATGGAGAAAAATTATTTTTTTAGTCACCATCCCTATTGAACCCCTTTTCTACGATAACATTTAGCTTCAGATAAGGCACTGGTCAGAACTCAAGGGTCATAATTACACGTCCAGTTAATATTCGTCGCACGTGCGCCACACGTGGCGTTGGCAACTTTAACGTTTGTTTTACATAACAACCGCTCGTGTAGATAGTGCCTATGACACATGTTCACTTGTTTAGAAAGATAATAATATAACGAAACTATTATTCTTAATTGTTATTCTATACTATCTGTGCTCAGCGGTTTTACCCGTTGTACTGTAGGGTCGGTATTCCAGGGTCTAAGCTATCTCTATACCAAATTTCAGCTCAATCGGTCCACCCATCATCTCAGCCATTGGACGTCCACTGCTGAACATAGACCTCCCCTTTGGACTTCCATATGTACCGGTTGGAAGCGACCTGCATCCAGCGTCTTCCGGCGACCATTATAAGGTCGTCTGTCCACCTTGTGGGTGGACGTCCTACGCTTCGTTTGCTAGTCCGTGGTCTCCACTCGGTCACCCATTCAGGCGGTCTCAATCGGTCCACCCATTTAGGCGTAAAGAAGAAACGAACATACACACTCGCTCACAAACTTTCCTATTGTTAATATTAGGGCTTGCATTCGAATATTCGAATTATTCGAATAATAAATTACGCAGAATATTCGAATATCAAACTTGCCATATTCGAATATTCGATAATTTTTTAACATTTTCAAACTCGGAAGTTAAGCTGGTATAGAACCACAGCTGAAAGGGTAACTACAAACAAAAAAACAATGGCCGGCCTCTTGGGCTATTTAGCGGGTAAAAAATCGAATATACTCGGGTTATAGGAGAACAATACAACACCACCATATGCGCCATGACGCTTACTCCCGCCAATATGCATTCTCCCATTGCATTTTTCGTCTTTCATTTAGTAGGATTGCTCAAGAATAAAAAAAAATTATCTAGTCTAGCATTATTTTTGTCTTGAATAGTGAAGAGATCTTCTCTTGATCAGTTTGTTCACCTCCAGCCTACGTGCCCCCAAAAACTAAAAACCCTTGATGCTAGAAGCCTAAACACTTCTTCTGACTCAATTTGAGATAATCCGCACGGACCTTCATCAGCATACATTCCAGGTTTCGGAGGTGGTCTTCAAAGGAGCGAGAGCTCCTCAGTTTCATGAACAGTGTCATTCATGTATATAAGAGACGCGTTCCCAACGAGTCCAACAAGCACCAACTCCATTAACCTCTCGAACGTTGCAGGCGCATTACACTATCTGAATGGCATTAGGTACTTGATGTTGCCACAGGCCCTTTCCAGTAGAAAATGCAGTCTTCGCTTTATCCTAAGGGTCTGTTTTCACTTGCCATGTACCCCACACTTCTGATCGATGATGGCCATTTCATTCCTACTGGAGTGTCCAATGTGGCGTCGATCCTCGGTCCTTCCTAGTTATTTCATTTAGTTCCCAATTCCTGGTAATACAAACAAAAATATTAACTGCCATCCTTCTTCTAAACCAGTACAACAGTAGAACACCAAGGATGAGGATTCAATTAAATCATCATCATCATCTCAGCCGTAAGAAGTCCACTGCTGAACATAGGCCTCCCCTTTGGACTTCCATATGTACCGGTTGGAAGCGACCTGCATCCAGCGTCTTCCGGCGACCTTTATAAGGTCGTCTGTCCACCTTGTGGGTGGACGTCCTACGCTGCGCTTGCTGTTCCGTGGTCTCCACTCGAGCACTTTTCGACCCCATCGGCCATCCGCTCTCCGCGCTATGAGGCCTGCCCATTGCCACTTCAGCTTGCTAATCCGCTGGGCTATGTCGGCGACTTTAGTTCGCCTACAGATCTCTCCATTGCTGATTCGATCGCGTAGAGAAACCCCGAGCATAGCCCTTTTCATATCGCTGTGCGACTTTGAGCTTCGAGATGAGGCCAATAGTGAAGGAGCACGTTTCGTTGCCGTAAGTCATCACCGGTAACACATTGATTAAAGACTTTCGTCTTGAGGCACTGAGGTATGTCGGACGAAAAGACGTTGCGTAGTTTCCCGAACGCCGCCCAACCGAGTTGGATTCAGCGGTTGACCTCTTTCTCGAAGTTGGACCTACCTAATTGGACTACTTGTCCTAGATATATATATGAGTCCACAACTTCGAGTACCGAGCCTCCAACAGATACTGGGGTGGGCACAACATTGGCATTTGACATAAGCTTCGTCTTGTCCATGTTCATTTTTAAGCCCACCCGTTGGGAAGCTCGGTTGAGGTCATCGAGCATCATGCTGAGTTCCTCCATCGACTTTGCCATGACTACGATGTCGTCGGCAAATCGAAGGTGAGTGATGTATTCGCCGTTGATATTGATGCCAAGTCCTTGCCATTCCAGGAGCTTGAAGGTGTCTTCCATTACGGCAGTAAACAGTTTCGGAGAGATAACGTCTCCCTGTCTTACGCCTCTTCTTAATGGAATCGCCTTCGTGCTCTGTTCCTGTACTCGGACTGACATAGTGGCGTTCTTATACAAGCACTTCAACACTTCAATGTACCGATAGTCAATATGGCATCGCTGAAGTGACTCGAGCACCGCCCATGTTTCCACCGAATCAAAGGCTTTTTCATAGTCCACAAACGCTAAGCATAATGGCAAATTATACTCTTCGGTCTTCTGTATAACTTGCCGCAGCGTATGGATGTGGTCTATGGTACTATAGCCTCTTCGGAAACCGGCTTGTTCGGGAGGCTGGAAGTCATCAAGTCTGTGTTCGAGACGGTTCGTGATGACCCTTGAAAACAGCTTATAAACATGGCTCAGAAGCATAATGGGTCTGTATTTCTTCAATAGGCTGTTATAACCTAAAAAGGTTATAACAGCCTATTGAAGATCATCTTCAATCAGATCGTCTTTTATCATTTCTTCAATCATAGTACGGTCCCCAATACAAAAAAAATTAACTTCCGTGGGACACATCTCCGCCATATGAATTATTGGTATGTACTTATTCGGCATATTTTCTTGAACACGAAAAGTGCGGTAGTCACTTCCTAAGTGTATGGAGGGGGTAGTTATGACGTCACAAAGATGGCCGCCGGGCTATTCTATTGTGCGGGTTATTTAAATATCGACTGAACCGATTTACTTAAATAGGGTGTCAAATGAAAGGTTATTAAATAAGCTTTATTTTATTCCTAAGAACTATCAACGTGATATAAGTACCAAAGGAAATATTTCCAAAAAACATAATTTGTAAAAAAAAAAAAATTTCGTCTTATGTTTATAACTTGGTAACCGTTAGGATAATGCAAATATAGGTTTTTATAAAATATTTAGTTCCTTTCATCAGCTTTCTAAAAAACCTTTAATCATTACAATAAAGCTATAAACAACGGAACTGCAGCCGTTTGAATGAGCCTCGGTAGCGCTGCATTCATAGCGGTAGCCAAGCCATTAGACGGGTTTTCTATAGAATGATAATAGAATTTTGAATAAAAAGCATGTGCGATAGTAATGAAAATATAAAATAATATTTAAGTAAGCTGCTACCTATTCATAAGTTGTATTTAGAAGTTTTTTCTGATGTGATCAGCATAATAATAAGTAGGTATGTATGTGTTGTACTAAACTTACTGAAAAAAATATTAAAAATAAAAACATAATTTTATCTAATTAATGTCCTCAATCTGATCTGTATCTTCTAAATAATTATACTGGTTATAACATTTTAACTGACATGACATATCCCTTCTAAGCACTTTTGTTTTTTGTCATTACATCCACAACGGGATGAACGGTAACAAGCTTAACATTGACATGATATAAGTTCGAGGTCTTTCAATGAGATTGAATTTACGGATGAAGTAACTGGCAATAAAAGATTAGTATCCTCGATCATCCAGCCACAGCCTATGAGTTCAGGAAGTGCCTTTGCTACGTTCGCGTTCTGCCAACATAACGTCTGGTAGTTCGATCTTAGCGCATGCTTTCGAAAGGCTTTTCGTTTCGGCGGTAACTTATCAAGTTCTTTGATGTTCTGGAACATTATTGCTCTTAAATTGGCTATCCAGTTCTTGGTATACAAACAAGAAACCCGGACTGGGTTTCTTGTTTGTATACATAAGAATGACAAATCTTTCAGCGTTACAAAATTATTCGTCTGTAAGCTGTTGTGGGCTTACATCATAATTTGAAAGGAGTTGATAATGTTTTTGAAAAATCGGCCAGCATAATTTTTCACACCGTCACAAGTCACACACAGTTAGAGTGTAATAAAACAGCAATGATTTCCTCTGATTTCATTGATCATTTGAGAGGTACTCAAGAAGAAGCTGATACCCGTTTCATACTACATGGGATTGATTGTAAACAATCGGGCTTTGAACGGTTAATAGTAAATGACGTGCTACTCCTCGTTCTGCACTTCTCTGAGGAATTACCAAGTGTTGTGTGGATTAAATCCGGTACTAGCAAAAAACCAAAATTTATTAAAGTTAATAATATATACTAGTGCCGCAGGGCAACTTATGGCGAGCTGTTGGGGAGTAGTGGCCCACGCCCGAGACCCGAGTGCTCCCGGGGGAGGATCCTGTTCCTCATCTTCGGCTTGCCTTCATTGGCCGGCCAAAGTGGAGTCGCGAGAGCTGCATGCTCAGAGGGAGGATGTGAAGCATAAGTAGCGAGTTGGCCTTTTACGGGTTTAAAGTCCATGGACACCTCTCCCCCTATAGCCACTTGCACCAACGTTGCCCTTATTGTCGGTTATTTAATGCCGACCTTTATGGGGGCCCGTTTAGTGAGTGGCAAGTCATCACCTGCCTATATAAATATTTCCTAATGGGACGGAAATGGCAGGTGCCGTAGTCTTAAGCAATAGCCTCATTAACCATCCATTTAGAATACACATCCATAGCCTAGTTCAAGTGGTTTCCATTAATTACTGTCTTTGAGCCAATTTTGTATAGATGGACTCACCACAGATAGACTCCGATAAGTGTCACCCATCACATTTATAGTAAAAGCCCAAAGACACCTCTGCGCGTTGGACTTTTTGTCTCCGTGTACGCCTATAAAAAGGCCCGGGTTCAGCCCGTGTTTAAGAGCGACATATATACCTACTAGAAAACATGACAACCGATAAGAGGAATCATTGCTGGCTTATCACACTCTAACTGGGTGTGAAACTACGAGCGCGTTGTCAGGTCACACAAAAAAATCAAGCTGGCCGATTTTCCAAAAACATTATCAACTCCTTTCAAATTTTGGTGTAACCCCACAGCGTAATGAAGAACAATTTTGTAACGCTGAAGATTTGTCATTCTTATGTATACAAACAAGAAACCCAGTCCGGGTTTCTTGTTTGTATACCAAGAACTGGATAGCCAATTTAAGAGCAATAATGTTCCAGAACATCAAAGAACTTGATAAGTTACCGCCGAAACGAAAAGCCTTTCGAAAGCATGCGCTAAGATCGAACTACCAGACGTTATGTTGGCAGAACGCGAACGTAGCAAAGGCACTTCCTGAACTCATAGGCTGTGGCTGGATGATCGAGGATACTAATCTTTTATTGCCAGTTACTTCATCCGTAAATTCAATCTCATTGAAAGACCTCGAACTTATATCATGTCAATGTTAAGCTTGTTACCGTTCATCCCGTTGTGGATGTAATGACAAAAAACAAAAGTGCTTAGAAGGGATATGTCATGTCAGTTAAAATGTTATAACCAGTATAATTATTTAGAAGATACAGATCAGATTGAGGACATTAATTAGATAAAATTATGTTTTTATTTTTAATATTTTTTTCAGTAAGTTTAGTACAACACATACATACCTACTTATTATTATGCTGATCACATCAGAAAAAACTTCTAAATACAACTTATGAATAGGTAGCAGCTTACTTAAATATTATTTTATATTTTCATTACTATCGCACATGCTTTTTATTCAAAATTCTATTATCATTCTATAGAAAACCCGTCTAATGGCTTGGCTACCGCTATGAATGCAGCGCTACCGAGGCTCATTCAAACGGCTGCAGTTCCGTTGTTTATAGCTTTATTGTAATGATTAAAGGTTTTTTAGAAAGCTGATGAAAGGAACTAAATATTTTATAAAAACCTATATTTGCATTATCCTAACGGTTACCAAGTTATAAACATAAGACGAAATTTTTTTTTTTTTACAAATTATGTTTTTTGGAAATATTTCCTTTGGTACTTATATCACGTTGATAGTTCTTAGGAATAAAATAAAGCTTATTTAATAACCTTTCATTTGACACCCTATTTAAGTAAATCGGTTCAGTAGATATTTAAATAACCCGCACAATAGAATAGCCCGGCGGCCATCTTTGTGACGTCATAACTACCCCCTCCATACACTTAGGAAGTGACTACCGCACTTTTCGTGTTCAGGAAAATATGCCGAATAAGTACATACCAAAAATTCGTATGGCGGAGATATGTCCCACGAAAATCGTTATTTGAAGACTTTTTTGCAAATGGGTCTCGTACTATCATGGCTTCCTCTTTTTTCTCTTTTGCTACTGGTAGTCTTCTTGGTGCTTTGCTCATTGTCTGTGTTGATCTTGTGTAGCTAATGCGTTCTTGATATCAGTTTCATTGGTGGGGAAAATATCGCTGTAATTGGATGATTCTTGCCATCGCTGCATCCAAACATCTTCGTCATAAGTTCGCATCAATGTATGTTCCTTTCTTGATGACTTGTTCTACGTTACTTAGGTCCAGAACTCGCACCGAAGCTGTGTATCTGCAGCTTATTAATGCACGCGTCATCAACCCATGGTTGATTATATAGCTTAAGTTCTCAAAGAACACATATCGATATTTCTTTCCACTATTCCTCGGCAAACGTGCTGGTGGTGGTCTCTGGTCTAGGTGGAAGTATGACTTTCTTGACGCTGTAGATATCTCCTGACGTTCCCTGATGCCCCCTCCATAAAAATGTCCTCACAATCACACTCATTTCCTTGGATTCACGCCAATTTCGTTAAAAGAGAGTAGATTACGAAAAATATTTTTTTTTTTTCAAATATTCGAATAATGCCCGAAAAAAAATCGCATATTCGAATATTAATATTTTCGAATATTTGCAAGCCCTAGTTAATATTAGTGTGATTAGTTTTTTTTTATATATATTTGTAATTTATGAATTTAAGCAAATATTAAAGCGCGTCGCTGCCGCTTAGTGTGGTGTGTCCCATACATTTTCATACAAAGATGTTATTAAGCTATTGCATAGCTTCTATCGCGGGCCTTGAGCGTGGGGACCGAATCCAGAAATTCCGTAACGAAAAAAACCTAACACCCCCCACTCTGACCGGCACAGCGGTGATACTTTTTAGTTTTTCCATCTATAGATAAAAATGCTATGCAATAGCTTTACCGCGGCAGTCTCCGAGTGCCACACGTCTTTTTTTCATACAGTTGCTTAGTGCGATTGCATGTTAACAGAGAATATAAGCACAGGCTAATGTAGCTCAAAAGTCGTCACACGCCACAGAGAAAAAAACGCCAGTGTGACATCACAAGCGAAAAACGAACTTTGAGTGATTCCGACATTCTTTGACCCGTTCGACGATCGAAAGCCTATCGCCAACAGTTTGTTGGAGTGGCTTGAAGCTTGACGGCGAAATTGCATCCGCCTTTGTGCGACTCGCTTTTGTTTACTGTGTCGAGTGGGCGACCGTTTTTTGTTTTGGTTGATGGGAAGTGCGTTTATTTCCTTTGCTGCTGGCTTTTAGATTTTGTTGTTAATTTTAAGACGAATGGAGATCGATTGAAAAGAAATCTACAGATTCTCTTTCTTTTGGAAATGTTAAATTTGTGTTCAATGTTTTTCGAGTCATCAAATACCGAATTCATGAAATTTAAGACTTTATGAAAAAATAAATTGAAAATTTCTGTTTTTAAAGTTCTTGGCTTTATTTAGGTTTCACGAAAACTATTCTAACTAAAAAAAATAAAAAAAAAAAAATATTTCAGGACAATACACACAGCGCCACCTAACCCCATACTAAGCAACTTAATGCTTGTATTATGGTGGTTAGGATAACGGATATAATACTTATATACTTTTCTTTTGTAAATACATACTTATAATACATATTGAAAGCCACCCAGACCAGAAACAAATACCTGTGGATCACACAAATATTTGCCTCATGCGGGAATCGAACCCGCAACCTTCTGCGTTGCAGGCGGGTATTAGCCCACCGCGCCACAGAGGTCGTCAAAACTACACACGAATTATCTTTAATACATATTCAGAACAATAATTTTATTCTATACCTCATTAGAGTCATTTGGGGTAAGAGCTCGCGTCGGGTAAGAGAACGCAGTGTGCTGAGATCTCGCGGAGAGGGGTGGGAGCGGGGAAGTGAGTGTGGCCGAATCATCGGCGAGCAAGTCGCCATTTTGAAGCCAAGCGATATGTTTAGGTATGACGCGAATGCGAAAAAAAAATTAAAACTAGTGAAATTCGTTGTTAATCACGTACTTTTTTGTTTCACGGAAAAGTTTATAACATCTGTGAATACTGGATAAACGCAGTAAGTAGTTTTTAGTGTTTTTAGACTGTTAACGTGCTATTATTTCCGAGTGAAGTTTTTAGGTTATCTCTAACACGGATGCAAGCGTATGTTATATTTTTTAAAATGAACTCGTGGGGTAATGAACGGGGGCAAAAGAACACATGCGTACTCTTACCTCACAAGCGTTCTCTTACCCACTTACTTACTTAACTTTTTACTTTTTTCTTACTTGGTTTAGTTTATTTCAAAGTGTATTAATAAAAAACTTTTTAATATTTAATAATTGTGTTTTATATCACTTTATTCTTAAAGTTTTACACGTGCGTCTCTTTTCCCCACACGCGAACTTTTGCCCCCGACGTTGCGAACTTTTACCCCAATTGAGGGTCAAGAGATCGCATTCTGACCGGGCCTAAATATTGCTTAATATAGAGAAAACTATATATGTAGTATATACAGTGAAGGTTTTGGTAAAGTATTAAATACTCTATTTAATAAACTTCGAAATATTCCTGATAATCAATTATTTTTAATCTGGCGTGGTCGAGAAAGACTAAGTGCGTGCTCTTGACCCGATTGACTCTATTAGTTCAAAAGAACAAAAACAGAAAAACTTTAATAACTTCAAACTGTGCAAGTTTTATTCTTAATAAATAAAACAAATAGTTCTAAATTTTTCAATAACTCCGCAGTAACGTCAACCTTTCCCAAAATTGACATCACAAACTTCCACATATCGCTACTTCAAAAAAGCAACATATTTCCATGTTGCTCTACATAACAAAGACACTTCCCAAATAAAAGGTTTATTTGTAAAACAAGCTCACCCTTCGTTTATAGAATGCTACTCCACGTATTCACGTTTCAAAAGACCGAAGAGAAATCCGCGTCATTTTCCCAATAAAGTGTCTACTCCTCGGAAATAAATTCTATCACTACATTCAGGGTCTTCTAATTTGTGTAACAGTATGGGCTGATTGAAGCTTTAGACTTTAGAGGCACGTACACTGCATAGGTGCATGATAATATTATGCTTATGCACGCTGTCATAAACACCTTTATGAATTAATTGTTTTTTTGCGTGCTTGTAAAATATTGACGATAAATAATAATTAGTGGTCCTTTTTTGGATTGAATTGTTAGGTTAGGTTGCTTGTAAAATATTGGCAATGATAATAAATAATTAGTGGTCTGTTTTGGATTGAATTGTTAGGTATAGTTTTTCAGTAGCCTACAAGTTTTCACTTCATTATACTAACGTTTTTTAACGATCACATTATAGCACAACATTGCTTGATATTCTTCCGCAGTTATGGGTTTCAGTTTAAAGGGGTAGATATTATAGATGGTCAGAGATGTTACTGAGCTAAGGATGGATCATTTACTACTAAAACTCTCTCGCCTATCTCGCCTTTTAGTTTTAGTCTGCTACCATCTAATGCCGCATCGTTGCTTCACTCGAGATCGTGGGAAAGGCTAACCTAGAGTTATAACGAATAAAAAATAATATACCTACTTAAACTTTGTAGCGTCCGTAGCCCAGTGGTCATACCTCCAACTTGTAAGCTGGAGGTCCTGGGTTCAAATCTCAGTGTGGCAAAGATTTTCGCCTGGACGCTACCGTGTTTCGGAAGGCACGTAAAACTGTTTCCTATATGATATGTAGGAGGCAGTCGTTAGGTCATGTTGCAGTGCAGGCCTTGTAGGAATCTCGGCGACCTGAAACTGCAACATATAGGTTCGCCACACAACCTATAATTTGTGATTTGAATCTGACAGTGTAAGTAGGGCAACCTGTTCTGTTGGAGTATAAACCCCAATTATTTATTATTTATATTTATTAAAAAGTATATTATGGAAAGTAAGGTAGTTTCCATACTGTTATTACTTCATGACACATCTCAATCCTTGTGCGATCTAGTCGGAAATCATTTACGCCAATAACGCCCCCCAGCCCTTAGGCGCCCCCTCCACGGGGTGATTTAATAGGCGAGGGGCTCTCAACATCTGTAAATATCGATCTACCGTGTAAATATTAGCATTAGTTATTGTACTTTTATGGAGGAAATTTCTTGAGAAAATTGATGGGCTTTTATTATGAGGACTTGGTATAAGTATTAGTTGACTCGTGCAATTTCGTTGTCTGTTGAAAAATACTTTAAGACCTATATTAGAGATATTAGATACCAGAAAAACATAAAAATCAGTCAAGCCGTTTCCGAGGAGACAAAATATTCTTTTACATCTTCATCATCAGCCTTCAATTGCCCACTGCTGGACATAGGCCTAATCTAGAAATCAAAAAAAGTTATATATTTTTGTTCACGTGTTAATAAATTTTAACAGACAGGACAGTTCTTAAGAATTCTTTCAGAATATTTTTTCTTTCATATCTGACTAAACTGTGGGAAAATTCATTAACAAATAAATTGTAATGTCCGGTGGTATCCTCAAATCAATGCTAATTAGTAGGTGTGATCGATGGGAACAGGTAAGCTTACAAACACATACAAACTTCCGGCTCAAACATGTTTGTCTGTCTTTTAAGGTGATCACTAATTACGATTTAAACACACTTCATATGATACTAACTACGAATTATAATATAATAGGCAATCTTATTTTTTTTTATAAATTATTAACTTACACTCGCGGCTTTGCCAGCTTGGAAAATTCCTTTCTAAGCGGAGGTCTACGTCATAAAACCTATCTGTGTGGCAAATTTCAAGCCGATCCGTTCAGCGGTTTGGGCTGTGCGTTGATAGATCAGTCTATCAGTTACTCTGTCCTTTTATATATTTAGAAAAGATAACTAAGCCTTTGATCACGTGATGTAAAGCGACGATGCGACTGCAGATGGTAGTAGACTAAACCTAGAAGGCGGGATAAATACTCTCCCTGGCTTTACTGAACATCGTGCCGGAACACGGTCATAATGACCGCTTGGCGATACGATTTTGTCCAGGGGATGGTAACTAGCCACGGCCGTAACCTAGCACCTGTAAAAAAGTATATTATACTCAAATTTATTTTGTGATATACTTGACCTTAATTTTGGAGAATATCTTCCCTTTCTCAATGTTCTTCATCAGCACTTCATCCGCGGAAATAGTAACGTTAACATCTATGTAGATCGAACCCTGAATATAACTTAAAAGCACTGCATGATGCGATTTATGAAGCGCTGTATAAAGCGCTTTAACTGTACCTGAGGGCCTATTGGCTATCACCAAACTACATGTAAAACACTAGAATCCATAGACAAAATTGCGTACATTACTTGGGTAAACCGCCTCATTAATATGAATAAATAACAAACGCAGCAATGTACATTGAAGTGGACATCAATCTTAGTGGGTGTGATTTAGCCAATAGCCCTGCAATTCTGACGCTGAATAAAACTTAAAAGCGCTTTAACTGTACCAGGTGTAAAAACAACAATAGGTGTGTAATGAGTGCTGAAATCACGTGACTAATGTGTGATTACGTTTTTTGTGCGAGCCAATAAGGAAAATGTCTGATTATTGAACTGAGGTCGTCGACCGATGGAAGAAAGCTTACTATTTCTTACACCTACGGCTTGCAAAGAGACTGTATATCAATGGAATATAATACTTAATTTCAATGAATAAAATGTCATTCGCTGAAAGACTACCGAGTAGAAAGGAATAAAGGGCCTAAATTCTGCACAAAAAAGAGTCGTCGGCGCAGCAAAACGTTAGCAAAAAAATTACCTAATAAAACACATTTTTATTTTCAAAAACGCCACTTTGAGGCAACCAAAAGATGATAAAAAAAAGGGAGTTGAATTTAATTTTGTACTGGTATCGTAAGAGTTTTGAAGATTGTTTTCAAAATTTTGTTAAGATTGGACAGTGGACGTTAGCAAAACGAGAAGCGATTTTAGTCCGGAATAACCCCGCAGGTATTTATTTGCAAACAAGACATAAAAAAAAAGACGTCAATCAATTTAAAAGAGAATAATCTTGCTGTTTAATGGTACAGTCAACTACAAAGAGATGTATCCATGTTAGTCTTACAAAATGAAGGAACTTTTAGTATGCAAAAATTATTTACCCTTACTTCGTGACATTTTCAGTATCCACCAAATCTTATACTATATTCGATTCATTTTAAATGCTATTATTATGTATCACCTAAGGAAAAGTAGTGGGATACATCATTGTTGCATATTAAACGAGTCGATGATAATATAAAGTTTGATTGCTACTAGAAATGTCACGAACCAAGGGTAGTTCATTGTGGCAAATGAAAATTTACTTCATTTTGTAAGCCTAACATGGGTACATCTCTTTGTAGTTGACTGTACAAGATCAGCATGTGTAGATCTAGTTTGACCTACGCTGGTCTTCCGCTGATACCCTATTTATTGTGTTGACTTTACAGCTAAATCTAGGTAATAAAAAAAGTACAAAAACCACCATCCACATAAACATTAGTGTTCATTAGATTTAGTAGGATTTCATTTCTACCACGAAGTTCAATGAACCTGTTATAGGGAAATAAACAGCCTTTTCTATTGTCCGATTTCATATTTTTTTCTATGAAAATAATATTACTCTGGTAAACATACTATTTTTTTTTTTTTAAAAAATTACCAACGGTATTCACAAAAATACTATTTAGTTCTTAGTTTTTTTTATACAACGAAGAAGACGAGCAAGACGCTCTCCTTATGGTAAGAGATAACGCTGCCCATAATTAGTACAGTGCTATTATTTAGTGACAGAGGTCCAATTTCAGTTCAATCTTTGTTTAGTCTGATTCAAACTCCAAAGTCACCTCTTGTTCTAAATGATACTCTTGAATGTTCGTCTGATTTACCAACATGATTTATTTGGTAAGACAGATGTTTCACGCACTCCATCAACCAGTCAAAACTAAAAACAAACTCCGTACACTACGTTCAGAGTATGCCCAAATGGATTCGGAAACTTGGTAAAATGAGGAATCGCTGGCGGTTTTCTTTATGTTTTTTGTTGAAAATTTGGATTTTTCATGTGTATTGTAAGACAAATCATATTTTTGGAAAATGGGGAAAGTAAATCGGTTTTATGTTCCTTTCAGTCGTTTAGGCGTTAATAAGTAACAGATAGATACAAACACTCTGTTGTTCTCGTATTAGAATAGAATAGAAAATTCTTTATTGAAGATCACAATTACAACATGAAAATCTATAAATTTAGTGTTACAATTGGCGATCTTATAGCTAATACCTAGTGATCTCTGCCAGGCAACTGTAAAAAAAAATGAAATTCGTGTGATGTTTTAAAGTATGCACACGAAATTCCACAATTTTTCCTCAAGGATTTTTTCCACTTTATTTTCAAACTTCACAGTAGATATTAGTTAGGTGACCTAGATAATATCTAGTCGGCTAGATATATAATATCTAAGCTACACTGTGCAAATGTTGGTGTGTTAATCTGGAGACAGCACGTCCGGAGATCGATGCCGGATTGATCCTAGTCAGCAGATGTGCAGTGGTGACGGTCACATAGTTTATAATGTGCAGTAGGACATCTTACATTAATGCAATCCTAGTTTTTTACAAGAACTAACTACACTGACTAAGATATCCCAGCGACCCAAACTCATTCTTGGTCTAAGACGCCATCCCTGCCTGTCCTGCGCTGACTCTTCCCAAGACTTCGAGCGCAAGTCTTGCAGCACTTCGTCCTGCCAGTACAACAGTTTAGTACTTTACAACACTTTTTATTTAACTTTGATTATAATATATAGGTATGTGTAACTATGTAGGTATGTACGGTACAAATCTTGCAACTTTTTTTGTTACAATCGTTTAAAATTTTTATGTTTGCATACAAAACAAATATACCTACAACACATACTAGTATATTTTTGTTCTTTCACGCTAACAGCTGACTCGATAATAATAATACTCAGTATGTGTTTCATTTTTGTATTAATGGAGATAACTGAACACATAAAAACATATAAAATAGGCTAGGTACCTAGTTTATATCCAGCTTTTCAAGTAGTTACACTCTACCTATAAATACTTAAGTTTAAATTAGTCTACCGTTATTGTGTTTGAACTGTGGCATTGCAGAGGAAATCGGGGATATGTAGTGCGCTTACAGGCCGTCTCGGAGATCCTCTACTAGATTGCTATGTAGGGTTGTCACGGACTTTGCTCCCTTTTTTTTTGTTCGGTAGACTTTTTTTTTATGCAATCCTTTTAAATGCAAGCCATATGAGTTTCTTGCTCGTTCTGCTTATAGAGGTCTCACGTGCTTTGCGAACGAGCGGTAGAGTATTAAAATAGAAAAAATGAAAAATTGACTTGCAAGAGTGCTCCAATGTAGCCTATTTGAAAAAAAAATTTTGGGTTTGAATTATGCTACCAATAATAATACACAGATTATAAAGGTAAATGTTTGCAGTGACTATGTTAAGTATTTGAGTATGTTGGTTGCTCTTTCACGCAACCTTCCTGGATCGATTTCGTGGAAAGTGTTTTTGATTGTAAAACCTGCAAAACGATATTATAGCTACAGGGTTTGTACAGAATTTCTGACGTAACTAACTTCATTTCTTATAGTAGAAGTATCCAATTAAAAATGTATGTATATCTTACTTCTTACTAATATTATAAACGTGAAAGTTTGTAAGAATGGATGTCTGGATGTTTGTTACTCTTTCACGGCTAAACGGGTGGACCGATTGAGCTGAAATTTTGTATAAAGATAGCTTAGACTTTAGACCCTGAAATAACACTTAGGCTACATAAGTACTGCGGATAAAACCGCTGGGCGCAGCTAGTTTTTAATACTTTTATCTATGTAGTCAAAGTCAAGGTTATATATATATATATATATATATATATATATATATATATATTTTTTTTTTTACTAGTGGCAAATGCCACTAGGTTATATTGACCTATCCATAGACTATCATAGTGTCCTATCTGGAAAATCCTTACCTTGAAAAAGAGCAATTTAAAGCATGACTTGCATACATTTTGCTCATACTTTTTTGACCCTGGAATAAAACATGTTTATTCCAGCGTCGAAAGTTAGGCAAAAATGTATGCTATTCTTACTTTAAACTTCTCTTTTCTGAAGTAGTCATTTTTAGATGGAACTTTATTCTAGATATATCGATATTATGATTAAAACGACTTTTATTATGCACACAACCAAAATTAAGATCAAAAAGTAGCTACGTATCAACCCTATCCAATTCTTATCTCGACGACAGGTACGCTTGACGGAGCTGCGTCAATAGAAACAACCTATAGCCTGCATTTGTGAGCCTTTTCATTGTGTGCGTCATCCTTGTGTGGGTAACGAAGAGGGTTTTTACATAATAGGCACAAAATAGCTATAGTTTAACCTTTTACCACGATCTTGCTGTTCGACTGATCTTATACGACTTAAGATGGATGCAGACTAAACCTATAATGTGGGAAACCTATATCCTGCATTTGAAACAACCTATAGCCTGCATTTGTGTGCCTTATCCTTGTGTGGGTAACGAAGAGGCTCTTTACATAATAGGCAAAAATATTTATAGTTTAGCCTTTGACCACGATGTCGCTGTTTACCTGTTTCTTATGCGGTCTAATATGGTAGCAGATTATACCTAGAAGGTGGGACAAATCCCATTCTTTTCAATCCCATAAAAACCTTTGGCCACTAACTCTGCCAATGCTATTTTTACTGGTAGGCTTCAGCCGTGGCTAATTACTACCCATTGGACAAAACCATGTTTCCAAGCGTGAATTATGTCAGTAGGTATTCCGGCATGATGATTAATGAGGTATTTATTCCGCCTTCTAAGCTTAGTATGCTACCATGTACGGCCGCATCGTAGCTACACATCACGCTGAGATCGTGATCAAAATAATCTATAATGAAAAAAAAATATAGATAAAACAAGTAAAATTTTAAAATACTTTTTAAAAACAAGCTTTTATTATCATTACCATCTAGCATCATAAAGTACTCGTCATGACGAATCAAATGAGCCCAAACTCGATGGGGTTGCGACGTTTAATTACGGAGTTCCTATGGCTACCTTCCAGCTCCATCACCTCGATGTCATTATAATATTGCACTGTCATCCGATTTATACATGCATGCAAAATTTCAGCTCGATCGGAAACCGGGAAGTGGATCAAATTAAACTTGCAAGATTTGATTACAGACAGACACGCAGACAACAGACAGGTGAAAATAAATAAAAGCTTGTAAAACACATGTGACAACCCTGTTGCTTTCTGCAAAGTAGCGTACTCCATATTTTATAAATAGGGTAATATGACTTGATTGAGACTCCTCTAGATTCTAGATGCTTTTCTGTTTTAAGTAGATTTTTAAAAATTAAAATGTGTACGAATTTTTAAGATGGGACACGCGACCGTCCATTTGAAGCACTTGTACAAAAATGAATTTTGTATGAAAAAAAAAACGTTCTTTATGTAAGAATGAATGATGATGATGTTAAACTAGATATTAAGTGATAACGTCAGCCTAATTCTGTCAGTCATCATCATCATCAGCCCGTACTCGTCCACTGCTGGACATAGGTCTCTCCTAATACGCGCCACTGAGCCCGGTCCTCAACTCTTCTCATCCAGTCTCTACCAGCCATCTTCCTCAGGTCGTCACTCCACCTGAGGGCCTATTGGCTATTTCTCACCCACTACGATTGATGACAACTTCAATGTACATTGCTGCGTTTGTTTTTTTACTCATATTAATGGGGAGGTTTAAGCAAGCAATGTACGTTGTTTTGTCTATGGATTCTAGTGTTTTACATGTCTTTTGCCGATAGCCAATAGGCCCTCTGGTCGTAGGGCGTCCTACACTACGTTTACCTAAGCGTGGTCTCCACTCCAAAACTCGTCTGCTCCAGCGGTTGTCGGCCAGTGCCATTCTACCAGTGTTACTTTGTTATTCAAGAATTACGAAGACCTATTTTCATTGCAAGATTGCATTTAACACCATTGTGATGATGCAGCCAAAGATTAGCACACTGAAGCTAGAAAGCGTCATGAATCCCTCTCAGCCCCTTTAGCATAGTAAGGCATTGACATAAGAGTAGCAACTCCCGTCCCACAGTCAAGACTAAACTGATATATATCTAGACACTACTCCTGCTACTCGCACTGTCATTGCATACAATTTGCAGCTACTCCCAATGTCATTGTGCTCTTACAAACGACAATTACTCTTGAGTGGGACGGGAGTTGCTAGTCTTACGTCACTGTCTTTTTATCCTAAGGAGGCTGACTTTTCTGAACATCGTAACGAGTGCAGATGAGAATATTAAGAAATAGGTTTCAATTATGTTATTAATAATAATCATAATAACACATAATATTATTTACATTACCTAACTATTAAACATTCATTTAAAACTACTATTAACTCATATTACAATTCCCTGGCAACCATACTCTAATATAATGTTTTATTAATGTAAATCTCTTTTCGATTTGATTTTGTATTACCTATGCGATTTCTTTCACAAATGTTTTACCGAAATTTAACCCAATAATTGTACAAAATTAAGTACATCATCTTAACTTCTTAGTTACCCAAATCCCATAATATCCCCATCAAAATCCCATGACAGGTAAGCAAGTTCATGGGATTACGAGCTTTACCATTAATACACTGTTTATCATGGCCCATATCTCATTTACGGGGATAGTTAATCATAGGAACGTGATATGACATGTTATATGAAGATAATATATTAAATTATGTATATAGATGTAGTTAATGCGTAGGTAAACTAATAAATAGGATTACTGGTGCATACAAAGTATTCAATAATTAAATTTAAATGGATGATATATCTATCTATCAGATGGTACATGGTGGATGGTAGATGGTATGAGATCAGAATGAATGTAGAAATAAAAGAACTAGTGCCCGAGCCATCATCCGTGCGTTGTAGCGTTCCTGGCCCCAGTGGTCATAGGACAAGTGTAGTGTAGGATAAGTGTTACAATTGGTGGTCTTATCGCTAATAGCGACTTCTCTACACACACCTATCCTACTACAAACAATTACATTTTACATTATAATTTAGCTAGAATTATTTATTAATATTAAGAACTGTAATTTTTTATTATAGACTTTAACTATGCCTCCAATAACAAATAAGAATCTATTAGTATTTAAGATCTTATTGTATCCAAAATTCTGACAAATAATAAATACCTTTATCTTTATTCAAACCATCAAAGTCAAAGTACGTAAACCGACAAATCGTTACATTCTATCTACAAGCACAAAATTACTCTCAGTTTCAGAGGTTTAAAAAAAAACTTCTTACAAAAAACCAGGCGAACCGTACCGAGCCCAGATTAAACGTACTCTGCAATATTTCGCACAAAGGATACCTTAAAGGTCAGCGTTCATTACATCAATCCGACTCACACGACATTCCGACTCGACTAACAGCACATATGTAATTATTTTAAGATTTGCTACAGAAGAAGAATTTCTAAAAATTTATTTTAAAAAGTCTATTTATTTTAAAAAGACTATACGCCATACGTGGTCAACACATAACACACGTCTTTATTATTGATTTATTTTTATTGCCAATAAAATGCTTTTATCTTTATGTCTTTCGATCAAATAAAAAATAATATCGTTTTGGACATATCGATCAAATAAAAAATATCGTTTTGGACATAATATGCCTATAGAACAAAATTCTTAGCTTTATATGTAATCTTAGCGAAGTCAAAGTTCTCATGAGAGTGCTTTCCCATTAGGCGGAAGTCTTAAAATTGAACTTATTAATAGTAAAATTTACCTGTAAAAGTACACCATTGTAGCATATCATCCTACTAGTCCTACTTATATCTTACTAAAATTATAAACGCGAAAGTTTGTAAGAATGCATGGATGTCAGGATGTATGTATACTCTTTCACGCCTAAGCGGGTAGACCGCTCGAGCTGAAATTCGGTATAAAGTTAGCGTAAACCCTTGAATAACACATAGGCTATATATAGTTCAGCGCGTAAAACCGCTGGGCGCAGCCAGTAATAAATACATTTGTTTCAGTGATGATTTGATGTAATGAGCGAATACCTTAAATCTGTTCAATATTTTTCACAAAGGGTACCTTAATCCCTAACAAGTGGGGGTGAGCATTGAGCCCCTATTTTGAAAACCATGCTCAATATTGGAATCGAGACGAATCTCGATTAGAATATCTCGATTCTGTTATTGCGAGTTCGAATGATTTTGCAATCGATGTTAATGGAGATACCTTAAAGTGTTATTTATTTTTGGCGACTTTAAAAAAGGAGGGTCTTTATCCGTTCTGTTCTATTTCTGAAGGGATGTGAAAGTTAACATTTTGTTTTATTAGGAAGGGTATGGTTCCCGTAATAAAAACAAAGAGCCACTCTGTCATTTTAATTATTAAACAAGGTCAACCACTATACCTCATACATTATTCCAAAATCTATAATTGACCTAATAATTTTAGTAGTTTTGACATAAGAAGGTTACAATTATTGTAGGGACATTTATTATTGTGAAATTAGAGTCAGCAATTTTATTTAGAGCGACTGTCCTGACGCCCCCCTCCATCGGCAGTCGTCTCGGAAACTCCACGGCCCTAAGCCGTAGATGTCTAATAAATGACAAGAATGCTGGCTTATATTTTGCTCAAAAAATAAGTTTATGTATTCAGCGGGGCAATGCCGCCAGCATTCTTGCCACCTTTCCCTCCTCCACCTGTTTATTAGATTAAGTTTTGTAGTTAAGTATTAGTTTTTAAGTGTTTAGTTTTTAAGTTTTTACCTTTTAAGATTTTTATGGTTAAATACATAAGATGTCTAATAAATAAGTAATAATTAATTAAAATCGCAGTGTCTAATAGAACTTTTGGAACGAAGTTCCTTATCGCGCGTTGTGAAAGGGGGCTAGACGGAAAAAATTCTTACGAAAAGTTGTCACGACACTTTTTGCTATAGTAAGTTATTGTAAACTGTGCGGCGTGCGCATGTTTCTCTCTCTTTCTCTCTCTCTCTCTCTCTCTCTCTCTCTCTCTCTCTCTTATAGAAAGCAAGCCAGATATTTTCATTAATCGAACTTCGTTCCACACACACACACACACACACACACACACACACACACACACACACACACACACACACACACACACACACACACACACACACACACACACACACACACACACACACACACACACACACACACACACACACACACACACACACACACACACACACACACACACACACACACACACACACACACACACACACACACACACACACACACACACACACACACACACACACACACACACACACACACACACACACACACACACACACACACACACACACACATGTAATAATGTTTAAAGGTACACGAGACTTTAGTATTATATTTATATACCTAAAGACCCTAAAAAGGTATGTTTTTCTACCAAATGAAAGGCACGTTAAAACATCCCAAAATACGATAAACGTTATTTACATTAACTATTTGACTTGCCCACTAACCAAAACACTAGAACTCCTAAACAAACCTGCCGACGTTCAAAGCTCGATATTTCGTACGTTTATCGAGTGCTTTGAACCCTCTTTCTCATTCCGATATTAATATTCCCTGTTAGGTACGGGAATTTCCTGATCAATCTTTTTTTACAAGCTTTTATTTACTTTCACCTGTCTGTTATCTGTCTGTAATCAAATCTTGGAAGTTTAATTTGACCCAATTCCCGGTATCTTTATGAAATTTTGCATGCATGCATATATCGGATGACAATGCAATATTATTATGACATCAAGCTGATGTGATGATGGAGCTGGAAGGTGGCCATAGGAACTGCGTAATTAAACGACGCAAGTTTGGACACATTTGATTCGTCTTGAGTACTTTGGATGGTATAATAATAATAAAAGCTAGTTCTTAAAAAGTTTTTTTTTAATTTCACTTGTTTTACTCATACAAAAAAGTAAGAATACGAGCATGACACTCTCCTGATGGTAAGAGATAACGATGCCCTTAATTATAATTAGTACAGCGGTAGTGGCCCAGGATTTAGCAAGTGTTCCAGCAAGATGTTCAGTGAAGTTAGGAATCCCGTTTTCTAGGTTTAGTCTGCTTTTTAATGAAAAAAAGCTTTGAGAAAACGCCCTCTTTCTCATTTCGATATTAATACTCCCTGTTACTAGGTACAGGATGAATTTCCTGATCGGACTTACTTCTTTTTTTCAAACAGTTTTCAATTTTCAATAGCAAGTCTCGTTTTAATATATCAAAGGATGAAGGGGATGAGCGTTTGCTTCTGTTTTGTCGATGGATACGAGTTGATTTGAACTATCAGAACTCGGTCCGTAACGAGAAAATACTTTACTACAATTTTATACTTTATGCTCGCGGCTTTGCCCGCATGGCAAAATCCTTTTTAGCGAAGGTCTACGTCATAAAACCTATCTATGTTCCAAATTTTGACCCAATCCATCCAGCGGTTTAGTCTGTACGTTGATAGATCAGTCAGTCACTCTTTCCTTTTATATATTTAGATTAGGTATTTTAAAATTGAACTTCCGTTATCGGATTTTCTATATTATAATTGAACAAATACTTTGGAACTCTTTAAGAATAGAGTGAATACATTTTTTTTGACCATGAGTGCAAATCAGTTCATGATGAATAGTATCATGAATACCCATATATTACCAGGCACTGTGCCACGCACAGTGATATAAATTAATTTTTAAATATGCTAACCTCGATAGCGGTTACATTTTTGAGCCGTTTGGGGTAGAGACTTTGGGTTGTTTCCAAAATTTATCTGAGTGCTTGGTCGAGGTGACGTGTGACCGAAATGCTGGGGTATATTTGGCCCAACGTATAAGTATTGCCATTCAACGTGGCAATGCTGCCAGCATTCTGGGCACTCTGCCATCTGACAGTGGTTTGGAGCACTTGGATTTTCTGTAGATTGGCCGATCTGTGGTTAATAAAAGTGTTATTTACTGGTGTAGTAGCTGTTGTATTGTTAGTTTGTTTTTCTCAATAAAGGAATTTGCCACGAAAACCATAAAAAAAAATTTTTGATTAGAAAAAAATGTTCGGGTATACTCATCATCTTCGTCGCATGGCACTCTGTGCGGTCCAATTGCTACTTATTGTCAAACACCTGGAAAAAATAAAATATGCTTCTGGTATTTCCGCTAAGCTTCCTCCTGGTAGGTATTGGTTTCAGATCCATTTGACCATACCTTCAGAAAAGTCAAATTACGTGAAGTTTGTATTAAAATGAGACGATTTTCACCTTCCATTCAAGTCTACATAAAGGTCCTTGTCGCTTAACATTACGTACTATTTTGACAAGAAAGAAAATGATTATTTTATGGAACTTAATTGGAAAATAGTAGGTTCGACCTTGACTTTATATAACACTTGTATATTTAGGCATATATATCGCTTCCATAATTTGAATGAAACAGAACTCGAAAACAGCAGGAATAATTGAACTATTTGCCTGAACAGCCGGCACCCACGCGATTCAAATGAAGAGCCTCCGAAAATGTCAAAGTGTACGTCACTAATTAAATCCTGATTAGAATTCCCAATGCTAAAACAAAAATAATTATTCTAAGAATAGTAATTCATCATGATTATAGAGAATGTGAGAACGATCCGTGGAGAGCTTGACTTATGATTAATTAAACTCCTGCTGAAAGACATCAGTGTCCGAAACCGTGGTAGAGCAGAGATAATCTCCTTGTGATTATGATTTGACTCTGACAGTGTAACTATGATAGCCAGTTCTGTTGAAGTATGTAAACCCCAATTATTACAATTTATTGTTTATATTAGACGTCAGTTCTGCCACTTAGTTTCATGTTTGTCAGGTACCATAATGGTTGAAATTTTCACCTGGACGGCGAAAGGCACGCAAAACAGTAGATCTCAGCTAAGGAAAACAGCTGTTTTCTTTTATGTAGGAAGCATTCGTATACATGGCTATGGTTTTCATTAACAATTGGGATAAAACGAATCGATCGAGTCATCTCCGCATGGATATATTGTGTCCCGTCCAATCGTTTTCGTTTGCTTTTCTATTGCGACTGTCATCTCATTACATTTTTTTATCGATTACGACAGACGATCTACGCTTGTCTAGGGCCCCAGGTCTATTATTTTCGACTTTATACAATTACTTACTCAAAAACTTTTGCTCTAAACCGCAAAACAATACCGTGTCTAAACATTTATGCTAATACGAGTGCCCATAAAGATCTGCTGAGCTTTTTCACAGGTAAGCGACTAGACGATTGAAATTCAGTCGTTTAAAGAAATTGATCCTAAAAGCACTCTTGCCAGTCAAGTTATGATCAATAGGGCATTCACCTGACGACACCTGAGCGTACGTTTTTTACGTGAACGAGATGAATTTGAGACGAGCAATTCTACATTTGCTTTTCACATCAGAAGTTGAAAAAATAATGGAACTTATTCCTTACTAACTACGCCCTACAGCTGTTTTTTCTTGTCGAAAAGTAAGCCTATGTATTATCCACATGAGCTAAGCTATGTAAATATGGATATGGCTATGGATTTCTGTATGTATGTTTGTTACTCTTTCACGCCTAAACGGGTAAACCGATTGAGCTGAAATTTGGTATAGAGATAGCTTAGACCCTGGAATAACACATCGGCTACACTATAGCGGGTAAAACCGCTGGGCGCAGCTAGTATTTTTTTTTTTTTTTTTACATGCCCTAGTGGTTATGTCTGTATATTACAATCTAGCCTAATTTCATCTAAAGGCTAATAAGTAATTTAAATCTAACTCAACATGCTATGTAAACAATTAAAAACTAAGAATGTGTCCATTGGCACTGATTCTTATTGTCTCTATTAAGGGGAGGCACTTTGTTCATGTGTTCTCAATAGGTAGCACTACACTGATAAATATAACACTACATTTTACTGACACTGACATTACACAACTCAAAAGGTTTTGTTCTTTTAAGTCTTCGCACTAGGTCCGTATTGTCGAGGAGCTGGATGGCCTCGACATTTACGTGATGATGAAGCCTTCGTTCATGGGCTTCAGCAGATTTTCTTATCACAGTGGCTACGAGGTCTATATTCAGGTCCCGGTGAAGATCCTCGTTTCTAATGTACCATGGGGCATTCACAATACCCCGGAGGACTTTATTTTGAAATCTTTGTATTACATCGATATTATTCTTTTTGGTACACCCCCATAACTGAATACCATACTTCCAAATTGGTGTGAGAACTTGTTTGTAAAATAATAATTTGTTATGCACAGACAATGAGGAGTAACGACCCAATAGCCATTCCATATTTCTATACCGAAGTTCAAGCTCATCACGTTTTTTCTTAACGTGTGCTTTCCAGCGAAGCTTCACGTCTAGAGTCATTCCTAGATATTTTGCAGTGTTCTCATATGGTATAGTATTATTGTTTACATATACCGGATGATAACTAGGTTTTTTGTTGGTAAAGTCTATATGTATAGATTTTGACTCGTTGAGCTTGATCCTCCATGTTTTCGTCCACGCATATATAGTGTTAATAGCCGACTGCACTTTTTCGACGGCTTCCTCGTGAGTGTCGCCTGTGGCTATAATAGCTGTGTCATCGGCGAAGGTTGCAATTGTGTTGTTTTGTAGCTCGGGAATATCTGAGGTGTATAGTAAGTACAGGACCGGACCTAGTACACTTCCCTGAGGGACTCCAGCTTTTATGGACTTTAGATCTGAGACAGCGTCTTCTTGACGTACTCTGAACATTCTTTGCGTTAAGTATGATTCTAAGAGGGTTGAAAATTTTTGTGGCAGCATGATTTTTAACTTATTGATCAGCCCTTCATGCCAGACTTTATCAAAAGCTTGTGCCACGTCAAGAAAAACTGTGGAGCAAACTTTTTTCTCTTCTAGTGCTTTTTCTATTATACTAGTAATTCTATGAACTTGGTCGATCGTTGAGTGTTTTTCTCTAAAGCCAAATTGATAGTCTGGTACAAGATGTTTCTCTTCTATGATGGGTTTTAATCGCTTTAACAGCAATTTTTCGAACAGTTTCGACATAATTGGTAATAAAGATATCGGCCTATACGATGTAGCTTCGTTGGGCGGTTTACCAGGCTTTACTATCATTATTACTTCTGCAATTTTCCAGACATCCGGTACATGTTGCAGTCTAAATGCGGCATTAATGAGCGTGGTAAGCTTGACTAAAGCTTTGCGGGGTAGATTTTGTAGCACTTCACCAGTGATAAGGTCATAGCCTGGAGATTTCTTTCGGCTCATATTTTTGATCTCACTGAGAACCTCTTTGGGTGTGACTAGCTTTATTTCTATGTGACTTTCCCGAACTTCTTCAGTTAGTTGTAAGGTATCTTGTGTATCTGTTGAATTTACATTAGGTTCGAAAATTTGTTCCAGATGTTGTGCAAATCTAGCGACCTTTTGCTCGTTGTTTATGGCCCAACGCCCATCTAGTTCTTTAATAGGTGGAACTTGTGCTAAAGGTTTTTTTGAGTTTCTAACCGTTTTCCAAAGAGAGTAGTCTGTTGTGCGATCACTTGTAAGTTGTGTTAAGGAATGATTCATAACTTGATCATTGTATCTTTGAATTTTCCTTTTAAGTTTCTTAGTGAGCTTATTAAAAAGGTTTTTGTCACTACGGGATCTTGTGGTATGCCACTTCTTTCTTTGTTGCCTTTTTTAGCTACAAGTGACCTAATTTCTGCTGGATAACAGTTATCTCTTGTTGTTACCTTGGTTTCCGGAGTATTTGCCCACGCACATTGTTGAATGTTTGATACGAGGATTTTTACTTCTTCATCAAGCTGTTCTGGCTCTTTAAGTGCAACTTTTAAGTTGATTTTGGAGTCCAGGTCTAGCCTAAAACTGTCCCAGTCTGTTTTTTTGCTGACTAACGTTGGATGGTTTGATCTATAAATGACTGTATCACTAAAAAACAATAGTATGGGGGAATGGTCTGAACTCATATCATAGCCTTCTATTATATTAAGGAAGGAGGAGGATATATTTTTGGAAATGAAAAAATCTATCAAATCTGGGATTTTCTGTGGATCAGTTGGCCAGTAGGTCGGCTTTCCAGTTGAAAGAACATCACAATGTGTTTCTCTGACAGCTTGTAATAACTCTCTTCCTTTTGTTGTTGTAAGCCTGGATCCCCAGTACATATTTTTAGCGTTAAAGTCTCCGCCTAGTAGGAATCTATTACCAAGACTTTGTAGGAAATATCTGTACTGCTCTGCCTTTAACGCATGCTTTGGTGGACAGTATATTGATGAAATGGTGACAGGATACCGTTTAGTTCGTAAGTTAATAGCTACCGCCTGTATATGCTCTTCCTCGCACTTATGTTGCTCATAGTGTTGGATATGCTCTTTGATGATCACAGCACTACCTCCTCTAGCTTTGTTACTTGGGTGTATTGCATGGTACGTCTTGTACCCTTTGATTTTAACATATGATTCTTTAGTACAATGAGATTCTGATATCAGGCATACATCAATATTTTCCATATGGAGGACAGCTTGGAGCTCATCTTGATGCTGAAGAAGCCCATTTGCATTCCATGCCATTATTTTAATCATTGTTTTTGCTTTAAGGTAGCAAATTTAGCGCTACTTTCTAATCTTTTAAGTCGTTCATCAAATGATGTAATCAAGTCTAGGATGCGACTTAATTTTTCATCAACACTAGAGTTACTTTCTGGCTGTGGTTTTGGCTGAGTGCCTTGAGTGACATGTGAAAAAGATAAACTTTTTGTGACATGTCTAGTGGACGTGCTAGTTGATGCACTTTTCTGTTCGGCTGTTTTGTTGGTAGCTCGGTTAACGATGGCAGATTCGCTTTTCTTTGTTAAAACCTTGTTCTTGATTTTTTGGAGTTCTTTTGCCACAATACATCCTCTGTAGTTCGCAGGATGCGGCTCACCACAGTGGACACATTTAGGCTTAGCTTCAGGAGCTTTTGTACAGTCAACAGTTAGGTGCTTACCTGTACATTTTACGCATCTGGCTTCCTTAAAACAGTATTTTTGGGTGTGACCATATGCCTGGCATCTCTTGCACTGTGGAATTAATTTGGACGTCTTTATCGGTTCAATATCAACTTTGCATCCTAATATTGACTTGATTTCGTATATTTTTGTAATATCTTCATCTTTCTGGAAGGACAACAGGAACATGTTTAAGGGTTCCTTTTTCTTCCAGCTTAGTTTATTTACTGCATTCAGTATTTTGAAGCCTTTTAATATGAGATCTTCCGCGATCCTATCAGGAGAGCAAGATGAGTGTAGGTTTTTAGCCATCACCCTGATCGGCCTATCCTGCTTGTTCTCATAAGAGTACCACAATATATTGTTAAGCGATAATAGCTTGGTGGTAGCCCTATAAGTATCGTCATTCATGACGTTAATTTTAACAGTTTCTCCTTTTAGCATTTTCATAATAAATGATTCTTTTTTAGCAGTTGTCAGAAGAAGGTCGTACAACTTTTGGTAATTTTTAATGTTCTCAGCTATTATAGGTGGTGGAGGGGGTGTTTTTTTTCACTTTTGGCTTATCAGTGCCTTTTTCATTGCTATCTTCAGCTCGTGGTGGGGTGAGTGACGTGTTCAACTTCCTTTTTTTCCTGCTTTTTTGTCGAACCCACTCTGTTTCTCTCGCGAGATCCTCTTCGTCTGTTTCATACTGAACAGTTTTAGGGGGGACCTCTTTGTCTTTACTATTATTTTTCAACTCTTCTGAACTCTTTGCCTGCGTTTGTCGCAGTTGAGCATGGAGTTCTTCAATTTGGTTTTGAAGATCTTTGACCAAACGATTCAACTGTTTTCGCTCTGCCTTTTCCTTCTCATAATGTTGAAACAGAAGACGCTCCGTTTCGGTTTCGATTTTAATTTCAGTTGAAGCCATAATTATAAATTATTGCCTCGCCTTAACATACGATGTCACTATAATATGCACTTAACTAGGTCATTTTCGATGACCGTGATTTAGACGCGATGCGACGGTACGCGGCGTATGAGTAGGTCACTGCGTCAGCACCTTTACCCGAGCGCGGGCCAGAGCAACAGTACGTGACGCAACCTTTCTCTTCGATAATCGAACGATCACGCGCAGCTAGTATGCACATAATATTAGTCTGAAGTTGGATAAAATCTTCATTTTGGATGGCGCTGCTTATTGACAAACAATTTTACCAGGGTTTAGCTAGTATCCTATGGTATGATTAATAAAATTGTAGCTTTCAGTTTTAGAATAATATTAAAGACATCGATTTAAAAAGAAAAGGCCTATTTTACATAACAATAACCAGGTACGCACTGAGAAAACAAATTTAATATTCCATTTTCAACTATGGTATGATTAATAAAATTGTAGCTTTTCAGTTTTAGAATAATATTAAAGACATCGATTTAAAAAGAAAACGCCTATTTTACATAACAATAACCAGGTACGCACAGAGAGAAACAAATTTAATATTCCATTTTCAACTATGGTATGATTAATAAAATTGTAGCTTTTCAGTTTTAGAATAATATTAAAGACATCGATTTAAAAAGAAAAGGCCTATTTACATAACAATAACCAGGTACGCACTGAGAGAAACAAATTTAATATTCCATTTTCAGCGGATATGTTACGGACAACAAGAAAAACTCTCTTTACATTATAATTCGCCTTTTATAGCCAAGTGTCAGGGGTTGAAAGTAATTACGGTTAAACACCATAATTCAGGGCGAAAGTTAGAAAAGATTCTGTCTAAAGAATTAAGGACAAAAGACCTTTTTCGGTGGGTTTACATAATAAAACAATGGGTGCTGGTTTTCCCCGCCTTTCCTTTAATGCGGCCCTGTATTTCTAGAACGTTGTAAAGAGTAACTGATCATTGTGATTATGTAGGTGATAGAATTCTGTGAGATTTTGCTGTTTTAATAAAATTTAGGAAATTTCGATTCGTTTTTTAACCGACGAAACTAAACGGAGAGTTTTACATGCATGTATAAATCAAATGACAATGCAATATTATTATGACCTCTAGCTGATCTGATGATGAAGCTGGAAGGTGAGAGGAGGTCACCTTCCAGAAATGAGAGGAGTTCCTATGAACTCCGTAACGACGTAACCCCATCGAGTTTGGGCTCATTTGCGTCGTCTTGACGAGTACTTTGGTGCTAGATGGTAATAATGATAAAAGCTTATTTTTTTTAAATGTCACTTGTTCCTTAGTGATTCTCAGCTATCTGAGTGATTTCTCCCACCGATAGTTTCATTCTGTGACTCTAGCAATACATTATTTGACGTGAATAATTCGCGTTAAAGCGAGTCCTACCGCAAAATTTTAATAATGAATTGGAGCGTCCTCTCAAAATGTAAATTTTTAATTAGGATGGAGTTGTGGCGGCATCCCTTCGGTGCTGTTGCGATATTTACTGTGGAATTTTGTTATAAAGTGCTTTGAGTTATTCGACGATGTATTAACAGGTGTCTGGCGCGAATGAGAAACGGCGTGCTGTAATGCAATTTTAATTTAAAAAAAAACAAAAACGAGGTACGCATGTGCTGGGCTTTTACACTGGTAGGCTTAGACCGCGGCTAGTTACCTCTGGACAAAGCCTTGTCGGTACCTTTGGACAAAACCATGTCGCTGGGCGGTCACAATGATTTTTTTTTTTTTTTTTTTTTTTTTTATGTGAAGAAGTAGAAGACGAGCAAGACGCTCTCCTGATGTTAAGAGATAACGGCTGCCCATAATCAGTACAGTGTTACCTAGGATTTCACAATTATGTGAAATTCTAGGAGCACTGCACCAACGCTTCTTACTCAAGGGTCATAAGATGTTAAGACTCTTTAGCCCAGTAATTTCACTAGCTACAGTGCCCTCCTACCGGAGCACAGTAATGTTTGCACATCACTGCTCAGGCGGTAGAATAACTGGCGGTTTCGGCATTTAAACGACGTTTTAAGCGGTAGTCCCCATATAACCCTATGTGGTGGCGATGTTATTCTGGATCACCAAGTTTGATCCCAGCCTCACTCCGAACCAATTATAATAAGTTATGTTTTTTCCTCTCGCTTTACTGGTGGTAGGTTTTCGGCCTTAGCTAGTTACCATCCATTGGACAAAACCGTAAAACAATGAGGTAATTAAGACCATTTTACGGCATGATGCTACATGAATTACAGGGAGGGTTTTATCCCGCCTTCTAGGTAAAGCCTGTATCTACTGTGTGCTGATTATAGGCAGCGTTATACCATCAGAAGAGTAAGAAGAAGCAAGACTTCTTCTTACCTCTTTCTCCTCTTACTTCTTTCAAACTCCGGCTTCATAATATAATGTTTAAATGTTGTTCATTTGCTTCTATTAACGTATTTTTAATAAAACGTGCACTGAACTGATTTTAATTAAACCCGTTAAATATTGAACAAGAAGGTTATTAAAACAATATTAAATGGAAGAGAAAACATGTCAACAAAGGATCAAACGAGACGAGGCAAATTAGACGGCTTTGTCTTGAAAGGGCTGCAGAAAATCGATGCCCTGTCATTTTATAATATTTCTATAATGGAATATTACCTTTAATAATGAGAACAGTAAGGGCTGATTTATGTTTTATCGGGCGTAGACTGCATCATGAGCCATCTATGACCCAGTGCTCACGCAACGCCATTAACAGACAAAAATGGCGTCACATCGCTAAATCCATCGCGAAAATCCAAGAAGACCAAGCATCAGAGCAACCACGACCACTCTGACAAGAGTGTGCGACTAAGAAGGGCATATACTTCCTTTGCAGGACGTCGACTAGAAATTAAATTAAATTTATTTTTTTCAGGCAACTAATGACCCATCTTTGCACATTATTTAACTTTATTAAAACATGCCAATAATAACCAAATTAAATAAATTTAAAAATATCAATAAAATAATAATAATAAACAATGCCAGTTATTCTACCGCCTGAGCGGTGATGTACAAACATTAGGGACTGTACCTCAGTAGAGCACTGTAGCCAGTGAAATAACTTGGACTTAGAGCGTCTACTTACTTTTCATCAAAGCTATAGGTACGTACAACTTTGGAATCTTCAATTCACGAGTGAAGGTACCTTTCTAGTCATTTTACGTGATTCATGTCGATCGCATCGCATATGTACCAGTACGTTCTATAAGGTGGAATGTGGTCAAAAGTAGCCTTAGAGTTATCAAGCACAATCATTTCCGCCGTATTATTATAGGCATAAAGATGTAACAAAACATACACACATCCTTACATTCACAGTTTTAATATTAGTCAAGTTACACGAACGTTACGTTATTACACGAACTAATTCCTCCATGCCCATTCTATCGACGGACGTCACGGCAGACGGCAATGCGGCATCCCTACTTAGTGGCGCTACCAACAGCCCGCACCAAGCGTTTTGCTTCGTCGTTTCTAATGAGAACTGGTCGCATTTGGAACACTTTGCCGTCATCTGTGTTTCCCGAGAGGTACAACTTGGGTATCTTCAAGGCACGAGTGAATAGGTACCTTTCTAGGCGTCATACGTGATCCATCGTCGACCGCATTTCCACTTTCCATCAGGTGGGATGTGGTCAAACGTAGGCCTATTTAGTATAAAAAAAAAATAAAAAAAAAGTTATAATGTTAGTTGTGTGTTAGTTATTAGTATATAATGTCTAATAAATCCGAGAGTTTTTAACCCTGCCTCATAAACCATTGGAACAACACCAAAGGTCTCTGATTTGCGTTCTGTATATAGGTATGTATATAAAAGGAAAGAGTGACTGATTGACTGTTTTTTTTTTTTTTTTATGTGATGAAGTAGAAGACGAGCAAGACGCTCTCCTGATGTTAAGAGATAACGGCTGCCCATAATCAGTACAGTGTAACCTAGGATTTCACAATGATGTGAAATTCTAGGAGCACTGCACCAACGCTTCTTACTCAAGAGTCATAAGATGTTAAGACTCTTTAGCCCAGTAATTTCGCTAGCTACAGTGCCCTCCTACCGGAGCACAGTAATGTTTGCACATTACTGCTCAGGCGGTAGAATAACTGGCACTGTTGGGGTACCCACCTAGACGACCTCCTGCAAAGGAAGTCTACCCCCGGTAAAATCTAATCTAATCTATTAAACACAGCCTGCCCATACTGTGTAAGCGTATATTGGTTTAATAAGCATCTTCACCCTTCAACGTTTTAAGCCTTTTGTTCTTAAAAGGGACCGAAGAGAAAACTTTTACCAATTAATTTTTTATATCCTCTGAAGTGTTTTTAAATCGTATCTTTTTCATATTACTTCCTCTAGAGCGCCCCTAAATAATTATTCTTATACGGATGGAACATTATATTTCGATAAATGCCGCAAGTTTACTTGTTTGTCTGAAAATAATGAAGCAATAAAAAATATCCTAGAATTTTACATCATTGTAAAGTCCTGGATAGCATTCTACTAATTATGAGCAGCATTATCTCGAACTATTAGGAAAGCGTCTAGCTCGTGTTCTTACTTCTTTGTATAAAAAAATAACAATGCTCACTGAAAAAAAAACTGCTCTGAGAAAAGACCGCCAATTTGTACAATTGACTGACTGACTGATCTATCAACGCTGAACCAAAACCACTGAATGCCCATTCAATCATCACACGTTGTCATTTGGAACACAAATTTTATGACGCAGACCTTCGCTAAGAGAGTATAACTAAGCTAGTTGATTTATATCTTATCTTGTATTAAAATTAGAGGAATAGAGCAAAGAAAAATTGTGACGTATAGTTTTCTCACAAAGCGATGCCCTGGCGGTTTCCACTCTGGTATATTATCTGCATAATCTGACGTTTATGTAAATTTCCTAACGTAATTAAAGCGTATCTTGAAAATTAACGCAAATGGATTTTTAATTCGGCCAATAATTGGCGCTTAGCATTTTTATTACTTTTACTTTATTAATTGCTAAATTGGAAACATTGTGAATTATTGTTGCCATGACGAAAAAAACTACTGGACTAAACTTGATGAAATAAATGAGGTAGGTATGGTAAGTCCACTCGTTTGGACATACAAACAAACACACAACAACAGCTACCACCACCGCTGTACATTTTTTTAAATTTCCTTCCAGCCAGGTTGTCTTTAATACCGCCAATTTAAACCCTTAATTACAAGCTTTTATTTACTTTCATATGTCTGTTGTCTTTTTGTCTGTCTGAAATCAAATCTTGGAAGTTTAATTTGATCCACTTCCCGATTTTTGATTGAGCTGAAATTTGGCATGCATGTATAAATCGGATGACAATGCAATATTATTATGACATTATGGAGCTGATCTGATGATGGAGCAGGAAGGTGGCCATAAGAACTTCGTAATTAAATGACGCAACCCCATCGAGTTTGGACTCATTTGATTTTTCTTGACGAGTACTTTGATGTTAGATGGTAATAATAATAAAAGTTTTTTTTTAATTTCTCTTGTTTTAAGTTTTCATTGTAGTTATAACTATTTCTTGTAACTTAGTATTCAATTAAGATTTATTATATTCATTAAGTTACTATTCGAAGCACACTATAGCTCGGCTCACTATAAAAGTAGGCACCTCGATCAACGAAAAAGAATAAAAACCAAAAACGTACTACGGACGTCTACGGTCAACGGTCTACGTGCGACAGTAGTGTATATTTCAACAAATGGGCTTACTATGGGTGCTTCATTACTAGTTGAATTTAAGTATTTCTAGTTTTTTTTTCTATTGATAATAATGATAATAAGCAAAGAATCGCTTTGAAATCAAAAGACTTGTTTTCAAAACACAAAATAATTTACATACTAATATGTATTTTTAAATAGAATTAATACGACATAATATTGTTATAATTAATTGTTATTATCTTACCACCAACTGTTTTGAAAATACAACTTAATTATTGTTTTATTCGGGCTAATTTGTTCAAAAAGTTAAGATACATAATATTATTATTCTTCTAAGCACTTGAAAAGGGAAATCAATAGTTTCATGGAAGATGTCTAATGTGTTCGCTATAAAACCTACATTATATGTACCTAGCCTAAAATTCAATCCATTTAGCGGTTTAAACTGTGCCTTGATACGTAGCGTAGATCAGCAATTTAACCAATTAGTCACGCTTTTCTTAAATAATAAATTAAAAAAAAAAAAAAATTTTCGTGGCTTATGCCTTTATTGAGAAAAACAAACTAGCAATACTACAGCTACTATAGCAATAAAGAACACTTTTATTAACCACAGATCGGCCACAAGCCGATCTACAGAAAATCCAAGTGCTCCAAACCACTGTCAGATGGCAGAGTGCCCAGAATGCTGGCAGCATTGCCACGTTGAATGGCAATACTTATACGTTGGGCCAAATATACCCCAGCATTTCGGTCACAAGTCACACGTCGCCTCGACGAAGCGCTCAGATAAATATTCACTTCCTTTACTTTAACCAATTCAAAAATTCGTCGAAATTTAGGCCAATTACTCAAAATAAAATCACTCTTGTACTCTATTGAAGAGAGCCGTAACATCAGAATATAAACTAAAATTACAAGATTTCATCCCCCAAGGGGCAATAAATGCGTAAATATAATCTTAAATTATCATTCGTAGTTAAAACGGTCCCAACTTCTTAAATATTGTAGATTTATGCTAAACGTTAACTGACTCAAGGTTTTTATTGCGCTATAAAAAGTTAATTCAGATTAACTCCTGAGTTTAGAGGTTTTACCCTTTGCCTTAGAAGTTTCCTTTGTTTTTTTGGGAAAATCAGAGACATTTTAAATTGTGCTGATCATCAACATTTTAGTCTCTTTATTTACTAGCAAAATTCGCCTATTTCTTTATTACCTAGATTAAGATTCGGAAGTTACCACAACACCAGCGAAAGACCAGCGTTGGTCAGGACAAGCTGAGCTGACATGCTGAAGCTTTTTGTTGCAAAATCTTATTAACTAAATCAACAAAATCGGCACAACTCACGTCTAATTTTGTTGACGTTGACGTTGTCGTCAGACGTGAGTTGTGCCGTTTTTGTTGTTTTAGTTATGGAGAACACTCGCGACAGTTTTAAAAATCAAAATCTTATTGTTTATTTATTATACATATTAACTGTCAATATTTATCAGATATATTTTTTTTAATAACAAAACCTTGACCTACTGAATAAAACCGTGTTGGCGAGTGGTCATTACGACTGTGTTTGGGCACGAAGTTCAGTGAACTATTTGAAAATCACAGATTTTCGTGAAATGGCGCGCGAGTCAATATAAATACTCTTTAGATCATGCGAGATCGAATGCGAGTCAAAACCTCACCTATCTAACTAATATTATAAACGTGAAAGTTTGTAAGAATGGAACCGGGTGAACCTATTGAGCTGAAATTTGGTATAGAGATAGCTTAGACCCTGGAATAAAACATAGGCTACAGTACAGCGGGCAAAACCGCTGGGCGTAGCTTGTAATATATTATAAAATAAACGAAATTTTTTAAACAATTTTAAATAATCTTCTTTGGTCTTTATTGTTTGTCACAATTTAATAATGAAAACGCGAAAACCCATAACTATATCTCAAATACAATATAGATTGTTAGCGTCTCTTCATATCTACCCTCATTTATGAATAATTCAAATGTCGTTTAATAACTGGAATAGTCTTGATGGGGTCTGTCTCTTTCGTTTTCATTGATTTTCGTGAGACGGATGATTTATGGAGTCTGAAGATTACCATTGTGGGGTCACTTGTTAAATGTATACTGACAAGTTATTAAAAACGTTACCTAGGGAGTCTAAAGTTAGGTTCGAAGTTTGATATTATTTCGAAGTTTCATAATCTAGACCCTAGGCTCTACAACAATTATAAAAGATACCTTTTTTAAAAAGTATTTCCAGTTTGCTATTTATAAATAACAACAATGTTATTTTAAAACAAAAAATACATAATTTGAATTTGGGCCACCTCTTGCCATTTTCAAAGAGTCAAACTAGGAATTATTCCTATTTTAATAAATTATATTTTCTAGAGTTTTACAGAGAGACACTATACTATACTATTTACGAAATTTCAAAATTTAAATTCAATTTTTAGTAACACACAAGGATAGAACTCTTAATAATACAATATTTTATTTTAAGTAACACACTATACATCTCAGCAGGGAATGTGACTCTAGTAAAAAAGTTCAGATTTTCATTTCAAACATTTTTTAAAATCCTCAAACAAAAATGCAGAAAAACTTTCCCACTATAACTTGCACAATAAAACTGGGTAACTAACAATGATATTGTCTTTTTCAGGTATGGAGTCGTCATATTTCACTGGGGCACGGAGTTGGAGTCAGTCAGAGTCGGTTGGAGTTGTACAAGTGGTAATCAACACGTCCCAAGTTGCTACGTTTGTGCAGTAAATTCTACAGTTGCAACTAAGTTTGCAAAGAGTTTGGTATACAAGACTCTGTCATTTTGAATTTAGAATACTATGAACTCAAACTTTTTTTCTCAATTTTACTACGTTTGACTACATCCCACCTGATGGAAAGTGAAAATCGACGATGGATCACGTAAGATGCCTAAAAAGGTACCTATTCACTCGTGCCTTGAAGATACCCAAGTAGTACCGCTCGGTAAAAACGGATGACGTCAGAGTGTGCAAATGCGACCAGTTCTCATTAAAAACGATGAAGCAAAACGCTTGGTGCGGACAGTATTTATGGAAAGATGTAAGAAGACGCTTATCCAGCTGTCAAGAGATCACGCTGTCCATATAATCAGTACAATACTATCTAAGATTTAACAATGATCTATAATTCTTGGTGCACTGAACCAACGGTTTTTTCTCAAAAGTCATAAGATAATAAGACTCTTCAGCCCAGTAATTTCACTCGCCACAGTGCCCTGCTACCGCAACAGTAATGTTTACACAACGATGCTCAGGCGGTAGAATAACTGGCACTGTTGGGGCAAAGGAAGTCAACCTCAGGTAAAACAACTAGTCTCACAAATTAAAGTGAAATTAACACTAAATTTTAATAACATTTAAAATTATTAACTATTATTATGTCTTTGTTACTCTATCTGTGAAACACTATATTTCTCTACGTTATTCCGGAAGTTTTCAAACCAGACTTGGCTCCGTGCTCCAAGGTTTTTGTGTTCTTGTCTGAGGTCTTGAAGGCTGATTATAAGCAGTTTTTGCAAGAACTCAAGTTTTTCTTTGAATTTTGCCTCCAACAATGTAACTTAACAAGTTCCTCAAATGCTGTGATTTTCGGAGCGCACGTAACTTTAGCTATGTGAAGATTCGTTGCTTTTTACATGCAGCATTGTAAGAAAATCTGGAAATCGTTTATTTAATTATCAACATAAGTAGCTATAAATAATAAGGTCTTAATTATGTCACATGGGTTCTCCACATACCCTGTTAAGGCGCTTTGTTTTTGTTGTGTTTTTTGAATTTAGACAACATTATTTTTAACCCCCGACGCAAAAACGACGGGGTGTTATAAGTTTGACGTGTCTGTCTGTCTGTCTGTCTGTGTGTGTGTCTGTCTGTGGCATCGTAGCTCCTAAACGGATGAACGGATTTTGATTTAGTTTTTTTTGTTTGAAAGTAGAGTTAGTCGAGAGTGTTCTTAGCTATGTTTGGTGGAAATCGATCCAAGATGGCGGCCGCTACAAAATGGCGGATTACTTTTTTCTTCCACGACCCTATCGATATGGGTATCAAATGAAAGGGCTTAACGAGTAGAATACAGCCCACTATATAAAATTTAAAATCCAAGATGGCCGCCATCAAAAAAATTTGAATTATGTATTGCGTTGGGGGTTTTTTAAATTTTTAATTTAATTTACTTGTTTTCGAGTTGATTAGTGAGGTTATTTTGCGATTTGTTTGTGCCTATAATAGTCTATAGTCAATACCTAATATACTTAAAAAGATACATCCTTTCTCTTCACGGTTGTCTCGAAGAGATCGCTCTAGGCGATAGAGCCGCGATGACATCACGCGAACCTTTGTGCGAAGTAAAGCGCCGGTTTTATTTCTATTAGGCACATTTTTATACTTGAAAAGATCTAGAAAAAGAAAGTTCATGTCTATTATTGTACTTCAATATAATTAATAATAAACTCTGTTAATATAATGTAATAGATAAAACGTGAACGGTACCCGAATTCGCAATAATTCGACTAACATCTCAGTTCGAACGTAGGGGTCAGACTGAAAATCAGCAACCGTTTTAACCTGGTGTTAATATGGTTACCAGCTGAGTCTGCTCCTATTGCCTACAATGTATTATTTTTTTGTGTAATAATTGTATTGTTTCTTTTATGTGTGGCAATAAATGATTTTTATTCTTATTCTTATTAGGCCTCATTCTCAACGCCTCATTCTAGTTTCTCTTTCCTCAATCACGTTTGAACCATTAATCTCGACTAACACAAATTATGGATTTTGTTTACTAAACATCACGCCATAACAGTGTACCATGTCTAATACGAACCTCATACACGTGACTTACTATTCGATACACTTAAGAGGGTTTATTACGCTGGATGCTCTCTCGCTCGCACTATTTGACACATTTTGGAACGAAGTTCCTTATCGCGCGTTGTGAAAGGGGGCTAGACGGAAAAAAATCTTACGAAAAGTTGTCACGACACTTTTTGCTATAGTAAGCTATTGTAAGCTGTGCGGCGTGCTCATGTTTCTCTGTCTGTCTCTCTCTCTCTCTCTTATAGAAAGCAAGCCAGATATTTTCATTACGAAAGGAACTTCGTTCCATCCGGGTGTCCCTTGACACCTCTCAAGTTTTTTTTTATGTGATGAAGTAGAAGACGAGCAAGACGCTCTCCTGATGTTAAAGATAACGCTGCTCATAATCAGTACAGTGCTACTAAGGATTTCACAATGATAAAATATAAGGAACACTGCACCAACGCTTCTTACTCAAGAGTCATAAGATGTTAAGACTCTTTAGCAAAAAATGAAATAAAATTAATTATTGATTGAAATATAAATTCACAGAATTTACTTTTTGTAAATTCCTCAAGGGAAGCCCTGCGCAATGTTATTAAAGCATATATTTTTAAAGCATTTTCCGTTTGATATTTTAAAAAATGGCATGGGGAGCAAAATTTAAAAATGAATACCTCCTCATGCTATACATTTGTTATCCAGAGTCCTTAGATGTAAAACTAGCCTCATATTATAACCAGAAATTTCACTGGACCCTTACCCTTTATGTATCCATTCTTCTTTTGGTTATCCCATGTTAGCTTGAATTCAGATCCTTGTACCTAATTGAGGAATAAATGGTGACACATTAATGAAATTTTTGCTATAAAATATTATTAAGAAACTTGGCTTCAATTAAGTTACGCGATTCGCTAAATCTGCAACTACTTCAATCTACGATTACAATAGTACCTTTGACTTTATTTAAAGTTTTTGCTTATTCTTTGAATTTCTTATTTCACAAGCTAAGTATTTTAATGCAGAGCTAAGATGGTTTTTATACGTGTATTAACAACAATGTTGCATACTGTTTAAACAAAGAACGTATGTACTAAACATAAACCTAGATTTCCGTTTATAACCTAACACATTACGTAAGCTAGAGTCTGTTTAAAAAGAGAAGAATTGTGGCGTTCCGGTGAGATAAATTAATCCCAGCTTAATAAAGATTTACAAACTAACTGACTATAATTAACATTTTTTCTATTATTTTGGGGAGGTAGGTATTATATTACACTAATATTATAATGGCGAAAGTTTGTGAGTATGTATGTTTGCTACTTCTTCTCGCCTAAACGGGTGGACCGATGAAATATGAAATGAAATATGAAATATATTTATTTGCACAAAATATGGTACATTTAGTAGGTAGGTCTTATTAGGTATACAGATCGTCATATCTTGTCAGTGACACTAACATGCAAATATTATTGAATATGTACCTTATATGAAAGAAACATGCTTTTAGGCATAAATTGTACACAAAATGATTTTAAATTAATGCTTTTAACGAGCTGAAATGGTATAGATATAGCTTAGACCCGGGAATAACACATAGGCTTTAGTACAGCAGCACCCGCTGGGCGCAGCTAGCTCATTAATCCCCCCTCCATCAGTCGTGGTCCTCATGTCTGAGGGTCGTGACCTCCTCCATCCATGACCTTCCTTTTTACGATGTTACGCCATCTTGTTCTATCTCCGGCCACCCGGAGAGCATCGTAGACGGTAGAGTCGAGAGTGGTGCGGATCTGGTCCGACCAACGCATCGGGCTTCGGCCACGGGGTCTTTTCCCTTCCACTTTTCCAGTAATTACGAGCTTTTCGAGGTTATTACCATCTTTTCTGGCAATGTAGCCGAAGTACTCTAAGATACGCTTTAGGCTCATTAATAAATAAGGTTTTAAATATTTAAAAATATTTAAATTCTAATATAAATTTTTGTCTAGTTTGAATAACATGTTGAAATAGGAAAACTTAACTCAATAAATTAATGTACTATCTCGCTGATCTTCTCTTTTTGAACAAAATCTAGTAATGTCTGTGTTCTTAGAAACTTTTTAATATTTAAACTTTTAATATTCAAAGTCGGATTTTTGCTTTAGTTTTTATGGGTTCAAAAGCCGTGTTAAACCTACTTTAATTTAAGAAAACACAGATTTAGCCGATGCAAACAAATATATAAACTAAATGTTTTTAAACATCTGTAAATCAGGCAAAAAAATACTAGGAAAAGAAGAACGCGATGCAAAATAAAAGACAATTTTGAGTTTGTCTTTATTTATGTATCATTTTATTTTATTTGAATTTAAAACTAATGTAAAATTCACTGTACACACCTAGTAATGAATGTACATGAATTTTAATTTTCATTGATTCAAATACGAATCTGTAACCTCTTCAATTTTTTTTAAAATTTGGTATAAAAATTTAAAAGTGTGTGTCAATAAAAAAAGTGTTCTAAAGTAGAAAATAATAAAATATGGGTTGTTTTTATTCCACTGATTAGATATTATGTAATAAAATAAAAACTTTATCACCTCGTGGAGTAGTTAATTTCTACCTATTAAAAACCAATCTTAACAATCTATTTGTGAACCTTTCATATGAACCTACAAAACCTAGACTTAAAAATTTTAAAAACCATAACCCTTCAAAACATAATTCACCACACAAAGGACACGTCGCGTGTCATTGACACACGTTCTTTTGAAAGTACACGTCCTTTTCATAGTACTGCTACACTCTATACGTCCTATTAAAAGCACACGTGGAATTTGCACAACAAATAGCCAGCCTTAATAAAGATAAACTGCTAGTGTTAATAGGATCGTATTGTTTGCTCTTTCTCGCATGACCGCCGCTTAACTAGGTCAGGTGTGGTGCATTCACTAGGACAAGGTTTTGGGAGACCATGGATGTAAAAGATGACAATTAGTTATGACTCTGTTTTTTTTTATGTGAAGGAGTAAGAAGACGAGCAAAACGCTCTCCTGACGTTTAAAGATAACGTTGCCCATAATCAGTACAATGCCACCTAAGATTTTACAATGATGTGAAATTCTAGGTGCACTGTACCAATGCTTCTTACTCAAGAGTCATAATATGTTAAGACTCTTTAGCCCAGTAATTTCCCAAGCTACAGTGCCCTCCTACCGAAGCACACTAGGAGCTCTAATTGGCTGGATACGGCATAGATAACGTATAGAGTAACAAAGCCGAGCAAGACAAAAATTATCTCTAAATCTATTAGAAGATAGAAAAAGTACAATACAATACTCTAATAATAATGTCTACTCTAATAATGTGGGTTGAGCTTAATTCTGTAAATGTAACTGCACTGTACTGAAATATTTATTATTACAATTAATGACAAGACGAGTAAATGCTCGATGATGTCCATCCTGATTTTGCAGCGTCCGTGGCCCAGTGGCCATACGTCCGGCTTAATACGGAGACCCTAGATTCTAATCTCAGTGTGTGGCAAAAAGTGCGCCTGGACGCTACCGTGTTTCGGAAGGCACGCAAAACTGTGGGTCCCTGCTGTTTCCTATAAGATATGTAGGAGGCAGTCGTTAGGTCATGTTGCAGGCCCTGTAGTAATCTCGGCGACCTGAAACTGCAACATATAGGTTCGCCACACAACCTATAAATGGTGATTTGACTATGACAATGTAAGTAGGGTAACCTGTTCTGTTGGAGTATAAACCCCATTTATTATTTTTATTTTATTATTATGATTGCATATAACAGACACTGCCACCCAGTGTAATTAGTACAAATCCCAACTAATTCATAGAAATGGTAACCCGAAATGCATTTGTTTGTGAACCCAGCTTTTGTGGGTAAATTAATGTTTGTAATTGACTTTGGAGTAGTTAACTGTTAGATAAATTACACTGTAACGTTGCAGTAAAATTTAACCTACTTTGCGAACAAGACGTGTACTTCTGAATAGAAATACTACATAATAATATATTTTTTTATATTGAGTCAGCTTTTTCATACTGCATTTTATTATTACTAACTTATATCATATGGCTTTGTTTGCATTGATAGATCATATCAAATGTCAATGTCTGAAAAACTAGTGAAAAGTAAAAAAAAATTGACACGAAATGATATAATGTAAAGTAAATTATTGGACAGGTTGTCTGTAACAGTTTGTTTTATGCGATAGGACCGTCGATTGTTACCTCAAGTTCAGTGTAGGTCTTGAAACTTTGTTTACTATTTAGTTAAAACTCAGTTTTAATTATTATTACTGTTAGCCATGGTCGTCCCACTGCCTCCCTACCTTCCTTCCACTTTTTGCGGTTTTGGGCTATTTCTGACCAGTTTTAACAAACAAACAAAATTATCTCAAACAGAATCAAGTTGTCTACGAGATTCACATAATTCCACGCGTCCCCAGCTCAAAAATGCTCCAGTATTTTACATGAAAGTGTCACAGAAGCATATATTTCATGTGGAATTCTCGATCCCACTTCTGATAACAGCACAATGGTCATTTTTCATCTGTTTCCGCGACAAACAGTAATGTACGACGTCCTCGAATGATAGTAACGCTTCTGAAATTGTGAAAAGAATACTGAAATAAGGCTAGAATTTCATGGAAGATGCGAGAGGTTCTGTGAACGAATGAATTTAAAAATCATCATCATTTCATAGTATATAGAACAAAGCCGCCTCTCGTGTCTGTCCCTATGTATGCTAAAATCTTTAAAACTACTCAATGGATTTTGATGTGGTTACTGTAAATAGAGTAGTTCAACAGAAAGGTATATGTATAAAACAAGTATAATATAGGAGAGGATCAATCATAATCTTCGAAGTACACGCGGGTCTTCTAGTAAGTCAAATTTTCTTCAATAGTAGGTGTTTACTCCTCCTACTAGTCCGAAAATACGTGAGCAAATTTGTGTTTTTTTATGCAAAGAAGACACTCTCGTGACTCGTGATGGTATGAGATAACGCTGTCCATACCTACAGTCCCACGGGATTTGATGATGAAAAATTCTAATTGGACTGCAACAACGCTTCTTACTCAAGATCAGAGTCATATGATGTTAAAATTCTTGAGCCCAGTAATTTTACTAGCCACAGTGCCCTCCTATCACAGCACAGTAAAATTATGTGCACATCACATTCAGGTGGAAGAATAACTGGCGCTGTTCCCAATACCATGTACCCACTGGAACGACCTCCTGCAAAGGAAGCCTATCCCCGCTAATAATGTTTTAAGAGCCCTGATGATTATTTGCTTTTATCAAAAGAATCTGATATCCATCAGACTCTTTTCAGACATCATGACTTTTCTCGTAAAAAACCCCAGTTCCTAGTAGTTCAATCGAGGTATTCATACTTTGATAACTCGGAACGAGAACATTGAATTGCTTACGTAACGCCCTCAAAACAGGCAGACCTAGTTAAAAACTAGGATTCCTAGCACATATTGTTGAAATAGAGGAAGATATCGCCGCACCTATCAAAAAATAAATAGGTATACAAATATTTCATGTTTGCGAGATTTTGTGCATTTAAATATCATGATAATATTAAGTACTCGTATTTTCCATATTGAATCCATTGAAGGAAAGAGAGCTCGAGGTCGTTCTCCAACTCGCTGGACAGACCTAATCAAGAAGGCCACGGAGGCATCTATGACCCAGTGCTTTCGCAACGCCATTAACAGACAAAAATGGCGTCACATCGCTAAATCCATCGGGAAAATCCAAACAGAAGACCGAGCATCAGAGCAACCACGACCACTCTGACAAGAGTGTACGACTAAGAAGAAGATTTTCCATATGTATGATCGGTATGCAAAAATAGGTTTATTAGTTAATTATATCATTCTTGCATAATATAAAACGAACGTCGCTTCCGCTGCTAGCTCGCTTAGATTGTCAGAAAAAAAAAACTCTTAAAACTTTTTCTCGCATATAGCATGAGAATACCTTAAAAATAGTTGTAGAGTGCAGGGTCTGCTAGTATTATAATATGGTGTGATTCCCAGTTAGTTCATATCGTAGCGAGACTCCTGACCTACTTAGTGTTATTGTGGACTCATATTCTCTAAGTGTTGATGTCATACTGCTTTTTTACTCCACTGGATCTGTGTCAAGTCCTTTTTGAAACGTTACAATAAGGCTGCGTTGTCATGACGGTTGGATTAAGCTTGAATTTTACATATAAACTTTTTATCATCACTTCTTTACCCGCGTGGCAAAATAGTTAAAAAGTTCCACGTAATCAAACCTATCTGTATTTCAAATTTCAACCAAATTCTTTCAGCGATTTAAGCTGTGCGTTAGTATATATAGATAGGCAGGCAAGGAATAATCCCGCCTTCTAGGTTTAGTCTGTAACAACCTACGCCCGCATCGTTCACTCAACATCACGTGAGGGCTAATTTATTATAATCAGTAAAATACAAAGATCACGCAATCAGTCAGTCAAATAAGCTTTCATTCACGCCTAGAATCGTACCTACTTGAACTGCTTCGCATAAAAATGGTGGAAAACTGATTTGTCAAAGGGGGTTAAATTTCAGTTACTATGACAACTTTTTAAATATACTTACTCGTATGTACACCTACTAGCTGCGCCCAGCGCTTTTACCCGCAGTACTTATGTAGCCTATGTGTTATTCCAGGGTCTAAACTATCTCTATACAACATTTCAGCTCAATTAGTCCACCCGTTTAGGCGTGAAAGAGTAACAAACATCCAGACATCCTGACATCCATTCTTACAAACTTTCACGTTTATAATATTAGATAGATAGATAACACTTTATTGGAACACAAAAAATATACAAAAAGAACTTAAGAACTAAAACAATATAAAAACTAAGTGTTACAGTAAGGTTTTCCAAAACTTTTGGCTTTATTTTCTAGTATGTAGGCTGTAGGTATTTAAAAAACTTCGTATTTTCATGGTACCATTTACGAGGGCGTCTAAACGAAATGAAAACCCACCCCATGGCTGGTCACCCATAAAACTTCAATATCATAATTCGATAATAATCCCGAAACCGTGTCTATTATTAATGTTTTATCCCCATATTTTATGTCTTATGGGGAGCCATAGAAGATCTATCAAAATATATGCCGCGAACAAGTCAATAGTCCATTTGAACATAGCGTGTCACTTTGGTGCTCAAAACCAAAGTCAAATGACAGCTAGCTAATATAGAGTTGGACTAATTTAATTGTGGGTTGACGATTTTACACAAAAACAATTAGGTTTTTGAATGGCAGACATCAAACTAAGCTTCATTAATTCAAATAGGCCATAATTGAGAACTTTTGCAAGTCAATTTTACAATTAATTATTAATTCTATTTTAAGACATTTACTGCTGAAAAGACAACAGCTGTGATTTTGAGGTCTTCACGCGAGTGCTGAAAAACACAAACGTTGTGCAGCAAACGTGTTAAGACTACCAATCGTTCAAAAAGCACTTCTATGAGATGAACGAGCAAGGAACTTACTCGTAGTACGAAGGACATTGGTTCGTAGGGATTGTCCATCACCTCCTGATGGAAAGGATGGGTAACGCCTATTCAAAAACCGCTAAATGAAATTCCATTTTAATTGGAGCATTAAACTTTTACTTCAATGACGCAAATTAGATGAAAGCTTGGTACCAATGCTGATATATTATCTCATATTATGGTGCCATCAGAAAATATATAAATCCGTTAAATCGATGATAGGCGCATGTGCAGGGTCACGGGTCAATGGGGCGTTAGAAACTAGCAGATTGAATTCATGAAAGAAAAATGATATAAATCAATATAAAAGATTTTATTTAGAAAGCAAAACTGTAATGTTTCTTTAGTGGATGAAGGAAATTTCGGTTGGAAAAGTTGGTAAATATATAGTTAGATAATATTATGCATAAAATAATATTTATAGTTAAATGCCAGAGTATTGATTTAATTGATTATTTATTAATTTTATAATTCTTTCTACAAAACTAAAATTCAAATATTCTTGCTAATAAGTGAAAAAAATAGAGACGGGGATCTCTATTTTTTTCGGGGGTAGACTTCCTTTGCAGGAGGTCGAATAGGTGGGTACCCCAATAACAGCGCCAGTTATTCTACCGCCTGAGCAGTAATGTGGAAATAATACTTACTGTGATTCGGTAGGAGGGCACTGCAGCTAATGAAATTACTAGGCTGAAGAGTCTTAACATCTTAAGACTCTCAAATAAGAAGCGTTGGCGCAGAAAAGAAGCGAAGCACTGTACTTATTATGGGCAGCGTTATCTCTTCCCATCAGGAAAGCGTCCTGCCGTCTTGTTACTTCGTTGTATAAAAAAGAAAAAAATGTACGATCGGCTTATTCCTCTACATCTCTACATTGCTTCTGGGTGATGTAGTAATAGTAATTAGCTATTTCTAAAACATATACCAGTACACACATAAAACCAACACGTGCCGTTAAAAACTTAGTTCACACCAAACTGTGGTGAGACGCCATTAATACACCTACATACAACTGGCAGCACGCGACTCCACTCATAACGCTCCCCTCGATTTATAATACAAGAAATAAAATGTTCTATCGATCCAGAAGGGACGCCTAGGGTTGCCACAGACGAAAATTTTAACACAAATGAAGTCGTGAAAATAGATCTTATCAAAATGTATATTTTAACATAAATTATTTTTTTATTTGTACGTTATGGTATGATTTTATATACCTTAATTGAGGAATCTTTTTTATTAGTCGTTTTTATTGGGGCTGTAATTTAGTTGGGAATATTTTCAAGCGATGTTTACGAATTTGAAATAAACATTTTAATTTAAATTGTAATTTACTGGTAGTCTTCAGCTTTGGTTAGTAAAGTTACCATCCACTGGACAAAACCGTGACGCCATGCGGTCATTATGCCCGTGTTTCGGCATGTTGTTCAGTGACGCCAGGCAGTGATTGGCCATGTCTTTTTGACCGACAATGTTTTGGATTTTTGTCGGTTTAAAACGTAGATCGGTTTAACGTACTGCAGTTACTAGGCTGCCTTTTCTTGCCTTTTGCCTTTTCGTTGTCATCACCATCTCAGCCATAGGACGTCCACTGCTGAACATAGACCTTGCATTCTGTCTTCCGGCGACCTTTATAAGGTCGTTTGTCCACCTTGTGGATCTCCTTATCCTGATTCGATCGCGTAGAGAAACCCCGAGCATAGCCCTCTCCATAGCAATCTCCGAGCATAGGTCGCTGAGCGACTTTGAGCTTCGAGCTGAGGCCAATAGTGAAGGACCACGATTTAGTTGCCTTTTAGTTTTTTTTTGTACAATGAAGATAAGAAGATGAGCAAGACGCTCTCCTGATGATAAGAGATAACGCGGCCCATAATTAGTACAATGCTACCCAGGGTTTTACAAAGGCAAAATTTTAGGTGCACTGCGCCGACGCTTCTTACTTGAGAATCATAAGATGTTAAGACTCTTCAGTCCAGTAATTTCACTAGCTACTGTGCCCTCCTACCGAAGCACAGTAATGTTTGCACATCACTGCTCAAACGGTAGTATAACTGGCACTGTTGGGATACCCACCTAGTCGACCTCCCGCAAAGGAAGTCTACTCCCGGAAGCAAAAAGTCAAAATTAATATAACTAGTGTCAACCCTATTGCCAATGCGCACAGTAGCATAATACCGCCGATTCGCGCGAGACTGTTTGTGTAATACCAGTCTATGATAGTGTATGTCTGTGTGTCTGTACCCGTGTGTCACGGATGTTTTGTGTACGGAACCAATGATCTGGAATGTTTATTAATTATAAGGGATTTAAGTGATGTGGAAATGAAAGATGTGTGAAATTGATTTTGGCTATTTTTTTTTTACCACGATCTCGCGTGATGCTGCCGAAGATGGTAGCAGACTAAACCTAGAAGGTGGGATAAATCCCTCCCTGGCTTCACTGAACGTCGTACCGGAAAACTGTTATAATGACCGCTTGGCGACACGATTTTATCTAGTGTCCGCCAATACAGCAATTGAAAAAAAAGTAAGTTCGAAATTTGAAATATGTAATAATTAATTAGTGTGAACCCTATTGTCAATGTTTATACACACAGTAGCTTAATAACGCGCGAGACTGTTTGTGTAATACCAGTCTATGATAGTAAATGTCATAGACTTCGCTGGCTCGGCCACGTAGAGCAAATGGGGGAGGATCGGGGAGTGAGGCGAGCGTACTTGGGACGTGCTACTGGCAAGCGGCCGGTGGGGCGTCCAAAGTACCGATGGAAGGACGAAGTACTGAAGGACCTGAGAGCGCTCCAAGCTGAGTCTTGGGAAGCGACAGCGCAGGACAGGCAGGAGTGGCGTCTTCTTGTGTCGGAAGCCAAGACTCAGTTTGGGTCGCTGCGCCGTCTTAGTTAGTCTATGATAGTGTATGTATGTGCCCGTGTGTCACGGATGTTTTGTGTACCGAACCAATGAGCTGGAATGTTTGTTAATTTTAAGGGATTTAACTGATGTGGAAGTAAAAGATTTAGAAATTGATTTTGTCTCTTCGTATAATTCACTGCTCGAAATGATTCGTCATATCACATGATATTAAAAAAAGTTTAATAAAAGTTTTGATTGTCTGGAAGGTCAATGTTACCGATAAGACGGACATTGTTACAAAATATGTCAAAAACCATGTATTTATTAACAAAAGTAATTGCTTTCTTAAACCACATGCTGCCGGAGTGATCAGAGTTGTGATATGCAAACATTACTGTGCTTCGGTAGGAGGGCACTGTAGCTAGTGACATTACTGGGCTGTAGAGTCTTAACATCTTATGACTCTCAAGTAAGAAGCGTTGGCGCAGTGCACCCAGAATTTTACCTTTGTGGAACTCGCACTGTAATAATTTAGGGCAGCGTTATCTCTTATCATCAGGAGAGCGTCTTGTTCGTCTTCTTCCTTCGTTGTATAAAAAAATACATAGCACACCTATGTGACCACCTATTCATTCTATAAGTAAAACTCCAGACTTTGTCTTATATGTAAGTGTGTCACTATCATTATTTACATCAGCAATCTAACCAGAAAATCTGCTCAACCATTTTTGATATAACTCTGTACAACAGAACAATAGATGCTAAAATAGCCTACGCATCCACATAAGGGTCGACAAAAACTACATCTATAGGGTGTTCCTTTAATAAAGGACCTATTGTGCTCCCCCTGTATTATTTCTGAGATAATCTTTTATTCGCAGTCACAATTTATGGTTGCTTCCATTTGTCATTTGCCAGTCTTTGTGTATTATCTGTATTGATGAAAATTGGTGATGATGCGGATTCATATCGATTTTTGAAGCTCTATTTGATTAAACTGTGGTAGGCTTCATTCGTGGCTAGTCAACGCCCACTTAACGTTACTGAAAAGAAGTCTAAAAATTAATCTGACTGATCTGAGCAGTAATATATTTATTATTAGTCTGCATTAAAAGTTTTTATTCAATTAACTAATAGTTGATCTGGTAGGACTAGGTTTTCGGTTTCAGTAATTCAGGCCAATCAGAATTGAGGCCAATAAGTCAAACTAATCTCTAAAATACAAATCGATTCAGAATCGATTTTATTACACAAAAACATTTTATCGATTACCGACTCCGATAGCAAGTACAGATACAGTCAAAAGTTTTTCAAGTAAATTTAAAAATTCTATGGAAATGTTTAGAATAGAATACTCTTTATTGCAACCAAAGAAAATTACAGTTTTACTGTGTTTATAATGAAGTCTTTCATAGTATGAAAAGATCCTTATTCTTCAATCAATCAAACAGTGTGTAAGGTTACATTATATTTAAATTATCTAAACTGCTGCATAAAACAGATTCTGTCATTCATATTGACTAAAATGTACATTATTTAGATTTCCAAGATGAGCTCTATCTCATGAACTATTTCTAAAAGCGACAGATCTATTGTAGAAAACACAACGTTATGCGACAGATGACAATTTCGGCTGTACGTAAAGAATTTAATTGTTCTTACTAGCTGTGTCTAACGGTTTTGCTTACTGAAAAATAGTCCTATGTTCTAGTGTCTAGCAGCTATCATCATACAAAATTTCAGCTCAATCCATTTAATCGTTGAGACATGAGGAACGGAACACACATCCATACTTCAGCATAATTTATTAAACGAATACTAATTCTATATATGTATTGTATGATTCGAAATACAAGTTTTTTTAAATAGTAAAATGACGCAACACTTATAAATACAAATGTACGAGTGTCAGAAGGCTAGCAAATACAAATTGTGTGTTCATGTTAATTTTATTAAACGGAAAAGTTATAGAGTGTTATATTTTTTTTTAGCTCTATCGTAACACTTTTCCACCGGACAGTCCGCGCATAGTTTACGAATGATCAATAATTGATTTTACAATCAGGCTGCGTTACGACGTGCATAATGTGCGTATGATTCAATTTGTGTTAGCTCACTTTATTGATTATTGGCAAATGCGATACAATAGCCTAGACTGAAGTAATAAAAGCAGTCACTGTGCAAAATGAACTCAAGATATCGCACACCTAGTAAAGCACTAGCTCAACTCAAAAAGTGCTTTTACTTTAATTGGAAATTTATCTATACATACTTGTTTAAGCTTGAAATTATTATTTTTTTTTTGAGTTAGTGCAGTATTCATCTGGGAGTGCGATATGCAAAAGTATGTCTCAGAAGGGTAATTTTCTTTTTAAATTATTTTTAAAGTTCTTTTTTAAGGTCAATTGGACTACTTTGACCACAACCTCACCGGGGGTAGACTTCCTTTGCAGGAGGTCGTCTAGGTTATCCCAACAGTGCCAGTTACTCTACCGTCTGAGCAGTGATGTGTAAACATTACTGTGCTTCGGTAGGAGGGCACTGTAGCTAAGGAAATTACTGGGCTTAAGAGTCTTAACATCTTATGACTCTTGAGTAAGAAGCGTTAGTGCAGTGCAATTAGAATTTCACATCATTGTGGTTTCAATCCCAGGTGGCATTGTACTGATTATGGGCATCGTTATCTCTTAATATCAGGAGAGCGTCTCGCTCTTCTTACTTCTTCGCATAAAAAAAGGCTATGAAGAATTCTATGGGGGACTGGATGCAAGGCTCTGCCGATTCCCAGTGCCCCGTCACAAAGACGATACAGGAGTGCCGCCGGGTTATTTTAGTGGATATATGTTACAAGTCTGGCGGAAGTAACCTAACAGTAACCCTTTTTTTTTTTTTTTTAACCTAACAGTAACCCTGCAAAAACACCAATTTTTATAAACCTTTATTTCAATCATTTTTGGTACTTCCTACTCACATATATCTTACTAATATTATAAACGTGAAAGTTTGTAAGAATGGATGTCTGGATGTTTGTTACTCTTTCACGCCTTAACGGGTAGACCGATTGAGCTGAAATTTTGTATAGAGATAGCTTAGACCCTGGAATAACACATAGGCTACATAAATACTGCGGGTAAAACCGCTGGGCGCAGCTAGTTAACTATATATTATTATGATAAGTGACAGAACACGTCAAGGTCTCCACTAAATAGGTCCCCTTGTGCCACCCGACATGTGTCCGATAAGAGCCTTCGGATTAACCTATTTATGATAGCGAAGGCCGTGTCACTAGGGAGTGTTCTCCTTGATAGATAATGTAGTAATTAGCTGATATTTTTATCCCGCCTTCTAGGTTTAGGCTGTTACCATCTACAGCCACTTTTTTTTTCTTGTCCTACCTCCATTGTTGTGGACGGAGGCCTGTTCTACTCTCTACGGACGCATGCCGTGAGATCGCCGTTAGATGCTAACCTTATAATACATTAAAAAAACTTTGATTACAGGCAGGTTTAGGTTAGGTTATAGGTGCCGTCGGGGCCGCCATAACCCGTTGCCCCGGCATTATGGCGTCCCGAAGGAACCCAGGTTTTTTAGTGGGTATCCCCGCCGCGCCCATCTTTGGCGGGGGAGTCCTACATACCACCGCGCGCCCCCCGGCGTGAGGTAATGATGCGTAATGCATTTTTCCTGTGTCAAAAAAAAGGTTAGGTTATAGGTATTACCTATTTAAACTTACCTATAAGGTTTAGATTTGATTATAATAGTGTGCTTGGAAGTGCTTGGAATAAAAAAAAGGATCCAACAGAACAGGTTTCCCTAATTATAACCCTCACCTGTGCAAAATTTCAACTTTCTAAGTCTAATGGTTTCTCGTGAAGCCGCGGACGGACGGAGAGACAAAGCGAAACTATAAGGCTTCCTTGTTTACTACAGAAGCCAACAAGGAAGCCTAAAAAACCAAGGTGCTCAGTTAGTATACAAGCTGGTCTTATAGTTACAATAATTCTGCGAAATTATCAACACCATATACCACTACCATTTTTGCACCGCGCCATCCGATCCGAGGCGACTATATTTCATAATTTTATCGCTAATGTAAGGTGAGTGTGTTTGTCCGCGCGTCTGTACCTGCTTCCGTGTATTGTATAGGTTGGGGTGACTGTATTTACTATTTTCTTAGGATAATTTTTACAGGTAATTTTTCATAGCAGAATCACTGATTTATTTAAACAAACACACAAATTCAGATAAAAAAATCTACCTGTGTATTGTAACGGGAAAATATGACTATATTTACGTTTTTAGGAAGTACTTTTACTTGCAATAGATTTGGTTTTTGGTATGTCTCGTGGTTCTAGCAGTATGAAGATCACTGATTACTGATACGGCACCCTCAACCAACTATTTTTTTTGTATAAAATAGAAAAAAAATGTTTTTGTGCGCTGGATGCTTGCACCCAGCATATTGCTGAGTTGGGGACCGCTTTGTGACACATACACTTTTTATTATTTTTGGTTTTTACAATTTTTGTTGTATTGTTTGTTTTTATCATATTATGTACAAATAAACTGTTTTCTTTCTTTCTTTTTTTTAAGTTCATAAAATACTGTTTACGAAACAGTCTTTAATTATTCAATTTGTTAAAAATATAAAACAGTACGAGTAAATTAACAAAAAAATAATATCTTGTACGAATGGGAAGTCACATATAATATTATTATTATCTCCATCTTCCAAAACCATGGTAACAACCCCCATTCCAGTCGACTGGCCCGGCTAGGCCTCCGTTTGTGTTGCTGTGCACACTCCAGTTGACTTGCACACTACCTACCTATGGTACCTCCACTCGAGATCAACTTGATTGTTCAACGAAATATACTCCTGCTAGGTATCAGTCTATTGACTACACCTAGTCCTACTAATAACCTATTTTGTTCGTCCCATAAGTCCGCAAAAACAAACATAAATTATAATTATCTTATAAAACACATAATAAACCAAATTATACAGTAAATTTATGATTTATACAAATCAATAAGTTTTTTCATATCGTCAGCGGCTAATATACAATTAATAAAACCGACTTGTTTTAGTTGATCGCCGTCAAAATAAGTTCTCAGCGCTTCGGTCTGGACACACTCCATTATAATGTGCTGTAGAATTATTATTTGGGAAAAATTGTTTGTATCGACAAAATCGATGTCCTGTACATACGAGTACTTTTAATAAAGTAACATAAATCCACAGCATCAAAATCAGAGAAAAATCTTCACAGGAGAAATAGCACAAAAAAAAATACTTACAGGAAGGAGTAGGAATAGAATGAAAATGTTAAAAAAAACCATGAATCGTCAACCCTAACACATTGAATCTTTCGGTTATTAGATAGATAACTCTTTATTGGAACACAGAAAAATATACAGAAATAAACTTAAACAATAAGACACAATATTATAGTCTATCACAATAATATTATATCTATTACATCATTACATCTACTAAATAGGATCGAAGACATACCAGTAGGTACCTACTCACTTATTCGTTTACAACGAAAGATAAATACATAAATGGAATGGCTATATTGAGCGTTTAAAAGCCCCAGAAGTTTATCCAAATCGTAGAAATAAATAAAGGATGATCTCAGAAGAATAAATTCTGATTTCATTCAAAATCCTGTGACACCAACAGTGAAACCCATGTGAACTTAGATTAAGTTTTGTCCGATACTTCAAGACTCCTGTCTGCCATTTTTCTGTCACTCTACGCCAGGAGGCGAAAAATGGTATGTGGTACTCCCCTATCGAAGAATGATCTTAGCAAGTTTACCACTAAGAAACCTGGGAGTATTCCTGCGAAGCACTATAATGTTGAGGCTGTGGGCACGCCAGAGCATTCATCCGTGACCATGTGACTGTATTGAGCTATCTCTAGACTTTAACGTGGTCCATAATACAATTGTAGCCTATTTGAATGAATGTATTGGGGTTTTATTTTAACTCGGCTTGGAGCAGCCTCCGTACTGGTTTCTTTCTATCGCTACAAGAGACGCCTCGCCGGTGCTTGTACAGAAAAATGTAATCTGTGGTTAAAAATTCCATGACGACCGATCCTCTTTTAAGTAATCAGGGGTCCACAATACTCGTTTGCGTAACCCAGTATTTCACACATAAATCCACGTTTCCCGCAGAAGGGCACGGCAAGGTGTTTGATTTAGTATGCCGCGGGAATAATACCGCGTTTTAGGTGTTGCGCCGGTGTTGGCACATAATGATTTACGAGTCGGCGCGAATTTTTTGGAAAAGTATTGCTTTTGAAGTATTGTACTTGTGGAGGTTAATCTGTTCAACTGAATAATGGTCCGTTAATGTTTAAAATGTCATCTGAACAAGTGAAATAAAAAAAATTAAAAACAAGATTTTATTATTATTACCATCCAGCACCAAAGTGCTCGTCAAGACGAATCAAATGAGCACAAACTCGATGGGGTTGCGTCGTTTAATTACGGAGTTCCTATGCCCACCTGCCAGCTCCATCGTCAGATCAGCTCGATGTCACAATAATATTGCATTGTTATCTGATTTATAAATGCATGCATAATTTCAGCTCAATCGGAAACTGGGAAGTGGATCTAATTTAGCTTTCAAGATTTGATTACAAACAGACAAAAAACAGGTGAAAGTAAATAAAAGCTTGTAAAAAGAAATTATAATTCAAATATGAACACAAATTAAGTTCACAATTCACAATCATAATGCAAACACTGCAAGTTTTATATTTCGCAATTATGAGTAATAACATTATTTAAAGTGCCGATTATGCATAATATGGACCACCCTTCCATTGTTAATAAAATTATAACAAATTTATATTATGACTTCATTTATTATGTTTTCAAAACGCATGAGTAAGGTTAAATAAAGTTATAGGACATGAGAAGTTATGGTATACTAGCTGCGCCCAACGGGTTTACCCGCTGTACTGTGTAGCATATGTGTTCCAGGGTCTAAGCTATCTCTAGACCAAATTTCAGCTCAATCGGTCCAACCATTTAGGCGTGGAGAAGTAACAACTCACACACTTTTGCCTGAATCATATTAGTGTGAGTGTGATTCCAAATTGTAATTATGTGCCACATATTGTACAGGGTTATTTTTATTTTTTTCAAAATCCATCCTTTTAATACACCTGCAACCACACCTGCAAATAACTGGGCTGAAGAGTCTTAACATCTTATGACTCTCAAGTAAGAAGCGTTGGCGCAGTGCACCCAGAATTTTACCTTTGTACAGTCCTATGTACTAATTATGGGCAGCATTATCTTATAAAAGGAACGCTTATGTTGATCATTCATAGCTCATAAAAGTTGAAATTTAGCATACGCGTGCAAAGTCGCAAGCACCACCTAGTTTATTACATTTTCGTATTAACCATTGACATCATACCAAAATACGTATTTATAATATTGTACAATGTTAAGCCTTAAAATTAACATTAAAATGCCTTCAGTACCCAGCTTACTCATTGACATACGAAACCGAAATTTCGGCAAATTGAATGCAAAATACCTTTGGTTTAAATCAATAAAATCACGTCACAAACTGCAAATTAATATCGAGAGGCAACCCTAGCATATCTCTGCCAATAGGGTTGTCAGATAACAAATAACAATTATTGAAATTCTTGTATCAATGAATAGATTACTTCTCTATATCGTTTTATCGCAAACACAAGGACATATAACATATTATAGAGGTATATTAAGTTAACTTTGTTTTATGAATCCATAAAATTAAATCGATAAAAATTAATAGAGGCACAACCCTAGCGTATCTCTGCCAATAGGGTTGCTAATTACAGATATCAATTATTGAAATTCCTGTATAACCTTTGCTTTATGAATTTTTTTCTAGTCTATACTGTCCCACTACTGGGGAGCGACCTGCGACCTCCTCTCAAATTCCTCCACGCATCTCTACCCTGGGCCATCTCTGGATTTACAAAATTAAATCACATTATTAGGCACAACCCTAGCGTATTTCTGCCAATAGGGTTGCCTGTTACCAGATACCAATTATTGAAATTCCTCCATCAGTCAATGGATAATGTTGCTATGTATCGCGCAGTTCAGATATTCTGATAGGTATATCGATAGTTATATATTTAGTTAAATCGGTGTAATGTTGTGGAACTGTTAACGCTTTGATGTTATTTGTAGTTTATGATATTGGTTTAGTTACGGTTTGAGTTGAATCCTGTTGACTATGTAGATAAGATTATAATATGTAGCGTTAGTTTTCAAGTGTGATATAAATTTAATTTACATTATGAAAAGATATTGTAACTTGTAACTATGTATTTTATGTTTAGACTTCAAGAAGTGCATTCATAACCCCATTTACTTTTCAAATACCTAACCCGTTTCGAAAAAGAAGAAAGGTTCACTATTCTTTAGGAGAATGTTTCGGTATCAAAAGGTTTTTCAATTTATATTTTATCAAATTCGGTCGAGCGTTTTGCTTTTTACGATTAAAAAGTTTTCGAAATCTTTGTAAAATAACAAAATCTCAATAAAAAAATAAAGCATATTTTCTTGAAAATGTATTCTTGTTGACGATGATTTACCAAAAGCTAAAAGCAAGATTGATGCCACGTATAAAAATATTAAAAAACGTTTCATTGGAATACATAGACGAATTTTTTTATTTTCTCTTTAAGTAGGTACTTATTCCAAGGGATGACCAATAATATGTACGATCTAATAATCTAACTTAAAAATAAAGCCCAAAATAACAACATCAACAAATTGCCATCATCTTTCAAGCAGCGACAACCCTAAATTAAACGTACGAGCTCCCCAGGGTTGTCAACTTGGACAAGTTGGTCGACCAACTTCGGCCAGTATCAATGACGGATCCAGGGATAGAGGATAAAGGGCACAAATCCCCCCGTCCTAAAATCCTATCTGTTAAAATAATGGTATTCGAATATAAGAATGGTCTTGCCAAAATACTCAAAAAATTTACTTATGCGATATTATTAATGCTTAAAATTTGGTCTGTCATAAGCAATACTTAGGAAATTTAATACTTACTTAAGTTATTTCGTAGTAGTGCAACGCCATCTAACCCCAAAGCAAAATTTATTTATTTAAATAATAACCAGACCTAAAAGAAACATAATTAATATGTGCACGTATTAGGACAGGAACGAAGTCCTACTCGTCATTCATAAAATATTATGTTTCCTTTCCATCTTCCAACCAGGGGGAATCGCTCAATCCGAGCTCATATTCAACGTTGAACTTCGACAATTTTAATTCTCAACAAATTTTTCAAGCCCCACATAATAAATCCTAGATCCGACCCTGGTCAGTGTCCAGTGCATAACGTATTTACTAGGACGAAATATTAATCTCGCTCGTAACGAACTGCTTAGTTTGTAAGATTAACTTTAAAACGGATGGGACACTTTGTTTGCCTATACTTTATTAATAAATTTATTTGTTTCGTTGCAGGTAAATATAATTGACTGTAAAACGCTGGGAGTATGTAAGTGAATTACACTAATATTATAAATGCGAAAATTTGTGAGTGCGTATGTTCGTTACATCTTCACGCCTAAACGGGCGAACCGATTGAGCTGAAATTTGATATAGAAATAGCTTAGACCCTTAAATAATACAGCTTGTAAAACCGCAGGGCGCTGGTAATAAATAACTTTGTTTTTATATGAAAAAGAGTGACAAGACAAAAAGCATGATAACCAAGTTACCCATTTCATAAGTACACAGAGCCACACAGTGTTTTAAAACTCACAATGAAGAATCGTAAATTTTGCGGCATTGCGCCTGAAATATTGAAAATAGTAATATTTGTTAAATATCGAAATGCACAATAATTTCCGGACTTCAGTACGGAACACAGTACAACACTCCTTGACACTTGACAAGTTTTAATTAATGTCTACATTACTACATTCGAATAAAATTACACTACAGTGCGGCCACACACACACATCCCATACATAGTAGTACTTTTGTGAATGTATGGTGAGACAGTTGATTTGACAGCAAGACAAGTCTACGCAGCGTCTGTGCTTGAGGGCAGTGGCCGTAGCATACATGGGATCCCGATGAAACTTCAAGAGTTAGAGCTGTCATCCCATACATTGTACTTTTGTGAGTGTATCTGGGATGACAGTTGACTTGACAGCAAGGCAAGTCTACGCGTTGTATGTGCTTGAGGGGCCCGAAAGAATTGCGCTAATCGGAACGCCAGCTTAATTTATCCATCTGTATAAAAAAACAAAAAAAAAAAAAAAAAAAAAAAAAAACTGTATAAATCACTTATTCTATGACATGTTTTCACACCATAGGTATTATAAGGACCCTAAAAATGAGTAGAATTTTATAGATTCCGAGTGTCATCGAGGCAGGTATCTAAAGTATGGAATTTACCGAGGTACGGTCTCAGTAAATTTACAGCAACGCAAGGTGACCCAATTTAGTTGTAAAGGAGGCGGTCACGGAAACAGGCTTGCTTGTATAAATAAATGTTTTGATGGTAAAGGAATTTGAGATTTCTGGAAACAGTGGAAGTTTACACAAACACAAATTGAAAAATATCAAAAAATAAGATTCTGGGACAATTTTCAGCTCGAATGATCCTCCTCTAATCCTACTAAAATTATCCCTACTTAAAAGCGAATTTAAGCCTAAACATTTGTACCGATTGAGCTGAAATTAGATAAAGAGGTATAAGTTGCTTGGATCTGATATCACAGGCTTTTTGTATTATACATTACTTATTACTAGTATACATTACTAGCTGCGCCCAACGGTTTTACCCGCAGTACTTATGTAGCCTGTGTTAGTTTCAGGGTCAAGCTATCTCTATACAAAATTTCAGCTCAATCAGTCCACTCGTTTAGGCGTGAAAGAGTAACAAACATCCAGACATCTATTCTTACAAACTTTCACGTCTATAATATTAGTAAGTTATTTCATAAGTTGAAACAACGACAAATACTTCATCAACAAGTGAATTAAATTAAAAATTTAAAAAAACCCCCAACGCAATACTTAATTCACCATTTTGTGGTGGCGGCTATCTTGGATTGTAAATTTTATATAGTAGGTTGTATTCTACTCGTTAAGCCCTTTCATTTGATACCCATATTGATAGGGTCGTGGAGAAAAAAAGTAATCCGCCATTTTGTAGCGGCGGCCATCTTGAACCGATTTCAACCAAACATAGCTTAAAACACTCTCGACTAACTCTACTTTCAAACAAAAAAAAACTAAATCAAAATCCGTTCATCCGTTCGGGCACAGACAGACACACACACAGACAGACAGACACGTCAAACTTATAACACCCCGTCGTTTTTGCGTCGGGGCTTAAAAAGAAGAGGGTAAATTGAAAACAGAACTAAACTTGTTACGAAATACAAAACAACCATTCATAACTTAGTAATTTAAGCACCCACTGTAATTCCTAAGCTAATACCTATTTCGCTGTTCAAGGAGTTTGTGAGGACTAGATGTGGAATGTAGAGTAGAAGTTCAAACACTAACAAGATGCGAGTACCTAAGTAAAGAAAATATTATGCTAAGAAACAGTGTAGGTAATTGTTATTAAAGTATTTAATAAAATAACATATTTTTGCGATGACCTTCTACTATACAAAACAAGTAAAATTTAAAAAAACTTTTTAAAAACAAGCTTTTATTATTATTACCATAAAGTACTCGTCAAGACGAATCAAATGAGCCCAAACTCGATGGGGTTACGTCGTTTTATTACGGAGTTCCTTTGACCACCTCCCAGCTCCATCATCAGATCAGCTCGATGTCATAATAATATTGTATTGTCATCCGATTTATGCATGCATGCAAAATTTCAGCTCAATCGGACAACGGGAAGTGGGTCAAATTTAAGTTGCAAGATTTGATTACAGACAGACAGACTGACAGACAACAGACAAGTGAAAGTAAATAAAAGCTTGTAAAAAAGACATGTCAATAGATTTAGATCAGAATAGATTGCCTTTACATCTACATTTATTGATATTAAAAAGTGTATCAATTGACAGTCTTATGGCTAATAGCGATCTCTTCCATGCAACCAAGCCTTGATGAGATTTACGTATGTATAAAAAGGACTTTCCTGAATTTACAGTCGGTTACGCGTCACGGTTACGCGTCACATTTTTCAGTTACGCGCCACATTTTTCAGTTACGCGCCATCTTTTGTTTCTTGCCCCTACCACGGTTGGTTCAGACGAAGAGTACTTTCACTTTCTCCAATGAACATGAATTTAAAAAATTTATAAATTTAAAATTTAAATTTAATTTAATTAAAGAAGTTTCACTTCTTACGTGTGTAAACTAGTACACGCACAAATTTATTTTTTACCAAGTAGCATTTTAACATGCTTAAAAAGTTCGACTTATGTATGAATAAGCCTCATCCAGTTAACATTAACTCGACGTCAAGTTATCACTAAGTTATGTGCGTAATTGTTTTGCTTCGTCAAGCCAATCTAAGTTCGGTTGACAACAATTATAAGTTTCGCCACCCATTTTGTCATAGCTATAATGCCTTGTTTCGATCTAACTTTGAAAGAGGATTATTGTCATTTATATGTAGGTAACTAGTAGTAGGTACCTTCCTATTTGCCGCGGTTGAGTGTCTCGGCGTACCCGCAGGCACGGCAATTATGGCGTCCCACAGGAACACCCCCAGGTTTTTAGTGGGTATCCCCGCCGAGCCTGTCTTCGGCAGGGGGTGGGACTCCCCTACCGCCCGCGACCCCCGGCGGGGGGTGATGATGCGTAATTTTTTTTTCCTAGGTCAAAAAAGGTACCTTCCTATTTGGAAAAAATATTAGACACTAGCTGTGCCGGGCGGTTTTACTAGCTGTACTGTAGTCCATGTGTGTGTGTGTGTGTTATTTCAGGGTCTAGGCTATCTCTAAACCAAATTTCAGCTCAGTCGGTCCACCAGTTTAAGCGTGAAAGAGTAGTAAAAATACATCCATACATTCATACAAACTTTCACGTTCCTTTATAATATCAGTAGGATTACGGTAAATGTGTAAATTATACAAACCTTAGTTGGCAAATTTTTCTCGATCATCGATGTTATTTAAATGAAAGTTAGGGTCATAGCTCATTAGAGACACCCGGCACCCACTCTGCACCACCTCGCCTCCAGCGGTTAGTATTCTTTATATGGACTTAGGACTTGTATTGGGATGCGCTCACTACATCAATTCCGTATCGTCGCCGGATCGCTTCGGTCGTAAGGCGAGGCGGTGCGGAGTGGGTGCCGGGTGGCTCTAATGAGTTATGACCCTTACACTTCAACGCAGAAAAGAATTCTGCAAGGCACTGCAGTGTCACTCTTTGATATTAATTGTTGAATCTCATGCCCAGCAAAACAAAGCCCATTCTAGCAAAACATTGAACAATTTTCACAGTTGTGTAAACAGAAACGACCAGACAAATACTTAGCGGAAACTACAGCGGCGCCTCGACATTACAAGTTAAAGGTAAAAACTTAAACCTCGTTCCATCGTCACCTGCTCCCGGAATGCACAGCTTCGAGTAAACGATAGGAATTCTTTCCTATGTTCTTTGTAGCATAGTATAAGATTGATACCAAACGTTGTTGCCTAAAAGGAGCTGGTTTTGCCAATTCTGCTTCAATTATGAAGACTACACTTATTCTCCTGACGACCTGACACAAAATTCAATTCATAATAAATACAGAAAAAGTTAAAAATCCGGTCTCTATTAAACTGGTTTTTCCTTAATATTCCATTTTCGTCCTATGTAATTTTATACGTTGTTTTTATACATACAAAATAATATAATAGTATTTATAAAATGTCTGGGCCACAGAAGGCACGAGTTTCAAATTAAAGATAGGATATATTTCCTGTTTGATACATCTAAGACAAGGAGAAAAAGTAAAAATAAAGCAAGCTTTGCCAATTCTGCTTGAATTATATGCCTTACTTCAAAAAGAAAACTGATGGTAGGCTTCGGCTGTGGCTGTGGTAAAAGCCTCCTTGTCTTAATTTTATGTAGGTAATATACTCGTCATTCGATTTTATTTCTCATGATGGGAAAATAATTCGATTGTTTTAAAAAAGGAAGCTGTTGGGAAAAAAATAATTCTGAAATACATAATTTATCAAAGTTATCATGGCGCTCTTATTTTAACAATAATTTATGTAATAATAAAAGTTATTACAGCACAATTTCTAAAAAATGAAAATATTATCGTTGGTTGGCAAAACGGAAACCATTCGTGTCCGTATAAATAACAAAATCGAATTAACGAAAGCCTTCCGCGAGTCATAAAAATATCTTAACGCAATTTTAAACGAGCGAAGCACACTCCTCGGTTTTGTTCCTTTTATTTCGACTTCTGTAAGGCAGTTTCTTAAAACTGTAAAAAATAAATTGAAGTACAACTTGTAAAAATATTAACGATACTCTCGTACAAGAAAAGGCCTCGTATAAAAAGTTTTTTAAGACATATTTTTGCTTTTAGTATTCGGCGCCCAGGTTTTATTCCCTGAAAGGTAGAATATTATGTTCTATTTTATATTAATATCTTACTAATAAACGCGAAAGTTTGTAAAAATGTATGTTTGTTACTCTTTCACGCCTAAATTAGGTGGACCGATTGAGCTGAAATTTGGTAAAGAGATAGCTTAGACCCTGGAATAACACATAGGCAACAAGCAGCGGGTAAAACTGCTGGGCGCAGCTAGTATGTTATATTAATTACATTTCTGTTTACCAGCGGAAGACCGGCGTAGGTTAAACCAGATCTATACAGCTAAGCTGGTACCTTTTTGCGGCAAGGTGTAATTTTTTTATACATTTATTATTGCCAATGTTTATCTTTTGGCCACTACGTACATCTTATGTTTAACAAATTTATTTCTTTCTTAAATAGGTTCTGCCTAAACATGAATAAAACAAACGTACACACAAAAACATCCTTTTCAATATAAGTGTGAAAATTCGTGTAGAAATGTTTTCAGAGCAGCCATTTTTCACCTTGACAAATAGAACGGTACAATTTTAAAATAGAACCGTGTAACAGCTTACCTTGCAAGTTGCACTAGAATCTTATCTCGCTGAGAACACTAAAACGAGTGTGCTGCAAGAAAACATTGTATTCTGCTAAATTTTATTAATATTATATAGTGGAAGCTTGTTATTGGCTCTTCATTACTATTTATGTCACTATATATATATCATAGCTGTAAGCCTCCCAGATATGTAAAAATAAATAAATAAATTAAATTATAATAATTCATCTTACTAATATTATTAACGTGAAAGTTTGTAAGAATGGATGTCTGGATATCGGGATGTTAGTTACTCTTTCGCGCCTAAACGGGTGGACCGATTGAGCTGAAATTTTGTAAAGAGATACCTTAGACCCTAGAATAACACATAGGCTATATAAGTACTGCGGGTAAAACCGCTGGGCGCCGCTAGTTATTTTATAAAGGTAGCGACATAGAGTTACGTACGTATAGAGAAACAAAGCCAAGAGGCAAAAGCAAGACAAAAATAATCTCTTACGAATATATAACAAACAACATAGAATAGAAAAGCGAATCTATTGTGACTGTGACCGTTTTTGGTTGACAGATCTGTAAGAATTGCCTGCAAAGTCATAACTAGTTCTTTTGAATTTTGATATTGACAAAACAAAATTGGTACGCGTTTTTCTGTTTAGCACACTAATCTTACTAATATTATAAACGTGAAAGTTTGTATGAATGGATGGCTGGATGTGTGTTTGTTACTCTTTCACGCCTAAACGGGTGGACCGATTGAGCTGAAATTTGGTATACAGATAGCTTAGACCCTAAAATAACACATAGGCTACAGTACAGCGGGTAAAACCGCTGGGCGCAGCTAGTCTATACATATATGCAAGATTTTAGTAGAGACACAATTACTGTACCTACTAGTAGTTTAACTAGAATTGGACAAAACAGTGTCGATAAGCATAATTATGGCCGTGTTCCGGCACGATGATCAGTAAACCCAAGGCGGGATTCACCCTGCCTACTTGACCGACAATGCGTTGGCAATGACGAAAGTAGTTTTAAGTTGTTATAGTCGAGTACTCTTCCGGATATAGATGAAATCCCCATCGATTTCATTATACAGTTACTTTTATACAGACTACTTTGCAATACCTACTGCAGATTGCCACGATTTCTTCATAGACTTTTTCAGAATTCAATAGCAATCTCAGATACAGCGTGCTCGTTTTAGGTCCACACGTCTCGAAACTTTACAAAACTCGAGACAGAAAATGTAAACGCAACGAATCCGACTGAGACAGCAGATGTCCGGAATAGAACAAGTTTGAAAATTTACGGGTCAGTTTTCGGTCAAATAGTTGCGCCGTAACACCAGTGGCCGTGTAAAATTCATGCAATTTAAAAGTTTTGAATCACCGGTCGTTTTTTGCTCCCGTATGATTTATGATCGTACCTTTATATAGGGTGGAGTAAACTTCAGCTATTACTTCAAATGGATGTTTAAATTTCTCAATAAAAGTTCGGCGTTTTCACATTGTGTTTGATATTTTGACAGTCTTTGAGACGGGGAAGTTGGGGCGCGGATGTTAGTAATAAACGCGGATACCGCACATTGAATACGAACAGAACCCAAGTAGAATAGAAAACTCTTTATTGCACACCATGCAGTAAAATAAGCTAAAGCCCTATAGTGTAATTTTTTTTTGTTTTATGTAAGAGACAAATACAGGCATCTGCTTGTGATAAACAACTGAATGTTGACGGTGAGCGGTTACCGTCTGCAACATCAATGGCATACCGATGTCGAGGCCAAGACTACGAAATAAATCCCTCCTAATGAAATTTACATTAGATTAGATATACAAGTTAATTGACAAAGTCCGTGTAAGATCGAAACCTCTTCATTAGGCTGAACCAAAATAACTGAAATGTTGTATAGAATGAAAGTAACGAAAACCTTGAAATACCTACCACTGTTAGTTATTGTCTTAGCAGAAAATCGGGGGCACATTTAATATTAAGAAAGGAAACAAAGTTATTTGTGGAATACACTACATACGTAGAGAAAAAAACTAACACAACAGAAAAAAACAAACAACTTAACTTACACAAAAATGCATAATATATTATAGTAGGCAAGTAATACATAGCTTCAGTTTTGCTCTTTAAAGTACGGTGTTTTCCTTAATTTTCATACTTTGTAAGTAGGGTGGGGTATTTCCAGTAACCGCTTAATAAACGTCTCTCGCCAACGCTGGAGTGTTTTGTGTGGAAGTTGGGAAAGTGTTATTGCAACCCAGTTTCCTGTATCGCTCTTGTATTTTGTGGGATGGCAACTATTGTCATTTATATGTAGGTAACTAGTAGTAGGTACCTTCCTATTTGCCGCGGTTGAGTGTCTCGGCGTACCCGCAGGCACGGCAATTATGGCGTCCCACAGGAACACCCCCAGGTTTTTAGTGGGTATCCCCGCCGAGCCTGTCTTCGGCAGGGGGTGGGACTCCCCTACCGCCCGCGACCCCCGGCGGGGGGTGATGATGCGTAATTTTTTTTTCCTAGGTCAAAAAAGGTACCTTCCTATTTGGAAAAAATATTAGACACTAGCTGTGCCGGGCGGTTTTACTAGCTGTACTGTAGTCCATGTGTGTGTGTGTGTGTTATTTCAGGGTCTAGGCTATCTCTAAACCAAATTTCAGCTCAGTCGGTCCACCAGTTTAAGCGTGAAAGAGTAGTAAAAATACATCCATACATTCATACAAACTTTCACGTTCCTTTATAATATCAGTAGGATTACGGTAAATGTGTAAATTATACAAACCTTAGTTGGCAAATTTTTCTCGATCATCGATGTTATTTAAATGAAAGTTAGGGTCATAGCTCATTAGAGACACCCGGCACCCACTCTGCACCACCTCGCCTCCAGCGGTTAGTATTCTTTATATGGACTTAGGACTTGTATTGGGATGCGCTCACTACATCAATTCCGTATCGTCGCCGGATCGCTTCGGTCGTAAGGCGAGGCGGTGCGGAGTGGGTGCCGGGTGGCTCTAATGAGTTATGACCCTTACACTTCAACGCAGAAAAGAATTCTGCAAGGCACTGCAGTGTCACTCTTTGATATTAATTGTTGAATCTCATGCCCAGCAAAACAAAGCCCATTCTAGCAAAACATTGAACAATTTTCACAGTTGTGTAAACAGAAACGACCAGACAAATACTTAGCGGAAACTACAGCGGCGCCTCGACATTACAAGTTAAAGGTAAAAACTTAAACCTCGTTCCATCGTCACCTGCTCCCGGAATGCACAGCTTCGAGTAAACGATAGGAATTCTTTCCTATGTTCTTTGTAGCATAGTATAAGATTGATACCAAACGTTGTTGCCTAAAAGGAGCTGGTTTTGCCAATTCTGCTTCAATTATGAAGACTACACTTATTCTCCTGACGACCTGACACAAAATTCAATTCATAATAAATACAGAAAAAGTTAAAAATCCGGTCTCTATTAAACTGGTTTTTCCTTAATATTCCATTTTCGTCCTATGTAATTTTATACGTTGTTTTTATACATACAAAATAATATAATAGTATTTATAAAATGTCTGGGCCACAGAAGGCACGAGTTTCAAATTAAAGATAGGATATATTTCCTGTTTGATACATCTAAGACAAGGAGAAAAAGTAAAAATAAAGCAAGCTTTGCCAATTCTGCTTGAATTATATGCCTTACTTCAAAAAGAAAACTGATGGTAGGCTTCGGCTGTGGCTGTGGTAAAAGCCTCCTTGTCTTAATTTTATGTAGGTAATATACTCGTCATTCGATTTTATTTCTCATGATGGGAAAATAATTCGATTGTTTTAAAAAAGGAAGCTGTTGGGAAAAAAATAATTCTGAAATACATAATTTATCAAAGTTATCATGGCGCTCTTATTTTAACAATAATTTATGTAATAATAAAAGTTATTACAGCACAATTTCTAAAAAATGAAAATATTATCGTTGGTTGGCAAAACGGAAACCATTCGTGTCCGTATAAATAACAAAATCGAATTAACGAAAGCCTTCCGCGAGTCATAAAAATATCTTAACGCAATTTTAAACGAGCGAAGCACACTCCTCGGTTTTGTTCCTTTTATTTCGACTTCTGTAAGGCAGTTTCTTAAAACTGTAAAAAATAAATTGAAGTACAACTTGTAAAAATATTAACGATACTCTCGTACAAGAAAAGGCCTCGTATAAAAAGTTTTTTAAGACATATTTTTGCTTTTAGTATTCGGCGCCCAGGTTTTATTCCCTGAAAGGTAGAATATTATGTTCTATTTTATATTAATATCTTACTAATAAACGCGAAAGTTTGTAAAAATGTATGTTTGTTACTCTTTCACGCCTAAATTAGGTGGACCGATTGAGCTGAAATTTGGTAAAGAGATAGCTTAGACCCTGGAATAACACATAGGCAACAAGCAGCGGGTAAAACTGCTGGGCGCAGCTAGTATGTTATATTAATTACATTTCTGTTTACCAGCGGAAGACCGGCGTAGGTTAAACCAGATCTATACAGCTAAGCTGGTACCTTTTTGCGGCAAGGTGTAATTTTTTTATACATTTATTATTGCCAATGTTTATCTTTTGGCCACTACGTACATCTTATGTTTAACAAATTTATTTCTTTCTTAAATAGGTTCTGCCTAAACATGAATAAAACAAACGTACACACAAAAACATCCTTTTCAATATAAGTGTGAAAATTCGTGTAGAAATGTTTTCAGAGCAGCCATTTTTCACCTTGACAAATAGAACGGTACAATTTTAAAATAGAACCGTGTAACAGCTTACCTTGCAAGTTGCACTAGAATCTTATCTCGCTGAGAACACTAAAACGAGTGTGCTGCAAGAAAACATTGTATTCTGCTAAATTTTATTAATATTATATAGTGGAAGCTTGTTATTGGCTCTTCATTACTATTTATGTCACTATATATATATCATAGCTGTAAGCCTCCCAGATATGTAAAAATAAATAAATAAATTAAATTATAATAATTCATCTTACTAATATTATTAACGTGAAAGTTTGTAAGAATGGATGTCTGGATATCGGGATGTTAGTTACTCTTTCGCGCCTAAACGGGTGGACCGATTGAGCTGAAATTTTGTAAAGAGATACCTTAGACCCTAGAATAACACATAGGCTATATAAGTACTGCGGGTAAAACCGCTGGGCGCCGCTAGTTATTTTATAAAGGTAGCGACATAGAGTTACGTACGTATAGAGAAACAAAGCCAAGAGGCAAAAGCAAGACAAAAATAATCTCTTACGAATATATAACAAACAACATAGAATAGAAAAGCGAATCTATTGTGACTGTGACCGTTTTTGGTTGACAGATCTGTAAGAATTGCCTGCAAAGTCATAACTAGTTCTTTTGAATTTTGATATTGACAAAACAAAATTGGTACGCGTTTTTCTGTTTAGCACACTAATCTTACTAATATTATAAACGTGAAAGTTTGTATGAATGGATGGCTGGATGTGTGTTTGTTACTCTTTCACGCCTAAACGGGTGGACCGATTGAGCTGAAATTTGGTATACAGATAGCTTAGACCCTAAAATAACACATAGGCTACAGTACAGCGGGTAAAACCGCTGGGCGCAGCTAGTCTATACATATATGCAAGATTTTAGTAGAGACACAATTACTGTACCTACTAGTAGTTTAACTAGAATTGGACAAAACAGTGTCGATAAGCATAATTATGGCCGTGTTCCGGCACGATGATCAGTAAACCCAAGGCGGGATTCACCCTGCCTACTTGACCGACAATGCGTTGGCAATGACGAAAGTAGTTTTAAGTTGTTATAGTCGAGTACTCTTCCGGATATAGATGAAATCCCCATCGATTTCATTATACAGTTACTTTTATACAGACTACTTTGCAATACCTACTGCAGATTGCCACGATTTCTTCATAGACTTTTTCAGAATTCAATAGCAATCTCAGATACAGCGTGCTCGTTTTAGGTCCACACGTCTCGAAACTTTACAAAACTCGAGACAGAAAATGTAAACGCAACGAATCCGACTGAGACAGCAGATGTCCGGAATAGAACAAGTTTGAAAATTTACGGGTCAGTTTTCGGTCAAATAGTTGCGCCGTAACACCAGTGGCCGTGTAAAATTCATGCAATTTAAAAGTTTTGAATCACCGGTCGTTTTTTGCTCCCGTATGATTTATGATCGTACCTTTATATAGGGTGGAGTAAACTTCAGCTATTACTTCAAATGGATGTTTAAATTTCTCAATAAAAGTTCGGCGTTTTCACATTGTGTTTGATATTTTGACAGTCTTTGAGACGGGGAAGTTGGGGCGCGGATGTTAGTAATAAACGCGGATACCGCACATTGAATACGAACAGAACCCAAGTAGAATAGAAAACTCTTTATTGCACACCATGCAGTAAAATAAGCTAAAGCCCTATAGTGTAATTTTTTTTTGTTTTATGTAAGAGACAAATACAGGCATCTGCTTGTGATAAACAACTGAATGTTGACGGTGAGCGGTTACCGTCTGCAACATCAATGGCATACCGATGTCGAGGCCAAGACTACGAAATAAATCCCTCCTAATGAAATTTACATTAGATTAGATATACAAGTTAATTGACAAAGTCCGTGTAAGATCGAAACCTCTTCATTAGGCTGAACCAAAATAACTGAAATGTTGTATAGAATGAAAGTAACGAAAACCTTGAAATACCTACCACTGTTAGTTATTGTCTTAGCAGAAAATCGGGGGCACATTTAATATTAAGAAAGGAAACAAAGTTATTTGTGGAATACACTACATACGTAGAGAAAAAAACTAACACAACAGAAAAAAACAAACAACTTAACTTACACAAAAATGCATAATATATTATAGTAGGCAAGTAATACATAGCTTCAGTTTTGCTCTTTAAAGTACGGTGTTTTCCTTAATTTTCATACTTTGTAAGTAGGGTGGGGTATTTCCAGTAACCGCTTAATAAACGTCTCTCGCCAACGCTGGAGTGTTTTGTGTGGAAGTTGGGAAAGTGTTATTGCAACCCAGTTTCCTGTATCGCTCTTGTATTTTGTGGGATGGCAACACTTGCTGCTGGAATTGACGTATCATGCTACGGTATGACTTCATGATGTTTGTATAGTGTGTTTTGTTTATTCATTATAGTTAAGCCTTTGACCACGATCTCGCCTGTGTGGCTATATTTGGGGTTTTTTTCTCGTCAATTTGGTTTTTTTTTATTTTTCAAGTATTAGTTTATCATACCTACTTGAAATATAAAAAAAACAATTTCGCACGAAAACCTTTTATGTGTTATGTGTGCTTCACTTCAAATTGTATAAAACAAAGTCGCATCCCACTGTCTGTCCCTATGTATTTAGATCTTTAAAACTACGCAAAGGATTTTTTGATGACTTTTTTTTTTCAAGTATTATAGAGCAACGATATCTATACAAGATGCAACCCTACCTAGTGCTGCAAAGCCCGAAAACGGCATGTGTTTACTTTACCTACCTTCCTAGTTATTCATATGTACACATTACACATACACAATACACACATACGACATCCTGAGAGTAATTATAGAGATCATTGATATAGAGTGATCCAAGTGGAAGTTCAAATGTATAATACAGGCATAATAATTGAAAAAAAAAATGAAAATGTTTATTTGACATAATTTTGCACAACAACATTGTGTTTACTGTGGTCCTCACACTAGACGTGAGTCTGTGTCGTAAAGGCCAAAACATGAGGTTTACATTTTAATTATAGTTTAGCGCTTAGTTTGCTATACATTTTCTTAATTACAATAAATAATTTGTAATAAATAGGCCTTCCTTTGACATCCTTGAGGAAAATGTTCACTTGTGTTTAACAAATAGTAAGATTAATAAATAACCAATAGAAGCACCTAGGCACGACTGCAAAGCCTAGCTCCGTTATCACAGACCCTAGGTCAAGCCTACCGTGCAAGCATTCGAATAACTGTAACTTAGGTATCTAAACATAACATTGCCATAAACCATACCTTGAGTTATGGACCTACCTTATTAAGCTACTCTTGGAAAATAAGTATTTGAAGGCACTTATATTAATATCTTTAAATTAAAACTTATATAAATGGGAAAATTCATTTCGCAATTTGTCCATTAATATTATTATCGTCCTAATTTTATAAACGCGAAAGTTTGTAAGAATGTATGGATGTATGTTTGTTACTCTTTCACGCCTAAACGGGTGGACCGATTGAGCTGAAATTTGTAATAGAGATAGCTTAGACTCTGTAATAACACATAGGCTTATAGTACAGCGGGTAAAATCGCTGGGCCCAGCTAGTAACCAATATCCAATGAAGCATACGTCAACAAAATTCCTACATCATGTTGAGGCCTCGCATCTAGTATCACAGTAGGAATCCTACATGTGAATGCTAAAACTAAACTAATTAGCTAAGTGTCAGGCTCGGAAACACCGGCTAAGTAATTAGTGCTGCGAGTTAAGGAATTACACGGATTTTTAACATGAAAATTGTTGAGTCGGTGTAATTTTTAACATTGCGTGCTATCAAAAGTTTGGATGGACGTGTATGTACATATGTATTTTTTAAACATATTGACAAACATTTAAAAAAACAATAAACACAAGTGCAGTGATATGCACGCATCAGCTCACAGAGCTGCTTGGGCATTATTAAATAATAATAATATGTTATAGAGCTGATGAGTAGATATGCTATTTTCATAGATTTTGCAATTTGTCTTTGTTTTAAGTCTACCAATGTCTGCCTGTCCTTTTGTATGCTAAGATCTTTAAAACTACGCAACGGATTTTTCTTAAATAGATTATTGTGATTCAGTAGGAAAGTTTATATGTGTAATTTGTATAAAACATGCATAAAATATAGTAGTCAAACACTGATTATAATAGGCGTGATGACAAGGGTAACATTTTTTAATGTTATTAGTCCGTAATTTAAATAATAAAAAAATATTCGATACGTATTTTTTTGTTTGTCAATATCATTGAATTTGACTGAGATATAAGGAATCTAAAATTATGGGGGAGAAACGCTACGTCACCTAGGTACAAATCGTACCTAGGCGTGACGTCATTACCTCGTTCTCCGCAACTTTAAGGCGCTGTAACTTACTCGTTTTTCATTAAATTTACAAGAATAAAAATACGTGTCCAATATTTTTTTTAAATCTACATTATGGACAAAAAAATGTTTTTCTGTCTTCATGCCTATTGCACAGAAGGTAATAGAAATAATGGAGTTGTTTTACGTCTATATGCGACGGTTACCACTAACCACCAGCCCGACTTAAGTTTTGGTGTCTAATATAAAAATATACATTGAAATAAATATTTGATATGATGTAGAATGTGTTAGTCGAATCTGTCCTCTAGAAGGACGTCTTTAGTTACCTACGTCTAGACGGCTTAAATTTGAGTGAATGTTGGTATAATACCTATAGGTTATTAGACCCTAAATAGAATAAGGTTCTAAAATTGTCTAGTCGTTTATTTAAATATGTGTAAGAAATAAATTTTGTAAACACATTTAAATAGTGGAGTTTTTTTTATTTAATAACTTATTATTATTCGTATAATTCAAACGTTATTAATATTTTTGCACTAAACGATTCGTGAGTATTCATCCTTGTAAATAAACGACATAAACTCACTTGTATTTACTTCGGCTTCGTACCGACCGTAAAATAATTAATTTAAATTACATTTTTATTTTTTATGCAGCTTAAAAAATCGTCAATATTTTATCTATTAAGAAATAGATAAACACTTCAACATCTAAGAAACACCACCCTCTAATTTAAAAAACATTTTCTAACAAAAATCTCGGCTTTTCAAAAGGCCCTTTTTACAGCCTTCACAAGACTCAATAAAATCTAACGCAAGAAACGATTAAATGAAATAAAGGTCCTGAACGATTATCCTATCAAAGGGATCCTCAGAAGGATGTGAAGGAATCAAATCAAGGCGGATTGGTTACAAATCTTATAAACTCGATCGCATAAACCTTTGGAAGCCAGTATTGTGGAGCTTGCAGAACTCAAAAAATTAGGTCGGGCATTATACATAGAATAGAATAGAATACACTTTATTGAGATCAATAGAAAAATTTCATTAACTTATTACTAACTAGTGCTATATATTTTAGTCCACAATTGGCGGCCTTATCACTGTGAGCGATCTCTTCCAGGCATCCAACCTTTGTACGGAATTATGGTAACATAACAAACTACTAACTACTAACTGCGCTCAGCGGTTTTACCCGCTGTACTGTACTGGAGCCTATATGTTATTCTAGGGTCTAAGCTATCTAAGGCCGCGGATGAGTGCTTTGGCGTACCCGCTGCCCCGGCATTATGTCGTACCGCAGGAACACCCCCAAGTTTTTTAGTGGGTATCCCCGCCGCGCCCATCTTCGGCGGGGGAGTCCCACATACCGCCCCGCGCCCCCCGGCGTGGGGTGGTGAAGCGTAACACATTTTTCTTTGGAAAAAAGAGTCTAAGCTATTTCTGTACCAATTTTAGCTTTAGTCAAACGTCAAAGACGTTCTCCTGATGGCAGAGAGAGAAGAGAGTCAAGTACAGTGCCACCATAAATGACATAAGTCTCTCCCTTAGCACGCCACTAAACTCAATCAAACACACGTATTACTGTTATTCATATATATTGCCTTTCTTCATTTAATTCTACGAATTCCGAACCATGAAATCTATACGAATCCAATATACAAAGCCGCAAGTAATTTGCCTATTGATAACCCTTTGTACGCTCGTGAGAAATGAATCTATACAACATTTTATTATAGCTGAATAAGTATAGATAGTAACTCGGAATAAATTAGACACAGGAACGTCCACGAGCTTTCAAATTAGCAATAGGCAATGTAATCCAAAATATTATGTGAATTTTTTCACGCCTCAATGAGACAGAATGTGATAGTCCTGCATAGTTTAAGATGACTAAATTTGTTAAGTAACAATCTGGTAAATAAATGATTGATGAACAAACACAAAACCAGTATTATATTATGAACACCTACTTCACTGTCATAGCCGACGTTAACGCGCATCGGTTTATATTAAAATTACCTACAAGTTTCAGAGTACAGTTACTGGTGTAAAAATGTACTCAGATAATTTTTTTTGGAAAAACGAACGACAACAACTGTCATACTCTTAAATTAATTTTAGCATAGCAGCAAGTGCTTGACGCTTAGCTAGAGAAGCTAATATACATACAAAAGTCTTATGATGGCCGATCTAATATCCTATTATGCTGCGGTTGGCATGAAGACATCTAATTCTGAGCACAATGGTGCATTACAGTGCATTTTCTGGCCAGTTAAGGCGATGCGTTTAAAAAAGTAATATTAGTTACTTCTTCTAAAGCTCTTAAAAAAGGGATTTTTTTGTTTTTGCCTCTATAGGTCGTTAGATATTTGTTACTAAAAAGAAAGAATTATATAAATAATATTAAGAATTCGAAAAAATTACGAGTATGTAAGAAAGAAAGAAAGGAAGAAAGAAAGAAAGAAAGAAAAAACATTTATTCGACAAAAATACAAGTAACAACAAAAAAAAACAAAATTATTCATTACCTATACACCAACACAAAGACAAATAAATTCTAAATGTTAATAATCTACTTATGACTACATAATATAGAGCTAAAACAATACAAAAACAAAGAAGGAAAGTTAATGTGTTATGTTTTGCCGTGCGTACTTTGTTGCGCCTAAAGAAAATTATCACTGTTTCTCTACTATATTATGCACGTATTATACACAGAAACCTTCCCCTTGAATCACTCTGTCTATTAAAAAACCGCATTAAAATCCGTTGCGTAGTTTTTAAGATTTAAGCATACATAGGGACACATACAGTCCCAGTGTCTTTTCGTCCGATATACCTCAGTGCCTCAAGACGAAAGTCTTTGATCAATGTGTGTTACCGGTGACGACTTACGGCACCGAAACGTGGTCCTTCACTATTGGCCTCATCTCGAAGCTCAAAGTCGCCCAGCGTGCTATGGAAAGGGCTATGCTCGGGGTTTCTCTACGAGATCGAATCAGAAATGAAGAAATCCGTAGACAAACTAAAGTCACCGACATAGCCCAGCGGATTCGCAAGCTAAAGTGGCAATGGGCAGGCCACATAGCGCGCAGAGCGGACGGCCGATGGGGTCGAAAAGTGCTCGAGTGGAGACCACGGACTAGCAAACGAAGCGTAGGACGTCCACCCACAAGGTGGACAGACGACCTTATAAAGGTCGCCGGAAGACGCTGGATGCAGGTCGCTTCCAACCGGTACATATGGAAGTCCAAAGGGGAGGCCTATGTTCAGCACCCGTCCTACGTTTATTTGATATATTTCGTATATTATAAGCTAAAATGATTAATATTGCGCCATATCAAATTGTGCTGATAAAACAAAGAAAAACTGATCAGTGATTTCACAAAGGAACAAAAAAACTTAATTCATGCTTAATGTTAATACAAAGTGTCGCATCTATTTTACGTTGTCTCTGGTATGAACCATAGCGGTCTCAGGTGGGCGGCGCACTTAGCTTCATGCAAACTCATTACTTGACGCCTCCTGCTCGTGTGTGACGCGAATTATGGAGGTACTCATAGTAAAGTGTACCCGAATATTATCAGAAACCTTCGAATATACAACCATATTCAAATCTACATAAGCCGTAACTCCTTAAATACGAAATAAATTATTTAATATGAAAAAATCGTTTTAAGTTAAAAAAGGCATAAAAATTAATGTATTTATACAGCACAATAGGTTTACAATGCGTTTACACAAAAGACATAGAACACATAGAGTGTATTTTATTTTGTGTATTAAGTTGTAGGCTTATTAAGTAATAATATGTATTATTTATGTAATAAGTAGGTAGTCTATTTATTGTTATATTTTGTAATAGTATGTTACCTTTTTTCTATGATTGTCAGCCCCCCTATATTTTAGTACACTTTCTCCAGCCTTAGGGCAACTGGTAGAAAATGCAATTGTAGCATTAAGTTAGTCCTAGCTTTGTGCTGAATAATAAATAAATAGAAGAATGAATATGAATACCAACCTTTCAACCTAACAAACACTGTTTTTTTTTATATCTTCTTTAATTTAAAACCAACTCACTTTTCACAACATGAACCTATAATCTTATATTTTATCTTATTTACGGAGATGACCAAGTCAGCAACACATCGACCCATTGGGATCTTATCCTTTGCCTACCGTTTCTTACTCTTCGAAGAAAATTATTGAATTTTTTTTTTCTTTTAATAATACTTTTCATGACATTTTTAAATATATCAAACTGGAAACACTTTTAAAATGTGTGCAATAATATTATGGAGGGTTGTTCTTAAGGAATTTTCAAAAAATAATTCTATGTATTATATTTCAAAATTTGTCAAATAGTGCGAGGGATAGAGCGTCACTCGACATATACGCTCTTAATTAAAGCGATGATCCCACTAAGAGGAAGAAACCTGTACTTCTCCGGTTTGGGGTACGCTGTCCCAAGGAGGCTCATGCGTGCGACGTACTGGCTATGAACAGTACGTCGCATTCACATAAAATGTGCTCCAAGGTTTCTGTACCCTCGCCACAGCCTCTACATTCTTTTGTTATAGTCAGCCTCATTTTGAACAGCATGTCGTTGGTTTCTACTAACCTTTAATAATAATCAGAAGATTTATTAGGTCCGTCGCGGTCGGCGAAAACTTATAAAATAACTTCAAAGTAACAAAATAGCGGACAAGCAAACCCACAGCAATACTCAAGTGTACCTATAATCAGAATATGAAATTCCGAATACGTCTATAAATTACCTCGTGTACGGGAATTTACAAATTTTCAAGCAAAAGTCAATATATTTTGTAGCATTCGACTCATATTTTACGTTCCGAAGAGGGAACCGCTTTACATAAACTACGTTTGCGTTTACGGTTTACGGTACCTACTTGTGATTGGAAATTGAAGAACTGGAGCTTTCTTTTTGGTAAATGCTTCCATAGTTTTCCAAAGATGAGTTAAAAATGGCTCAGTGAGCTATAGGCTATAGAAATGCTCGATATGTTCGCTACCTGTTAGCTAAGATAGATTCTAGCGAAAATTACCTACTCAGGTTTGAATAAGCCTTAAGAAATGAGGTTTTCGGCTCAGCCCCTCTAGCATGGACGTTGCGTATACTTGTCTTGCTGTCAAGTCAAATTGTCATCCCGTTCCATACATTTACAAAACCCATACAATGTATGGGATGGCAGTTTGACTTGACAGTAAGACAAGTATACGAAATTCTGTGCTAGAGACTGTACGTCATCACAGGTTTGAAGGTTTACGGATTTGACGGAATTGAGTTGTTCAGTATAACCAGTTTGATACATAAAAATTCATATAGGGTGCCAAAAAAATGTTGTTCTGTAAATTATTTTTATGAGTTATTTTGTTATTAACGATAGCAAATTGGGAATACTTTTTAAATATAAACTGACTGAAACCAATTCAAAAATTAATTTGTACGATAAATTTCAAAATTCGTCATGGTAGAGCGAGTCCGCTTTTCCAGTGATTATTAAGCTATTTATAAAACTACTAGCTCCGCCCAGCGGTTTTACCCGCTGTACTGTATGTATTATTCCAGGGTCTAAGCTATCTCTATACCAAATTTCAGCTCAATCGGTCCACCCGTTTAGGCGTGAAAGAGTAACAAACATACATCCAGACATCCATACATTTTTACAAACTTTCACGTTTATAATATTAGTAAGAAGTAAGATGTAACAAGAAAAGTTGGGCACATGAGAACCTATAGGTTTACGTGCTCTACGAGTACTTAGCAGTTTCTTAGATTAAACGGACCGGTTCGCCATCTTAATTGGGAATCTTAATAGATTTTAAAACTAAGTAAAAACCTTCTCTAAAGGGATATTCCAATAACGATCGTATTTAATTTAATCTTTACACTGTAGGTACAAATTAATATCTTACATAAGTTACTTACTAAGTTATGTCGGTATGTCGACAGGGTAATAATATTGAAATATAACTAATCCACAGTTTAAATAATAAAAACATATTAGATACGTTACTCTTGGCTTTTTCTTTGTGAAAAAAAAAATTGCTGAGAACGCCTTTAAATTTTTAGGTCGGGACCTACGAACATGGAATGTATAGAAACCGAACACTGCTCATTAAGTGGTTCCATGCAAAGTACAACTACATGGGCGGGGCGTAAAAAGTACAACTCACATTTCTTGTTCGTAGATCGGGACGCGATACTTCACTACCCACTACAAAATCTAAGTACCTACCTACCTTCGGTTCGACCAAGGAACTACACTTTTAATCCAATTTACAAAAAAAATCTCTTTCTCGGTCACTGAAAGCGAACTTGAAATCGTTTCCTTTGTTCACTCGTACATAGTAGGAGGAACTATAAAATATACTAGAGTTATAATATTATACTTAAGATACCTATTTACTATATTGTTATATGCACAGACATATCCTAATGAATTCACAGTAGGTATGTACGTACCGACAACACAGTTCAGTAGCGATTGCGTTCAGGAACCAAATGATGGATCACCGGAACTTACCCTTACTGATACCTGCCCCGGCTTTGTACGAATAGTTTGGTTATTATACTACTATAATATTATATTATATTAGTGGACAAATAAACAATTTTCAGTGTCAAATAGACAATTTTCAGTGTCTTCTACTATCTTATACATGTACCTAAATTATACATATTATAAACCTTCCACTTGAATTACCCTATTTATTAATGACACCGCACACTGCATCAAAATCCGTTGCGGAGTTTTAAAGATATAAGCATACATAGGGACAGACAGACGCGGAAAGCAACTTTTTTTATACTATGTAGTGTTGTATATAATAATAGGGATGTTGAGAAGTAAAATAAATATATAAATAAAAAAATAACGTCACCAATATTTTTTAATAATCTGTGTCTGTGTGTGTCTAAATTATGGACAAAAATAAATATTGATGGATTATCGGAACTCGGAACATACCCTTACTGATACCAGCCCCGGCATTGAAAGAATAGTTTGGCTTAAACAACTATATTTAATGTATATTATCTACTTACTGTTTTTAAGAAGAAAAAAATATACTAAGCAGACCAAATATGAAAGTTGACAAATCCATAACTTGATTGCACATCGCATCGTGGCGAAATAAGGCATTTTTAGCATAATAATAGCATTTTCCGACACTTTTTTTGAAGCAGTGGTGGCCATGGGTACAGTTATCATTCTGGATCATCGAGTACGAATCCCGTTCCATATCAATGTCTATAACCAACTATGTGCGGATTTTCCACTCGTTATACTGGTAGTGGACGACCTTATTAAGGTCGCCGGAAGACGCTGGATGCAGGTCGCTTCCAACTGGTACATATGGAAGTCCAAAGGGGAGGCCTATGCTCAGCAGTGGACGTCTTACGGCTGAGATGATGATGATGATGATACTGTTAGTACCACGCACAAGAAAAAACCGTGTCGCCAAGCGGTTATTATAAGCGTGTTCCGCCACGATATTCAGTGAACCCAGGGATGGATTTATCTTTCTAGCTTTAATCTGCTAGTACCTATCTAAAGCCGCATTTTCGCTTAACATCACAAAAAAAAATCATCGAAATCGTGGTCAAAGGCGAAGCTATAACGAAAATAATATAAAAAAAAAAAGCTATTTATTGACAGTAAAACAGAAAAAACAAAATACACATGAAAAAAGCATACACAGTTTGAACAATTCTATTGTCAAATGGGATAGACTCAGCTTTGTGCGGCACAGGGAGAAACCACTGCGCAGCGCTGGTTTTCAGTCTATCCCATACTCGAGCGCCGGTGTTAGTCGAGTAGTTACAAAAGTAGTATCAGCGGGGTTTCTCACACATAAAAAAATAATGCTACTTACAGCTAATTAACATCCACAAGATTTACTACAATTACAATATCATGTCCGTATGAGTGTGGTACCTTTAGGCGTGTGTGCGCGTGTGTGCGTGTGTGCGTGTGTGTGTGTGTGTGTGTGTGTGTGTGTGTGTGTGTGTGTGTGTGTGTGTGTGTGTGTGTGTGTGTGTGTGTGTGTGTGTGTGATAGTGGCTATAGTATAGCTATATTATATGTATATACATACATACTAGCTATATCTCCCCCATTCGCGTACGCAATCACGCAGGTACAGTCGCAAACAGCGATCAATCACAAGTACAGTCGGCGTCACCTTCCGTCCGGGATATCATCCCGAATGTATTCAGGATGGGGCCGCATAAATTGTATTACTAATTACTATTTTGGGTGCCCTTTGTGGGTTTAACTATAGATTAATTGTATTTGATTTTCTATTTTCTTTGTTCATGTTTATTTATTACTGTCGTTACACCCTTTCAAGTTATTTGGATATCTTATATTACTTATTACTCATATTATATATACGAAAGTTTGCCTGGACGCTACCGTGTTTCGGAAGGCACGCAAAACTGTGGGTCCCGGGTGTTTCCTATAAGATATGTAGGAGGCAGTCGTTAGGTCATGTTGCAGGCCCTGTAGTAATCTCGGCGACCTGAAACTGCAACATATAGGTTCGCCAGTTCTGTTGGAGTATAACCCCAAATTATTATTATTATTATTACACGAAATTTTGTAAGAATGTATGGATATCTGGATGTATGTTTGTTACTCGTTCACGGCTAAACCTATTGTGTTGAAATTTGGTATAGAGATAGCCTAAACCCTAGAATTACACATAGGCTACAGTACAGTGGGTAAAACTCCTGGGCGCAGCTTGTTCTTCATAATACAGTAAACAAAACTATAATGAATGTTAAGATATAATAACTTCTATTGCATAATATCTAATAATTACGAGAAATATGTAGTCATAAGTACAAGAATTCACTAGGTCAGTCAGAGAGTACATTTTCCCATCATTTTGAAACACCAAGTTACCCTGAAAGCTTACTTAATATGTGCTTAGTTAAGCATAACGACTTAACCCGAGATGAAGGTGCAGCATTACACTTAATAACTTAATTGTATACTTATGTAACTTAATGTATACTTAAGTAAGGATTATAGGATGTAATTTTCTTTGCACTTAGAAAATCTAAGAGGAATGTATTAAGTGCAATTAGGGGGCAATGCTCTTGAAAATAGTTAAATCACTGGTTTTGAAACTTGGGATGTCTAGTCGCTAAAAACATTTTAAAACGTTTAAAAACATCCGAAACAGAAGAGGAGTAAAGTCAACTTTCTTTTTTTACTTATAACTATTAAAAATTTCTTTATTTTTTAAAATCTTTTTTTATTATCCTTGATTGTTATATATACATACATAATAAGTTTGTTGATTATAATTATTTATTTAAGACATGCAGAACAAACTCAACAATGAATTATTCTAAGTATTGTAAGATCTTTATGTGTAGTAAGAGGTGTGCGTAAAATAAAAACAAACATTTGTCCAGTAATTTACTAATAAACAATATTTTTGTTGATATAACTCTGTTTTATTTGTTTGTTGCAGGTAAATGAATTGCTCTTCTCGACATCAAAATAAATAATTTTATCTTTGATATTTTCTTTTGGTAAGTTTTAGTCACTTACTTCATCATCATCATCAGCCTATGTGCGTCCACTGCTGGACATAGGCCTCCCCCATGGCACTCCACTCAACTCGGTCCTCTGTCTCTCCTCCAACCACTCCCAGCGACTCTCAGGATATCATCGCCCCATCTCGCCCAAGGACGCCCTACACACACTTACTTCACTTTCTTGTGATTTCTGTATTATTTATAGAATAATCTAGAGCGTATGTGATTGAGGGTATTGCGATGATCAAATCCTGGGATGTGTCCTTGCATCGTGTTTAATATATTAATAAATAACAGTGATTTATTTACCTGCGTGAATTAATCGCATTTCATTATTCATTCTCAATACGGAGTCTCAGTGACATCAAACATAAATAACAAATCCTATTATCTCGAAAATGTTGAAATTTTCGCAAATCGAAACACCGCCCGGTGCCGGATGGGAGACAATTTTAAAAATAAAATTCGTTTTAAATATGGAATTGACAACAAAATGGCTACCGAACGTCATTCGGGAAGCGCGAAATATTTTCGGAAATGGAAACGCTGAAGGGGCCGGACTGAGTGACAGGTACGAAATTAAAGTTTATTGTATTAATTTAATATCTATTATGTACGGTGGTGATAGGGATGAGTGCAGTGGACTTGTTTGATGGTTAAAATTTAGGCGGTTATTGAAAATCATAAAAATTTATTGTGATTGAATTTTTATTGTTTCAAACAGCACATAAGTTATTTAAGAATAAAATTTTTAGTAATAATTAACGTTTTTGGCAAGTTTCTTGTATCTCAATACTCAATACTTTATTTGCTTCCTTAGAATTAGGTACTTAAGGTCTTAGTTTAATTTGTACATTATAAATATTTCTAAGGACTCTGATGGGTACATGCATTCATCTAACATTTATTCTAAATTCCTGTAATGGAGTAGCTATGTAGGTGGCAGGTGGTAGTAGATTTTAACTTTTAACATGGTCTCACGTCTCATAAATCTTTGGGGTACACACCTAGTCGACCTCCAAAGCATACAAAGCACCTCGCAAAGGAAGTTAACTATACTGAAACTTAAATACTTACCTACCTTTTTCCCCACTAGTTCTCTCCCTTACTGCGTCCCTGTCCAGCTTTTGATTATTCGCGGGGGCTGTTTATTAATTTTTAGTTGAAAGCGGGAGAGACAATACCCGCCTACCTGTCAGTTTTCGATTATGTTCCCTATACAAAATGTAGATGGCGCTGCATGGCGATAGGCATTGTTTTTCGTAATTAATTCTGCAGAAATTATTACGACCTTTCATTTTGAATGATAAAGTAACAAACAGTTATTACAAGAGTTACTAGAACTAGTTTCATTAAATATTAGTGAAGGATCTGTGGTAAGACCATTCAACCCACTTACTCCTGTATAATATTTTTGCACTATTAATTTAAAACTTTGAAACTATCTGCATAGATGTTATATTGTTTAAAATGTAGTGTGTCGTTAAAGACACAGTAGGAGCAAGAGGGTTAAAGTTATATAAACAAATGAACTGTAGTAAGATCATTCTTAAAGTTAATAAATGAAGTACTGGAAGTACTGGAAGTTTTGTTAATATAGATGAGAAGTATACCGTAAGTCTGTAAGAAAGTCCACTTTTTAGTTTCATAGTTAAAGGACAACCCTTTATAAAGTTAATGATACAATTAAGTGTCCATTTGTCTTCTTACTGCTCGCTCACTGAATTACTGAGGTGTAAGCGTGTGTGTGTGTGCGAATATTAATGTAAAAATCTACCAGGGAATTATATTGGTGCTTCATTTCTATTTTACTGAAACTATTTCTATAATTTCTGTTTTCTTTGGTAACAAATAGAATGTTTTGTTAGGGATAGTTCGAAGGGTTGATTAATATGTATTGTAAGGTTGCGCTCAGCATGGAAGCGTGATTTAGAATACGAGCTTTTCTATTCTTAGGGATCAGATCAGATATTGAATTATTTGGTATGGCAATTATACATAATATTATACCGGGGGTAGACTTCCTTTGCAGGAGGTCGACTAGGTGGGCACCCCAACAGTGCCAGTTATTCTAACTACCGCCTGAACAGTGATGTGCAAACATTACTGTGCTTCGGTAGAAGGGCACTGTAGCTAGTGAAATTACTGGGCTGAAGAGTCTTAACATCTTATGACTCTCAAGTAAAAAGCGTTGGCACAGTGCACCAGTAGCACTGTACCAATTATGGGCAGCGTTATCTCTTACCATCAGGAGCGCGTCTTGCTAGTCTTCTTACTTCGTTGTAAATTATGTACAAATACCTTAAGTTGCTGTTTACAAAGTCAATGGCTAAGGCTGTCCATAAAAGCCTGGTCACATTACCTTGGCACGTATAACACGCATAAAAAAAACACGAAAATCGTACTATAATGATTGACACAGCGCTATCTCCTACCATCAAGAGAGCGTCTTGCATCTTCCTACTCCATTTTGCAATTTTGGTTGAAACACAAAAATAGAACACAGATCGTTCCATTTCCCAAATGGTCATTGGAAAGCAACAAAACCGTCCCATTTCAAGCATGCTGGACCATTTGTAACAATTAGATTCATCGTACCACTCTCCATCGGCCATATTTCTCAATCGTAGCCCCTCTGGCCCCCTTCCATTCCGACAATGGCTTCTTAATTTTGGTATTTGTTTGTGATGACACTTTATTCCTACGAATTGGAAGGAAGAGATATATTTTTATGGCATCTTTGCTATTAGCCATCTGAGGCTATATATTACTTTATAAGTTCGTGTGATTTTTGTATCATAACCAGCGTTACCATTTAAGGCAGAGAATTTAATTGCGTTAGAAAGAAAAGAAAGAAAGGTACACTAAATAAGCCTTCGTTTGACTACATCCCACCACCTTTTTATAGAAGTAAGAAGTGAGAAGACGAGTAAGACGCTCTGCCCATAACCAGTACAGTGCCACCTAGAATTTAAAAATGATGTTAAATATTCTAGGTTCACCGCATCAAGAGGCATAAGATGTTAAGAATCTTTAGCCCAGTAATTTCACTAGCCACAGTGCCCGCTCCTAACGAAGCACATAATGTTTGCACATCATTGCTCAGGATCTTGGATTTTAGTCAACATCTATATTCCTTAAAATCCAGAAGAAATAACATCATAATCCAACTTCAAGTAATTAACCCTTCGAACAGACAGTTATCCGGAATTATCCCCGTAACGAAACTGACAAAGACATCTCAAACGAAACTTTGACGCGAATTATAAATATTAAAGAATTCCTCCAATCCGATTACCTACTTTCAAGACTTTCAAACCTTCAAGTTTGACAGGCTATAGAAATGAATACAGATACCGCTCCATACGACAGAACTGAAGCCGAGATACGCGGTGTCAAAAAGTTCGATAATTTATTTTTAATGTTTTTTTTTATAAATAAAGAGCGACTAACAAGCAAACAGCTCACCTGATTTTAAGTGGTTTCCGTCGTGTCGTCTATAGATACTTCCAACACCAGGGACTAAAGGCGTTATTGGGCCGTTGCGTCTCTAGTAATGTGTAAATACATACTTTTTATATGATTCTTATGCGACGATGCGGCCAAAGATGGTAGCAAACCAAACCTAGGTGGGGTAAATACCTTCCCTCCCCCTCCCTCCCTTCTTTCCACGATACACGGTATTGTACCTACAGTATGTGGTAACTCCACGGCATATAAGCCTACCCGTATAAACCAGTATAGCGTTTGGAAAAACATCACATAACTTTGTAGTCTCCTTTTATTCCTAGTGTTTTAGTTTATTATTTTTTTTTTTTGAAGATTCGTTTTAATTCTTTACTTCTGTATTCCATACGCGGTATCTACTTTCTACCCGTAGTTCGGACTTCAAGATTACTCTTGACTGACATCTGGAAAACCTTTTTAAGCCAAATTATTGTACCTTCCAATGGCGACGCACTTCGCCGGCTTAAGACCAAATTGGACAATTAAAATGCAAATTGGATCGGTTTGAAATCTCAAATCATACGTTTGGGGTCTTTAACGGTTTGAGAACTTGATTTTGAGTGTTATGTGCCGTAATTGTAGGTGTAGGGGAGGTTACTGTGGAATCAAATTTAATTAAACGAGATCAAATTCCTTGGTTTTTAAAGTACTTATACATGCAGTTTTTTAATTTGGCACTTTTTCGGGTTGAGCTTAAAAACCTGTAGTTACTCTTTTTTTTGGCACTTTTTTGGTTTCAGCCCGTATGTATTCGGCGTTTTGAAGTTTTGAGCGTGTGTTTCGGAAATGAGTTGGAAATAAAGAATTATGGTTAAGTATACACTCCACCCGCGTTTTAATTACGTAAAGCCTTAAGATCTTCTAATTTTTTTTGTCTTTCGAATTCTAGTAAATTTTTTTGTTTTAAAAGTTTTCAGAGTTTGTCTACGACATTAGACATTTTAAAGAAATAACTCAACTATTAATTCTCAAAAACAATGTTATTCATTATCAAGTCATAACACATGACGACTTCAAGGTAAAATAACTACAACATAATTCCTACTTAAAATTTCCAATTCCCTTCATTTGCATCAAACAATGCACTTTTGTATTCAAAGTGACCTGAAAATAGCTTCATTAAAACGCAAAATATAGGTACACAAAACGACTGCAAAAGACATGATCGTGTGTCAATCTTCAACTTCAATTTAATCTACAAAACTAAAGGACTTTAAACTCTATTTACTAAATAATAGAGTGTAAAATTAATTGTTTCCGTTTATCTCCTTGAACGCAATCACTCATTACATGCGACAGAAGAGTCTAAAGGCGCACAAAGATTGATGCGTATGCTATTAAAGTTAAAAACAGTAGTCTTCAATAGAACCAACCGGCCCTTAACCGTTTTGTTTTGTTTTAAACAAAACAGTCGTAAAACAATCGTAATTGTTGTTTAAAACTTACATGATTTTAAACGTTAATGCTACAGTTTTAAAGATCGGTTTGAGAATAATCTTTTTTATTACGCGTGAGGTGTAATTTTTGGTGCTCGTACTGGCATTCGGAAATTATAGTTTTTATTCTGTTTTGTGTTGAGTGATTAAATTTTATGTTACACAGTAATTGCTGTTGGGTCGTGTGAAAATCGTGGTTTAGCTAAAAGTTAAGATTTTTTTATATTTACAAAGAACTAAGAAAACGAGCAAGACTCTTTCCCAGTAGAGATAACACTTCTCATAATCAGTACAGTGCCACCCAGGATTTTACACTGATATAAAATTCTGGGTGCATTGCACCAACGCTTCTTACTCAAGAGCCATAAGACGATGATGATTATTAGAGTCTAGAATATACTGAAAGTCTTTAAAGAAAGCTTTGACGATTCATCGCATTAGCAAACTGAAGATATTTTTATTCTAGGCTATAAAGTTAGGCGCGGCGTCGGCGCGTAACCGCAGCAACTCCCTGAAGAAGATCCTCGTACAGGATCGAAACGGTCGAAGCCGAAGTAATTACAAGTGAGTTTATTCCGTTAATTTACAGTTATGAATATAAAGTTAGGCTTTGTATTGAAGCTTTTTTGTGACTTTGGGGAGTATAATAAAGTTGATCTTCGCTTAAATTTATGTTAATGCCATGTTTTGTCAACAATAGCTCCATATTTACATGTTATTATTGAATTAAATAAAGTATAATTTTGATTTATTGAGAAAATCTTAAAAAGACTTGACATATTTAGGAGGTATGAAATATGCAATAGGGTCAGCTCTAGATATTTTTTTTTTCTATTGGGTTACGAAAATAAAATAATACGCCGAATAAGACGAAAACGAAAGTAATGTGTGCGATTAATATTTAATATCCTAATTTATTTTTTCTTTATTTTTAAATTTCCACTTACACAGACATTGGTACCTGCTTATAGGTAATATTATGTATGGTCACACACTTTCGTGTTTTGCCAGTGTCAAGTAAGAAACCTTACTTTACTTATATTTCTTTTTACAAGCTTTAGTTTACTTTCCCCTGTCTGTTGTCTGTCTGTCTGTCTGTAATCAAATCTTGGAAGTTTAATTTGATCCACTTCCTGATTTCTGATTGAGCTGAAATTTGGCATGCATGTATAAAAAGGATGACAATGCAATGTTATTATGACATGGAGCTGATCTAATGATGAAGCAGGAAGGTGGCCATAAGAACTTCGCAATGAAACGACGCAACCATCGAGTTTGGGCTCATTTGATTTGTCTGGACGAGTACTTTGGAGCTATATGGTAATAATAATAAAAGCTAGATTTTAAACAGTTTTTTCTTTTATTTTACTTGTTTATTTATTTTAAATAGTACTTTTCCCTGTGGTATTAACAAAGAGTTATCTCTCTGTAAACTCAACTAAGCAAATATCCAAATAAAACCAAGTACGCACGATCAGACATGCATCAGTAGCCACACAAAGCAACTGATCGCTTCCCTCCAATCAACTGAAGCCAAATAAACATATTTGAATAAATAACTGAGGGCCAGCCCTAGGTCGGGCAATTTGGCGCTAAATTCACCGCTCAGAGGGACTTCAAAGCGCGCCGCCCTGTCGCACGTCATACCTAGGGTTGCTACCTATTGATTTGTTATAATTAATTATATGTGTCGCTTATGCTACTGAAATTGATAATACGGTAGGTATGTATACCTATTGACAATTTGCTGAGAAAACGCCAGCTGTGCTTGAAATCATATTAAGGTTTTGAAGCTAAAAGTTTGTTACTCTTTCACGGAATAACCATTAAACCAATTGCGATGAAACTGAAATAATACATACAAAAGAACAGGCGCTATCGCTTATCGTTAGGCGAGCTTCGGTCTTGGTTTGCTAATAATAAATATAATTGCATTGAAAATAAACCTAAGGCCCTAGAAAATACTTATATAGGTTATGTCATACTGGTTTATATCCGCGACTTTGTCACGTGGAGATATTTTTGCAAGTTTTAAGCTAAGCTTTTTTATTTTACTTTCACACAATTCTTGCAAGTTTTTTATTTATTTATTTATGTATAAATCGCATGACAATGCAGTATTACTATGACATGGAGCTGATCTGTTGATCGAGCTGGAAGGTAGCCATAGGAACTCCGTAATTAAAACGACGCAACCCCATCGAGTTTAGGCTCATTTGATTCGTCTTGACAAGTACTTTGATGTTAGATGGTAATAATAATAAAAGTTTGTTTTAATTTTTATTTTTTTCACTTGTTTCATGTGTCTTTAACACAGTTGCTTTTAATAAAAGTAGGTACTTACACCTACTTTATAGTATTAAAACCCGCTCGTATAAATGTCGGCGATATAGCACTACGCAAACTGCGCAGCGTATGCGGAGTACGCCGGGATCGCGGCGTAGCGACAAAATATTTTGTCGAGCTCCGAGTGCCGCAGCGTATCGCTACAAATTGAATGTTCGGCCTAACGAATGCTTTTGGACATGTTGCAAATAATTCCGCGAACACGGTTCATTATTACCTGGGCGGGTTCAAATCAGGTGAGATCGCGGACATAAGACATAAGACAACCTACTGTTGATGAAAAGTCGTAGAGTAAAATAAATAAAATAAAAAAAAAATATAAATGGCTCATTCTCATGGAATTGATTCTCATCGTCACCTTCATGGCAATTCTTATTTATTGCTTATTTGTAATGTTTATGTATAATATTGTATAGAGCTGGATAACACGAGTAAACTTTTATATAAATGATTTAAATCGTACGTTTAATTTACCAACTATTTACTAGACTAAATCTACCAAAAATGTACAATAAAACGACATTTTACGTAAAAACAAACCTCACTACAAAAGAAAATATGCGTAATTTGAGATATTACTTTACCATTCACTTTACTTTTTTATTAGTCAGAAATTTAGTTTGTATGTATTAAAACCCTAACATAACAGATACAGTACTTTTTAGTAGGTAAAAAGGCTATTTCAAAAGAAAACAATATTTAAAAATCACTTACGTGGCTCAAAAATCACCTTCATGGTAAAAAACGCTATGAAGGTGATGCCACGCTGGTGACGAAAATATACCTTTTTGGTGAAATTCTGGAAAGTTTAGGTATATTGTATAAAGTTAAATACTACATCTTTATCTCGCACATTTTGGCGTTTCAAAAAGCTAGCTTTGATTTAAATAATTAAAATGCAATGCATAAAAATGTTGTCCATGCAAGTGATCGATACACCCATGAATAAATTGAAACTTAGCAATTATATTTTTTCCCACGGCTCGATAAGTCCTAGATCCTACTTCTACGATTGCAGAACATGGCCATCATTGAAATGAATCGAACTTTGAATTGGATTGTTGATGTTGTGTTTAACAGCAGCCGTTAAACTACGCAAATTTAAAGCACCTAAAATCGTGTGACCGCCGCATTATATTATTTTAAATTCAAAATAATACTGAAAACTTTTCTTTAGTCTGTAGACCTTAAAGTATATATGTTTGCGATAATTTTGGTATATGTTACATACAGATACATCAAAATTTGTTAAAGTAGTGCTCAAATGTTTAACTGCAACGCAAAGTGTGACACCATGAGAATACGAAAAATGGCCCCGATTTTGACCTTTCATGTTAAATTTTAGTATTATTTTTTGCGTCGTTTATGGTAATCTTCATTTTTTTTGTAGCTTAATATATGTTTTATCCACCTATTCACAATTCATATCTCAGTCTTTAACCGTTTAGGAAATATAACCGTGTGACCATCAATTTTGAGCTAAAATGAGAATGAGCCAAATATTTCAGGACATTTCACACAGCGCCACCTAACCCCAAACTAAGCAACTTAATGCTTGTATTATGGTGACTAGGATAACGGATATAATACTTATACGATTATATACTTTTCTTTCGTAAATACATACTTATATTGAAAACCACCCAGACCAGAAACAAATACCTGTGGATTACACAAATATTGGCCTCATGCGGGAATCGAACCCGCAACCTTCTGCGTTGCAAGCGGGTATTAGCCCACCGCGCCACAGAGGTCGTCTAAAGACTTACATCTATTGTTGATGTAAAAATCGTAGACTTAGTTTAGGACTAGGACTAAGTTTAGACTGCATCATCACTGAAACCGTAGTTGAGACATAATATCTTAACGAATAATTTACGTGAGTACAGCCGTGTCGTATTTATATGCATCGTCACTCACTGAGGTGATATTGCGGTCAAACGCTTGTTTAGTCTGCTATAAAAAAGACCCAGGTTCACAATTATGTTTTATGCAAAGAAGTAAGATGACAAGCAGGACGCTCTGCTGATGGTAAGAGATAACGCTGCCCATAATCAGTACAGTGCTTTACAAAGTAAAATTCTAAGTAACCTGCATCAAAGCTTTCTGCTTAAGAGATGTAAGATACAGTGCCTTCCTACCGAAGCAAAGTAATGTTGCACAACACTGCTCAGGCGGAAGAATAAGTGGCGCTGTTAGGGTACCCACCAAGGTGAGCTCCTGCAATGGAAGTCTGCCCCTGCACTGGTAAGAATATTTTTTATAGTGAGTGACAAATGCCTTTATTGAGAAAAACAAACTAACAATACTACAGCTACTACAGCAGTAAAGAACGCTTTTATTAACCACATTTATTTATTGACCACGGCTACAAGCAAATCTACAGAAAATCCAAGTGCTCCAAACCACTGTCAGATGGCAGAGTGCCCAGAATGCTGGCAGCATTGCCACGTTGAATGGCAATACTTATACGCTGGGCCAAACTTTTTTTATTCATTATTATAGATAATAATAAGCATTTTGCAGGGAACACAGTCGCAATGACCGCTTGCCAAAAAGGTTTTGATCTACGCAGAATAGGTTTTGATCCACGTTTATCAGCCTAATAAAAGTAATACAGTGATCATAATAGTCTCAACAAAGCTTAATTATTTTATCTTATATGACAAATAACGATTTATACCGGTTTATAATTGGCCATAATTCAAAACAATGAAGTTAATTCCACCCTATCCATCATTTCCTACATTGGGACCGGTATGCATAGGTCAGCGTCAGAGGAAATTTGCCCCTGATACGCGTAATTGCAGCCCCCGGAAATGGAAACTGCACTATACATCATGCTAAATACTAAACACAAATCAATATTCTGATATATGGTGGTACTAGCTGTGCCTAGCGGTTTTACCCATTTATGTAGCCTATACTGGGTAGCACTGTAATGATTATGGGCAGCGTTATCTCTTACCATCAGGAGAGCGTCTTGCTCGTCTTCTTATTCGTTTTATAAAAAAAAATGTCATTCCAGGTGCTAGTATATCTCTATACCAAATTTCAACTCAATCGGTCTAGCCGTTTAGGCGTGAAAGAGTAACAAACATTCATCCTGACATCCATACAATAAGATGTGGCATTTTGATGTATAGTTGGCGTTTTTTTTTTCGGACGTAGACTTCTTTTGCAGGAGTTCGTCTAGGTGGGTCCCCAACAGTGCCAGTTCTTCCGCCAGAGCAGTGATGTGCAAACATTACTGTGCTTCGGTAGGAGGGCACTGTAGCAGGTTTAATTACTGGGCTAAAGAGCCATAACATCTTATGACTCTTGAGTAAAAAGCATCAATGCAGTGCACTTAGAATTTCACAATGGTGGGATCCTGGGTGGCACTGTACTGATTATGGGCAGCGTTGTCTCTTAACATCAGGAGAGCGTCTTGCTTGTCTTTTTACTTATTTGCATTAAAAAAAAGTATTGAATAGTAATGTGTAAATTACATATTACATAGTTTTCAATTGCAGTCATTATAATTTTCTATAAGGGGAAAGCGATTTGCATACATTAGAAATCAAGGCCCTTTCACTCTTGAAATGGTAAGAAAATTATTGTATTCAACCAACCCTTGAAGTATTTTGAATCCAAAAATGATTATATTCAATACTGATTGCAGATATTAATGAATATTCATAAAGTATTCCAAATGAAGTATAATTATTAAATTAAATTTGGGGTCACTTATTTGCAAAACTTAAACACTATTACTTATTATGTGTATTTTTTATGACAGCAAACTCTTGACGTGCTTATTATGTTTTTTATGCATGTTATTCCATTAGTAATCAGTAGTTAAAAAAATTTTTAAAGCCTAGTATTTTCGCTGTTGTATATTTTGAAATATTTAAGACAATAAAGATTTTTAAAATCAAAAATCAATCAGTGGTTAGAGCTATGCGTTGATAGATCAGCCGATCACGCATTTCTAAAAGGATTTTCAGATACTTTCATGATAATTTTACACTAAACGATTCGTGAATATTTAGGTTCATCTTTGTAAATAAACGGCATAAACTCACTTGTATTTACTTCGGCTTCGTGCCGACCGTTTCGATCCTGTACGAAAATCTTCTTCAGGGAGTAGCTGCGGTTACGCGCCGGCGTTCGCGCTCCGCTTAGCACTGCGCGCAGCCGCCCGTCGCGCCCGCGCTACGGCGAAACGGTCGGCACGAAACTCAAGTAAATACAAGTGAGTTTATGCCGTTTATTTACAAAGACTCATGATAATATGTTGTTGTATGTTATCTAAAATGCCCCTTGGCTATCACCGCTACCAAGTATTCTTGAAGACTTACTACATCTTTATCAACACTTTATAATGTAAGCCAATCTCCACTAAAGCAACCACCACTCAATTTTAGCGTCAATAATATCCAAAACCTCAAACAATGCTTCACACCCTTATAACACAAGGGTGAGGGTTCATTGAACTTTAACACGAGACATTTTCAAGGGAATTTGAACTATAAAACTCAAGTTCTTAAGTCTAATTTCCTTTGAAGGGTGTAGCATCTTGATTATCATTTTAAATAGATGCTTATGCAAAGGTGTGGCTAATAACCAAAATTCATTGCATTTAATTCTGAGATCTTAATGTAAGCAAATTGTGGGGAGCAAGCAAGCTTTGTGCCGATACACTGATCTTATCTGTAACATGAATAATTATTATCTTAATTATTGTAATAATGTACCCAGTGTAATATATTGAGCCATTATGAATATAATTTCAAGAAAAAGGTATAGAGGTTTAAGAGTTACAGCCTGTTCGGGAAGCACCTCTATGAGAAGACCGAGCAAGAAACTCATAGGATAAAAAACAGGATAAACATTAAAATTGGAGGCTGCCCTATCCCGCCGTCTAGGTATAGTCTGCTAGCATCTGCGGCCGCATTGTCGCTTAACATCAAGCGAGATCGTGGTTCGTTTCGTGGTGATCGTGGGCTTTTTAAACAAGTGAAATTAAAAAAACTTTTTAAAACAAGCTTTTATTATTACCATCTAGTACTATAAAGTACTCGTCAAAACGAATCAAATGAGCCCAAACTCGATGGGGTTGTGTTGTTTAATTACGGAGTTCCTATAGCCACCTTCCAGCTCCATCATCAGATCAGCTCCTTGTCATAAAAATATTGCATTGTCATCCAATTACATGCTCGCAAAATTTCAGCTCAAACGGAAACCGGGTCATGGGTCAAATTTAACTTGCGAGATTTGATTACAGACAGACAGAAAGACAACAGACAGGTGAAAGTAAATAAAAGCTTGTAAAAACAAGTGAACTTTAAAATTTTTTTTTTTAAAAACAAGCTTTTATTGCATTGTCATCCGATTTATACATGTATGCAAAATTTCAGCTCAATCGGACACCGGGAAGTGGGTCAAATTAAACTTTCAAGATTTGATTACAGACAGACAGACAGACAGACAGACAGACAGACAGACAAACAACAGACAGGTGAAAGTAATATAAAGCTTGTAATAATTAAAAAAACTAGACGTCACCGTGTCGCGTAAATCTCGTCCTTTGATTCTTGTTCTATATTTCAAAGTTATTAGTTACGGAAATCAAGTAATTCTTGCATCACACAAGAATATTTCTCTTATTACCGCAAACTAAGATAAGAGTGAAATAATACCCCCGGGAGATAAATTCCTCATCCCCAGATCTATTTGTAACCAGTCACTCGGTGCACGTCTAGACTTCTAGATCTAGGATTCCTGGGAGATTGATCCCCGCATTAGCATACCTAGATAGCGAGTCAGTTTCTAACATTCTAGATTTCTGTGTGAAATGAGGTTGCGGTTCGTTTTTGTCGGATATTCGGCTTAATTTTTAATGACCTTAGTGCTTGTGTGATTTAAAAAAACATATAACTCATTTTTTTTTAATGTGATGAAGTAGAAGACGAGCAAGACGCTCTCCTGATGTTAAGAGATAACGGCTGCCCATAATCAGTACAGTGTTACCTAGGATTTCACAATTATGTGAAATTCTAGGAGCACTGCACCAACGCTTCTTACTCAAGAGTCATAAGATGTTAAGACTCTTTAGCCCAGTAATTTAACTCAAATTATACTTAATCTTTTTATGTCGGTAATGTACTAGCAATGGTGTTGCAGTTATCTATAGGTTATAGTAACCACTCACAATTAGTTAGTGTCTGCTTGTTTGCCACCTTTAAAGGTAATATATCTCAGAAAAACCAAATCCGAAAAACGAAAAAATTATTTTGATGAGCATTCATACGAGATGTCTAACAAATTTATTTGAAATCCAAATGTTTTGTCGTGCACTAACCTAACTCTATTTACACCATGTTAATTAGATATTTTTTCCTATATATTTATAATCCATTGATATCATAAATTTTCTTGAGAGTGTCTTGTTCTCCGATTATGTTCTCTATTCACGCTAAAAATATATAGAAATAATATCATTTTAAACAAATTTATGGGGATATTTTACATACAACTTATTAAACAGAATTAAAAATGTTGCATTTCTTCTCTACTCATAATGAGCAAAAGTAAAATAAATGGTCGGACGTGTAACATTTTATGCCGGAAATAGGACGACTAGAGGCAAAGATTTACATCTCTAATTTGCAGTGTCTTGATTGTGAAATGTGACGGTTATCTCCCCCTCGCTTCTCCAAGTTGAATTTGATGTGAATATCGTCTGAGGTACGTTTTTGAACGGTTCAAATAATATTGTTAGTTTGTAACTAGGTATTATTACTGAGAACTGCGAGCTTTGTTTCTACTGTTACGAGACTAAATTATGGTTATTCTGAAGATTTGAATCTAAATTAACTAATAAATTACTAATAAAATATGATTTTCTTCTAAATATACAAAAGGAAAAGGTGACTGATTGACTGACTGATCTATCACACCCTCACACATCTAGACATTCGCATTCAAATTTCTTGAATTATTTAAGAATTAGTAGAACGTGCATTTTTAAACTGGACGATCTACATTAGGAACATTTCTCCGTACCCCGTATCCGTATCATAAAATTACAATTAAACCGTGTGAAAATGGCAATGAAAGATCATTTCCCGGATTACAAGCCAAAAGTGATGATAAAGGCATTCTTTGCTTTATCGCAACCCTTTCGCTTAGGTATGTATATACTACCCTCGTTAGCCGCACTTGAGCACATATTTAATGAATCCGTTACATTTTCACCCCCACACAAGCCTAAAATTAAAGATGCAGAAGGTAAACCTAGTACATTTACTACATACTTCATTAGCCTTTATGGATCCATGAAGGCCTCATTCTTCGATTTTGGCAAGAAAAATACTCAACCTGATACGGAATTTCTAATTAAAATAACATGCTATAACTACTAGAAACAGCTTGCACAAAGTTCAAAATTAAATGTTTTTCAAATGTACATGTACTGTTTTGTTAGTACATATTTGATTTTTTTTTTTAATGTGGAGAAGTAAGAAGATGAGCTAGACGCTCTCCTGATGGTAAGAAATAACGCTACCCATAATCACTACAGTGCTACCCAGAATTTCACAATGATGTGCAATTCTAGGTGCACTGCACCAACGCTTCTTACTCAAGAGTCATAAGTTGTTAAGATTTAGCCCAGTAATTTCACTAGCTACAGTGCCCTCCTACCGAAGCACAGTAATGGTATTGAATAATGGTGTTCAAAGAGTTATCTATCACACAACCTCTACTCTCTACATCTCCAATTCAGTAGGCTTAACTAAATTAACAAAACGGCACCACTTACGTCTAATATTGTCGAGAATAATATGAAGTGAGTTGTGCCGTTTTAAAAATCGTGGTCAGTTGTTTCAAATTGCTTACGAGTGATAACCCTAAAGTACTATTTATTACCTATCTGCGAGAACCCACCCTTCTACACCTTTTTATTTCACACACATACCTTACTTACTGTTACTCAACAATTTATACGATGGCCGACCGGAAGTGGATTTACGTAGGCAGTTACCGTCTGAAACACGACTTCCGGCCGCTTCGGGCTTCGGCCTAACCCTCGCATTGAGGCCGAAGGGCCGAAACGACCGAATGCGAAATTCAAAAATGTCGCTTTTATTATGTGGAAACGAACTGTAGCTTTTGTAGGGTTATGTTTTATTTGTATTGGGCACTCCGATATGACGATTGAAAGTTATGGTCCATAAAGTTTGTGTACAAGTTTATTTTACACCTTTGTTTGAAAAGGCGCATACAAAAGCAACGAATACATGGAATTTTAAAAAACAAATAGAATACTCAGGTTTTATTGCTCGCCTTCTGCAAGGTGCATTGCATCTGGTTGATTTACGTGACACCTAATAAAAACCATCTGAGTAACATACTTGTAATTTTTCTTTTATAATGGCTGAAAAGTGCTAGTGAAATTACTAGGCTTAAGAGTCTTAAGAAGTCCCAAGTCCTAAGAGTCATAACAGACATCTTATGATGATGGGTAAGAAGCGTTGGTGCAGTGCACCTAAAATTATAAACATCATTGTAAATTTAATAAGAATTTAGTTTGTCATATTATGTTCATAACTACGTCTTGTATTTTGGTGTGCATTAAAGATTAATTCTATTCCATTCCAAATGTAGTCTGTCTAAGCAAGTACACCGCGCTAGTTTCTTTAAAGTTGGTTTATCTATTATTATTTTCTCATGGATATTTCAAAATTTTTTAACCCCCGACGCAAAAACGACGGGGTGTTATAAGTTTGACGTGTCTGTCTGTCTGTCTGTGTGTGTGTCTGTCTGTGGCATCGTAGCTCCCGAACGGATGAACGGATTTTGATTTAGTTTTTTTTTGTTTGAAAGTAGAGTTAGTCGAGAGTGTTCTTAGCTATGTTTGGTGGAAATCGGTCCAAGATGGCCGCCGCTACAAAATGGCGGATTACTTTTTTCTTCCACAACCCCCTCAATATGGGTATCAAATGAAAGGGCTTAACTAGTAGAATACAACCCACTATATAAAATTTAAAATCCAAGATGGCCGCCACCATAAAATGGTGCATTACGTTGAGGGTTTTTTAAATTTTTAATTTAATTCACTTGTTAGTAGCTTTTTCTGTTGAATTGTAGGGACAACTTATTAAAATAACGCAAATATTTCTTCAGTACTCGTATTTTAATTTTTAATATTACCCTATTGTAATTCACATCATATTTGAATTCCACGCAAAACTTATTAATATTATCAATGTAAACGTGGATCGTGTAAATACAATTTTGGACAAACAATTCGGCAATAGTCACTGAACTCAAGTTTGTGGACTTTGACAATATTTTCCAAGGTTATTTTGCCTTTGGAATATTAAAACAAAGTTAACGCCCTTCTGTTTGACGACCTCTCGATATATTTTTGAAACCAAATTATAATATAGGTATAATTATTATTGGCAAGTCCCACTGGTATTTTTTATGCAAAAAAGTAAGACAAAAATTTTTGGTGGTCAAGTTTAATAATGCAGTTTCAGGTCGCAAAGAACACTATACGGTTTCTAGTATGAGTTAACGACTACCTACACTTCATCTTATAGGAAGCAACCGAGAATCACAGATTATAATTATCATCATAATCATCATCATAATCATAATGTTAAAACGTGATTGCCAAGACACGATAGCATTGTATTAGCGATAATTTTGCTACGTATTCAGCTTGAACCCAAGGTCTGGTTTAATTATAATATAGATTAAAATAAAAGAGAACATACGGAACCGGCGTTTCGCAAATGGACCGCTCCAATTAAGTTCATGCACACAATTTTACTTAGACGAGAGTCGGCGTGGCAAGCGATACTTTACGACCCAGCAGGCCCAAGTTTGGCATAGCAACGATAGCACATGTCATATTTTCCCTTTTTATTTTAATCATAAGAGTTTATGGGAAAACAATTAAAATGGCACAATTCATTTAATCTATGATAATAATAGTTACAATATGCCACAATTTCCAACAAACATCAATCGAATTTGATTTGACAGATGGGCCACGGCCCATTAGTTGTTAAAAGAAATCCATTACCATTCCAGCCAGTTAATTAAAGGGCTGGCTGAACTCTGATCTGTCCCAGGATAATATTAATACAATTATTATATTGAAGGGATAAAGTACGCGGCCCTTAATTTGGTTATTTTGAATAATGAAACACACATCGCTCACTTTGGCAATTTAATTATATTTTTGGCATTGTGACAGGCTCAGTTGGTGACTGCTTTGAGCTAAGACCCCCGGGTTCGATTCTCAGTCAGGTCAAACTTTTTTCGTATGTGCATATTGTGTTTTATATTTGGTAATCCTACTAAACTATAATATTAGGTTATAACATAAAGAGAGAATTTGACTGACTAATTTATATTTTTTTATTATCATCGTAGTAGGTAATATTATCTACTGATATAAAGATTAATGTTCGTATGACTATGCGTGTGTCTATGTTTTTTGCTATTTCACGCAAAACCTACTGCGCCGATTGCGATGGAACTTGATATTTAGATAGCTGGAAACCCGAACAGAAAGGCTACTTTTTATCCTTATTTTCACACGGGATCCGGATTTATGTGGTAAAAAAGTGTGGTGTGACATTTCTTCCAGACAACAGTGTATAGTTATGCATGCAAACGTAATAAAAATGGTTCAAAGATCAAATTTTTTAAAGGAACTGAAATGAATAAGACTGACATTATCAAAAATATTATAACACTGATTTATTTAATGCAATTCTAATTTTAATTATATTATGACATAACATTATTGCAATTATTATTATTTATTCATATCATTAACCCTTAATTTATTATTGTATAGGATTACTGAAATAATGTTGAAAAACTGAAAACTGTGGCAAATGACTTTATTGAGCCTATATTAATAAATGTAGATAAGATTTCATGCACGCACACAACAAGCGCACTAACAGGGTAAATGAAGGACTAATTTGACATATAATTAAGACCTAATTTTGTACCTACATGTGTTGTTGTATAAATGAATACCTTCACTGTAACATAGAAAGACGAAGATAACCACAAGTACAACAATCATATTTCCACTTACAACATTAAAAACATAAGCACGAAGCGATTCGCGTCACCCCTAATGCCGAATCACGAGGGATGTGGGGACAAAGATTAACGGTACAGATGGGACTGTAGTAGAATTCGCTAAGTTTGTAGGTAATTTATACGAACCAAATAGGACAGAGGAGAATAGCATAACAAGTGAAATTTAAAAAAAAACTTTTGAAAAACGAGCTTTTATTATTATTACCATTTCGCACTAAAAGTACTCGTCAAAACGATTCAAATGCGCCCTCGATTGGGTTGCGTCGTTTAATTATGGCCATCTTCCAGCTCTATCATCAGATAAGCCCGATGACAGAATAATATTGCATTGTCATTCGATTTATGCAAAATTTCAGCTCAAATGGAAACTAAGAAGTGGATCAAATTAAACTTATAAGGTTTTATTACAGACAGATAGACAACAGACAGGTGAAAGTAAATAATAGCTTGTAAAAAGAAACGCCATAGACCAAGCAGTGGGTTGGGAAGTCAAAATGCTATTTTTTAAACATAGAGATAAGTTGCATAAGAAGGCAAAAACTAGCTTAGAAGACATTCGCTGTATTAAAATGTACGTAAATGTACGAAATTACTCAAAATTAATAAACATTTTATATGATGGAGAGGTGTATTCTCATACTGGACGTAATTTAGTACGAAGTTTTTGTTAAAATCAACATCATCATCATCGTCAGCTCACAGTTGCCTATTGCGGGGCTTTGATTATGCCATTCTCGTCTGTCCCTTGCCCTTTTTCATCTATGTTAAGTAAAATTGAAATTACAAAATTCACGTTTATTAAAAGTTATAATTTTAATTAAACCAAATACGTCGAACGCTGAATTTATTTGGCCAAATAAAGCGTAAATAATATTAATTAAATTACATATCGCTTTTGTTTGTAAAAAGGATTAATTAAATTAAATATTTGTTGTATAAAATCTGCGTTTATTTTGTGGGTATGTGAAAATATTAAGAGATTACGCTGGCCGCTTTAAGCGGATTGATTTTACAATAGTTAATTATAACCTACTAGAACCCGCGCGCACTTCGTCGCCCTTAATAGAAATTTATCAGTGTTTCTTTACTTTATTATGCATGTATTATACATACTTCCTCTTGAATTATTCTATCTATTAATTAAAACTGCATCAAAATCGGTTGTGTAGTTTTAAAAGTATAAGTATATAGAAACAGGCAGACGCGGGTAGCAACTTTTTCCCCCTTTCCTGGCAATAAATGGCATTTTTTATTATTTTATACTATGTAGTGATACAGGGACTAGTGACCTATTTTCGGTCACAAAGAGTAATACCTATTTTAATATGAAATAGATAATATTTAATTTAAATAATGAAATCAATGCATAGTCTCGTAGAACTTTTCACAACATTTTGACTGAATTGAAATATAGTCGCCCTTTCCTCTCAATAAAATACTAACGTAAGAAAGAAACTTCTGGATTAAAATTTATATCAATGCTACCACATAAATTGAAACATTTCATCGTCCTTAATCTTTGACCATTCCAAATTAAAGCGCACACCTGAATCAATCTAAAACGAACTCTAATTGCTTGTAAATAAGGACGTCACTAAGTGAAGTGTCAAGTTTGTCCCGATCAGTATGCGAGTCGCGTATGGCGCGTCTGATTGGCCGGAGTTCACCAAGGGTTGCCAGTCAAAGATTTCCCTTTTATCTTTGCAGTTGAATGACTGGGTTTTAAAGTTAATACCGTCGCTTTTAAATCCGAACGTCCTTTAATTTTGTTTAACGATTTGTGGAAACGGTTAATATTTGTTTACTGAAACTTTTGGAGGAAACTGCGGCCATTGTTTTCTGTTCGGGGACTGTTACTTTGTATTTTGGTGAAGTGTTTTTTTAGAATTATTATTATAATTCAGCCTGTATCGTCCCACTGCAGGGCAAAGGCCTCCCTTCTCTCTTTCCACCCCTTTCTCTGGGTATCGGTCTGGGGCCAATTCTTAAGGTAGCGAGTCAAGTTCGTTTCTCCGCCGAGTTCTGGGTCTATTTTTAGAATATTATTCATAAAATACTAGCTACGATCAATAATAATGGCCTGTTCAAACCTGAGCGCAAAAAAAACCGCCCAGTTTTGAAAAGGCCTAAACCGTTAAAGTATTACAGCGTTATAAATTAAAGTTGTAATTTTTTTTCGTTCAGGTCCTAACTTAGCTACATACTAATTTATTATTTTTAGGCGTTTTAAGAAGCACTGCGATAACGTTTTTATAATACCTAATAGATTTAACTTTTTCTCAGTAACATGACTTATGTAAAAAAAAGAAAAAAGTAGCATTAATATTTCACACGTTGAAAAAGATTTATTTGTCGCGTTTAACATAAAAATACAATTGTAAATCGTTGCCTAAAATATGAAATATGTCCCCAAATTCTTGCTCGACCGTTAGAAAAATATACAGAACGTAATTCGAAGAATTTTTTTGTACTAGACTCCTGAAATATTTCCAAGTTAAAATACCTATCGTAATCCCATTTTCTGTCGCAGAATTTGTTGCGAAAATATTATATTTTGCTCGGGATATTTTATCAATGATTTTTATTCAAAAATTCTATGATCTTGTCAAGGATAAGCGAGATGGGCTTTATTGCTAGTTATTTATAGGTTGGGATATCAGAAGAATTTGGGTAGATTGAGAATACGGGGATTTCTGTCGCGGTAAAGTATTCAAGGTGGAAAGGTGGTTCACCCAATGAAACAATATAATAAAAAAAAACTTTTTAAAAACAAACTTTTATTATTATTACCAGCTAGCACCAAATCACTCGTCTCGACGAATCAAATGAGCCCAAGCTCAATGGGGTTGTGTCGTTTAATTATGGAGTTCCTATGGCCACCTTCCAGCTCCATCATCAGATCAGCTCGATAACATAATTATATTACATTGTCATCCGATTTATGCATGCATGCAAAATTTCCGCTCAATCGGATACCGGGAAGTGGGTCAAATTAAACTTGTAAGGTTTAATTACATTTTCAGGCAATTTGTACAAACTACCCCGTAAGTCCCCGAGCGGCTCGATCGGGCCGCACCCGAGCATGCGAATTTGAACCTTATTTTAAAGAACCTAGATATAAAAGATGTCAATTTTGATTTAAACCTTGTGTGTGTTTCCTGGATCAACGGGCTAGATAACCAAAAACGAGCACAATATCAATAGATTCGCTTTCCTTTTCTATCAGCTTTAAATCAACTTTTGCTCGCGACTTACGTACAATTAGACGTATAATTAGTAAATTTCATGTAGATCAATTAAAGATTATTTTTTGTCTTGCTCGGCTTCCTCTAAAGTCTATAGTAACTCTCTATTCTTCAGAGTCTAACCCATCTATAATCCGCTGTGCGATTTTATATTTTCTTTTGAATCAAGACACAAGTTAACACCCATACCACGTACACAATAAACTTCGTAATCCACTCAAATGGCGCAGAAATAATTAACCACATTCGTACAAATGCTCCGTGGGACAATCGTATCTAGAACTGTCAAAGTCACTGTCAAATTAATGAATGTCAACGTGTAACGATGTTCCTACCCAGTCGCATGGAAAGATAGCGATGTACATTTCTATTAGTAAAATGAGCTTTATGGCTCTAAAAATACCGCTTATTTTCCTCTGTGCGGAAGACGTAGTTTTAAGAGCTTCGTCTTTATGTGTGTCTTTCTCGCTCGCACGATAATGAGGTATTTTGATTTTTCGATAAATTCGTAGAATTAACTTTTGAAAATGTTTTACAGGATACAATTTAAGTACTCTTTATTGAAACCGATACATTTTTTTACAATAAATAAATTCAATTTCAACTAAACTATAATCATTGTACATAACTATAGATATCACAGTTTGGTAAATCCCCTAGATAATAATATTTTATTACTCTTATAAGAATTTAAAATAGGCTATCTTGAATAGCAACTTTGTTATTTTTATTCTAAAACGAAGAACTCATTTATTGTATTTTAAAAATCTCACAAAAAAATGTGTACAGATTTCCAAATGTGTACAGATTTTCAAAGAGATATTACAGTAATTTGACTCCCTAGAAGCAGTTGAACTCAAGGTCGAGCAAGTTTGCAACGCGATCGACAAGGATTCACCCAGTAGTACCAAAGTACAAGGATTCACTCAGTAGTACCAAAGTACAAGGATTCACCCAGTAGTACCAAAGTACTACTGGGTGAATCCTTGTCGATCGCGTTGCAAACTTGCTCGACCTTGAGTTCAACCGCTTCAAGGGAGTCAAATTACTGTATATCTCTTTACCATGCTTTGAAGAAATTACAACCACATATATCTGTTATGAAAATGAACTGTAAATTGCTCTAAAATAAAGCTTATTTTGCTCTGTGTATAAAATTCAGTAGTTTTAAGGTAGCTTTCAATTGATTTGCTGAGAAGCAATCTCTCCTGATTCTTTGTACGTTTCTTTCCCGAACAAGTATTTGCATTTTCTCTAGTGTGTACTGAGGGGGAATTTGCTTGGTATTGTTCGAACTTGGGATACGTCGGTCGAGAGCTTGGGCCAATATTGTTTTTTGATATTAGTTGCGTGCCTTTTGAGACTGATGAAATGTAGGTAACTTTAAAAGGAGGATTTAGATTCATTCATTTATTTATTGTTATTTATTATTAATTTGTTGGACATGTAATTTTTATTATGAATAAATAATGATTATGAGGTCATCAATTTGTTATATTGTACATTCCTTTAGGACTTCCAAATTGAATGCAGTATTTTTAATTTTTTACTAGCTTTTATGTTCTTTCACCTGTCCGTGGTCCTCAAATGAACCCAAACTCGATGGGGTTGCGTCGTAAATTACGGAGTACTTATGGCCACGTTCCAGCTCCATCATCAGATCAGCTCCATGTCATAATGAAATTGCATTGTTATCCGATTTATACATGTACGCAAAATTTCAGCACAATCAGAAACCGAGAAGTGGATCAAATTAAACTTGCAAGATTTGATTACAGACAAACAGACAACAGACAGGTGAAAGTAAATAAAAGCTGGTAAAATGTACAAGTCACTTACGCTAATTAAATGTATTTAATTTTTTTATTATTATTTGTTTATAATTTGTCATCATTCATGTTTTAAATTAATTAAGAGTGACGTCACAAAAATTTAACAAGCCCTAAATAACCTAATCAAACGCTAATTGGTTGAAATAATTAATAACACGCCCCCACACGATAAAATAAGTGTTAAATTATCAGTTACACTTGAAATTTAATTAATGTCTCATAGAATTTTAAGTGAAGATAATGTTTTGTGATAATTAGTGTTTATGGGCCTTTTTGATAAATATTGCCTTTAGAATAGTCTTTTATCATTTGCTGTTTTTTGAAAATTTTAATATTATGTCGCTCTTAAACACGAGCTGAACTAATGCCTTTTTATAGGCGTACACGGAGACAAAACAGTCGCACAGTCCCTTTGAGCTTTTAATATTATTATTTTTATTTTTTAAATTAAATCCAATGTTATGTTAAAAATCTTTGCGATAGTAGATAGGTAATCATTTGTAACCTGCTTCAATTTTTTTTATTTTAGTTCGTATTTTCGAGAGCTTAGTATAAAAGCAACAGCTTTCTTTTCGTGTGCTCTAAGTCCTAATAGGTACTTAAACTAGAATTAGAAATATTATAAGGTATGTATATATATAATATTAAATTGGCCAATATTCAAGATAAATGTTTTTGTTATTGTTTTGAGCTTTTTTTTCTCATACTTGTATTATTTATTTTGTTAATTCCTATATTTACAGTCACACATTTTTATGACAAAATTGTGACATCTCAATATCAATACAAACAAAAATCGGCTTATAAAGCGACGTCACGGCAACAAAGCGGCTCGAACGAGCAATTGCCGGCTGTCAAAACCACCACGCTTTCCAACTGCTATAGTTGGCAACCCTAGCCATCTGTCAACTTAACTAGTAAAATATACAGTCCCTGTCTCGCTGAAAAATGGCACACTGACACCCCTCACTTTCAAACAACCCTACCACACAAAAATCAATCTTAACTTCCTAATCCCAAAGTCCAATTCTGATTGTTCCACACACGAATAAATTTGAAACATTTTGTTAAGTTAAAATGTAACTCATGTTGCCGGAAATACAGTCGAAATTGCTCGTCTGTACATTTGTTTCTTCTATATTCCAATTCGCGAAAATAATTTCTAATGTCAAAGATTTAAAGGTCAAATTTGAGTGTAGGGTTGCCACGCGGGGGTTATTTAACTTTGAAGTAGTTCAAAAGAACCCAGATTTGCGATTCTGGCGGATTTTCTTTTGGATTAAAGACCCTATGAATGTAATGATAATGTGTTCGAGGGGTTATTTTTATTTTCACTGTTTTGTCACGGGCCGGATTTGGATTTTAAGGGCAAGGGAGAGTATTGGATGACTTTTGTGATTGACAGTTATTTATTCAATTTCACGGTAACCCTTTTTTCTTTTTTAAGTATTCATAAATTTTTGTCCCTTTTCTCGTCTGAAATAACTCAAATATTTTGAGTTATTCATCCGCCGAACTGTGATGTCTGTTTTCGAATGCTGTGTTCCGCACTGAAGGGTAATATGCTACTAGCAAAATTAATAGGGCATGACGAGATTCAATAACTAATATCTCAGAGTGAGAAGTGCAGCGCAGTGTCGCGCAGATTTTTTGGAACGAAGTTCCTTATCGCGCGATGTGAAAGGGGGCTAGACGGAAAAAATTCTTACGAAAAGTTGTCACGACACTTTTTGCTTTAGTAAGCTATTGTTAGCTGTGCGGCGTGCGCATGTTTCTCTGTCTGTCTCTCTCTCTCTCTCTCTCTTATAGAAAGCAAGCCAGATATTTTCATTAATCGAAAGGAACTTCGTTCCATCCGGGTGTCCCTTGACACCTCTCAAGTTTCTATTTTTTTTTTTCAGAATACTGGCACTGTGTCTGGAATATGTTATGCAATTATGGTGCTTACCTGATTTGCTCGTCTTGTCACTCATTTATCTTAAAAAAATTAAGGGACTCGAACATACATCTCCATACAAAATTGACATGGTATGGATCTCTATTATAAATCTCGATGTGGTCTCATATGGTTGTCCGATTCCTCCAACAATCGATATCGGACCTTATGTTTGACTAAATTCGGAATAAGGTCCGAAGTTGCTAGCTGAAAAAAATCAGACGTCCGACTCAATGGCTTAACGAAACAAGAAATATATAAAAGGAAAGAGTGACTGATTGACTGACCGATTGATCTATCAACGCACAGCCCGAACCGCTGAGCAGATTGGGTTGAAATTTGGAACACAGATAGGTTTTATGAGATAGACCTCCGCTAAAAAAGGATTTTGCCGAGCAGGTAAAGCCGCGAGCATAAGCTAATATATTATACTAATATAAACAAGAATCCTTTGAAGTTTAAACAAACTAATATATATAATAATTAGAGACTATTTGTAAAGAAATAATTACTGTGCGTTGAGTCAAATATTTGCATCGAATGTTGAGTTTTGGTCGCGTCCTGCGTTTGATATTCAGGGTCATTAAGGGCTGTCAAATGTTTATAGAAGGGGTGAACAGAATAAAAATAACAATAGTAGGTAGCAGTAATAGTATAAATGTTGAAGTGTGAAAAAATAGTGCTACTTAATAGTGTAATTGTAGAATGAAGATATTTGACGGATGATAAAGTAGGATGGAGGAGAAAATCATGCTGTGCCGACCCTACCTAGTGTGGGATAAGGCCAGGAAGATAAAGATGATTAATAGTGTAAATATAGAAGTATAGATAATAATTATATTATGTCGTATTAGTGTGTTTGTTACATATTCAAGTGTAAACGGCTGTATCAATTAGGCTAACTTTTGGTGTGGCCCCTGAATGATGATAAATGATTGGGGTTTATACTCCAACAGAACAGGTTACCCTACTTACACTGTCAGAGTCAAATCACAATGTATAGGTTGTGTGGCTAACCTATATGTTGCAGTTTCGGGTCGCCGAGATTACTACAGGGCCTGCAACATGACCTAACGACTACTTAATAAAAACTAAAAAAAGGAGGGGTTTGAAAAAATATTATTAAGATTAAGTAGAGCATACCACCCCATCATCATCCATCTATACCCATTCACCCATCTCTTTTAATCAACCTTGCCATAAAAAATCGATAGCCAGGAAGAGATCGCTCTAATGGATAAGACCGTCCATTGTGGATCCATAGTGTTGTAATTTTAGTTTAATTTCATAATTATTCATCGTTATTGTCTAATATTAAGTAAATTATTCTTGTAAAATTTATATTTATGGGCTCAATTAAGAAAATCTGTATTGTATTGTTCAGTACCTACAAGAAATTATTACTAGGATACCAAATTTATAAGTCATCATCATCAGCCTGTGTTCGCCCACTGCTGAACATATGCCTCCCCCATGGCACGCCACTCAACTTGGTCCTCCGTCTTTCTCCTCCAACCACTCCCAGCGACCATCCGGATATCATCCCCCCATCTCTAATTTATAAGTACCTACCTATTTCTATTGTTATCCATAATTTCAATTCTAATTTCAAGTTTGATTGTTTCAGGTAATAAATCTCGTCGCAAACATCCAGAGCACAAACAAATCGCACGCAAACATGTTTTGATCTGAGAGCTCCGCTTACAATAGGTATTTGTGGAACATTTACTACGTTTACCTAACTTTCTGCCTTTGAGGCAATTACTTAGGACTATTGTTGTTATAGGAGATATCGCGTTAGTGACAAAAGTGAAGCCACACAAAAATTAATACTACCGTATGACAACAATGATGGCCGTATTTGGACTCTGCATCTAAATTAATTGTTTTGTCGACGCCGTCGTGTTGCTTAATTTTTGTCAAAATTTTTAAAAATTTCGAATTATCAAATCGAAAGTAAGGAAAAAACTCTGACTAGAATACTATTGTGACCCTTTAGCCGTTGTCTATCTCGGCGATTACTATGACCAATGTTATTAACGCAGTGATTTCACAAGCAAATAAATATGTCATAGGCACTTTATTAGTATGTATAAAAATGTTGACACTTTGAGCGAAAAAAAATTGAAATTTGCACTCTTTGCGAACGAGAACATTTTATTTTTATATTTGTAGGAAGCAGAATAAACTTCAATAAAATGGGGTACTTATACTGAAGTTTCTTAGGTAACTTATAGAAAAGTACTTCTAGCACGATGTTAACAGACAGACAGATGGACAGATAGGTTATACAAAAACTTAGAACTAAGACAATTTATACAATAGATATAATATACAATACATTACGTACCAATGATGATTTGGTATTTCTTTTTTGTTTGTTATGTCCCTGTACTGTTTATTTTTGTGCCAGTATTTCTTTGCTCATTAAACAATTTTCTTTCTTTATGTCTTCAACGTTTTATGGAGCGCGGTATCCGACTTTATTGTAACAGTTTGGGGCAATTACAATAACCGTTTTGTTACCTAAACGGCAGAAAAGCAGATTTCGAATGATTTATTAGATATCGGAGATATTTTTGCGAAGTTACATTTGACTTGTTTCTGAAATTTAAGATTAATGTAATTTTGATATAAGTTTTCTGTATAATCTATATTGGTTTAGGTTTTTAGTTATTTAACATTGGTTATGATTTATTGGGTGTACTAGTTTCTTAAATAAGTGTGTTTGCTTATTATAAACATAGACAAAGAAGTTGTGGTTATATAACTTGACACTGGCAAATACACTAACGTGTGGGTCCATGTAAATCATGTAACAGTTGCCCGCTAACTGCAAATGCGGTGATTTAAAAAAATAAAAGTTTAATCCTTTGAAATGTTATTTTCGTTTGATAATAAAACATGAGAATTAAAAAATATTGAACCAACTTAAAGCTCGATTTTAAAATGCACGGGCGCTGTTCACGTTTTTCTCGAAAATTGTTCGTCAAAAACGGTGTTAGCAAGATATATAGATAAATTTACTTACGCCATAGAAGAAAACATCAAATTCAAAATATACAGTCAATCTCAAACTACATTAACGTAGCGGTCTTATCGCTTAAAGCGATTAAACATTTCAATGTTTCTTTGTACCCAAACGTTTCACAATAGGTACCCAAAATATCCCGTTGAGGAGAGAGCGCCATTTCCTAGAAATTTAAATGTAAAATTTATGGTAATTACACTCACCTTGGTTTGAGTACCAACGCTGTTCCTACGAGTACGTTTTCCTTAGATTTTGAGGAAGCTAAAGGATGACTGTTGTAGTTAAATGGATGTTATATGTAATAATAATACATATTAATAAGACATACATGTATACTTATTAATTCCAATAAGTGTCCCCAACATTTATATTAAATGCTCAAAAGGGCCTCTGCGCGTCGGATTTTGTCTCCGTGTACGCCTATAAAAAGACCCGGGCTTAGCCCGTGTTTAAGAGCGACATAGGTACATATATTGAGCCGTTTGTAGAGACATTGGGTCCTCGGGGGCCGGGAGCTTACCGCATTTTCAAAAACTTAACTGACACTTGGTCGAGGCAAAGAATAGATACTATTACTACGTAGTCGAGGCGACGTGTGACCAAAATTCTCGGGTATATTTGGCCCAACGTATAAGTATTGCCACCCAACGTGGCAATGCTGCCAGCATTCTGGGCACGCTGCCATCTGACAGTTATTTGGAGCACCTGGATATTCTGTAAATTGGCATGTTGCCGATCTGTGGTTAAAACAATTGTTCATTAAGTCTTTTTATGTGTTGAAGTAGAAGACAAGACGCTCTCCTGATGTTAAAAGACAACGCTGCCCATAATCAGAACAGTGCTTAAGTAGCACTGTACGGATTTCACAATGATGTGAAATTCTAGGAGCACTGCACCAACGCTTCTTACTTAAGAATGATAAGATGTTAAGACTCTTTAGCCCAGTAATTTCACTAGCTGCGGTGCCCTCCTACCGAAGCACAGTAATGTTTGCACATCACCGTTTAGGCGGTAAAATAACTGCACTGTTGGGGTACCCACCTAGACGACCTCCTGCAAAGGAAGTCTACCCCCGGTAAAAATAGTTATAGTATATGTATATTGCCGATTGCCCTAAAATATATCCTATACGTAATATAAAATACAGTCAGACTCGTATGTTCCACTGAATATACCGCAGAGGGCAATAACATAAGACAACAACATTGGAAAGCTTTCACAGCCTAGATCTAGGTTCACCTAAGTGTTTGGTTTAGTTACTTTGTAACCTTTAAGTATGGGCACTTATAATGTTATGTGTCTAGAGGAAAAATAAAATATAAATAAAAACAAACAAATATCATATATAGGTAAGTAAAAAAATGTAAAGGGGTTTTTATAAAAAGGCATAAAATATTGAATTTTTAGATATTAGATAATAGATATTAGAATAAACATATATTTTTATAAAAGGTATTTCTGAATTTGTATGTATGATTATTATTGTTTTTTAATATTTTACACATTCTTTTTTACGTTGAATAGGACTGCATTTGACCACAGTCTCACCTGTTGGTAAGTGAAGACGTGGTCGAAGCTTTTACACACAGGTCTAAAAATACCTATTAACCCTCGACTCAAACATGCCTGAATAAATTTGATGAATCGTTTTGTTTAATTGGTTTTCTAGGTCCCATTAAATTTTGTCTAAATCGGTCGAGTGGTTGTGTATTTCCCCATACTGTTTCTTTTAGGTCTCAACTTAGTTCAGCAGTAAATATTAAACAGATTAGATTATCTAGAATCTAGGCTCTATCTCAGCACTAGCTAAGTCTAGCTAAGTTGGTTTAAATGTAACCGGTTGACGTAACTTATCTATACAGTGCATTAGTTAGGTAAATATTTGGTCTAGAACTTCCAGCTTGCTAGTGTTAGCACTTTAAACTTGACTTGTCTAACAGAATCTGCTGAAAACTAGAATAAATCTATGTTATGCTTTTGGTTTAGTTTTGACTGATTTGAAAAAAGAAAGTTATCAATTCTGCCGTCCGATCTTTAAAAGACCGCTAAGCTACAATTTTCCAAAATCGACTTTTTTATACCACTGTATAGAGTATTTTTTTCTCTATCTTCTGGGCTAAGTCCCAAATTTTTATCTCTTCAATTAGCTGAGATACAGACAAAATAACCAAAGCTCAAAAATTACTGTTTTTATAATTAAAATTTTATAATTAAAATAAAAAATATTGATTTGAAACTCTAGAATACTACTGAAAAAATGAAATAAAAATAATTTATTGGCTCTGTCTTACATAAGTACAACACACACACACACACACGACTCACAGTGACACTCAATGATCACTATGTGTTTATAATATAAACACTTAAATCTATGATACAGAAAAGTATTCTGAAGTATTTTGACATTTTCTAGAATCTTAAATTTTACGTTATTGCTCATATCTCAAAATTTCAATTTATCACTTAGCGGCCTTTTAAACAACGGACAACAGAATTATACATATGTATGTTCAGATTACTAGATTATGCTCGTTACTTTACCCACTTGAAATCCTTTCTTAGCGGTCAACGACATGAAACCTATCTATATTCCAAATTTCAACCTATATCGTTCAGTGGTTTGAGTTGTGCGCTGATAAATCAGTCACTTTTTCCTTTCATATATTTATATAGATTTATTCTAACTTATATTTACAACTCCACCTGCGTGTTAAAATTCATTCTTTGCGAAGGCCTACGACGCGACGTATTCAAATTCAATTCAAATTTCAACCTTTATTTTTGTTCAGTAGTTTGAACTGAGCGTTGATAGATCAGTCATTCAGTCACTCTTACCTAATATATTATGAAGGTACATATTTAGAATTCTCAAGCGCTATGGTGACATCCCGAGATTTATAGTAAATCAATCACTAGAACACAGTTTTTCGACAGACAATAAATTATTACAAAATTTGAAATGGAAATAAAGACATTATGTTTAGCAGTATCAAATTACATGTTGTAACTGTTTACCTATTTAGTAGTTTTAACCACAGAGTAAATATGGAAGAGGGAACGGCCATGTTACAGCTTTCATACGCATCAGCTGTGTGAATAAAGTTACAAATGACATGTTGAAACATATAACCTATTTAGTAGTTTTAATCACACAGTAAATATGGACGAGGGAACGGCCACGTAAGTTTTCGTACGCATCAGAAGTATGAATAAAGTTAAAGATAAGGCTGAACTGGCAACGTCAGTTTTAAGAAGCTATATTTTCAATGTTGACTAATATTGTCATAAAATATGTTTTAGATACATAAAACTAAAGCGAAAAACAGTCTAATAACTTTAGAATCGACTTAAAAAAGGAGATATATCTTCGGATTTTTTTGGTTTTGTTCACAAATTTCTCGACCGGTTAAAACATCTTATTTTGTTTCCTGGAACTTACTCGATTTTTTTATTAAACAGAATCTACATTTCTACATAGTTCCAGTTCAATTTTATCAAAATCGCTTGCGCGGGTTTCAAGTTAGAGATGAAAATATGCTATAAATGAAAATGTTTTATCTCGGCAGAAATAATAGCTAAGAATATTTTATGTTTGTCGGCTATGGTGAAAAGTGATGTTTACCCAACATCATCTTCCTGCCCTTATCCCACACTAGGTAGGGTCGGCACAACACGTTTTTCTCTTCCATTCTACTCTATCATTCGTCATATCTGCATCCACTCCCCTAGCACGCATATCCTCTCTCACACAGTTCATCCAAATCTTTTTCGGGGGTCCATATTATTGGCTCGCATAAAATTTTTAGTCCTAATTTAATGTGGCATAACGTTTTTCAGCCTAAACATCAAAACGCCTAAAGTTTTTAGGCATAACTTTTTTGACCTAAATTTTTCTCCCATAATATTTTTAAGCATAATAATATTTACGCATAAAATTGTTACGCATATTGTTTTAACGCCTAAAATATCTTACCATAAAATTTTTTGGCATAATTATATTCAGCCCTAATATTTTTCGACATAATAATATCCAGCCCTAATAATTTTCAGTATAATGATATATCCTAAGCCCTAATTTTTTAGCAAAGTGATATCTTGTCATAATACTATTACCAGGATTGTAATCGGCAAAATATTATTAATACTAAAAGGAACGAATTATTAATTTCAATGTTCTAACTTAAAACCTAACCTAGCCTTCTCGCGGTTTTTTTTTATAGAACGAAGTAAGAATTCGGGCAAGACGCTCTCCCGATGGTAAGAGATAACTTCTTACTTAAGAGTAATAAGATGTTAAGACTCTTCAGCCCAGTAACTTCACTAGCTACTGTGCGGTTGTTTCATTTTAATCTCCTCTACACCCTACCCTCTCTCTGAATTAGAAAGTGGATGGTGATTTTTGGCACTTTGTTGACCGCTGCCGTGGCACTGTGGACATTGTTCAAACCTAACCTAACCTAAATTATCCGAGTCGGTTTTGTGACAGTCAGTCTTAACTGGGTGCCATAAACTACTTTCCTAAATAATTTTATTAACTTACAATATTAGTTGTATGCCTTAATATAGTTATGTAAAATTATAATTATGCCCGAGAAAGTTATGCGAAACATTTTCGGACAAATTAAATTAGGACTAACAAAATTATGCGTGCTTATATTATGACATACAAATTTATGCTTTACAAATATATGCTAAAAAACGTTAGGGCAACTGACAGTTATGGCAAGACATAAGTATGGCTAGATATAATTATGCCCAATTATGATTAGGCTAAAAAAAGTTATGCGAAACATTTTCGGCGAAACAAAATTAGGACAAAAAAAATTATGCGTGCGAATACGCTCCCCTTTTTCGGACGTCCCCTTCGCGGATTTCCACCTATTTCATGTTTACCCAACGATTATAAAAAATCTGTGATAACCGATCTAATGTTTAAATAATGCATGGCCCCACCACAATGCCGTCATCATAAATAATTCAATGGGAAAGTGTCGCCGATATTAATCCGTCATTAAACTGTTCAATAAATTTGTTAACGGTATCGGTGTCTTTTGTTAAATTAACATTAACAACCGACTGGACAAACCGTGACGCCAAAAGGTCATGATGTTACGGCACGATGTTCTGTGAAGTCAGGGAGGAATTCGCCTTACGTTTAGCCACATTTATATTAATCACAGATTATCTTCTACCTACCTATATATCATACTTTTTTTTATACAAAGAAGTAATGAGTAATATGACGAGCAAAACGCTCTTCTGATGGTTGGACATAACGCTGCCCTTAATTAGTACAGTACCACCGAGTATTTCACAATGATGTAAAATTCTAGGTACACCTTGCCAACGCTTCTGCGTATATTGAAACCCTACCTCTATTCAGCACCGCGACCGAACTGAGATGCGGGAGCCTTTCCATACGTGAATTCTCAAAATGCGACTTTAATCCCTTCCGCTATTCAGCACCGCGACCGATCTGAGCTACGGAGCCTTTACGTGCATTCATTCTCTAATTGCGACTTTAATCCCTTCCGCTATTCAGATCGATCGATCTGAACTCGGGGATTGTTTTCAGAGTAATATTTAAATCGGTTTGATGAAAACGCATGTCTGTATAGTACTGTAGACTGTAGACAGTGATTCAAGAGGAAAGTTTACGTATAACTAGTGGACCCGCGCGCACTTCGTAGCGCATAAAACAGTCTACAAATACTACCTACCTTTAGTCATTCATTTATTTCTAAAATAAAAACGATTTACTTTACTCTTATTCTTACTACTCTTACTGTTACTCTTACTCTGACTCTTACTCTCGACTCTTACTCTCGACTCTTACTCTCGACTCTTACTCTCGACTTTTACTCTCGACTCTTACTCTCGACTCTTACTCTTGACTCTGGATTCTTACTCTGACTCTTACTTTTGACTCTGGATTCTTACTCTGATTCTTACTTCAACTCTAACTCTGACTCTTACTCCTACTCCTATTACCCACCAACTACCGTCATCATCAGATCAACTCGGTGGTACCATAATAACGTATAAACAACTCACACCTCTTTCAAATTTATCGATCTGAACTCGGGGATTGTTTCTAGAGTAATATTTAAATCTGTTCGACTAAAACGCTTGTCTGACGTATATTTGCTTAGATCTTCAAAACTACGCAACGGAATTTGATGCGGTTTTTTTTAAAGAAAGAGTGATTCAAGAAGAAAGTTTATGTGTAACTAGTGGACCCGCGCGCACTTCGTGGCGCGTAAAACAGTCAACAAATACTACCTACCTTTAGTCATTCATTTATTTCGCTAGTTATACCTAGCTGCTGCTTTTTTATTTTATTTTATTCAATTCATTTCAATTTCATTTAATTTTAGAAATAAATGAATGACTAAATGTAGGTAGTATTTGTAGACTGTTTTACGCGCCACGAAGTGCGCGCGGGTCCAAACCAACTACCCACCTAATATCCACTCACCAATAACTACCGCCATCATCTGATCAACTCTATGGTACCATAATAACCTATACCCCAAATATGAGTGTGAAACTCTAACTGAGTCAAAACTAGTTAAAAATTGTATTGCAAGATCTGTACTAGATATACGATTATACCATATTCCATATTTAGAGTAACAATAATAAAAACAAATAAAAGTTTATAGAATACCTATAATTATATTATTATTGTCGTATTTTTTATTACATTTCCTTAACAATGCCGTCTCATTCAGTATTCAGAACTACAAGAATAGTAGCAAACAAACACTAAACATTCAATATCAAAAGTTTCCGCAGATCGAAAATACTTGAGTGCTGAATAATGGAAGGATTTCCAATCTATAATGGTAATATTGCGTACGTAAACCCTCCCGCATGTCAGAACTAAAAGTAGGGTAGCATTTAAACTCTGAAACTGCATGTTTTGTCGTTTAAAAGCTCCCGCATCCCAGATCTATACTGGCGCTGAATAGAGGAAGGGTTTCCATATACGCAACGCTTCTAACTCAAGAGTCATAAAATATTGACACTTCAGCCCAATAATTTCACTTGCTACAATGCCCTCCTACCGGAGCACAGTAATGTTTGCATGTCACTGCTCAGGCACTGTTGGGGTACCCACCAAATCAACCTGGCAAAAAGTCAACCCTCGGTTATCTTTGTAATAAATAAATAGGCTTTTTTAGTAGGTAAATAATTTTAAAAAATACACTAGCTAATTAAAAAACTGTCTTCGGTCGCATCGTCGCTTAACATCACGAGAGATCGTGGTCAAAAGGCTTACATACCTATTATAAATAAAAAAGTCTAAAATGTACAAGCTGGGGAATATCAAAATTTTCATGCAAATTTTACCTTAAAATGATCTCAACACATCCCCAAGGAACAAATAGTAGAAACGTGGTTATATTCACAGTAACTGGCAACCCGAAACACCTGAGCGTGGCCACACTTAGCAACTAATATGCATAATCGTCACACCGCGAATTGTGCTGAAGTTTCCTTTATGTGTGGCCTGAGTTGAAGGAGTTAGCGGAAAAGTTTCATTCCTTAAGAGTTTTAATATATGGTAAACTAGCTGCGCCTAGCAGTTTTACCCGCTATACTGTAGCCTATGTGTTATTTCAAGGTCTAAGCTATCTCTATACCAAATTTTAGCTGATCCAGTCCACCCGTTAAGGCGTGAAAGAGTTTGTTACTCGACATTCATCCATACATCTACACATTCTTACAAAATATCATAGTAGAGGCCTATGTCCAGGTCTGGACGAATGTGGGCTGATGATGATAAGCCACGTCTCCAGCTCGTGTTTTTGTCTACACAACCATCAAAAACATGACAACATTAATCATGAAACATTGTCAAACTACACATTTTTGCTGGCATCAACATGTTTCTGCTTTCCATGCCTAATGGAAAGCTCGCACAAAAACATTTTATCAACATACAACATAATCGCCTTAATTTGGTTATTTGTTGATATGTTTTTGTTGGTTGTGAAGACAAAAAGGTGAGCTGCAGACGCTGCTTTTCAGTTTTAGGATCAAATCAGAAAGAAATTCATTTGGCAAAGACCACTAAGTGTAGTTGGAAGAGAAAAATACAGAGAAGATCCAGTGGAATAGTGTGTAATGGCGAAGGCCTATTTCCAGCAGTAGGCTGATGATGGTGTTACAAAAAAGTAAAGGAGATTTCAAAGTTAACAGTTTCATTCAAATGATAAAGGAATTGTAGTGTAGAAATCAGAATGAATAATATCATTTATATATTTAGAATTGTATAATGTAGAACGAGAATAGAATATGATGAATACAAAACTAGAAAAAACGTGCTGCTAGGAAAACTATTTAAAGCTATCTGAACTTCTCTGTAGAGGTTTACAAAGTGGATTAGGAGGTACTAAAACAGCGGCAGTGCTCTCAATTTCAACCCCTTTTTATCACTCATAGGGGACAAATTTCACAAGATAGTGCACCCTAAGGAAAGGGAAATCAAAGGAATCTCCTGCCATAACGATGGTCTCTTTAGTGTCGAACACAACACGAAAGGTGTAATTCCGTGATAAGCATTCGATTTTCAACTACAAACGAGTATCTTTAAACGAAGCTGTTTTTAACCCCCGACGCAAAAACGACGGGGTGTTATAAACTTGACGTGTCTGTCTGTGTATGTGTGTGTGTGTGTGTGTGTGTCTGTCTGTGGCATCGTAGCTCCCGAACGGATGAACGGATTTTGATTTAGTTTTTTTTTTGTTTGAAAGTAGAGTTAGTCGAGAGTGTTCTTAGCCATGTTTGGTGAAAATCGGTCCAAGATGCCTGCCTGATTTGCTGCCTAATTTATGCTGGTTGATTACTTTTTTCTTCCACACCCCCCTCAATATGGGTATCAAATGAAAGGGCTTAACGCGTAGAATACAAAGCACTATGATAAATTTAAAATCCAAGATGACCGCCACCAAAAAACCCGAATTAGATATTTTGCAAGCGTTGCGTTGGGGGTTTTTTAAATTTTTAATTTAATTCACTTGTTAGGTATTTTTGAAACGGTTTTGTTTAACTTAGAGGGAGGCATTTATCACGTCTTCTAGGTTTGGTCCGCTATCATCTACGGCAGCATCGTCGCATAACATCACGCGAGATCGTGGTCAATGTCTAACCGATAATGAATTTTAAAAAAGTTTGCGTCTAATCTAGTAAAAAGTGTACACCCCTTTACAGCAGTTACTGTTTTGGTATTGATCTGATTTTGATTACTTATTGGAACATACAGCAACTTTTTTTACATTTCTTGAAATTATTACAATTTCGTTTTAGCGGTTTAAGTTGTTGTTTAAGCGGCTGTGTGTTGAAAGATCAGCCAATCAGGCACTTATTCCTCATTTAAATAATAAAATGCATAAATTTTTATAAACTTGTACCACACAATAACACACGTAAATTTGCATGAGAGATTTAGCTACTTAGACCTGGAGAGAGACTTCTGTTGGTAGCGGCGATGTTAAGCAGTGTTAACACCATCATCATCATCTTCAGCCTCTTTCAATCCACTCTTTAAGACAAACGCCTCCACCCTCTTGTTCCATTGTCCTCTATCTATACTGATCCAGGTTTTTCTGTGATCTTGGAGATATCATCGACCCATCTAGCAAGTGGTCTGCTAACGCTGCACCTTCCTTCTCGAGGCGTAGAGGGACCTCCAGCACATCAGGTGCTGGATTAGATCACCACGTCTAACGAACATAATATATCATTATGTTTATTAGGCTATAGTACAGCGGGTAAAACAGCTGGGAGGAGTTAGTAATCAATATTCCATGTATCATTCTTTCACTCATCCATAATACACAAACGCTAGAACATTTCACCACACCTAATTCTTTCTTAGACAAACTGACTTACACACTGATATCAAAACAACCAGATAAGTTAAACCCTTAATGAGCAAAGTATCAATAAAACTCAAAAACATAAATAATCATATCCAAATTAAACTCCAAAAACCTTTTAAAACAGAAATCAATCAAAATTTAAACTAAATTAGACGGCATGCCACCTCGGGGGCCATAACTTTTTGCAATTTACCAAATTAACGACCTACTTTAAAATTTCACTCTGTATTTTAACTTGCCCAGTTAATTTTATGTTGCGTCTTGGTTAAACACTGAAGTATGATTTACTATCCTAAAGATGTGCCAGTAATAAGATATCGCTCGTCTAGTTGTTTATATGAATGACGCCTTTGTAATAAGTTTAACATTTTTTTTTCAATCGTGGCAAATGCCTTAATTGAGAAAAACAAACTAACAATACTACAGCTACTTCAGCAAAAAAGAACACTTTTATTAACCACAGATTGGCCAGACGCCGATCTAGTTTTACATTAGAGTGCTATGAAGAGTGTTTGTTATAAAAAGTGTGTAATCGTAAGGTTTTTAAAATATTGTACTTTTCATATTATTTTTCTAAATTTTTGATTACCAACCCCGGCGTCATATCTCCTTGACTTACACTTTTAAAAAGAATACGTTTTATTCGTAAAAATCAATACTAAACATATTGTGTCGCGAAACGTTAATAACATCGATAAATTAAGCGTAAATTTTATGTCATCTTTGTGACATAATGATGCGCTTAGTGGGAAAGATCACTGTATTAGAACTAAGTGCATACATAGTTCAATTTCTGATTTTTATGCCCGTAATATATTTCAATAAACATCTTGGTTAAATACTGAAGTGATGGTTAATTAGAACTTTGAGATCATAAATGTAAACAGGCTGGATATTGAAAAGACAAATATTTCGGGAGCTCGTGAGTAACATCAAGTATTTGAGATTACACAGGAAATTATGGTTGGCTGACCGCATTTATCCTAATAAACGGGAACATTAAAAGTAAATGTTGTACTGGGAATCAATAAAGTAAAAGATAACTTCAACCTTTAACTTAAAGGAAAACTTAAAGATAAGCTAATCGAATGGCTTGAAACTTTTGAAATTATATGCCACAAATTGTTTTTTTTTCATCGTCATCATCTTTATAATCATTTTGGACATGTATTGTAGATAACTTTGATTATCAAAAGAAAATTATTGAAGTTCCATTTGATTTCGTACTGGAACGTTATGACTTTTCAAATTTTTATAGGTTATGTTTCAAAATTTTGTTATTATTGACAGTAATAAGCCCCAGTTTTAAACAGGCCTTAAGAGAGTCTTTCTAAGATCATTTTTAAAGTCCCTTTATAGGATTACGGGTCTTTATAAGGTCTGTGCAATGGAATTACCTACATGTGTTCGAAATAAATAAAGTTTAAAGAGATATCGAGCATAGCCCGCTCCATAGCACTAGAGTTGATACCACACAGCCGCATGATCGGGCGGGAAAGCGAGAATATTTGTAATGTTCAAATTCTTACGTACCTGTCACACATAAAGCGGACGGGCAGAAACAAAATGAAGATTGCTCCCGCTTTTCCGCTCCCGCCTCTGTCTGTCGTCAGCTTTAGATCTATGGGTATATTATGCCCGGGCGACACGAGGCTAGTTTTTCAAGCTAGGATAGCATGCTAGTTTTTTACCAAACTGTCCTGACTTGCTGACCTAGCTTGGAGCATGCTAGTTCTGTTTACATGAGGCTAGATTTTTTTAAGCTAGTACTTACTGGAGTGCTGAGGTGACCATTCGTCCAAAATGAACTGCATAAAAAAAAAACACTATTCGACTAAAACAGTTGCTTCGAAAACAGTGCTATTTCGCGCTAGACGAACTAGAAGATGAACTACAAAAACGGGTGTGGACAAGACCTTGGATTTTACAAAAAAGATAAACGGGGATCATCTGCTTTACTTTTGGAAGAATTTCGCAATAAAGATTTGGGAGAGTATAAGAGTATTTTGCGAATTGCTGATTTGTTTGATATTCTGTTGTATCTGGTATAGCCAAAAAACAAACCAAACGCATGGTTCCTGTTTACTAGCCAACTGCAAACTAGCTTCGCCGGTCACATGAAGCTAGTAAACAAGCCAGGATAGTAAAATCAACGCTACTAGCCTGAAAATAGAACTCCATCCTATTAAAAACTGTCCTGGCTTGTAAACTAGCTTACTAGCTTGCTAGCTTACTAATGAAGATAGTTTTGTCTACACGAAGCCAGAAGTACTAGCTTGCTAGCTTACTAACACTAGCTTGCTATCCTAGCTTGAAAAACTAGCCTCGTGTCGCCCGGGCAATATGTATGTAAATATACTAGCTGCGCCCAACGGTTTTACCCGCTGTTCAATAGCCTATATGTTATTCCAGGGTCTAAGCTATCTCTATACCAATTTCAGCTCAATCGGTCCACCCTTTAAGGCGTGAAGAAGCAACAAACATACAAACTCACAAAGTTTCGTCTTTATAACATTAGTGTGATACCTACATTGTAATCATGTTACCCTTACCGCTTAGACGCCTTCGATTTTCTCCCACAAAATTAATAACTTACGCTTTTATTCTGTACCTCTACCATCGTAACAATATTAGAACGAAGAACAAAGAAAATCCTTACATTACCTATAGGTACAGTCACTGAACAGCAAACCGACTATTGTAATTTAGTCAGGTACCGCGCTCAATAAAACATTTTTTTTAACTTTTACACTTATTACAAATGCAAAAGTCTTTGAGCGAGTGTATGTCTGTTACTTCTTCACGCCTAAATAAGTGGACCGATTTGGTATAAATAATATAGACCCTGCTAAGCTAAGAGCTTAGACCCTGGAATAACACACACAGCACACACAGTGGGTAAAATCACTGGCTAGTTATTTGGCAAAATACGGATGAACGTTCGTTGCTGTCGACGTGGTACCTATATGTATGTCATTAATGATGTCAGTGGTCTTAATTTTTGGGACACAACCTGCACAGTTCAAAACTGAAGTCCCTTTTGAAGCTATCAAAAGAGCTGAGGCTCAATTCTAGCTAGTATTGAAATGGGGGTTAGCTCTTAAATAAATAAAAAAATGAGATTGTCTTAATCATACGCACGGTACCAAGGCGAGCACAACCGTATGATATCTGTGATGAATAACACTCACAATAGTTTCCAAAATCGTAAAAAGAAAAATGTTGTCATTTAAATAGCCGGGGTAAAGTTGCAAGTAACCACACACTTTTTTTCAATACAACAAAGTAATATGACGAGCAAGAAGCTCTCCTGATGGTAAGAGACAACGCTGCCCATAATTAGTACAGTGCTACCCAGGATTTTACAAAGGTAGAATTCTGGGTGCACTGCGCTAACGCTTCTTACTTGAGAGTCGTAAGATATTAAGACTCTTCAGCCCAGTAATTTCACTAGCCTCAGTGCCCTCCTACCGGAGCACAGCAATGTTTGCACATCACTGATCAGGCGGTTAAATAACTGGCACTGTTGGGGTACCCACCTAGTCGACCTCCAGCAAAGGAAGTCTACCCCCGGTAACACTTTAACAAAAATAAAAAAACACTGTTTCAGTCGCTCGCGGTATCTTCTTTAAACTCTATTCTCTGATCCACCAGTATTCACTAATGTATGCAAAATAGTAGAACTACGATAAGTAGACTGTATCACGCGAAACCGACATTTTGTTTGCATTTATATAAGCTTGCCAACCCTAATTTAAGTGCACGTTAAAATATACTCTGTAAGTATAGTAATAATGTACAAATTTGAATGGTGAAGAGTGGAGTTAAGATCTTATAATTCGGTATTGTTGTAATGGTAGCAAATGACGGGTCAAGGGTGAATAGGGAATCAAAGAAAATTAGGATTCGGAATAAACGCAGATTACTTAATTTCATTACATTTGATATGGGCTTAAAAATCTATTGAGTTTCTTTTCTGCTCTTCTCATAGGAGGTACTTTCCAAATGGGCCGGCTCCGGCTGGTAGAGTCACAAAATATAAGAATTTTACACTATAAAACGTCTCGTAAAAGTGCTCTATTGTTTTGAATTTCTGAACACGAAGCAAGTCCAATTCAGCGTGGTTTGGGCTTACGACGAACGTCTGGTGCGTCTGAAATGTTCATCTTAATAATCATTTTCAGTTTTTTCGAATTCAACGCCTCACGGGATTTTTCAGTCCATCACCATCCATCCATCACCATCCATCCATCACATCAATTTGCAGTGATACCTCAGCCACAAAAATCAAATTAAAAAAACCTACCTATAATAACCTGTTCTGTCGGAGTATAAACTATAGGTTATGAAGCCATTCCTCTTCCTTATAATTCCTTGGTAAAACAGTTCTGAGTTTGGGTCGTTAGTTTATGGGTTCAGAGGGCTATTCTTTGACACATTAGCACACAGTAGGCTTCGATTCCAAGGACAAACAGTTGAAGAAAGTCGCTATTGCCTCAAGCGACGAATGGATATCTCCAGGTAAGACGTTACCGCTAGATGAGACTTGGGGCGAAAGGGACATTTTCTAAAATGAACGTTTTATGAACAAGGATTTTTTTTTTAATGAGACATTCTTAGACGAAGCACTAGCAATGAACTAAAACAAATAATATACATATACATTTTTTAATCACTTTAGTAACTAAACACTAAACCTAGGCAGGCTAAATCCTTCCTGGCTTCACTAAATACCATGCTGCGACACGGTTTGATACATTTTTTTTTGCTTTATAGTAAACCTTTAATTATTATTTTACTTGACCTACTCCACAAACGTTACAATTCGTAACCTCTTCATTCTTCATATTATGGTTTACTATAGAGATACAGAAATTGACTTTAATTCGGAATGTAGATAGTGTAAGCCTGGACACAAAAGGCGGTTTTTTACTCTTGAAACTATATAACCTATATAAATAGAGCATATACGTAGAGGTACTACATATTACGACAGCCTATGGTAACGGGGTCTATGGTAGTGATATAGAGTTTCCTTTGTCTCCTAACATCCTGAAGCATTTTAATCAACATATCGATCTGACCATCATAATTCTATCGGAAAACCTGCATATCATTTACCTTAGATTGATGGTAAATTCGGCCCGTGAAGGGACTTCCCGGCGACTGAGTGACTGAGCCCGGATTAACGAGATTACCGGCTCAAAGTAGCTCAGTGCTGAAAACGGGCTCAAACTTATGATAATGCGCCCTCAGACGTGGATTTTGAAGGTTTTTGGTGCGTTTGGGACAGGTACTCGATACAACGTTTTGAGGATGAGAATCGATTACATAAATAGATATGAGAAGCTACGATAGAAAGTAGTGGAATCGATAAGGTTTTGTTTTTATTTTTAAACCAATAACCTTAAACCCAAGAGAAACATGTACTGTTTTGTTATTTTGTGTTAAACGTTAATTATTGTAAATAGTTTTAATATTTGATGATAAAGAGACTTTATTAAGTAAATTATTTTGATAAGAAAGAACGCCTTTTTGAGCTTCTTTTTGGTTTGTAGTTTACATTATTACTATTTCTTGTAACTGGTATGCAATAAAGAGCTATTCTATAACTGGCTTAAAAGACAGAAAAAAGTTAATTGAAAAAGAGATCTTATTATATTGCAATAGGCAAGCAAAACAAATAATTTGCTACACAGTTTCAGTGTAAAAATTTTCAAAGCAATTTTTTGCGCAGACTTCATCAGAATACTGTCAGTACGGAAAGAACTGATGACTAAAGAAAATAAAATGATGCTCAATCAAGTACAAATTTCCGTTTTCCTTTCAAGGTTACCTAGTACTTTCGGTAACATTTTGAAGTCTCAAGAGTATCTATCCGAAAGTCAAGAGGTAAAAAGGCATCCGAATCTACTTAGGGTTGGTTCAAGACGAAGAATGCAATCATTCCTCCCCCGCTAGGGATGCCCATTAGCATTTTTATCGATAGAACGGATCCGAGAGTCGAGTGGTAGATTTTATTGTGATTTTCGAATTCGTGGTATAATTTAGCTTCGGATATTAGCGTAGCTCAATACCTTTTCTAGGAAGGTAGACGTAATTGGCTTTTGTTTTCGTAGATTATTAAAAAAATCTTGCTGTATTAAAGCAGACGTTGTAAAATATTGGTGTTAATTTTGTTAACATTTTTTTTTGTTTTATAAATTTTAATATTTTTTTTGTATCTATGCTTCGTTTCAAAAACAAAGATAATTTTTGCAGGTTTCAAAGGATCAATATCTTAATAAATTGGATATATATCGGATATTTATCGTAATATAGTATCAGATATATATAACATAAGACATATCGGATATAACAGTTTTTGTGAATATATCAATGATATTTTCATTTTTTTTTTTTTTTTTTTTTAATTGAGAAAAACAAACTAACAATACTACAGCTACTACAGCAGTTAAGAACACTTTTATTAACCACAGATCGGCCACAAGCCGATCTACAGAAAATCCAAGTCCTCCAAACCACTGTCAGATGGCAGAGTGCCCAGAATTATTTTCATTGATATATAACTTTGAACCCTGCAAAAATTATCTATGTTTTTGAAACGACGTATAAACACCAAAATTACATTAAACAGTATACATAGAAGTATTATAATTGGTGGTCATAAAATTATAATGTGTAATAATTATGTGTGGCTGACTGATCTATCAACTATTATCACGTAGATACTTGTTAAGGGAGGGTAGCAGTGATTATTCCCTAGTCTATAAAATATAAAATCTATTTAAATAAGATATTTAAATAAAATTGAACCAATACAATCATAACCTAATTAATTAATATTATTTTTATTTGAATTCGAAAATAATTTTAAAGAAGTTTTGAGGGTAGATAGATAAATTTCTGTATAAATATGCGCGGGTTAACCCTATCTATTTTAACTGTCCAATCTGCCAAATGGCTCGACCACTAGGGTTGCCCCTAAACTATCGATGTCCATCCAACCCAAAGGGATATATCGTAGCACCTCAAGTATTTCCATACATCCAGACAAATCCGGCCAGAGTTATTGGCCATCCCCTGAGCTTTCAATATATTCGACTATTTTTATTTACTTCGAAGGAAAAGCTTTCGCGCGTTGCTCGAGCTTACGAATGCAAAACGGTCGCGGAATACGTTATTCCGCTGTCTCATCTCAATTCTAAATATAAATAATGACACTTCTTTTTTTTTTTGTTTTCTTCATTGCTAACCAAGAAGGTTTTTGAGTGTAAAATTCTTGTTGCTAACCAATAGCAGGAGCTTTCTTTTGTCTATAAGAGCATCACACCGAAAAAAAAAAAAAAAAAAAAAAACTAAAGAATAGATAATTTTTTTTTATATTTGAAGTTTTTTCAGCGCATTAAATCGAAATTTGACAACTCGTTTGATAAAAATCTAGTTTATTATAACATACCTACTATTGGTGCATCACTAAGGAACTGTGAAAAAGACCAATCTTAATTCAGTAATATTATTTTCATTGACCAAAATGCTGGGGTACATTTGGCCCAATGTATAAGTATTGCGAGTCAATCCTCAGAGAACTGAATGTCAAAACCAGGCTTTCAACAATCTGCATGCAGAGAGTCCTCAAATTCTTCGGACACACCGTCAGGCGCGACCCAGACAGTCTGGAGAAATTTATCATTACTGGCAGTGTAGAAGGGAAGAGAGGTAGAGGGCGCTCACCCACGCGATGGACGCATGTGATCCAGGATGCTACGGGAGCCACCCTACAAGCGTCAATCCAAATGGCGCAGGACCGGCATCGATGGAAGGAAGTGGTGTCAAAGCTGATGAGGCACCATGATCACGTCCCTCAGTCATGAGGCTACAACCAAGAAGAAGAAGATAAGTATTGCTATCCAACGTGGCAATGCTGCCAGCATTCTGAGCACATTACTATCTGACAGCGGTTTGGAGCACTTGGATTTTCTGTAGATTGGCTTGTGGTTGACCTATGCTTAATACAAGTGTTCTTTACTGTTTTAGTATATTGATTTTTTCAATAATGGTATTTGCTATTAAATACAATCATATTACATGATTGTAAAGAATATTAATTAAAATTATGTACTTGTTTCCTATGAAACTGAACGTCAAAGCGAGAAAAATGCGTGCATTTTAAAACAATTTCAAAACATTACAACGCAGACAACTTGTCCTAATAAAACCTTGAGCGCGAGCTAAAAAGCCTTTTTTAATTAATAAAAATGGCGTCACAAATGTCAGCTATTCAAATATGACGACGTGACGTCGACCAATGAGCGCTGAGCTCTTTATGTACATATGTTAATGAGCGACAACCCTACGCGAATGGAATTGTCGTGTTAGGGTTGCCATTATTCTGTATTCTGAACCCCGTTAGGACTCTTACACACTGCGCTTTTTTCAGGCGTCGTTGACGCGTCACTCTTTTAAAAGTAACAATGCATTTGGGCCAAACAACGCTGTGTTAAATTCTTGTTTGATAAAGTACTTTAATGCGCTTTATTTTTGAGAATTTGACACTCACGCGACAAAGTGACGACGATTTTGGGTTTCGATATCAAAACACAATGTATTTTATCCGGCTTCATAAATGGTTCAGTAGTTTTTCCAGACCTGAGATTACAAGTGCATTTTGTCGTCACTTATTAAAACCGAACTTTAGATAAGAAAACTCTTTATTGTATCACCACAATTTGTACAATACGAAAGCAATACATAAACAGTAAGACAATTGGCGATTTTATCGCTAATAGCGAAACTAATAGCAATAATAATTCTTTATATTTATTTAAATTCATTTGCTTCGAGCGTCTTTCCAGTTTGTTGCCTTAAAAACGCGCGTTCGCAAAACGCGCTTTTACGTTGCTCGAAAAACGCGTGGTGAGTAAAAGCCCTTAAAAGACGAGACGTTTTCCGAATAGACAATGTCATATGCTGAATTACGCTTTTTTACTGTGCCTTTGTTTTAATTTGAAGTGAGCTTAATGAATATTTATTTTCTGAATAATTTTTCTTTATGAGTTATGATTATGAAGTAATTTATGATTGTCCTTTTTAAAGGACATTAATAAGACAAAGGATCTTTTTTACTGTAATAATTTGATAATAAAATTTTCGTTTGCATCGTAAGCATTATTATTCCCACTAGTTTACTCGCGGATTTACTCCTATTAAAACCTCACTAAGCGGATCTATGTCACAATAATCAATATCTACGAATAGGTACCTCTGTGCCAAATAATTCGTTCCGGGATTTGCGTAAGTATATCAGCCACTCAGCCAGTCAATCATAGTCAGAATAATTATGGTCTAGCCAGGGTTTGCCATAAAAACAAGATTATTAAAATTTAATTAAAAAATTCTGAAACGCAAAATACCTTCGCTTATTGCTGCTATCAAAGAATTTCGTCGATTACCGTAACTTTTTATATATGAAAAAAAAACAATGATGGAAAAAATATGTGACTGGTAGTTTCAGCGCCTTTTTCTCCAAATACTACAGGCACGAGTGAATAGGTACCTTTCTCTTATCTATCTTCCGTGATCCATCGTCGACCGCATTTTCACTTTACATCAGGTGGGATGTGGTCAAACGTAGGCCTATTTAGTATATAAAAAAATATACTGCTCAGTCCGTAAAGCACCTAATTTTTTTAAAGAAAACTAAATGTACCCTAAAACCTAAATATGCTTATGAGTTTCTTGCTCGTTCTTTTCATAAAGATGCTCTGCGAACGAGCGTTGGAGTATTGAAGTAGAAAATTGTAAACGTGCTCTATTGTAGTCTATTTGAGTTAATGAAATTTTGAGTTTGAGTTTTAAAAAGAAGCTAGACTAAAAAGCGCTTCATCATCGTCATCATCTCAGCCTTAGGACGTCCACTGCTGAACGTAGGCCTCCCTGTTTTTTGCAGCAGCGCTTAATTTTCTTTAATTTGTTTTCACCAGTTCTAAGTACAAAATCGATTTTTCTAGTTTCCAGTGAAACAGCTCAACGCTCCCGCCTCATAAATCTTACGCTCAGGTGGGAACTGCGCTAAGCATCCTTCTCGGTAGCGAATAAAAAATGTGAAATAAACGATTTGTTACGCCCTCGAGCATCTTCGAAAATTTTATGCGAACCAAGAATAAGAGTAGGTACGGTGTCGCAGTAGAGAACCAACTTATAAACAAAAAACTGTTGGGAATCTAAATTCTAAACATACATATTATACCACCATCATTCTAAACTTGTATTTTTCCTTTCCTGCTTGGTTGTCTGGAAGAGATCGCCATTAGCGATAAAACCGCCAAATTGTAACACTTTTGAAATCAAATGTATTCAATTTTAATTGTTTTGTTTGTAATTATTGTGTGTAGTTATGTTTATTATTGGATAACACAATATCAAGTTATATTTCGAAACATAATTATAAAAACAAGAATGTTTTTCTTTATGCGAAGAAGTAAGAAGACGAGCATGACCCTCTACTGATGTTAAGAGATAACGCTGCCCATAATCAGTACAGTGTCATCTAATAGGATTAATACCTAGGATGTAAGTACATAATTCTCTTTTTTATAGGAGTAGTTTTTGCAATTTTAGAAAAAAAAGTAAAACTCTCTCGATGTCGGTTTCCACTTAAGACAAAATATTGGCACATTCTTTATTTATGCAAGAACATTTGTGTTGTAAATAGCTTCTTTAAATGCAAACACGATTTCCGCGTTTGGCAGCCCATTTATACCGCTAAACATCGCGTACTTCGCACAACTTCGGCCAACTTCGTAGAGATGTACAAACAATATATCTAGCCAATGTTCTGCCGCGCTTTGCTATGATTGGAAAGGAAAGATGGCCAGTATTTTATTGGACTAAGACTTTTAACTCTTATAATATTATTATAAGAGACTTTTTAGCCACGTAATTTCATTAGCTACAATGCCGTCCTACCGACGCACAGTAATGTTTGCACATCACTGCTCAGCCGGTACAAAAACTGGCACTATTCCTACCTAGTCGACCTTCTTCAAAGGATGTCTACTCCGGTCTATATTCTCAAATAACAAATTTTAGTCCAAAGAGCTAAATAACTCGTAAAGAAGTAAAAGAAAGTCGTCATTCTTAGAATATAATTTTCTTACCACTTTTGAATATAGCATGGCTTTCTAATAAATAATAACACAAAGACAAATTTTCATTAAATATTTTCATTTCAGAGCCAACATAATAACTTAAAGACATAATAAGATGAGAGGCGAGCATATTGAAATATAAGCCTAGTAATTTTTCATGTACCTACCTACTAGCTTTTACTGCGATTTCGTTCGCGTAATATATTAACTAAACTAACTACATATTAACTTTTAACTTAGATATTACGTGGCAATGCTGCCAGCATTCTGGGCACTCTGCCATCTGACAGTGGTTTGGAGCACTTGGATTTTCTGTAGATCGGCTTGTGGCCGATCTGTGGTTAATAAAAGTGTTCTTTACTGCTGTAGTAGCTGTAGTATTGTTTTTCTGTTAGTTTTTTTTCTCAATAAATGCATTTGCCGTTAAAAAAAAATAGATATTACATAGGTATTACAGAACAGATATACATCAAGTACTTTTTTATTTCATAACTAGTGGACACGCGCGCACTTCGTTGCCCCTAAAAAAATATCAGTGTTTCTCTACTATATTATGCATGTATTATACTCGTACACATAAACCTTACTCTTCAAATACTCTATCAATTTAAAAAACCGCAACAAATCCGATGTTTTTGAGATTTAAGCATAGGTACATTTTTTTTATATCTTTTGTCTTGTTTAGCATAAGAGTTTGTTTTTATATTTTCTTTCCTTTAATGTTACCTGACTTTAATAGTGTAATTGGCGTATGCCGTTCTGTTAAAGTATAAATAAATAAATAATAATAATAGGGACAGACACGGGAAGCGACTTTGTTTTATACTGTGTAGTGATTTATTATTTGGGGATTTGCCTTACAAATAAAAACATTATTGAGAAATACAAGCAAACAATGCTAAAACTTAAGCACGGATAGAAAGACGCCACTGCAAATCTTGTGCTGTAACTACAAAAAGTTAAAAAAATAATATTATGGCATTAGTCACTTAAAAGGCAAACAAACTTCTATAATATTAATGTAGAATTATATAAAATAGATGTACTCGTATAGACTGTACTCATATAGATTATTATCATTAGATGCTCAGACATATTGCTAGAAAAGAAGCTCAAGTATATTAAAGTGTACCTCATAATTGCGCTCTTTCAAAAGGTGAATTTGCTGTGAACTATAAGGTTACCTTGAATAAAGAAAAACAAATTGAAATATATTTATTGGATAGATATTATTTAGCTTTTAACAAACTTATATGCTGGATTTCAGGTTCCAGGATTCCTACTTCAAACGTGTACAATTGTGATTATAATTTGACTCTGACTTTGAGTGTGAGAAGAATAGATTGCCCCTCTTCTGTTGGAGTGTTATTATTATTATATTTAGCCTTTGCTGTCCCACTGCTGGGCAAAGGCCTCCCCCAAGTCTCTCCACATATCGCGATCAAGCGCCGCCTCTTGCCAGCCCGTCTGGTGCGCGTCCAGATCATCACGCCATCTCTTCCGTGGCCGGCCGCGACGACGTCTTCCATTTTCTGGTGCCCATTCTGTGGCGACCTTTGCCCAGCGGTCAGGATTGAGTATAAACCTCAATAATTATAATTGTGGTTCTCAAACACGGGCTAAAACCGGATCTTTTTATAGGCATACACAGAGTCATAAAAGTTCGTTTCAAAACGCAGAGTCCCTTTTGTGCTTTTAATTTAAATGGAATGGGTGACTAATCGAAGTCTGTCTGTGAGTCCATCTAAATGGGCTCAAAGCTAGTTTCCGCTAGCCAGAACTATTGCTTACTAGCTAAGCCTAGCAGTTTTAGCCGCTGTTCTATAGCCTATGTATTATTCCTGGGTCTAAGCTATATCTATACCAAATTTCAGCTCAATCGGTCCACGATTAGCCGTGAAAGAGTACCAAACATTCATTCAAACATTCTTACAAACTTTCACGTTTATAATATTTGTAAGATTAATGGAGACTACTTAAACTTGGCTATGGATGTGAACTCTTAAGTGAATGGTAAATGTCATTTTTTTTTTGTGTTTTCATATTTGGGTCCCATTTATTTATAGTTTATAGTACTTGTAATCTTATCCATACATCCGTAATTATGACTACTAAAACAATACCTAATTTCCCATTATTTGTGTATGCTGATGACATTTCCAGCTCGATTATTTTCGTACAAATATTAAAAGAGGCATTTGACCGTATCACTCAAATACTGACTTTCTACGAGAGCAAACAATCGCGGGGCCTTTTAAAATTGACGACACGGTTTTTTATGCTAAATGCATCAGCAGGGATATTCACTTATCCGTCGTCCGTGAGGGAACCGAACCGAAGACAGAATTGTCAAAAATGTATGAAATGACGAATCATTAAATCGATACGACTTAATATGTCATTTCATCATCATCATCATCATCTCAGCCATAGGACGTCCACTGCTGAACATAGGCCTCCCCTTTGGACTTCTATAAGTACCGGTTGGAAGCGACCTGCATCCAGCGTCTTCCGGCGACCTTAATAAGGTCGTCTGTCCACCTTGTGGGTGGACGTCCTACGCTTCGTTTGCTAGTCCGTGGTCTCCACTTAGGGATTGCAATCCGGAAAACGGATCCGGTAATCCGGCCGGATCCGGCACATTTAACGGTTACCGGATCCGGTACAAATATACCGGATCCGGAGACCGGATCCGGTGCTAGTAGTTTGTGGCAAAATAATATAGCTGTTGCATGCGTAGGTACTTTTAATGCGTGTGGTATTCATGCGTGCGAGTCTTTCGTCACCGAGAGTAAGGTATAACTATTGTATCTATTAAATACTACATAATAATTAATATTGTTACCTACTTATAAATAAATCTGTGAAAGTGAAATCTAGAAAGACTGAGTTACTCGTTGCTTCGTAAAATTATAAGTATTACCTACTCTACTTCGTCATCATCATCCACCGCCCTCTACATCCCACTACTGGGAATAGACCTTCCTCAGGTTATGCCAGTCAACCCTGTCCTGTGCCAATCTAGTCCATGTGCGACCCGCCAATTTTACCAAATCGTCCATCCATCTGGCTGCTGGACGACCGACACTGCGTTTGCCTGTCCTTGGTCACCATTCAGTCAACATCTTACTCCACCTGTCGTCACCTCGCCTAGCCAGGTGACCTGCCCAACTCTATTTGAGTCCCATTACTCTCGTTCCGGCATCTTGAACTTTTGTTCTCCGCCTAATTTCGATGTTTGGAACTTGATCTTGAAATTTGATGTCAAGCATGGCGCGCTCCATGGCTCTCTGTGCTACCTTGATGCGGTAGACAGCCTCATGTGTTAGCGTCCATGTCTCGGCGGCGTATGTCATGGTGGGCAGGATGCACTGAAGGCTATCGTCAAACGATATGTAAAACACTAAAATCCATAGACAAAATTGCGTACATTACTTGCTCAAACCTCCTCAATGTATATTGAAGTTGTCATCAATCGTAGTGGGTGAGAATTAGCCAATAGGCCCTCTGGTTGTAAAGCCTGGTTTTCAGACACTGAGGAATTCGACGTGACTAATTCAGAATGTCGTCTAATTCTACACTACCTACTAAATTTTAATTGTTCTGAATGAAAATATGTTTTTATCTATTTGTCTTAACGGTCTTAACATTGGTTAGGTAATAAAGTCGATTTTACTACCTTCATCTTACTAATATTATAAACGTGAAAGTTTGTAAGAATGGGTGTCTGGATGTATGTTTGTTACTCTTTTACGTCTAAATGAGTGGACCGATTGGTCTGAAATTTGATATAGCTTAGACCCTGGAACAACACATAGGTACAGTATAGCGGGTGAAACCGCTGGGCGCAGCTAGTATTACGTAATATGAGAGTAGTGACTTGATTAAATCACTTATTGTAGTAAAAAGCAAAAATCATCCTGATTTGATCAATCCTATTATTGATGATATCCTAGGATTGATGGAAATCCGGCCGGATCCGGCCGGATTGAAAATGACACCGGATTGCAATCCCTATCTCCACTGTCATTTCATACTTATTGACAATTCCGTCTTCGGTTCGGTTCCCTGACGGATAAGTGAATAGCCCCGCAGGGCTCAGTTTTACCAAAAGTAAAGTGTCGGTATTTAAGATTTAATGAAACGAAATGAGATTTATTTGTCTTGTTTTTTGGTACAATGTGATCTTAATAATAAACTTTTATGTTCCAACAAAGGTACACACACACACACACACACTATTAAAGACGTACAAATATTTTTTAAATTATAAATTATGAATTTGCGAGACTCTACATTGGTTTTAACGTCTTATAATGGCTATTGAGTTAGAAACGTTGATATTGAACCTAGAATTTTAATCTGTGACATCCTGTGCAGCTCTGTACTTATTATGGGTAGCGTTATCTTATCTCCCGGAGAGCGCCTTGCTCTTCCTCGTATAAAAAAATAAGAGAAAAACTAAATTAAAAATGTCGTTATATGTAAAAGTCTCGTAGCCGCTGGAAATCAATTTGAGTTGTTTGTCACCAACGCGGCACCGTTCAATATTGAACAAACAGCTCTTGCCTTCTATGAACCGCTGTAATCGATCAACTGATTGCTTTTTACTTTTTACATGGCTTGATTCCATTCAAATATCTTTATTAGTTTTCTTACCGTGAAATATATAACTAGTTGCACCCAGTGGTTTAACTTGCTGTACAGTAGCCTATATGTTATATTAGGGTCTTAACTAAATACAAATACAAATCATTTATTCGCTCACATGGGTGAATACAAGTTTACAGATCTTATTGTTAAAAATTATAAGTGCTCCATGTCTCACCTCCAGGCATGCAAATTTTTATAAAAGTTAATAGCTATTATTGTTAAAAGGAAAATTCACACTCACAACATTTTAAATTGTTGGATTTACAAATTTTAAATTTAATTGTCAATATTAGCATATATGTATATAGCATATAACAGTTCCAAATAATAATATTTTAATTGTAATTTTATATTTCTGTCATTCAAAAAGTCATTGGACAAAAACTCCCTGACGTCATAATATCCCTTTTCCAACAGTATGCTATGTACCGCGTCTGAGTGCTTCGGCGTATCCACTGCCCCGGCATTATGGCGTCCCGCAAGAACACGCACGCATTTTAGTGGGTATCCCCGCCGCATCCATATTCGGCGGGGGAGTCCCACATATAGCCCCGCGCCCCCGCAGCTGTGATGATGCGTAACGCATTTTTCCTTGCTCAAAAAAAGGGTCTTAGCTATGTCTATACAAAATTCCAGCTCAATCTGTCCACCCGTTAAGGCATGAAAGACTAACAAACATACATATGAACATACAACCACACATTATGTACAAACTTTGACTCACCTATTCCTACGAGTACATACTCCTATAATATAGATAAGATAAGATAAGAAACACTTTATTGATCCACATATAAAGTATAAATTTTTCAAATACAACTTAAACTAAAGGTGTATCAATTGGCGGTCTTATCGCTCAGAGCGATCTCTTCCAGACAACCGCACCAGCACCAGCACCAGCTATTGCAATTTTAATGTTCCTGTGACATTAAATTGCTTTCCCTTGTACACGATTTCCAATAGAAACATCCCCTTTCGAAACAAAGATATTCCATCTAAAAAACACAATTCCGAAAAAGCCACAAGCGATTCGGGAGCTTTCTTAAAGGAGCACAATATGCATTAAGCTGACGACAGACAGAGGTGGGACGGAGCGGTAAAGCGGGAACAATCTTCATTTTGTTCCCGTGTTCGCTTTATATGTGATAGGTTACGTACAAATTCGATCATATTATTTGCTAGCTTAAGCAAAACAGCAAAATCATTTCTTAGCGGAAGTCTACGTCATAAAACCTATCTACGTTCCAAATTTCAACCCAATCCGTCCAGCGGTTTAGGCTGTGCGTTGATAGAACAGTCAGTCAATCAGTTACTGTTTCCTTTTATATAATCACTAGCTTATGCTCGCGGCTTTGCCCGCATGGCAAAATCCTTTCTTGGAGGAGGTCTACGTAATAAAAACTATCTACGTTCCAAATCTCATCCCAATCCGTCTAGCGGTTTAGGCTGTACGTTGATAGATTAGTAAGTCAATAAGTTACTCTTTCCTTTTATATATTTAGATTATTTATAATTTTGCAGGCTAAAAAGCTAATTGTAGCGGATTCACATTAGTATAGAATATTTTATAAGATCTCTTTCGCAAAATAAACAACTTCAAACTTTTAATTACCTCAACAAAAATTCCGTCCCGCGAACTGTCGCCCTGTGTGGCGACACCTTTAACATTAGCGTATAAAAGTCGCTACCAAAGAACCGATTACGAAGCATTTTGTAGGAAAAAATGTACGGAATAGGACGGAATTGATGGCAAATGTCGTTTATCGAAGCATCCCTTTGATGATTTCCAAAGCTTATTTGGTAGGGCCCGCTTAGGACTGTTGTCTCATGAATATTGATATGTCTCTACGTTTGTAATGAAGGTATTATTTTTGAGGCTTTCGCTGACGATGGGGGCTTGTCTTTTGGGGTCGTTGACATACCTTCGACATTTATTTTGCCTCAGTTATGTAATATTTAGTGCTGAATTAGTTTTATAGTAATAAAATTCTCAAATAAACTATTGGTCAATTTAACACATCTGCAATTCCAAGAAATGATCAATTTTTGTTGTTATCTCAAAATTCTTCATTTATGATCGAACTTGATACCCCATTGATTCCTTATATGCCTCTGAAAATTAGCCACTTTGTGTTATTCCAGGGCTTTACCTATTTTATCAGTCAGTCAGGCAGTCACGCAGTCAGTCAGTCACGCAGTCAGTCAGTCAGTCAGGACAATAGGCCTTCCTCTGTTGTGACTCTATTTACCTAACTATTCTTCCCATTTAGTCAACGTATTAGGTTAAAATTATACAAATTCACCTCATCCACATTGTCCTCTTAAATTAAATTCACCAAAATTTAATGTTATTTTTGAAGACCTTTGAGCACAGGTACTAAAGGCGAACCCAAACAAAGTAAAGGGCCGGACTTAGGGCACTCGCATGTAATATTGACATACTAATTACGTAGAGACCGTGGACGAAGAAATATATTGGACAGTACCTCCTGATGTACGGTAAGATGCACTTATAGTAAGCCCAACTGACATTTACGTGCACGGTTAACGGTTGTATACTGTTACTGAAGTCATACGAAGAAAAGCAGAGGCAAAGAATTTAACTTTAAAGTTAAAAGTCCACCACTTAAGATCTGATAATAATCTATCTATAATGCATAAGAAAAAGAAAAATTCTAGTTTAATTTTGTCAGTATTGCCACACGAATCCTTACGTCAAGTAAAGAGTAAGAATTTACTTTGACATCTTCATAACTAAAACAATAAAAACGGCACAACTCACGTATATGTAATATTGTCGAGAATATCTCGACCACGGTTTCTGACAATTACGATGTCCTTCATCAGGAGTTATTCACGCCTGCAGAACCCAACGCTCACTGGCGAGCGCCGCTGCGCGAACCGAGCGCTGCGACGCGCTTTGACATCTTCGCTTAAAAATGGCAGAAATCTGACACATCTCAAAATATGGTGCCACTGAAAATACGAGTAAATTCTTCTAACATGACATCTTTTGAAATACAATGAGTGTTTATAAGCTTCTGCCATTGAGGTGCATCATACCCTTGTTTCAGGCTCTACACCCTCGGTACAAAACTTAACACGTCCTTTACGTAGGTCAGTCGTGGGCGGTTGTAAATTTGTAACGTTAACTCCATTATCTAGGCACCTTTTTAATTACTTATAGTGAAGTTAGAACTTGAAAATTATGCTAAATTTAAACGTAATGTGCTGTAATTATTACTTATACTTACTAAGTTAGGGACAAAGTTGTGTTACTAAAAAGTATCAGAAATGACCTAGCAAAATTATTATTCGAAAAATTTTACATCATAATTTTTTTTTTATTGCAATTTTACATTATTGCATTATAATCCGATTTATACCTCTACATTCTACATACATGCAAAATTTTAGCTCAATCGGAAACAGGGAAGTGGGTCAAATATACCTAACTAACAAAATTTGATTGCTGACAGACAGATAACGGACAGGTAAAAGTAAATAAAAGCTTGTAAAATACTTTAATGCCAAACTTACATAACCTTTATTTTGTAAAAGGTCTACATAACATCCCCATTATAATAAACATAAAAAGGTAAACGACGTTTAACCATCACCATTATTTTGTCTAAACTCCAGAATAGGGTAGTAGTACCAATTGGCGACCACCCAACATATTAATATTTCCGACGTACCACTAAATGACCAGTAGGGTAAACGTAGCACTCACCGGCTCCCAGGTGTTCTACCGGCAACCTCGATGCTCATTTCTCGACGTCACCGGTACAAACCGGTTTTAACCGGTTTTTCCCAAACACAAGTGGTTATGTTTGCCACGTGATGCATAAAGTTTTAGCACCAGCGGTTTCAGTCTGATGCAAAAATATATATTTCAACTCTTTATCATAGAGGTTTATAGTCCGCCTTTTCACGGAGGTTTTTTCGCCTTCATATTTTTCTCTCGTAAAGGTGAAAAGCTAGTTTTATATTGTGGTCATAAACATTTTTAAGCTACATATATTTTTAACTAGTTTTATTGTCTCATATTTTATGCGAGCTCATTTAAAATCAGGATGGACTTTTTTCGCTTGGGGACGCAACAATTTAATGTATTCAGATGATGGAGCTTTGCATGGCTTTTTATATTTCGCTATTTTTGTATAAATAATATTTATATTGTGTGTTATTAATAAGTAGGCATAATTCATACATAATTATAACATTAAACTAAATGAGGCTCCTAATCAGATTTTGCTATCACTACTACTAGAGAGACTCCTGATATGTAATAAGAAGCAGAAATAAATCATTTTTAAATCTTGATCGTCAATGAAACCAAATGTTACTGGCGTATAGGTAAATGAAATGCAATTTGAAATTGATTCTCTACCTCCTCTATCCGTTTATTTATCAGAATATATTTAAGAAATAAATAGTAAGTGCATGTTAAGAATTCACTTATTTCTAGTAGATGCCGCTATAAATCTTGCTTAACCGAGCTGCTCGCGTTTTTGTCCGGGTTTTCTTGAAATCCCCATTAGTTTTCTGCACTTAATGATTGCAATCGTTTTGTTCGCTTCTGTTAATTAACATTGCTGAAAGCTGGTAGGGGCGTGCCGAATCGTAAAACTGTAAAGTATAATTTGTTCTTGGAAAAAGAGTCTCAGAGTGATAGCACACCTAATAAAACACTAGCTTAAACAGTTTTTGTAATCATGAATTTCTTTCTGCTCATATATGGTTGTACCTAATTATAAAAGTCCATTTCCTATGGATATCGTTACTCCATCTCTTAATGTTCTATTTTCTCTCGTTTGCAATATCATTCAAAATAGATTTTGTAGTATTAGTGTTTTAAAAGATATGTTTATCTTACCAATACCAATACCTACCAATACCAATTAGCTATAATTTCTGAGTGTTAACTGTTGTCTTTTGCTTATCATTTCCTCTAGATCTGTAAAAAGTACTGCTTCCTTCTACATCGGTGCGAAATTGCTATAATATGAAGTATTACATTTTACCACTATTTGTATACCATTTATGTTTTCCTGGCTGTACATATTTTATAAAGAGTTTATTCAATTCTAATGGGACGTGTAACGAATTCCGCAAAGGTTTCCATGTCGGCCATTTGTCATTTTTAATTATTTTTCGGTAATAACACGTGTTTGGGATAGGCATAACGCGAGCGCGGCAATTAAAAAATATAAATACATTTAAAGACACAAAACACTAATAAACATTTTTATGTGCAAAAGTTATGTATCCTCCTTCAAATTAAATAATAATTTCAATGTTTTATTAAGACTATAAAATGTTTTATGTGTGCATTTATTATAAAAATTGCATTATAATTAATGGAAATGATTGTTATCGTGATTCGGTCTCAAGTTACACTCGGCATGTCATTAATCGTCGTGGGCAGTGAATAAATTCTGCTTTTAATCTGATATAAAATTACGACTTTTTATTACATTTTTCTGTTAATGTTCGACATGATTTTGGCATGACAATAAAGATGTTGAAATCGGTATAACGAGTTATAAAAGCTTTAGTTTTCTTTATGTTTATAATAATTTACGTAACAAATAGTTTTACGAGTTTTTAAAAGTAACGTGAACTTTGTCCGTATTAATTATTTATTTCTTACTTTTTACTCGGCAATCAACATTGTTCTTAAATGTCTTTTTTTTTCAATTAAATTCTTTAAATTTTGACTTTTCATTTGTACATACTTGTAATTATATTTATGAGAGTTGTCTTACACATAAAAGAGTTTAAAAAACCATTTAAAAATAGTTATATTTGAATTCCTAAAAACCAAAAATAAGCTAAAAATCAAAACAAAACTACTAAAACAAAATCACTGAAATATAAAACTTATTGGTGTAACAGCTAATTAAAAACTCAAGCACATCATTAACTCGAATTCTGAATTCAAAACTTACCGAAGAATTCCCATAACGAGACGCTCCGAATAGGCACTTAGGTTATGAAAATTTCACATCTATAGTAAAACCTCTATGGAACCGAATCGTGGAAATGCACTCGCAAATTGTCAGACGGAATGGGACGGTAACCGGTGCATTTACCCTAATTCAATAAAGTGCATGACGTATGGGACTAGATACTGGGGGATTATTGGTACCTCTACCCTATATTCTTTAGAAATATGGAGGAGAGGGCGTTAGTTCCGGCTATTGCCAGTTCTTAGAAAATCACTGACCTGGTAATATTATCTTTGGTGGTGGATTGCTCTCAGTTTCATTCTGTCATTCTGTCTATCGTTGCTTAACATGAGGTAAAATCGTGGTCAAATCGTATACAAAAAACATGTTTTTTCATTCCTTCTGGAAAACATTTTTTTGTTTCTGAAAAAGAGGTTAGCAGGTCATCTTCATTAGCCGTTTGTTAACGCTAATTTATTATTTATTGTGCCAGTTCTGCTATTTTTCTTGGTCAACTCTAGAACTTTTTTCCTTATCAATTTATGCGAGATGACAATATATTTCAAATATTATAATTTATATTTTTTTGTCACAGGTAAACAAGCAGACGGCCCACCGGATGAATTTGTGTGAGTAAAGGTATTTAAGGTTTCAAATGTTATCAAATTCTAAAACTTGTTTCTGGCAAATGCACCAACTATGCGATGCCATAAGATCCTAGTTCTAGTATACGAATGGTAACTAAATATTAATATGTAAGCACGTATGCCAAGTCCACAGGTTTAGTATCCAACCGACGCCTTAAAGTCTAGCTTCTATCGCTTAGTTTAGTATTCTGATTTTTATCTAGCTTGCAATGTAGGAGTCTATTTTGTATCCGAATTCATATGAATTAATAATTAGTATCGATTTAATTTCATAAATCGGTTTATTGACAATTTTTAAATTAATGTTTTTGCGACTAGGGGATATTTTGCGAAAAGGAAAATAAATTAAAACCTCAGAATTATTCGTATCTGATAAAATAACTATTTCTTTCCTGATATTTGAATTCCCGTTTTATCCCGATTACGATGGATATTTTTTTGTTGAATTTATGCACAAATTTAATTGAAAACTACTACTACCTTAGTTATTACTAAATCATTCTAACACATCCACTACAGCAATAAAATCCACGTTCTAAATTCCGATTTTTCACCTGAATAAAATTTTAACCGAATAAACTTTAAATCGAGTTATCGCGGCATCGATAAATCGTCGCATCCCTAGGGATATCGGTATCGATTCCCTAATGTACTGGCGATTTAGAGTTCAAATTGTGGAATTATTGACCAGTGGCCAATGGGGTGGGAATTGGGGTGTTTTATGACCTAGTAAAGCTCCCGGTTTCTTTCCCTTGGATAAATCCTTTCTATGCCCAGATGCTATCTAATCTAATCTAATTTTATCTATTATAATCTAATTTTCTGACCAGTTTTAACATAATTCGTTAAGTTTGAGCTGTAAAGGAATATAAAAAAATCGTCAAGTAGTTTTTGGAAAAAATATGGACACATATATACATTATACATCTTACTGATATTATAAACGTGAACGTTTATAATAATGTCTGAATGAATGTTTGTTACCCTTTCACGCCTAAACGGGTGAACCGATTGAGCTGAAATTTGGAATAGAGATAGCTTAGATCCTGTAACTCATAAGTTACAGTACAGCGGGTAAAACCGCTGGGCGCAGCTAGTACATACATACATACATATTGATTTGTTAACCTATTTTCTGAAGTCAGTTATAATCCATTTCCAAGTAAGTAACGGAATGTAGTAGTAAAAAGACGGCCAATCAATTTTCCACCACATTAGTTCATAGCCGTAATCTAGAGATCTAATTAGGTTTTACAGGCAAAGTAGCATAAATCTAGCTTCCTGCAATGCAACTAAAACGAGCCTTACTGTCTGCGCCTATAAACAACGGTATAACTTGACACCACCACCTTTTATGGTGAACTGAAGCTATGGCTTCAAGAACTTATTATATCACTGAATATAGATAGATAGATAACTTTTTATTGCACGCAATAATTACAAACAAACAATTAACATTCAATACATTTGGTTTAAAAGATACAATACATACATTTGATTTGTTACAATTTGCGGTCTTATCGCTAATAGCGATCTCTCCCAGACAACCAAGCAGGAAAGGAAAAAACAAGTTTAGAATGACGGTGGTTATAAAGATATAGGAAAACAGAAGAATATTATAGCTTACAATACAAAACAAAATTCCTGAGACTTTTTTTCTGGACAAGCGGTAGGTACCTAGTTACGCCTGTATTTGGCACAATGTTCTATGAAGCCAGGGAGGCATATATCCCGCCTTCTAGGTTAGTCCGTTAGCATCTTCTTAAGACGCAACATAACTGTGATTCAATAGGAGGGCACTGTAGCTAGTGAAATTACTGGTCTGAAGAGTCTTAACATCTTATGACTCTTAAGTAAGAAGCGTTGGCGCAGTGCACATAGAATTTCAAATCATTGTAAAATAGGTAGCAATGTTCCAATTATGGGCAGCTTTTTCTCTTGCCATCAGAAGAGCGTCTTGCTCTTCTTCTTACGTCTTTGTATAAAAAAAGATCAGGTGAAATCGTGGCAAAAGGCTAATTTTTAAGGAATACAAAAATGCGAGTAGGTACTGTAAATAGTAATACAAACAATAATAGAACAATATATTTACCTCCTACTAATATGATATTACTGAATCGTCAAGAAATCATGATACTTACCATTACCATGGAGAATCGCCAAGAGATCATTATGCTTACCATTTACCATGGAGCTCCTGATTTTCTCGTCATGTGTACTAATTAATTATCATATAAAAAATTAATAACTTTTCTATTTAAATATTCTCATTAAAAACATAAATATGTAAATATCACCTTCGTCATCTAAAATGATAAAGCCATCGTTATTACTTATAATTACAGTCAACCAGTTTTAAATTAACAACTAAACTATATTAAAATCGCCTACAATATTGGTAAATTTACAACCTATAATCGCAAAGTTAAAAAAACGTGTTAATAAGTTCTCTTGTTGTAGTTTATTAAGGGGTAATCGCGTTGGCCTGTCTGACCACACGTTTATAAGGCCCGGTTTACACGAGGCCACTTACGGGCGATTTCATTAAAATCACTTTAGACTGACCACGATCTCGTTTGATATTATTTTAGAGGTACAATTATACAGCTCCAGACTATATGCAAAGAAGTAAGAAGACGAGCAAGACGCTCACCTTATTTTAAGAGCTGCTGCTAATAATGAGTACAGTGCCACCCAGGATGTCACAACATTGTGAAATTCTAGGTGCACTGCACCAACGTTTCTTTCTCAAGAGTCATAAGATGTTGAGACTCTTTAGCCCAGTAATTACTCATAGTAGATTGAACCTTGAAGATGGGATTAACTCCTCCCTGTCTTCATTGAACATCGCACGAAAACACGATTTTTATCCCGCGCAGGTCTAGAAATCGAGTCGATGTCTCTCAAGGGACCCATTAACTGGTGATGGTTGCAAAGGTCACGCAATTTAGAGTATGTGAGAGCATGAGACGGATCGGCACAATGTCGCTGCGATATTTCACCGGGGGTAGACTTCCTTTGCAGGAGGTCGTCTAGGTGGGTACCCCAACAGTGCCAGTTATTCTACCGCCTGAGCAGTAATGTGTCGACATTACTGTGCTTCGGTAGGAGGGCACTGTAGCTAGTGAAATTACTGGGCTAAAGAGTCTTAACATCTTATGACTCTTGAGTAAGAAGCGTTGGTGCAGTGCACCTAGAATTGCACATCATTGTGAAATTCTAGGTAGCACTGTACTGATTATGGGCAGCGTTATCTCTTAACATCAGGAGAGCGTCTTGCTCGTCTTCTACTTCATAACATAAAAAAAAAAGATATCGATGCAATTCATCTAGTGTAGGAGGGCACTATCTTCTCGGTCGGCTGGATATTGCATTGGCTACGCCGAGTGTAAGCGCGATTTTTAATATGGAAGACTTCCCATTGCTGATCGATACGATCAATCGACCGTTTGTGGACCCTTTCATACTATTATAATTATTATACATTATTGTATGCACACATTGCTTCTGATATCTTCCCTTAAAATCTCGCGGAACTTGCCGTTGCGGTCACTTGCTTATCGCGTCGCTTACAAATATTCTGTCAAAAACAAAGTCTATGTGCAAATGAAGTAATTTTCTGTAGCGTACTAGAGTTCTAGGAGTTCTATATATAAAGAAGCCAATTGTAAAACTTACTATTTAAATTTGTATTTGTTTAATTGTAAAAAAAGTTTTAATAAATGTAGTAATTCTGGCGTTCCATAAAGAGATACCTATCTGTCTATGTAGGTATCATCTTTCTGTAGTAGTCTAAAATATTACATTATTAGTATAAAAGTAACAAGCGATAAAAGTATCGCTGCAAATATCGCTATGTATGTAAATGCCCTAAGAATGCCCGTTCATTTTGCGCAGCCATTTCTAAATTTAGATTAGACATAACAGGCGTTCCCTTTTAAAGAGCGACGCCAGGTATTCAAACTAGTATTTCAATTAATTTATTGCTTTTCACATAGGAAATGAGCGGTGTAATTAATTTCTAGATTCTGCAATATTAGGTTAATTAATAAGCACGTAATTTGCTCAAATATTATATTAGATTGCGTGTGAATACAAGTTTGAAATGTTGATTTATATGACTTTTATTGAAATACGTTAATTAAATTAATTAAACATTTGGGTGTAATAAATAGATATAGAAGTTGTTTCCTGTTTGGATTTGCAAATTGAGGATTTATCAGATTAGATTTTTTCGTGTACTCGTAGATGAAAGGCGTTACCGACGCGGTTCTCGTCAGATAAGTAAAGATATAATAAATTTGTTATATTATTTATAATTTTGACTTATTTGTTTCTGTTCTGTTAAATTTTAAAGTTAATAATTGTACACCTGTTTGATAATATGACCGATAATGACTTTTTTGTTAATCTTAACTAACATTTACGTTCGAGAATGGGAAATGCTGAAAACCAGCGCTACGACTTGCTCAGCACTATACTGAGCTTATCCCAATTGACTACAAAATTATATATAACTGCTATATCTATGATATACTTTGGTTTAAGGACCTTATATGCCTATATAAGGACCTGTATTTTTCAATGAATTATTTTTTACTTACATAATATTGAGGGCCTTATGTACGCCCGTCACTTAAATTGCGGTATAGCAAAGTAAGAATTTAAGGCCTCATTAGAACTTTAAAAACGTTGCCGTTACCGTGTTTTCCGAACAAAATAAAATTTGGCAATCTTCTAGGTATCTTACGCGATTCATCGTCGATCACATCTGCACTTTATATCAGGTGGGATGTGGTTAAACGTGGCCTACGTTTAAATTTATTAAATTTATTTATTTAGCAAAATAAAAAACACTTCTAACTGGTCAAGCACAAACGATGCCTTAAATGTAGACACGACCCACCAAAGCTTTAACAATTACTGTTGCTGATCATTCAAGGACCCATTACGCAATGTTGCGATAATCTATTTTAACTTAATCATCATCCCACACCAGGATACTCGTGTGCCATCCAATTCCCGTATTCCAAAGAAGACAGCACAACAAACGATCAGTCAAGTCCGTACCATCACAACGTCCGCACCTGCGTCCCTCGTCTCCCCTTTGCCCAACCTCCCCTTGGCCCAGCGACCAGGATAAATGGCTATTTATATATCAGCTCTGTCTGCAGCCACTTATTCAAAGTGTAATATGATTCTAGGATTATAAGTACAGTATCAATCTTACTTCCAAATATCCCTAATGCCTATTTTAAATGAAGATAGTTGTTACATTATCATGCCGAAACTATTATTTAATAAATGTTTTTAATTTATTTAGTCATTTTTAAATATTGCCTTAAATTCTGAAATGACGCTTAAAACAAAATTTAATGTTTTTCTCAAAAATAAGTGCCAAAATACGTTTAAAACGTAGTATTAGATTTTCTGGCAATAGTTGACTATTCCACCTTTTAACCTTTTAAAGCACAAAAAAGAATATACTCAGTTCTAAAATTATCTTTTTACTGCGTTTTAAATAAATATTGACAATATTATATCCAGTGGCATGCTAATCTACGTAAGCTTGTCATATTTGTGTGACTGGAAGAAATTGCTCTAGGTGATACATTCGCTGATTTGACATCAAATTATCACACTAATACTATAAATGCGAAATTTTGTGAGTGAGTGTGTATGTTTGTTACTTCTTTACACCTAAACGGGTAACGGGACCTATTGAGCTGAAATTTGGTATGGAGATACTTTAGACTTTAGACCCTAGAATAACACATAGGCACAAGTGAATTAAATTAAAAATTTAAAAAAACTCCCAACGCAATACGTAATTCACCATTTTTTGATGGCGGCCATCTTGGATTTTAAATTTTATATAGTGGGCTGTAATATACTCGTTAAGCCCTTTCATTTGATACCCATATTGAGGGGGTCGTGGAAGAAAAAAGTAATCCGCCATTTTGTAGCGGCGGCCATCTTGGACCGATTTTCACCAAATATGGCTAAGAACACTCTCGACTAACTCTACTTTCAAACAAAAAAAACTAAATCTAAATCCGTTCATCCGTTTGGGCGCTACGATGCCACAGACAGACACATACACACACACACACACGCACGCACGCACGCACGCACGCACGCACGCACGCACGCACGCACGCACGCACGCACGCACGCACGCACGCACGCACGCACGCACGCACGCACACACACACACACAATTTCATTGAATTCAAAGAATTTATTTCAATAAACATTATATCCGACACAATTCAATAATTCATAATAAATCCCATTTACCCACGACATGGTTATGGTTATGGTTTTGAAAAATTGGGATAAAAATTTTCCTGTCTTTTCCCGAGACTTGAACGCGTGAACAGACAGACAGATATACACATTTGCATTTATAATATTAGTATAGCTTTTGGATTAAGATCCTTGAAAGTGGACATAATTTTGAACTGAAAGAGGATGTAATAAGTGAGACCATCAGAGTTAGATACATAGGTACATACATACAGACAGACCGCCTGATGGACACCGTCGTCTATAGACGACAATGGCTTTCATGAGAAAACTATTATTTTTTTGTTAAAATTGTATACCTCTCCAGTTAAAAACTCCATACATTAGCCAGTTCATTCCACCAGACCTTACTGACGTATACGACAAATTTCAGGCCGTTAACCGCCAAAGTTATAGTTGATACGTGGACACACACTTGGCAATTGTCCTATATTGTTCCTCTTCACGCAACTTTTGAATACGAATGTGCTAATATGCTGGAATGGTTGTTAATGGGGGCGTTTACCCTACTTCTTGGTAATGAATATCCTACTAATGTTACGGGAAAGTTTGTATGGTATGTGGGAACGGATAGATGAATATTTGTTACTCTATCTATCACGTCTAAACTGCTAGACCAATTAGGCTGTAACTTGGTATGTAGATACCCTTAACTCTGTCACATAAACAACATGTTTAGGCGGGAAAATATAGACGGTTAAATTTTATTCTTAAAGAAAGAAAGAAATACATTTATTTGCACACAAACCAAAGATAGAAAAAAATACAATTATAGGTAGGTACATAATATAAAAGATAAAAACTTGATATCCCGCAAAAAGGTACCAGCTCAGCTTGTGTAGGTAGTCGGTAGTCTAAATATAAAGAAAGAATGACTGACTGATCTATCAGACACACCCCAAACCGTTGATCGGATTGGGTAGAAATTCGGAACACAAATATACACAAACCTCCGCTAAGATAAGATTATGATAAAGTAGCTAGTTGTGCTATAAAGGAACATCTTCAAAAAACATTTTAAAATCTCATTTAAAAAACATACATGGAATAATGCAGTAAAACCTCCCATAATCCTCACACTAGCGCCACCTAGTTAATATCCCGGATAAGCGTGCGCGGAAGATTAATGAGCCAGCTTTGGACGTAGATTGGCACACCTGTGGTCTGCTGGACTGTGCAGTTTGGTACTGCATCTACAATGTACATATTATATACTTGTATATAGAATAAGGCATATTTTTAGTGACCTGATGTTATTTCATTATATGGCTTATTTGTAGAATAAAGTGCTATTTGAAAAATCACTGCTGAAGAAGAACAATGTAAAGTATGATTGCGTAATATAATATTTTGTCTAAGCTTTTTTGATCCTGGAATAAAAAATATTGTTGGATATTATTACACATTTCAAGTATTCGGCTCGGTAGTGCACAAGCTCTAACTTTAGTTATATCAATTCATTAATATGATGTGCAAAATAAAGTCCATCTATCTCTCTCTCTTCTCAGGTATATATTATAGCAATAAAATATCTAACAATCTTCTTTTTAGTTATTAACGTGCTAGACTATCCCCATGCAATTATTATCAAACACCTCAATTGGCGATTATTCTAAACCACTATGTCATTACGTAGATAATTCGGCATATTAAACTACCTTTTAACGGAATAATAACTAAAATTAAAGTTTCGAAATTATTCTTCCTCAAAATGTTACACCTGTCAAAATAATCAATCGTCTAAGATAAATCATTAATTCGTATTGTAAGAAAAAAATAACCGAAATCTGCTTTTAATATCGGTTTTTAGAAGTATAATATCTTACGAACGTTTTACCAATGATAACTACTTATACTTACTTATTCAGTAATAGTTTAGTAAAGCAATATTAAATTAAATAGTAACCTTATCCTAAACTAATAAAATACACCATAATCCAAAAGCACAACTAAAAATCAAAATCGAACACGTTTCAAAATGATTCACTCAATACTTCAAAATCACCAAGCTGCATCTCAATACAAAACACAATGTGGGACGTGAACCCAAAAAGCTTATCTAAAAACGACCAAAGCGTTCCCACCGATAACCAAAAATCACCCATATATACGTCCTTCCAGGAATCTATGAGTGCAAGGTCGCTTGCAAGAATCACAATTCACAATGCACAGAAAAAAAAATCCCGCTTGGGTTTAGTATTAACAATACCGCCGAGCGAGGCGGTCGTCCCTTTGCTCACGGCAAACTTACGCGTCCGTGGAATGTGCAAGCGACTTACGACTTTATAGCGTTGTTGTAACGGTGTTTTTAACTATAGTGTTATTATTAGTGATTTTTACCTGTTGAAATGTAGTGTTTTTAATTCGAAAGTTCGTAAACATGATATGTGCCCTTGGATTTTGTGTTGTGATGCTCTGGATTGAGTAAAAGCCGTTTTGAAGTGCTCAGAAAGTGATTTTGAGGTTAGAATTTTTTCGTACTCGTACATTCTTGGTGTTTTGGCGTGCCTCTGTTTATAATAATTGGTTATTGGTTATACATCTGTTAAATTACCAGCTTAATTGAAACTGTTAGATTTTGGGAAATACAAATTCGTTTCTTCTTATTATAAAAAGTAATATGGTAGGTTATAATTATAAAAAAGTTAAATTTTGAGCTATGCCAGTGTGTTATTAGGTGTGCGATATTTAACAAAAACTTAAGACTTACACAATATTTTCAAATTTAACTTATGTTAGATAATAATAATATACCAAGCTTAGGTTATAAAAGTACTTTTCTAAGTTTATGATTAATAAACTTTATCGTCCGTGTGGAATGAAAAATATTTCTATGAGATGAATCAACAGGAAACTTTTAGCGTTTGATACACATGATATCTATGAGTAACCTTCATTATATATTTATTTAAATATTATCTAAATATATAAAAGGAAAGAGTGATTGATTGACTAACTGACTGACAGATCTATCTACGCACAGCCCAAACCGATGAACGGATCAAGTTGTAATTTGGAACATAGATAGGTTTTATGATGTAGTCCTCCGCTAAAAAAAGTTTTTGCCACGCAGGTAAAGCCGCGAGCCTAAGGCATAAACTAGTATAAATATATTTTAAACATTGCGATATTACCTATGTATATTAGGCTCTCCAAGTTTAATTTAACACCACATTAATAAATTCGGTTTCTATTTATTTTTAATTATAATAATATTATTGTTATAGGTTAGCATTTGATAACAATATCGCCTGAAATTAAGAGATAAAGCAGTCGAAGATGGCAAACTAAATCTAGAAGCCGATATGAATTCTTCCCAAGCTTCACTTGTACATCATCTACGAATATATAAAATAAACCTGTCTCTTATTCTACTATAGGCCTACATGTCTTAAAATTATGTCTAAAAATATGTTATTTTAGTTGGATTATAGTGATTGTCACAGTGTTTATTAACCAATGCGGTATCAGGGCCTAAAAATCGCTGTCATCTCAGTACATTTTTTAGCGTTAGCGACAAACGATTGGCGCTTGGCAAACCCCTAAGATAGTATCAAAAGTAAGCTCATTTAGATTTTTTGTAATTTTTCCTACTGCCTAAAATGCACTGTGCAGTTTGTTATCGACAAAAACACAGTCGAACGAACCATCTCGTTAGTGCGAGTCTAGACCAGACCAGTCGTTAATCCGGCTTTAAGAAACAAGTTCATCTTGCAACCGCTTTGTCTATGTCACTTGCAGTATGGACTGAATAACTAGTAGCGTCATTTTTCAAAAGAAACATCGAACACTTGCTGCCTTCTTATGGTGCTTCCACACTGATAGGATCCCGCGTGTCGTGTCGCGTTAACGCGCGTGATGACGTCATCTGTCGCGTTTCTAAACTATGGAATTGTATGGAGGTGTGCACATTTATAAGATCCCGTGTGTTGTGGAGCCATGAGGAGCTATGAGACGCGGGTGTTCACACTTGTAACGTGTGTTGTGTCGCGACAGATCGCGACTTTCATTCAGTAAATTACTTTTAAACATATTATGTTTCTTATACATTCTATTTTTTAAGCAATGATTCGTCATAAATCATTAAATAAATTATAATCATTATAACATATTTAAATTTGCTTGTTATTAATACAGTGGCATTTTACAAATTCAAAAGTAATAGTTTTGTTCGGAAATCGCCACCATTTTTTTCTTTTGGTGTTGTATGCAAGCTACATTTGCCAGATATTTTTTTTAAATTCGAATATAATATAATTTATAGTAAATTGCTAAACTTTCTATTAATATGCACTGTCTTATTATATTTCCATTTTTTATAATGATTTTGACTTGAAATATAAAAAATACAATATTTGATACTTATTTAGTGCCATTGAATTTACTTATTGGCTACCACAATAATAAATACAAGTAAAAATAACATTTTTATTTTCAAAACAAGCTTTTATTATTACTATAACCATCTAGCAACAAAGCACTCGTCAAGATAAATAAAATGAGCTCAAACTCGATAGGGTTCCGTCTTTTAATTACGGAGTTCCTATAGCCACCTTCCAGGTCCACCATCAGATCAGCTCTATGTCATAATTATATTGTATTATCAACCGATTTATACATGCATACAAAATTTCAGCTCAATCGGAAACCGGGAAGTGGATCAAACTACACATTTTGTAATATTATTTCGATGTGAAGCCTACGGTGGTTGAAACGCGACTGAATGAATTTCGCGACAGAACGCTCCTCAAGACGCGGGACTAGTGTGATCACCTCGCGACACAACACACGGGATCGGACGGGACGGGATCCTATTAGTTTGGCCGTACCTTTAGTTTTATAACTAAAAATATTACTGCCTTTCAGATTAAAACGCAGTAAAAGGAAAATGTCAAAATTTGTGTGTAATTGGATACATATTACGTAGGTACATATTACAAAAAACAAAAAAAAAACAAAAAAGATAAAATCAGATAAATTAAAAAAATCAGATAAATTCGAAAAAAAAACAGATAAATTCGAAAATAAATCAAATAAATTCTGAAAAAATGTGGTAAATTCTGATAAATTCAGATAAAATCAGATAAATTCAGATAAATTCTGAAAAATTCTGAAAAATTCTGATAAATTCAGATAAAATCAGATAAATTCGAAAAAATCAGAAATATTCGAAAAAAAATTAGAAAAATTCTGATAAATTCAGATAAATTCGAAAAAATCAGATAAATTCGTAAAAAATCTGATTAATTCTGAAAAAATCTGGTAAATTCAGATAAATTTAAAAAAATCAGATAAATTCGAAAATAAATCAAATAAATTCTGAAAAAATCTGGTTAATTCTGATAAATTCAGATAAATTCAGATAAAATCAGATAAATTCTGAAAAATTCAGATAAAATCAGATAAATTCGAAAAAATCAGATAAATTCGAAAAAAATTCAGATAAATTCTGAAAAATTCTGATTAATTCAGATAAATTAAAAAAATCAGATAAATTCGAAAAAAATCAGATAAATTCAAAAATCATTTTTTCGAATTTATCTGATTTTATCTGAATTTTTCAGAATTTTTCAGAATTTATCTGATTTTATCTGAATTTATCTGAATTTATCAGAATTAACCAGATTTTTTCAGAATTTATTTGATTTATTTTCGAATTTATCTGATTTTTTTTGAATTTATCTGTTTTTTTTAAATTTATCTGAATTAATCAGAATTTTTCAGAATTTATCTGAATTTTTTTCGAATTTATCTGATTTTTTCGAATTTATCTGATTTTATCTGATTTTATCTGAATTTTCAGAATTTATCTGATTTTATCAGAATTAACCAGATTTTTTCAGAATTTATTTGATTTATTTTCGAATTTATCTAATTTTTTTTGAATTTATCTGATTTTTTTAATTTATCTGAATTAATCAGAATTTTTCAGAATTTATCTGAATTTTTTTCGAATTTATCTGATTTTTTCGAATTTATCTGAATTTATCAGAATTTTTCTATTTTTTTTTCGAATTTATCTGATTTTTTCGAATTTATCTGATTTTATCTGAATTTATCAGAATTTATCAGATTTTTTTTCTAATTTATCTGATTTTATCAGAATTTATCTGATTTTTTTTTATTTATTTGATTTTTTCGAATTTATCTGATTTTATCTGAATTTATCAGAATTTATCTGATGAATTTTCGAATTTATCTGATTTTTTCGAATTTATCTGAATTTATCAGAATTTTTCTAATTTTTTTTCGAATTTATCTGATTATTTCGAATTTATCAGAATTTTTCAGAATTTATCTGATTTTTTTTCGAATTTATCTGATTTTATTTTAAATTAGTTCAATCTAATTTAATAATTAGTTTATATTATAATTAATGTAAATTAATTTAATCGTATTTAATAATTAATTCATATTAAAATTTAATTTAAATTAATTTAATCTAATTAAATTATTAACTTATAATAATATTTAATTTAAATTCATTTAATCTAATTTATTTTATATAGTACGTGTGTGTTATATTTTTTAATAATCGACTAGAAGGACAAAATAAAGATTATAATATTTATTATCTAATTACAAATAAATTAAACCCCCTACACGCTTCTGAGATTTGGAAATTCACAATATATGTAAGTACTCCTAAATAATTCAAACGCGCGTGTGTAACCGTAGTGGAGGTGAGATCGAAGTGCACAGGTCCGACGCTGACAGTGGTCACCGGCGTTCTGAGTGCGTGCGGTAATGCTCCGTGGGAATTAAAATTCAATTAAAAATCATTAAATAAACTTATCGATAAAATACCTATATATAGCCATCCGTTTGAATGTTATGTATCAAATAAAGTACTCTAAATGTTTATTTTTGTCCTAGTTTTACAAATATTTAAATGGAAGGAAGAAAATTAGGCATATTTAAATAAAAAAACTATCGAGAAAAAAAACAATTATCATGTTTCTGTTAATAAAGATCTCTTGTTCAAAGATTGAAGTTACACATACTAAAATATAAAGTAGTAGATCTTCTTAAAAGTTTGCTATATTAGGCTTTGAAAAACATACATTTCACTTACCATAGCGCCTTAAATGTGATAAAAAAGAATCAATGCAGAAAACAATAAACGAAGCGTTAGCGGATATAATTCAATGGACTGAATATAATAATTTACTCATAAATATCAACAAAACCAAAATAATGCAGTTTAATTCGTATAACACACAGATAATACCATTTGATATAGCTTACGGAAATCAGAGAGTAGAGGAAGTTGATAGATTCAAGTTTTTGGGAATATATTTAGATCGACACCTTAACTGGAAATTGCACGTAGAAAATGTTTGTCAGAGGCTTAGTCGATTTGTTTTCGCATTAAAGAAGGTGAGGCAAACTATATCTGCAGAGGCGGCCTCAGCTGCTTACCACGGCTATGTATCGTCGGTACTTAGCTATGGTTTAATAGTCTGGGGCAACTCTGTAGATATAGGCAAGGCCTTCAAAGTTCAAAAAAGATGCGTGAGAGTCATAAATAAAGCCTGGTTTTTAGATAGCTGCAAGCCATTATTTATTTAGGAAAAGTAATATCCTTCCACTGCCCTGTATGTATATTAAAGACATATGTATCTTCGTTCGAAACCATCCAAACTATTTTAAGAAGCGGAGTGAAGTCATAACAAGGCAAAAAACCGGTCAAGTACGAGTAGGACTCGAGCACCGAGGGTTCCGTACAAACCTACGGGTTTTTACTTACGGAACCCTAAGGAAAAGTGGGTATAATATTATATACTGTGGGTTTTGATTCCCTTGCGAGTACTTGCGAGTTAGAATTTTTTTTTTTATACTAAATAGGCCTACGTTTGACCACATCCCACCTGATGGAAAGTGAAAATGCGGTCGACGATGGATCACGTATGATGCCTAGAAAGGTACCTATTCACTGGTGCCCTGAAGATACCTAAGTTGTACCGCTCGGGAAACACAGATGACGACAAAGTGTTCCAAATGCGACCAGTTCTCATTAGAAACGACGAAGCAAAACGCTTGGTGCGGGCTGTTGGTAGCGCCACTAAGTAGGGATGCCGCATTGCCGTCTGCCGTGACGTCCGTCGATAGAATGGGCTTGGAGGAATTAGTTCGTGTAATTCCTGCGCACACTCTCCAAAATGAATCCTATAGAAGACCGATAGCGAAGCGACCATTCTACGATGTTCAAGGCTCTGCAGCCGAGATTCTGTAAGCTTTTGGTCACCTATTAGCTTTTTGGCACGTCTCTCAATTGACTCCAGTGTCTGAAGCTGGTATTTGGCAGTACCATCCTAAAGATGAGAACAGTACTCCATACACGACCGGACTAAACCGGACATGCGGCTAAAATTGCTGTTTCTTTTGATTGCATTGACATAGATGTTTGATTTTTTTACAGCTTAAAGTTATTATAAAGCTTAGTATTTGGTATGAATTTCAATTTAATACCTGTACGCGTTCTTGAGGAAAAGGATAGTAAATACAAAATTATTAAAAATATTTTTTTATATAATGTAACAATAAATTTACAGTTTTCGCAATTTTTCCTGTGCCTGTGATTTAAGACGTTGCTGCGTACAAATTTCAAGATTCTGAGTTAACGGCAAGTACCTTGTAGGTTTTGATTCCCTTGAGAGTAGTCGCGAGTTAAAAAATATGGCTAAAATTGCTGTTTCTTTTGAATGCGTTGAGATAGAGGTTTGATTTTATTACAGTTTAAGGGTATAATAGACCTTAGTATTTGATATGAATTTCAGTTTAATACCTGCACGCGTTCATGAGAAATAAGGTAGTAAGTATGAAATTTTAAAAAATATTTTTTTATATGATGTAACTAAAAATGTAAAATTTTCGCAATTTTTCCTTTATTTGTGCTCTAAGGAGTTGCTTTGTGCCAAATTTCAAGATTCTAAGATCACGGGAAGTACCCTGTAGGTTTTGATTTTTTGAGAGTATTTGCGAGTTTAAAATTGCGACTAAAATTGCTGTTTCTTTTGAATGCGTTGACATAGAGGTTTGATTTTATTACAGTTTAAAGGTATTATAGATTTGAGTATTTGATATAAATTTCAATTTAATACGTCAACGCGTTCATGAGAAAAGGGGTAGTATGTATAAAATTATTCAAAATATTTTTTTCATATGATGCAAATAAAAATTTATGGTTTTCGTAATTTTTCCTTTATTTGTGCTCTAAGGAGTTACTTCGTGCCAAATTTCAAGATTCTGAGTTCACGGGAAGTGCCCCGTAGGTTTTGATTTATTTGGTAATGTCGAAAATTTGCTGAAATTTGCGACATATTCGACTATATATTCTGATTGCGTCTGCCTAGAAGTTTGAAATTTTCACAGCTCTAAGAAGCAATAGACCTTAGTATTTCCTATAAATTTCAGCTTGTTACCTCCACGCGTTCCTGAGAAAAAGGGTCTTGACAGACAGACAGACAGACAGACGGACGGACGGACAACAAAGTGATCCTATAAGGGTTCCGTTTTTTCCTTTTGAGGTAAGGAACCCTAAAAAGAGCTAAATATCAACACCTTCTTTTCCAACCCACTTGCCAGAAAGATATCTACAAAAGAAATGTATATAACACTAGCTGACCCGGCAAACGTTGTTTTGCCATATAAATAATTAATAGGAATGATTAAAAGTTAATATGAGAGTTACACTCACAAAAAGCAAAATAATAATTGTCAACGTTACTACTACACTTGATGCATAAACAATAATGATGGCCGACAACTGTGTAGGGAGTGAGAAAGAAAGGAGACCGGCTTCTTTCTCATCCCTACTCCGTGCTGTTTACTGGGTCAGAAGTGACACCTGTAGACATCTGGCGGGGATAACTAATTAAATGACGATTGATCAGTTTTCGACCGGAGAGGAAAAATGATTAAATTACTAAAATGGCTATTAAAGAATAAGGGTTGATCGTAGAAGGATGAAAATTGAGGATTGTATGTATTTTTGTATGTTGTATCATAAAAAAATAGAAATTAAAAATTTTGTATAAAAAATAAAATAAAAAAATTTAGGGGTGGACTACCCCTAACATTTAGGGGGATGAAAAATAGATGTTGGTCGATTCTCATAGATACCGGATAAGCACAAAAAATTTCATCAAAATCGGTCAAGCCGTTTCGGAGGAGTATGGCAACGAAAACTGTGACACGAGAATTTTATATATTAGATGTGCATCACTATTTATAACAAACTGCCTGATAGTATTAAAGTTTTAAAATGTACTCAGTTTAGACACCACCTAAGTAAATGGTTAACTGAAAAATGTTTCTATAGTATTAAGGAATATCTTGATTTCAAATGACATAATAAGATTAATTAATAGATTTCGATGGGACATTTTATGTAATTACTCGTATTTTAATTTTGATATTGTTTAATAATTTAAATCTAAAAATTTCGCACGCCTGCTTGCAGGTTGAATACCATTGACATTATATAATTTTAAAACCTTTTTACAAGCTTTATATTACTTTCACCTGTCTGTTGTCTGTCTGTCTGTAATCAAATCTTGCAAGTTTGATTTGACCCACTTCCCGGTTTCCAATTGAGCTGAAAATTTGCATGCGTGTGTAAATCGGATGACAATGCAATATTATTATGACATAGAGCTGATCTGATGATGGAGCTGGAAGGTGGCTATAGGAACTCTGTCATTAAACAACGCAACCCCATCGAGTTTGGGCTCATTTGATTCGTCTTGACGAGTACTACCTATATGATGCAAGATGGTAATGATAATTAAAGCTTGTTTGTAAAAAGTATTTTTAAAATTTCACTTGTGTATATGATTATTTTGTGTGTATTCTAGCGAATAAATGTTTTTGATTTGATTGATTTGATTTGATTTGACATATGGTTACAATGAATAAATTAATGATAAAGAATTAGACTTTACTTTGCGGAGATCTATAGAGGTATGTTACCTACTTTACGGTAATCCATAATAGTACATATATTAAAGTGGGATTACTATTAAATATTGATATTTAATTCATAATGATAAGTGTGTGTGTGTGGGATAAAATAATAAATATTAAACAGCAGAATATTAATATCTAAAAGAGAAATCCTAGCACTTGTCGCTGGGTTTTAACGTCATTCTTAGGAACAATACGTCTTTTAGTATTATACTAAAACGCTAACTTAAGTACGTGCATCAAACTGCTGGCATTACATTTAAAGTTGCTGTTAAAGCTGCTTACTAGCTGTTTTAGTGCTGAATAACGGGTTAAAGCTGTAAGAATGTAAGCTATGGCCTAAGAGTCTAAGGTCTTACCTGTATGGGAAATTTTAAGAAAAAAGCCTATGTTGGTAGTAGGTAGTAACACAGGATTTCTACAATTTTGAATTTTAATATGATAAAACGTAATCGGCTAAATTCGCGTTTTATGCTATTTACATCTAATATAGTGTGTTCAAGTGAATACTGCCACTGACAAAGAAATTACAGAATCTTGGCTTAAGAAATCTACGATTTACCGGCGGACGATATTGAGTAAATACAGGGTTTTTGAAAAAGTGCTTTATGTTATGATTTTCGGCAAGTGCGATTTTTTTCTTGAAAAAAATCGCACTTGCCGAAATAAAATACGCAGTAAATAGCATAAAACGCGAATTTAGCCGATTACGTTTTATTTTATTAGTCGCCAAATATAATGAAATATATTCAAAAAAGTTAATCTAACACTGACGTACGTACCACATACGTCGGGGAGTCAAATTTACCTAAATAGAAAAATGGCAGATGTCCGCTATACATCCCCAGATACTCGTCACAGGTGACTAGGAAACTACTAAAAAGGACGCTCAGAAATTCCTGCGGAAATAGACGTTTTAAACGGAAAACGATTTGGGTGACGTACCACGTACGTACGTCAGTGATTAAGGGTTAAACCTCCTCATTAATATGAGTAAAATAACAAACGCAGTAATTGAACATTGAAGTTTTCGTCAATCGTAGTGGATGAGAATTAGCCAAAAGGCCGCTGTTCAGCCTTTAAATCATTAAAATTGGTCGTTTCCGAGGAGTTAGAAACAAACACAGTGATACGAGATTTTATTATATACGATACTAGCTTACGCTCGCGGCTTTGCCCGCTTGGCAAAACCTTTTCTTAGCCGAGGTCTACGTCATAAAACCTATCTGTGTTCCAAATTTCAATCCAATCCGTTCAGCAGTTTGGGCTGTGCGTTTAGAGATAAGTCAGTCGCTCTTTCCTTTTATTTATGTAGATTAGTAGGATTATTAAAAATATATGTATTTATAGAAGTATAAATATACGAAATTTGTACAAATGTACAATAATAGAAGTATTAGATACAATAATTGTTGTGTTGACAGATTCTACATCGAATTTAAGCATACATTCCCAAACTTACCGCCCAGCTCGAGACTTCCTTATTAAATATTAAGGTGCGTCCACAAGACGGGGTAGGGGCAGTGGAAATTTATGAGGAAACTTCTGGCTTGCCCACACATTGGAGTTAGATTGACGTGGTCAGCTAATGCTGGGCCCAGATGGGACCATGTCTGAGTAGTTAATTAAAGATCGTCCAATCGACCAGTGTAAGTGTGCACGCCGTTTTAGTAATTTAGCAACATTTTATGTGGCGGTGAAGTGCAATTTAAAAATGAGTTGTTATCTTTTATGACGTTAGAATTTTTAAAATAATAATATTGCAATAGAAGCAAATGAGGGCTTAGGCGCAAAATATCTACAAGTAGCAAAACACTTGGAAAATTTTTAACAGAAAAATCATTTTACGAGTATGTTTCAATCATATTGGAAATCTCTGTATTTAAGTTATATTTTCAGTGGCTTCCCATATTTAAAATAACTATTATGCCAGTACATGCATAATGATGAGCATAATATTTTTTTACTTTGCTAATATATTTGGGGACTTTAATAAGTAGAGATATTATTTGTCCAATGAAAGAACACACGTCGTTCCTTCAACATAACATACCAAACACGAGCACTTTAAAACCGGACACATACAATAGATCATTAGTTTAGTAGGTAGGCACTTTTAGGAAGCAAGCTGTGCTACCATTTACAAAAATGCATTGAAATTTGCACAATCAATTCGACATGACTTCCATCTGTCAATAGAGATGTTAAAGGACAATAATAGGGGAGAGAGAGATAGATAATCGACAACTGAAGTGTGAATGATAAGGATAAATCATCAAAGCTTTAAGGTGGGGACTGAGTAACATGGAATGTGTAGTTTTTGTAAAACTTTAAATTATACAGGGTTATTATTATGATTTTTTTTATAAATTGTGTGATTTTTCTAAAAAAATTAAATATCTCGAAAACCGTAAATTTTCGCGAAACATATATTGTGCTCAAAACATAGCCAAAGACCTCCCCAATAAGGCGCTATACACCAATGTACTGAATAACCAAAGATCCTGTAAATAATAATTATTAGTGAGTTGCGAGTTTACCTAGCACCACTTCGCAAACCTCCAAATAATCTGAAAAATTAAGTTTTAGCAATAACAATTTAGTGTAGGGCGTCCTTGGGCGAGATGGGACGATAATGTCCGGAGGGTCGCTGGGAGCGGTTGCAGGAGAAAGACGGAGGACCGAGTGGCGTGCTATGGGGGAGGCCTATGTCCAGCAGTGGATGGACATAGGCTGATGATGATGATGAATTACAAATTATCTCAATTTTTTAAGACAATGAGTGAAAAGACGAGCAAATTAGGTGCGTGATAGTAGGCATCTAAATTGCCCCGAATTGCCATAAATTACACAGTGCCACTCACTAGTTTTTAGATATCTGCTAAATGTACTGTTTGATATTGTAGCCATCGCATCGCTTAACATAACGTGAAAAAAGCTCATGCTTATAATATAAACCAGAAATAAATCATCCCCATCGTACATGTTTGGGAGGTAAAATTAATTTAAAATTATTTTTATTACCGTTCTCTTACCCTAATTATTGCCCTTCTCTGTGCGAAATTAATTACTTTCTAGGAGTTTCTCCGTAAAGCTGCGGACAGTCGGACGGTCAAAAAAAAAAGACATAATTTGTATAGACATATATCTGACATTATTTTAATTTTTATTTATATATATAGATTTGAATTATTTTGACATTATTAAATCTATTTAAGTGCATTAATTATATAAAAGTGGTATGTTTAAATAGTTAAATAATGTGTAATGTGTGTGGGTCTTTAGTTACCTTAATAAAGAAAATTTTAATTTAATTTAAAACGAAACTACGAGTATAAGGCTTCCTTGTTGGCTTTGGTAACCAAAAACATACTATAATAATTATTAAATTGGTATTATTATTCTCGCATTGCCCTTATAAATACTTATGTGGGTACCATTTAACCGTCTTTAAAGTCGACATTACAATGCAAGTCCCTTCAGTGAGAGTCGAGACGCAGGTGTCACCCCCCTACCCGCCGGCTTTTACCCCACCCCCCCTGTCCTGTCGGCTAACACGATAACACACTGTCACCCTTGATGAATTGCTTATTAGATCATATGTTTTGCTTCTATTTTACCGCCAATGTTGCGTCTATTTTTTAATTTATTGACTCGGTTTTGGTGGTTGGCACATTCGGTGTTTTGAGGGTACTTTTACTGGTGGTAGGCTTCTGCCTTGACTAGTTACCATACACCGGACAAAACCGTGTCGTCAGCGGTCATTATTTTTTATTTAATTATTATTTATTTTATTATGGCTGTGTCCCGGCATGATGTTCTTATCTTATATCGGGGGCTGACCAAGTCAGCAACACATCAACCCATTAGGATATATTGTGTAACCCCTTGCCTACCGTTTCTTACTCTTCGAAGAAGAGGTTAATTAATGCGGTGATCCCACTAAGAGGAAGAAACCTGTAATCCTTTGGTTTGGGGTACGCCGTCTCAAGAAGGCCCATGCGTTTCACATAAAATGTGCTCCATGGTTTCTGTACCCTCGCCACAGCCTCTACTGTCGCTTGTTGCAGTCAGTCCCATTTTGAACAGCATGATGTTCAGTGAGGTATGGCAGGGATTTATCAAATCAGAATCAAATCATTTATTTGTCACAAATATCGTGAAACAATAGTCATAGAACAGCATTCAGCATGCTTGGTCAGCTCTACTCTAATACATATAATTCTTAAAATAATCATAATTTCCGCCTCGAAGGCGATTTAGTCTGCTACCGGCTACCATCTCTACAGCCACATCCGAGATCTTGGTCATAGGCTAGCCTATGATAAATAAAAAAACCAATTCGAATAAATCCCGTATCGGCCTTACTAGCATTTCATGGAAGTGACCAATCATTATTACTGATAACTTAAGATCATAATATTTTATAGATGTAAGCTAACATGATGATGATCATCTGCTAACGTAACATTTCCTTGTTCCAGATGCACCCAAAAGATGAAGAGATTTGACCAACAATGACAGACACACAAACAATGACCACCCACGGTCATGACCCCCTAGAAAAGACAGTCTCCACCGAGCGTAGTGCTCTCCAAGACCTCAAATCACTTCTAGAAGACAGAGGGGGTCACTGCAGAAATGTGTTTGAAAAGGACAAAAGTGACAAGACGTGTAGTGCTAGGTTTAATGAAGTGAGATGGTGCTTGAGTAGGTTTACGTTAGTTTTGTTAGTGTTGGCGATGGTGATGGAGACGACGATATGCGGGGCGAGGAGTTCAGGTGAGTCTAATTTATTATTACTATTTCTTTTTATTCTACGTTAAATGTTATACCGATTGATGATTTATTTGCTAGAATTTCGTTGAAAAAACCGCCCCCTAGTCAGTAAAATTAGTCTGGGATGATAGTGGCAGTAGGTACATTTTTAGCGATAGCCACTTGGAACTTGGATGCTTTATACTACGGGGCACGGGGACATGAACAGATAAAATTTAGTGAAATATAAAGTTCTTCAAATAATTAATCGATAAATGTTTCTAGTTTTACAATATGTCTTTAATTAATCGCAAATAAGCAAAAGCAAATTTCTTCATCGCCTTTAGTAATATTTCTATTGGTAAACCCAAAGAATAACGATAAAATTAAAGGAGGGAGAACATAAAAATTCTCTCCAAAATTTCACCTTTAACATCTTAGGTACTTTACCTGCGTGTTTACATAATGGCGGAAATACACGCTTGATCAACATTCATCAATCTCATACATAAATTGCAGAGTTTGTTCTCGTAACGTACACTCGCTTTACAAACTTTTTATTACTTTCCTGAAACGGGATTACAGTCTGTTACAAACTTCTTGTAACATTGTAGGAATCAGGCTTAGATCATACATCCAACTGGATACGTTACTGTCTGGCGTCTGCCAAAAAATAGAGACCGCTGGGCATGTAACTAGTCATCACAATGTAGATTGTCGTTGTGTCGCATACCTACGTATATTTTACCAGTGGATCTGAGTGCACTTCGTAGTGCCTAGCAGAAAATTATCAATACCCCTACTATATTATGCATTTATTATATCTATATCCCTTCTCTGTGACGACCTCTGTGGCGCGGTGGGCTAATACCCGCTTGCAACGCAGAAGGTTGCGGGTTCGATTCCCGCATGAGGCAAATATATGTGTGATCCACAGATATTTGTTTCTGGTCTGGGTGGTTTTCAATATCCATTATAAGTATGTATTTACAAAAGAAAAGTGTATAAGTATTATATCCGTTATCCTAATCACCATAATACAAGCATTAAGTTGCTTAGTGTGGGGTTAGGTGGCGCTGTGTGAATTGTCCTGAAATATTTATTTATTTATATACCTTCCTCTTGAACCACTCTATCTATTTAAAAAACTGCATCTAAATCCGTTGCGTAGTTTAAAGATTTAAGCTTACATAGAGACAGACACACACAACAAGCCAGGTTAAGCGACTTTGTTTATCCTATGTAGTTATGCTAGTGTCCATAGTTGTCGGGTGTGTGCGTTGTGACGTTATCGAAAATTCATTAGTGTAGCATTAATAGTGCGTTGCCTCTCCCCCCCTCAAAAACTGGCAGATTTTTTCGCATAGGAATTACTTCTGGCGCCGTTTCCTGTTGCTTTATTTTCTAAGGAATCAGGGCAGAGGGCGAACTTCATTTTATGAACGTGTTTTACGTTTTTAGTAAATTTTAAAATGTTTTTACAACGTTTTCACACTAGAAGCTTGCAAAATTCAAAGTAGGTAACTAGTTTGTGCTAGAACTAAAACAGCTCTTTAGTTTTGAAAACACATGAAAAAGGCTTCTTTGAAAGATGTGTAACTTATTTAGCTTTACGATTTTGGAAACTTGCATTATTCATTACAAATACGACACTCGACACAGTTGTCCCTACTCACGAATTAATTTTGCTGTCATTTATTTTAGATTTTTTATTTATTTAAAGAAGTTCTAGACGTAGCTAGGACTACAAAATAAAATGCATACATTTAATCCAAGAAGTAAAATGATACATAAAAACAAAACAAACAAAACAAAAGGTTGATCCTTTGTTGGGTGTTATTAAAAGTAATCTATCCTCAAGTCATTAAAAAAATAAACAAAGCTTGCAGACTCGATCAATTAGAACAAATTCAAGATGATCGATAGAGCACTGAAAAGTTGTTCTAGAGACTCAACTAGCAAAAGACCTATAAATATAATATAGATAATATGTTGACTCAAGCATAAGCGGGGAAACCCGTTCTGGAGTATAAACTCCAATTATTATTATTGATTATAATAGCTGTTAGGGTCTTTCGAAGTTCCACGGGAATATTGAAATTTAGAATGAACTAAATTCAGATACACATACCTAACTAAAAACAAAAACGGCACAACTCACGTCTAATATTGTCGAGAATATCTCGACCACGGTTTCGGACAATTACGATGTCCTTCATCAGGAGTTCACGCCTGCAGTAACCGACGACCGATATTAGACGTGAGTTGTGCCGTTTTTGTTTTTAGTTATGGAGAACACTCGCGATAGTTTTAAAAATCGTACACATACCTACTCATAAATTTTAAGAAATCTGAGCTGGAAAACTGGTAGTTTCTGAAAAATGTGTTTTAAAATAGGTAAACTTAGAGTTTTTTGATTAGATAAATTACTTATCAGTAGTAAGAAATAAAGGCTAGATTTCTGAAATTATATATTCTCGCGGATATAAAGATAAATTACCTAAATATTGTACCTATACCTTACAGATGACAAAATAGAATAAAATATAGTCAATCGTGGGCTAGACATTAAACATGCAAATTCTACAAAAATCATGAATCATATGCCAAATTACCACATTTGTAAACGTCAAAGACATCTTTTGATTTCGAATTCGTGTCACGCAGAGATTGTGTGCAAATTAATAGGCAAATCTTCATTGAACTTGGCAATTAATGTTTCTGTCTTTATCTTAATGATTTTATACTTAAGCTCACAGTTTTTATAAAATACTTCGTATTATATACGTGTGAACCTATAATTGGCTGTATGTTGTATAAAATGTTAATTATTAAGTTTTATTTTAAGCTGTTGGTTTACCTAATAAATAAATAAATAAATAAATAAATAAATAAATAATAGAAACTTCTGAGAACGGCAAAAACATCAGTTAACCAAATGATTAACCAAAGTTTAGTCATAGAGGTTAATACAAGTGTTAATTGTATGGAAACTATAGGTATGAGTAACCAACCACAATTACTGTGGACTGTAGGTTAAGCTAACATAAAAAACAAATGTGACATACATCGGTTTACCTCTTATGAGTAATTTTTATGTTAATTTTTAAGAACTGGACGGACGAACATTTGGAACTCACTACCCGCTTCAGTGTTTCCCGAAAATTACAACTTGGGTGTCTTCAAGTCGAGGGTTAATAGGTATTTGCTAGGCCTGTGTGTAACAGCTTCGACCACGTCTTCACTTACCAACAGGTGAGACTGTGGTCAAACGCAGTCCTATTTAATATAAAAAAAAAAGAAACTTTATTTGCAATTTTTTGTTTGACTGTTGCTAATTAAAATTTCTACTAATATTGTAAATGTCTCTCATCTTCTTACTATAATTTCTTTTTGTACGTTCTATACTTCTTATTCTTTTCTGATCCACCTATAAGTGCCAGTATTTTTTGTATCCAAAACTAATTTTTTTCATCGTTTCCACTATTAGGTACCCATTAAATCACAATTTTAAGGGTAAGTAACATTTTGTAAATGTTTGTAACTCTTCACTAGCCGTTAAAATAAGATTCATTAGAAGCTTCTTCAAGTAACGCCCTAAATTATTTTCTGGTATTCTTAGTCAGATCAGCTCGATGTCATAATAATATTGCATTATCATCCGATTTATACATGCATGCAAAATTTCAGCTCAATCGTAAACCGTAAAGTGGATCAAATTAAACTTGCAAGATTTGATTACAGGCAGACAACGGACAGATGAAAGTAAATAAAAGCTTGTAAAAATCCTCTTTACAAAATCCACTTCCACCGCATTAATCGCAAAATGTTTGTACATTTATGCGTGCTCTCGTAACCCGTTAATTTCGCCTTACATGTTGCACCACTCACCACTCGGCTGATTATTAAAAAATTAACAAAATTAACGCTCTCGCCTCTGAATGGGGTTTGTGAAACGCGAAGTGAGAACTCACGCTTTTTAGCACTGTTTTGGGGCTTTTGATGCTAAATAGGGGAATTTACATTAAATTTTATGTAGAATTTTGTAAGGTATTAAATAAATTAACAGTATTGCCGGATTATTTCATCTTCTTCTTCTTAGTCGTGTTTTTCATTACTGAAGGTCGCATCCTTGAAAATTCCTTGAAATATGATTTCATCTTGCTAATAGATATTATATTACGTACTAGCGGCCCGTCCTCGCTTCGCTTCGGGTGCCATTATGAATAAAAAAATAAAATGAAATAATAAGACTTACGCAGTAAATATTTCAATGACAAATCTACAGATTTAGTAAAATATTGGTAGACAAAAAACAACCAACAACCGAAAACTATCTTGATCTTGAATCCTTTCATGGTAGTCAAACTACCATTATACCAAATTTCAGCTTGATAGACTCAACGGTGACAGATTTCCATTTTTTTCCGTTCCCGTTGGAATTTCGCAAAATCCCTTCTTATCGGTCGACTACGTTACCTAAAAAACACGCTGTACAAATTTCAGGTCAATCGGTCCAGCGGTTTTATCCCTGCGATGATAAGTCAGTTAGATTTCCACTTAAAATATTGGCATAGACATAGATTGTTCCCGTTTCCGTGAGAATTTTGGGTTGAAAACTATCTTATACTTTCTTGATAGCCAAACTACCTTTGCATCAAGTTTCAGCTTAATCGGCCAAGCGGTTACAGATTTTCATATTATTCCCGTTCCCGTGAAGAATATTGGAATGAGAATTATTGTTAACCCTTTCCTGACAGTCAAACTACCTTCCAAATTTCAGCGTAATAAATAGGCCTAGCGGTTACCGATCTATTTTGTTCCCGTTCCCGTAAGAATTTTAGAATAAAACGATCATGAATCCATTCATGGTAGTCAAACTACCTTTATTCCAAATTTCAGCGTAATAGGCCTAGAGGTTACAGATTTCCATTTTGTTCCCTTTCCCGTAAGAATTTTGGACTAAAAACTATCTTGAATCCTTTCATGGTAGTCAAACTACCATTAGGTACACCACATTTCAGCTTGATAGACTCAACGGTGACAGATTTCCATTTCTTCCCGTTCCCGTTGGAATTTCGCAATATCTTATCAATATCTATCTCCTTTTTATCGGTCGCCTACGCTACCTAAAAAACACGCTGTTTAAATTTCAGCTCAATCGGTCCAGCGGTTTTATCCCTGCGATGATGAGTCAGATTTCCACTTTAAATATTGGTATAGAGTATAGACATAGATTGTTCCCGTTCCCGTGACATTTTGGGTTGAAAACTACCTTGAATCCATTCATGGTACTCAAACTACCTTTATACCAAACTTTAGCTTAATAGGCCTAGTGTTTACAGATTTCCATTTTGTTCCCTATCCCGTAAGAATTTTGGAATGAAAACTATCTTGAATCCATTCATGTTAGTCAAACTACCTTTACACCAAATTTCAGATTGATAGACTCAACGGTTACAGATTTTCATTTTATTCCCGTTCCCGTAGGAATTTCACAAAATCCCTTCTTATCGGTCGCCAACGTTACCTAAAAAACACGCTGTACAAATTTCAGGTCAATCTGTCCAGCGATTTTATCCCTGCGATGATAAGTCAGTTAGATTTCCACTTAAAATTTTGGCATAGACATAGATTGTTCCCGTTTCCGTAAGAATTTTGGGTTGAAAACTATCTTGTACTTTCTTGGTAGCCAAGCTACCTTTGCATTTAGTTTCAGCTTAATCGGCCAAGCGGTTACAGATTTTCATATTATTCCCGTTCCCGTGAAGAACCGTTGTGAATCCTTTCCTGTCAGTCAAACTACCTTCCAAATTTCAGCGCTATAGGCGTTACCGCGATTTCCATTTTGTTCCCATTCATGGTACCCCCAACTACCTTTATACCAAATTTCAGCGTAATAGGCTAGAGGTTACAGATTTCCATTTTGTTCCCGTTCCCGTAAGAATTTTGGAATGAAAACTATCCTGAATCTTTTCATGGTAGTCAAACTACCATTATACCAAATTTCTGCTTGATAGACTCAACGCTGACAGATTTCCATTTTTTCCCGTTCCCGTTGGAATTTCGCAAAATCCGGTCTTATCGGTCGCCTAGGTTACCTAAAAACACGCTGTTTAAATTTCAGCTCAATCAGTCCAACGGTTTTATCCCTGCGATGATGAATCAGTGATGATGAATCATCACTTTAAATACATATATATATATATATATATATATATATATATTGGTATAGAGTATAGACATAGTCGTAGATTGTTCCCGTTCCCGTGACATTTTGGGTTGAAAACTACCTTGAATCCAGTCATGGTAGTCAAACTACCTTTCAACTAAATTTCAACGTAATAGGCCTAGCGGTTACAGATTTTCAGTTTTGTTCCCGTTCCCGCAGGTATTTTGGAATGAAAACGATCTTGAATCCATTCATGGTAGTCAAACTACCTTTATGCCAAACTTCAGATTCATAGGTTTAGCGGTTACAAATATCCATTTTGTTCCCGTTCCCGCAAGAATTTTGGAAAAAAAACTATCTTGAATCCATTCATGGTAGTCAAACTACCTTTATACAAAATTTCAGATTAATAGGCCTAGCGGTTACAAATTTCCATTTTGTTCCCGTTCCCGTAGGAATTTTGAAATAAAAACTATTTTAAATTTTTCCATGGTAGTAAAACTACCATTACACCAAATTTCAGCTTGATAGACTCAACGGTTACAGATTTCCATTTTGTTCCCGTTCCTGTGGGAATTTCGCAAAATCCCTTCTTATTACCTGCCTACGTTACCTAAAGAACACGCTGTCCAAATTTCAGCTCAATCGGTCCAGCGGTTTTGTCCCTGCGATGATGAGTCAGTCAGTTTTCTATTTTATATAATAGTATAGATATAATGTATGGATGTCTGGATGGGTGTTTGTTACTCTTTCACGCCTAAACGGGTGCACCGATTGAGCTGAAATTTGGCATAGAGATAGCTTAGACCCTGGAATAACACTTAGGTATAGCGGGTAAAACCGCTGGGTGCAGCTAGTTAGGTAATAATATTAGGTATCCTGACCGATTTTCCACCTGAAAATAATCTTATGTGCTATTCAATGGCTAATATACCTTTCAGTAAAAAGACGTAGCATAAATCTTTGCTAAGATGACAAAGTAATATTTGTTTCTGGTCTGGGTGGCTTTCTGTTTCTATTATAAGTATTAAGTATGTATTTACAAAGGAAAAGTATATAAGTATTATATCCGTTATCCTAACCACTATAACACAAGCGTTAAGTTGCTTAGCTTGGGGTTAGGTGGCGTTGTGTGAAATGTTCTGAAATATTTATTTTATTTATTTAATTAGATGAAAATTGGCCGAAGATAAAGTTGTTCCTAATATTATTATTATTTCCTAAAAGTAAGTACCTAACCTCCTTATTTTTCTTGTTAAGACGAAAGAAATGCAGAACAAACAAAGCAGTTATTTTTCCATCAGGAAAATGTTAAGCTCGTCTTGACTATCTTATTTTATATGAACAAGTGAAAAAAAACTTTTTAAAACAAGCTTTTATTATTATTACCATCTAGCACCAAGGTACTCGTCAAAACGAATCATATGAGCCCATACTCGATGAGGTTACGTCGTTTAATTACGGAGTTCCCATGGCTACCTTTCAACTCCATCATCAGATCAGCTCAATGTCATAATAATATTGCATTGTCATCCGATTTATACATGTATGCAAAATTTCAGCTCAATCGGAAAATGGGACAAATTAAACTTGCTTGAAATGATTACAGACAGACAGACAACAGACACGTGAAAGTAAATAAAAGCTTGTAAAAACTATAAGTTATTGGCTGTACTAATGAAAAGAACAAGAATAAATTATCAAAGCATATAGATAACAGATATTATTAAGCCGCTAATAAAAATAGCCGTCTAGAAAATCTATCTAGCAGATTATACTAATAAACCATTTCAATCAACTCGGTTATTCTAAAAACAATCTCCAATTAAAAAAACAATAAAGCCATATCAAATTAATGCCCTAATCCCTCATAAAAACAACCCTTTGAAATACGGGGCATTCTGACCAATCGATTCACAAAGCCGATAAAATAAAGGAAAACTGGCCAAGTGCTAGTCGGACACTCGCACGTAGGGTTCCGTACACAACACAACTTCTTTACACAACGTTATTTTATGAAGTAGATAGGTACCTAATACGAGTAACAATAATCTGTGAATTTTTCAAGCGTCTATCTGTTGCCATTATTAATCAATAAATAGAAATGTACAAAAAATCACGTTTGGAATTTATTATAATCTAAATATATAAAAGGAATGAATGACTGACTGACTGATCTAACACAGCTCAAACACTGAACGGATTGACTTGAAATTTGGAATACACATAGGTTTTATAACGTAGACCTCCGCTAAGAAAGAATTTCACCATGCGAGCAAAGCCGTGAGTATAAGCTAGTTTTATATATATTATTTGTTTTTATAGTAGGAACAAAAAAAACATAATCAATGTCGACTTCATAACTATCATAGTTCGTGAGATCAGCCTTGTGACAGACAGACGGACGGACTGAGGATTCTCAGTAATAGAGTCCGGTTTTTACCCTTTGCTTACGGAACCCTAAAACAACAAATTGGATTAGGAGCAGACACCGGCTAAAAAATTAAATTGTTTTCCCCTAATTGCTCGGTTCTCAAAGGGAAAACGGTCCCGGTATCGGTTCAGTCTATTGAAAATTGTGAACAAATCGTGTAAAACGCTATACCTAAGCTTCCTTCTAGTTAGTTTCACTTCCTTTCTAAAACTTAACAAATTCTCCGTTCACTAATATTTTAGTGAACGGAGAATTTGTTGTTATTGTCGTTTTTTACAAGCTTTTATATACTTTCACCTGTCCGTTGTCTGTCTGTAATAAAATTTTCAATGTTAAATTTAATCCGCTTCCCGGTTTCATATAGGTAAGGTACATATATTTAATAAATCGGATGACAATGCAATATTATTATGACATCGAGCTGATTCGTCTTGACGAATACTTTGGTTCTAGATGATAATAATAATAAAAGCTTGTTTGTAAAAAGTTTTTTTTTTATTTCACTTGTTATTATATTTTCAGAGTAGTTAATTCAGCTGATAAAAAATAGACGGGATTTTATTGTAATATCCGAGATAACTACCACATGCACATGCTAAACGAAAACATTTAGAATAGAATAGAAAATACTTTATTGTGACACCACAGTTATAATACAAAAACTTAGAACTAAAACAATTTATAATATAAAAGTTTAACAATTGGCGGTCTTATCGCTAAAAGCGATCTCTTCTTGACAACCAAACAGGGAAGGAAAATAAAATAAGGACGACGGTGGTGCAAGATTTAGGCATGGAGAAATATACATACCAATAACTCTCAGAAAAGTAGCTAACTTATCCTAACATACTAAAATTCAGCTCAATCGATGCAAAGCTGGACTAATTTTGACCAATTTTTTTATTGTAATGCAATATCCTATATGTCGTTAATTGTATACAATATCCTAAAATATACTGATAAACAATGGCACAATTATTTAATAAATTAATGTAACAATTTGCGTCATTACAGCAATAGCAACCTCTTCCATTAACATTTTTTTTTTGCGTTATCCACACTTTCTGAGTCTAAAGTCTAATCTAATCTCACGGTTAGAGGGCAAGTTTATTATTGAGTTTGAAATGTGGAATCTTAATAGCTATTATTATAGCCTGCAAGTCCAATCACACCATAATCCATTAAGATTTGCTCCACCTCGGGTAGTCAGCAAACCCCGCAAGGTAAATATTTCAGCCCCATACTATAATGTATTCCCCCCCACTCCCCCTATTTTGCATGAGGGGGGAATTTAAATTGTGTAATGTAACTTTCAATTCATTCATGCATTCAGCGCCATCTTCGGGTGATAAATTGAAACTTGGATTCTTACTTCTTACATTCATTTGGTACTTTGACGTAGTTCTGGGACCGAAGAACACTTAAAAGTTATATCGGGCGTCATGGAATGTTTGATTTTTTTTTCAATCAGAACCCAAAATACTCTTATACTAATTTTTGGGTTCCGAATTCCGAACCCAAAGTAAAATAACTGGACCCTATTACTAAGATTTTGCTGATGGTGTATTTCTTTTGCCATTTTAACAAGAAATAGGTACTAAAAACAGAATTATCACACTAATATCATAATAAATATCCCGTACAACAAACGGTTTTATTATTGTATTAACAAACACAAAATACGTATCTTGTATTCTTTTGTATACAAATGAAAAATTTATTAGCAAATTTTAAACATATCAACATGGTGATATGGTTAGCAGACCATCTGCCATATGGGTTGATGACATCGCAATGATCGCAGAAAAGACCTGGATGCGAACTGCTCAGGACACAGATGTATAACGCAGGGGAGTAGCCCTATGCCCAGCAGTGGGATTATTATGGGCTCAAGATTATGATGATGATGATGGATGATGATATCAATATTCATATTTGTTGCGAACATGTTTCTAACATGTTATTTATGGTGTGGACGCATTTGAAAGTACTGGATTGATATGGTAATAGGTTTTCTCAGTCGCTATCACTGTTTAACTTGTCAAGTGCAAATTTTTCAGCTGAAGTGGGTCAGATTTGAAGTTACATTACTTACATAGCCTAGTACGAGACCTGTTATTATCGGATTTTTTTCTGTTATTATCGGTATTTTATAATACATAGGTAAAAATTGGTCTTAAACCCTCCCAAAATATCCTAAATTCCTAGCAAGCTCTTTTAAAAGAACAAATCAAAATTCTCTACTTTTTGAAATTTTCATGCAAACATTGATTTTGACATTTGATGGCACAAAAATAATGGAATAGAAAACTTTTTATTGAAATAATACAAGTTTAGGTACTACAGAAAACTTAAAACTAGAACACAAAAAAAAAAATTGCGCCACCTTGTAGATCTTGCCTATTAAAAATACTATATCAGAATGGTCACGACATAACATTTCATTTTCAAATGATCCCATTCCTAAAAAGCCTCATTTGTGTAAGTGGCAAACAAGCCCATTTCAGCAATGACCATAGTTTTCCCAAACGTTTCTTCCTTCACCTGTTTTTCTTTTTTTACGATTTGGTATTCATTTACGTAAATCCTTATAAACATGGCCTCATTTCAAAAACTACGTTCTAACAGTTTATTATGAAAAAGTTATAAACTCGACGCCCGGGCGTAAAGGCTGAAACCCACCAAGATCTTTTTGAAAGAAACCAACTTCTATTTATTATAAAAATAACTTAAAGAAAAATATCGCATTGACAAGTTTTTTTTCTTTGCACGTTGTCAAAACAAGTGTGTTTTCTTATTTTACAATTGTTTTTTTTTTTACGAAGAATTTTACTGGTGGTGGTTTGCTTCGGCGGACGTGGCTAGTGACCACCCACTGGACTAAATCGCCAACTGGACTTTATGCCCGTGTTCCGGCATGATGTTCAGTGAACCTAGAGAGGGATTTATCCCGCCTGCTAGGTTTAGTCTGTTACCAGTTACCGGCTACGGCAGCATCGTTTCTTAACATCACGCGAGCTCGTGGTCAAAGGTCTATTCTTATGAATATTATAAACCTCCTAATCTTATTAATATTATACACGTGAAAGATTGTAAGAATGGATGTCTGGATGTTTGTTACTCTTTTACGCCTGAACGGGTGGACCGATTGAGCTGAAATTTGGTATTGAGATAGCTTGGAATAAAACATAAGCTGTACAGCGGGTTAAACCGCTGGGCGCAGCTCTTAAGCTAAACCTATTAAGTAACTCATAATAAATTATAAAAACAAATTTAATAGGTATAGCACTTATTTGTCTACCTCTAGTTTTACATTAAAAGGTCAACAGTCAACACATCTCTCATGATTCTGCCCCATTTCACGTTTCATTTCTAACAGCTGCAGCGCGGCTCTTAGCAATTTTTACCTTTTTTCTTTTTTTTAGCACAGTGTGTACCCAGCCTAACGTCGAATATCATTTTTGTCACTTTTTGCCCCGCTTTTATACGTTTCACGGCGAATCCCTTTTGTCTTCATTTAGAAAACCATTTTTCTTGTTTACCCGGTTATCCGGTTAGGAAAGCACGGTTCCCGGTTTAAAAAAAAAGACATTTTGTAAATGTATCCTATAATGAGATTATGAAATGGCGCGTCTTTGTTTTCCTCCTAATAGAGTGTTTTCCTTTTAGAAAGGATATTATTGATGGAAGAGTGGTAAGGCAATTGTTTTTTTTTTCGAGTGGAAAAAATGTTTTTTTTTAAATAAATTAAGATAAGATAGTGGCAAATGCCTTTATTGAGAAAAACAAACTATCTGAGCGCTTGGTCGAGGCGACGTGTGACCAAAATGCTGGGGTATATTTGGCCCAACGTATAAGTATTGCCATTCAACGTGGCAATGCTGCCAGCATTCTGGGGACTCTGCCATCTGACAGTGGTTTGGAGCACTTGGATTTTCTGTAGATTGGCTTGTGGCCGATCTGTGGTTAATAAAAGTGTTCTTTACTGCTGTAGTATTATGTTAGATATAAGATTAAATTCAATAACACTTCAGGCTTTAGAAAATGACCTTATAGCTCAAGAGGGCGTCACAATAGATCAGCAATGGTCGAAGCGGGAAAAACTTCTTGAACTAGATGTAACTAATAATAACACTTTATTGAACACCTAAATATAAAAAAAGTATTATTCAATATTAATAAATAAATTTCGTATTAAAAAGTATTTAACAGTTTTTTTGTGAATCCGTCCGTAAAAATCGGCTACCTAGTAATCAAAAAACATACGAAAAACTAATTCAATTCGCTCTGCAAACGTAACTTTGATTGCAATAATCTAGATTACAAACAAAATACTACAAAAATGTTGAACTGGATGTTGCAAAATTTGTCAAAAATTCATTTGTGTATCCGCCATGTGTGGAATGGAATGGACATCATAGGTTTTATGTACATAGTCCATCTACAATCAAAATTCATATATCCGAGGTCGCCACTATCGTTGTTCTAAACTGGCATTTGTATGACGAAATTTTAGTTCCAAATTTGGCGGTTTTCGTTATGATCGTGGGCATGACATATGACCCGCTTTTTGTATTGTCTATTTTTTTTATTCTATGTTGATTTGCCGTGTAACTAGGTCGGAAAGATGATGCGATTTTCACTTTGTAATGTAAATTTTTTACACTATTTACAATGTTATCACTTGTTTTAATTTAGCTCGATGTTTGGTAATAGATGTCATAATGTTTATTGTCAGTGACAGTCCAGAATATTTCAAGGTCTTAGGGTGAACTATTTAAACGTGAATAAACTTGTTTTTTTTTAGAATTGAAACAAACAACGTTCTATTATAATGACTTATATCATAGTTAGATTTACCGAGGATGGTTGCAGATTAAACCTAGAAGGTGAAATAAATCCCTCCCTGGCTTCACTGAACATCGTTCCGGAATACCCGCTTGCCAACCCGTTTTGTCGAGAGGGTGGAAACTTAACTATAGCCACGGCCAAAGCCTATCCTAGCAGTATAGTGACACATTTTTTAATTTTTTTTTATGTGAAGAAGTAAGAAAACGAGCAAGACGCTCTCCTGATGTTAAAAGAGAACGCTGCCCATGATCAATACATAACTATAATTGATAATATTCGCACACCTAGTACAATACAGGGTCAACTCAAAAAGTATTTTTACAGCCATTGCAATTTTATTTATACAGGTTTAGTTTGAAATTATTTTTTTTTTTTTTTGAGTTGGTGCTGTATTGATATGGGAGTGCGAATATTATAGTCAATAATGCCGGGTCAGGATTCGAACTCGGTGATCCAGAACCACATCTGTATAATATAAACCCTTTCCCCACCACCGCTCACAAGCACGCTGCAAACTTTCATCATCTGTACAATAAAAACGTCAATATAATCTCACAACTTTCAACTCAAATTTCTCACACTAATTCCAAATTTAATGTCACAATACCTTACTAGCTCAATTTTACTACAAAACATTTCTCAGATCAATAAATCCGCAATAATCATCGGAATCTGTCATTTATTACGTATTTCTAATAATTTTTAATGTTTGGCCACAACTAAAATACTAAAACCATATATAACTCGATCTTGACAAAACTTCTAATCCGGCTTATCATAAAATATCTCATAATCTCTAAACACTAATAAAATGATGAAAGACTTTGGTATTTTTATTGAAAAAAGCTGGGAAATTATAATCGAAAGTATAGCCTACAGTGACGGATTTAGGACTTCTGTTTAGGGGTTATCTTCTATCTAAATATATAAAAGGAAAGAGTGATTGATAGACTGACTGAATAATCTATCAACGGACCGCCTAAGCCGCTGGACGGATTGCGTTGAAATTTTAAACACAGACAGGTTTTATGACATAGACCTCCGCTAAAAAGGGATTTAGCCATGCGGGCAAAGCCACGAGCATAAGCTAGTTATAAAATAAGATAATAATCATTTATTAAATAAAATGCGTTTACATTCTTATTATAAAAATACATTAAGTCATGCGCAATTTTCGTCAATATTTTTCCTGAGAAAATTAAAACATGCATTTAATGCAGTGTTTTAGGCTGGTTCTCTCTCGATTGCACGATATGGCGTTTAAAAATATAAATTGTATTATTCACGACATTTATTTAATTTTTCAGTTACTGTTTTAACTTTTTAAAAAGTTTTTTGCTATTTGTTTTTTGGGTATTAGGTACCTACATTAAATTTGTATACGATATCGTGCGAGCAAAAACTATTCTAGGCTAATAGAGTTAGCTCTTGTTCGTCTAATATAGGACGTGGTAACAAGAATGTTTCAAGAAAAAATCATTGTAACACTTTTTAAATCAAATGTATTTAATGTTAATAGTTTGCTTTGTAATTATTGTGTGCAAGAGTTATACTAAACTCAACGGATAGGTTTTGAAGGGCGCTTGTACCCCATAGCCCTACTAGATCCATCACTGTCCACTTGTACTAAACCAATTTAAACTTTATTTTCTACACGCTAAGGTTTTGTTTAGAGTTAACTCTAGTTATAAAGCGAAGGACAATAGAGGTCTAGCGGAGATAAGCTTGCTTATCTTGAGGGAGGAACAATGGGACGTCAACGGACAGTATTTAATGCACGTAAAGAGTGTATTAGTTATGAAAGTTCCTTCAATATAATGTTAGAAATATAAAGAAAGAAAGAAAGAAATTAATTTATTTGCAACCAGACATACACACAGAAACATTCACAAGCTGTGATATATAAAAAGATAGGAAAAAAATTAGTCTCGCCGCAAAAAGGTATCAGCTCAGCATGTGTAGATCAGATTTGATCTACGATCTTTAATGTCTTAAAATATTTTCTACAGTTTTGCCAAAAGACATTTTCAAAAAGTAAATCCTGCGAATATAGGTAGGTACCAGGTATACACGGGTACACGTACCTAATGATTTAAAAAATAAAATAAAAATAAAAGGCGTAAAATCGTAGGAAATCGTCCTAATTAGCCATTAACTCGATCCCATTTTAATAAATAACCTTGAAATTCAAATGTAATTAAGAACAAAAGGTTCAAACATCTTAAGCTAATTTCAATTCAATCGAAAAACAAATGGAAAATGTCATTAAAAACCTTTCAATTCTAATTTAATAGCTAATACATTAGGTCCGTTGGTCTGTGAAGTGAATTATGCCATTCAGGTTCAATGTGCTGAAAGGAATCGACGAAATCGGTGGAAAAAATATCCTTTGGTGCTGTTTTTAACCCCCGACGCAAAAACGACGGGGTGTTATAAGTTAGACGTGTCTGTCTGTCTGTGTGTGGGTGTGTGTTACCCATATTGAGGGGGTTGTTGAACAAAAAAATAATCCGCCATTTTGTAGCGGCGGGCATCTTGAATCGATTTCCACCAAACATAGCTAATAAAACTCTCGACTAACTCTACTTTCAAACAAAAAAAACTAGATCAAAATCCGTTCATCCGTTCGGGAGCTATGATGCCACAGACAGACACAGACAGACAAACAGACATGTCAAACTTATAACACCCCGTCGTTTTTTCGTAGGGGGTTAATAAAACAGAAGTTAACAAATAAAAAGCAGTCGGACACGAGTGACCGCTCCCGGAGGAGTCGTTGCAATAAACACATCAGTAGAGGGGTAATGCGATTGCACTTCTTTATTGCAGCCTTTCTGTAATAAAATTTCTCTGAAATTCTAAAACTTGTGGAAATTATTAGTAGTTTGTGTATCTCTCTAATTAAAATTGGATTATTACAAGTAATTAGAGTGATACAAACTACTCCTAATTAAGTATTAGCTATTTTTGCGCTGAATTTGATTTGCCTATTACAAATGGACGTATATTCTTATAGAGGTTCCACACAATGTCATTTTGAGATAAAAATAAAAGATATGTTAACCCTTGACCACGTTCTCGCATGATGTGAAGCGACGATACGTCCGCAGATGGTAGCAAACAATACATAGAGGGCTGGAAACATCCCTCCAAGGCTGCGCTGTTTCTTCAATGAAAATCAAAAGACACTCGACATAGACATTATTATTAACCGCGAATACCCAATCGATAAGGACTCGGCCCCCAAAACTTGGGCCGTAACAATGAAGTGGGGACGCACAATCAACAGGGACGATGCAGTGGGTGTACTTCCAAACGGGAATCACCGTGTATGGGGCATAGATTAGGGAAGTCAGAGGGCAGGTTTGGTGTTTCTAGAATTTACCAATACTTTGCGCACCACTGTCTGTGAAAGTATGTTTTGTCCTTTTCCATTCCCAGGTTGTCTGTAAGAAATTGCCTAGTGCGATAAGACCGCCGTTTGTTAACCTACTTCATAACATATTATAGTAATAAGTTCTTTTGTATATTTTTGGTTTAATAAAGCATTATTCTATTCTACTCTATTCTACTTTTGAGGTGAAATTTTGTGTATGTACGCTACCAAACTTTTAAATTTAAACATCTAACCGTAGCGTAGAATAGAATACACTTTATTGAGACCAATAGAAAAATTACATTAAACTTATATCGTACTATACTATAACTCTTTATAGGGCCAAATGTTAAATAATATATATATTTTTTGCTATAATTATTGTTGTATTGTGAGTTTTGCTCAAAAAGTTTTCTAGGTAGCTCTTCCCGCGAGGAACAATCCAAATGATTGGTAGACGGTTGAAATTTAGAACACGGATGGGTTTTATGACGTAGACCTCCGCTATGATAAGATTTTGTTGGGGGTTAAAGTTGAGCTTGTTCTTATTTCTTATAATGCCAAAGGAAGATAGATAATGCTTTATTGAAACAAAAAATGCAAAAAAAGAACTGAAGACTAAAATAATATTAAAAATCCAAGTGTTACAATTGGCAGTCATATCGATAACTAGCTTCTGCTCGCGGCTTCGCCCGCGTGGAAAAATCCTTTATTAGCGGAAATCTACTTTCTAAAACCTATCTGTGTACCAAATTTCAACCCAATCCGTTCAGCGGTTTGACCTGTGCGTTGATAGATCAGTCAGCCACTCTTTCCTTTTATATATTTAGATAAAAAAAACATATCCTACTGCATTTTTTCCACTACACCCGCACATACGGCAAGTGGGTATAGCTTGAACCAGAATGAGCCTCGAGGGAGCGACTGTCCGGGCAAGTAAATTATTTAACCCCTCCACTGAATAGTGCCGATTAAAAGAACTGCGCGCTGATGTAAACGAATTTACGATGGATTTTTATACTGTAATACAACTTTATTAAGACGAAAACTTTTATAAAAATAACCAGCTGCGCCCAGCGGTTTTACTCGCCTTTCTATAACCTATGTGATATTCCAGGGTCTAAGCTATCTCTATACAAAATTTCAGCTCAATCGGTCCGCCCGTTTAGGCGTGAAAGAGTAACAAACATCCTGACATCCAGACATCCATTCTTACATTCTTACAAACTTTCACGTTTATAATATTAGTAAGATATTTGCCATTGTTGCACGTCGCCGCTATTTTTTGGCTCAAATTCCCTACCAACCAGGTTGTTTGTAAGATATTGCTTTATAATGAGACCGCCGATTGTTTACCTCTAGATTTAAATTTGTGTCATAATATTATGTTCATAACTACCTATATCTTGTATTTTGGTATGCAATAAAGTCATTCTAAGTATTATGTTATTGATCTACGGATTAATGGATTTTAATAAAAAACGGTAGGTTAAGAGTACGGTACCTCTTTGTTAAAAGACCAAAAGTTAAATAAAAAAACGTTGTATGTATTTTGAATTTTGTTTTAATCGAAAAGTTTTCTTGGCAATTCTTCTTGCGAAGGTACAAATGGGTGATCTTTAAGAGTAACAAATAGGGTAATAATTGGTCTATTACTTTTTGCGAGATTTTAACATTGCGTATTGTTAACCCCCGACGCAAAAACGACGGGGTGTTATAAGTTTGACGTGTCTGTCTGTCTGTCTGTCTGTCTGTCTGTGTGTGTGTGTGTGTATGTGTCTGTCTGTGGCATCGTAGCTCCCAAACGGATGAACGGATTTTGATTTAGTTTTTTTTTGTTTGAAAGTAGAGTTAGTCGAAAGTGTTCTTAGCCATGTTTGGTGGAAATCGGTCCAAGATGGCCGCCGCTACAAAATGGGGGATTATTTTTTTCTTCCACGACCCCCTCAATATGGGTATCAAATGAAAGGGCTTAACGAGTAGAATACAGCCCACTATATAAAATTTAAAATTCAAGATGGCCGCCATCAAAAAAATGGTGAATTACGTATTGCGTTGGGGGTTTTTTAAATTTTTAATTTAATTCACTTGTTATATACAAGAAGTAAGAAGACGACCAAGAAGCTCTACTGATGGTAAGAGATAACGCTGCCCATAATTAGTACTGTGCTAGGTATTTTACAAAGGTAAAATTCTCAGCCAGTAATAAGATGTCAAGACTCTTCAGCCCAGTAATTTCACTAGCTATTTTATAATGTTAACATGATTCAATGACCTTAATAAAAAGCAATAAGGGCGTACATCAATAGGTTCAATATCCGACTATCGTACTATAAGTGAAGTTGTTCAAACAAGTCCATTACTTTCGTACCAACTCGTTCTAGCCGTTGCCGAACTTTGTAGACCTACAAATTGATAGAATTTAACAAATGTGTAGTGTAATAATGAAATTTTCTTTTGTGGCAAAAATGGCTTTTAAAAAAATGTACAGCTTCTTTAATACCGTTTGAGCAAAAAGAGACATAACTACTCAAAAAAAAAGTGAAAAAAATGTCTCATCTTAAGTTTTGTTTCATAGTTGGATGCATGAATAAATATTTCATTCAAACTCAAAATTAATTTATTCAAGTAGGCTACAATGGAGCACCTTTGCAAGTCAATTTTACATTTTATTTTAATATTCTACCGCTGATTCGCAAGGCACCTCTATGAGAAGAATGAGCAAGAAACTCATAGGGATTGCTTTTTTAAATATGTGTTTACAATGATTACCTTGGTTACATTATTTATTTACAAGTAGTTACTCTTCTTCTTAGTCGTACACTCTTGTCAGAGTGGTCGTGGTTGCTCTGATGCTCGGTCTTCTCCTTGGATTTTCCCGATGGATTTAGCGATGTGACGCCATTTTAGGTACTACAACTACTTAAATGCCTTTTGAGAAAAAAGAGACAATACTGCAGCTACTTACAAACTTAAGCACATTTTGTACTGTTTACTGAACTCTGAAGATCTGCGCTGTATGTTGAAGTCAATCAGCCTTTTTTTATATAGTATACAGACTAGATGATGCTAGCGGCTTCTTCTACATCAAAAAATCCTAACGGACGTCTTTGCCATAAAACCCAAATTTTAATACAATCCCTCCAGCGATTTGGTATTACTTGCGTTGTTTTTTTAACGTTGTATATATCTGTGAGTCAGTCAATCAATCAGTCACGCATTCCTTATAATACATGTAGGAGCTAGTACAATTCCTTCCCAATCACAACCCGTTTCTGCTCTAGTAATTTCTATCCGCACGTAGCTCTACAGAAATAAAAGCTGTACGGAACAAAGCTCGCGAGTGAGTACGTACGGACAAACCGCATTGACGCAGCACAAAACGAATTAAACCCACTATTGTGATGTTAACAACATTCATTATGTTCCTTAAAATAAGTAGGAAAAGTTAGAAGTAGTTTCATTAAATCAGAAATAAGGCACCGATGATGTACATCTACGTTTGAGCTTTACTTGTCATTTTTTTGACTGTAGCTATTGAAATTACCGGGCTGAAGAGTCTTAACATCTTATGCAACCCTAACGCAGCCCTATACTCTATAAAAAAAAAAAATCTTATGACTCTTGAGTAAAAGCGTTGGCGCAGTGCACCTAGAATTTTACATCATTGTGAAACCCTGGGTAACACTGGACTAATTATATGAGCAACGTTATCCCTTACCGTCAGCCATCAGGAGAGCGTCTTGCTCGTCTTCTTACTTCTTTGTGGATAAAAAAAAATTCGGATTCCAAAATCTTTTAATATTATACTAATTAAAAAGGACGCTGTTTGAATATTATATTACAGAGGTTAACAACCAATGATACGAGTAAATGAATTATGCACGACTAATGGTGATTGAGACTCTGGCGATGAATGGCGATTTGAACTTATATGTTACTTTTTATTAATCGGGACTTATCGCGTAATAATTTTTTTATGTCAGTGTTACAAAAACATCTCAACGGACCCACGGTTCATGTTACTGAGCCGAAACGTCGAGGATGGTATTAAAATAATGTTTTTGTAAAACTAACATAAATAATTTACGCGATAATCCCGATTAATAAAAATGAACATGACGTTGTTAAATTTTGCGTAATGTAATTTAGTGTGACTAGTATAACGAATGGGCTTACTATAGATGCATCATTTTTGTTTACGAACTCAGTCTAATATTTTCTCGTTCATGTTTAAAGTCAAGAAAACACCTTAAACGTAAGGCGTTAAGTGGAAAAGTTTCATTGTCGGGGAAACTTCTCTTGAATTTTTTAATGAAACGTAGGCGTTAATTACTCCCGGGCATTTTTATAAAAATAGCTTCTCGGATCATTACGGCATTTTTAAATTATGACCTATATATTTACTCGACCCGCATCTTTATTATTGGCCTATTTTTATTAACTATTTAATTACGAGTTGCACCCTATTACTATTATAACTTTTATTCTCTTCACGAAGTATATATGGAATATTTTTGTATTACAAAATGGTCCAGGCGTTTTAAGTTAAAATCTATTTAATATGTATTTTTTATTTAACACTGATTAGACAGATTTATATCGCAACATGGTTTAGGTTACGTGTTATAAAGAGAAACAAAGCCGAATAAGACAAAAAAATATTATATCTTACCAATATGTATAGGTATATATAACAAGATAGAAAAGAAAAACTTATATAAACGAAATTTAGTGCATGATTATACCACAACTACAACGCGCGGAAGGAAACATTTAAATTCTTATAAAAATAAAATGTTTACAAAGAATGGGTCAGGGAACGAGTGGGCACCTCAAAAATTTTGGGGGTCGAATGGGGAAAGGGGACGAATTTTGGGGGACGAATGGGTTCTCTCCCATTGTTACTGTGACCGTTTTTGGTTGACAGATATGTCTGAGTTTGGAATGTCAGTTATGCTAAATCTATGCGGTTATATTTAACTCAATATAGAAGGTCTAACTTCTAATTCAACTCCAGACAGCTAAGATATTCCCGCATCCACTTACCGCATTAAATTCTCTAATAAGTTCGTTAATACGCAACTAAACAGGATATGTATTGGATAGATACCGTGAAAGCGTCATAATAATAGTAAAATATAGGTACATCCATCTAAAGAGTAAAACATATCCATCGACACATTCATATCAACAAAGGATTTTTTTTTCTTCATTACTCCACTTTTTTTTTAATTCTTTGTTTTATGTTGGCCTTTGAGCGCGAGCTCGCTTGATGTTAAGCGACGATGCAGCCGTAGATGATAGCAAACTATAAACTTAAAAGCCAGGATAGAAGGCAGGCATAGAAGGCAAAGGCTCACCCTGGCTTCACCGAACATCACACCGAAACACAGTCATAATGCGGTTTTCTACAGTGGGTGGTAACTACTTCCTATTCCTGTCCTACTTGCGAGGAGGTGATACGGCACTTCCTCCTTAGTCGTTCACTCTTGACAGAGTGGTTGATGATGCTGCATTTTCATTACCTATTGGCTAAAACAGCTCTCGCGATGCGCCTCCACTTGTGACGGTCTCCAGCGTCTCGGGAACTCTGCACTACGGAGGTTTGTGTCGCAGCTTTGATGAGGTCTGTCCAACGCGTAGGTGACCGACCGCGTGACCGCTTGCCCGCTACATTTCCCTGGACAACGAGTCTCTCCATGGAATGTTCGTTTCGAACAACGAGGCCGAAATATTTAAGGTTTCGTGTTTGCACAGATACGGCATCTATGATTATACGTATCCGTGACCAAAACCGAATCCGTCGGCCGTCAATACGCCGTCAGTCAGAATCCGTCTTCGATTGAAAATAGTGAACACGTTTCAGCTTTTAACCCCTCCCGTCTTAACTCTACCCCAACCAGGGGTATTTTTATATTTAGGCTCGCTAGTAATTATTGATTGGGCTTCAGACTCGCGAAATAGCTTCTATATTCTGTTTATTTATAAAGAACTAGTTGGTGAACTTCATATCACCTACATCTCTATCATTTGTAGCATACGACGCCACCTGCCCCTCAAGCACAGACGTTGCGTAGACTTGTCTTACTGTCAAGTCAACTGTCATCCCATACATTCACAAAAGTACAATGTATGGGATGACAGTTCTACTCTTGAAGTTTCGTCGGGATCCCATGCTGTCAAGACTAATCAACTCTTATCTTGCTTCTAGAATAGCCTAACGTTTAGCAAGAGGCTACTCTTTCTCAACGTCATTGCGAAACGAGTTTTTACCATGTAATTATAGTGGTCTTATTAAGTTTTCAAAAAGGGTGACAATAGAAAGAAAATTCTTAAGAATTCACTCATGCAAAACGTACCTACTTGCCACGTAGGAACAGTACAGAATAAAATAAAAGTCAAAAACATTTTCCCACACAGGAAAATGTTTTTGACTTTTATTTTATCGTCAATTTTCTAATGATTTTACGTTGTTCAGCTATTCTGGACGGAAGCAAATAAAGTGTTCGAACAAACCCGACTTGGTTTTATATAAAACTATGAAGCTTAGGATCGCGGCTTTGCCCGAGTGACGAAATCGTTTCTAGCGGAAGTCTACGCCATAAAAACTATCTGTATTCCAAACTTGAACCCAATTCGTTCAGTGGTTTGGGTTGTGCGTTGATAGATCAGTCAGTCAATCAGTCACTCTTTCCTTTTATATATGTATTTAGATAGGTAGATATACATTTTTTGGCACGAATTATATTAATAATATTTTTGAGATTTTCAAACGCACTGTATTTCGATATTCGTCTTCCTACTCCCTATGCCTTTTAACACGTATGTGATCCTTCTATCCATTATACAGATATTTAAAAAATGTTTGACAATAAAACCAATCAATTCCAAATTAAAACCGAATATCCATAACCCGACCTAATGAACATCTGGGTCGTATCAGATCTATTCCATACAGACCAGACCACCCATACAATACAAAATTAATAGACTCTTATGTGCCGTCATAATCTAACTCATTAAGGGCCTGTTTAATTTATGGGTGACACGACGAATGGCCGTGGAGCTAGGATTTGGATACGGCATTTGATGTTAACAGTAACTAACTAGTGAGCTCAATTGTATCGCACGTTAGACATTTATTGATGTTACGAGTAACTTGTGACTAGACTGAGCTCAGTTGCATCTACTAAGAAATTACATCCCTAGTTCGTTGAGTTGCATGGAGTAAAAATGTAGGATTGGGGTTTAATAAATATGTCTTTCTAATTCTACTAACAAAATCTTTTTGTTTATGGCATTTGATGCACGTCAGCTTTCTAGGGTTAACTAGTAAGCTCAGTTGCATCGCGCGTTGAGTAAAATATAGGATGTGAATTTACCACATATTTAGAACTTGAAAAATATTTTGTCAGGTAGAAATTTGCTACGGAAGATTTTTATGTTGAAATTGCAATTAAGTTATGCATGTTAATTACAGATATGAATTTGTAAAATTGGTCCTGCCTTTCAGTTATATTATGTAATAATGTTATTCTCAAAGTTGGGAAATACAGTAACGTACGAGTACATATTTCTGCGTAAGCGATGTAAAAAAATCGAGCACAGTCATTAATAAGTTATGGGCCCAGTAAAATCTTTTATTACTTTGATTTACCGAGACGAAAATGTTCAATAAATATATGCGCATATGAATTTTTGCCTATGTTTGCATTTTTATCGTACTATTGTCTAAGCTGTTGAAACGTATTTGTATTCAAATTTAGAACATTTTGTTCTGAGATATGATATTTGATAAGTATTTGAGGTTTAGGCAAGACTGGAATTTTCTTTGCAAATATCATAAAATATATCATATTCGTGATTTATATTGATGACATTTTATTTAGTACTAGCTTATGCTTGCGACTTCGCCCGCAAAGTAAAATTATTTTTACATGAGGTCTATGGTTTATGGCATAAAACCTATATGTGTGCCAAATTATAACAAAAAAAAACCATTCAGCGCTTTGAACTGTGCGTTGATAAGTTAGTCAGTTAGTAAATTAGTCACTCTTATATCTTATACCTCTATTATAACACCTTCCAAGATTAGACCAAATTTCCGACTTAAAAATGACATTATAATAATAATATATAATAATATTATGTATATAAAATATATGTAATGTATTTTGTTTGTGTTGTAACATTTTTTACACAGTTAATATGCATTATTAATTTTGATATTCATTTATATCATTTACTACGTACATATATGTATGAAAAAGATTATAACTGTTTAAATAACTTGTCACCTCTATATTAGCCGCTCTTAATTAATTCAATATACCATATCCACAAAAGCCATTGTAATCTCCGTCAGAAACACGCATATATCAAACGGGATAATCAATCTTCCACCCTCGGCATACGTGAGATTTACTCTGCGGCAGTTTCATTTTTATTCAAATTTTTAATTCTTCATTATGAGTTTATTTAATAAAATTGTGTTTGTCAACTTTTTAACTGACTAAAAGAAGGTTTCAGTTTGATATGTTCGTTTCTTTTATTTTCTGTTTTCTTTTTTTAAATGTGTTATTTTAGAGCTTCTTCGAGTGACAGAGTCGTACGCAGGGTGAGATGAATTTTGAAATAATATGAATTCATAGAAATAACTATTTGATATTTTTCAATGTAAAGCTTATATATGAGCTATTTTTTTGCAATAATATTATTGTATCAAACTGAAAATAATACTTGCGAAAATAATACTAATCTAGAAAAAAATATTATTAATCTAGAACTTTACCATGCAACATTTTTGAATGGGACTTTTTCTTCCCTTTATTTCGAAAACGGCTGGTACCTTTAAAGGAACTGTCTCAAGGTTCCACTGAGAATAAGCGCCCTCATCTATAAATTAGACAAAACCTAGGAAACTAGGAAACCAAGGACGTCTAGACAAATTAATAAACAATTCACATCGTGGAACGTGTGAAGTTCCTAATTTCTACTAGGTACTTATTGTTTAGAGCTAGATTTTAATTGGAAGCTTTCAGAGTTAGGCTTTGTTTGATGGGTTTCGGGTAATGGTCCTTACGGCCTTGGCTCGTATTGTTATGGCTGTTCGGATGTTTCTAGAGCTTCAGACCTAAGTAAGTTATCGAATAATGGTGGAAATTGTTGGGAAATAATTTTAAAAATGGCCATTTGACTACTTGTTGAAAGTTTTTAAAGGAACTACGTTAATTTACCAATACCTTACTCGTCTTATAAGTTCATAGTTTTTAATTTTGTGTAATTTTGTGTTTGTATTTTGTGTTTGTTTGTATTTCGTGTTATTTTGTGTTTGTTTGTATTTTGTGTTATTTTGTGTCAATAAATATATTTTACACAATAATAAATAAAATAAATAAAATGCCATTTATTGCCAAGAAAAAAAGGTACAATATCCTAAATCTACTGAAATCTACTGAAACTTTACATTAACTCTTATACCTATTATAATTTTTTGCTTAGGCAATAGGAGTACATTCAGCATGTGCTGGATGAATAATTACAATTTAGATGTTCATCCCTGGTTTTCAATGCACCCCATGCTCGGGCTGAGATGTTTTGCCGAGAACAATAAATAAGTGTTTGAAGTTTAACTGAAGTAGATACCTCTATAATATTAATGTTCAAAACTATGAATCATATTTTAGACCAGTTTTTGTTATCTTACATTTATAAATCCGTCTAAGAGAACAGTTAGAGTAAAATCAGTGTTGTTAAATCAAAATCGGACGATGCCTCGGTGCCTATTTCAATAATGTAAAAGCACAGCGCAACCTCACGCTATTCGTTGTAATAGTTTTAAAAAAATCGCTTTCTAAATATTATACACTTAATATTATAGTCCCATTATTCTCTATGTATGTATTGTAAGCTATAATATAATGTTTCTCTGTTTTCCTATATATATCTTTATAGCCACCGTTATTCTAAAACTTGTATTTTTTCCTTTCCTGCTTGGTTGTCTGGAAGAGATCGCTATTAGCGATAAGACCGCCAATTGTAACATTGCTTAACTGAAATGTACTTATTTAGTGTTAATTGTTATCTCTGTTGCAATAAAGAGTTATCTATCTATCTAAATAAATGTTTATAATACCAGTAAATATAACAAAACTGTAGTCTTCAATTTCCAAGTGTTGCCAGTTAAAAGTTATAATTCAGTAGTAAAAAGGCGTGTCCAACAGTAACGGAAGACAGGTTAATAGTTAGGTGCAATGACATAGTTCGAAACAGCTCGTACGGTTCCCCTATGAATGCTTTATAAATACGGGGAATGAGGGAAAGGCTTTGGCGGAAATATTTTTAATATTACGTTTGCTGATTGCAGTGAATGAATGATAATGCTTTATTGACACAAGAAAGATATGTCTATCTATTCCGTGTTCACCCACTGCAGGGTAAAGGTTCCTTCCAACACGCTTGACAATATCGTCTGACCATGGGGCTGATGATCTGCCTGGAGATCTTTGCCTTGGATACTATATTGTCACAGCCATGTTCAACCAGTTTTCATCTGATCTCGCCAAGCGTCCTGGCCATTCCCACTTTAATCTGGCTATACAGAAGCTAAGAATATGTAGGAAAACTTAAATCTAGGACAGAATTTGCGGATAAAAAAAAAATGGCTGAGACATATTTTGAACGTGTCGTCACTAACTGGTACAAAATGTACCAGAAAGTACACCCAGTGGCGACAGGACCAAGCAACTTTAGTGGGATGTATCATATCTCACGGGTTTTTATCAAATTTACGAAGAATAAAATACGTGTCCAATACTAATACATCCCAATTTATTATATGTAATTTTATCTAATAGTCAACATTTCTTCTCAATTTGTCCTATATATGTATAGGTCGTGTATAGAAATATTCACTAACCATTAAACTTTTTTCCCATAGACCAGTAAAGTTCTATGAATGCTTAATAAATAGTCGCTTTTCCTTTAACTTGCGCCGCGGGGTAAGTTTACTGGATGCTTTAATATTAACCAACGGTGGCTAGAACGAGTGTGTGTTTGACAGTGATTGCTATTACAATAAAAAAAACAATAGTCCGCATGTCCGTTACATTTACATAAGTTTTATTGTTTTATTGGCTCGACGGTTAGAGATTCTTTTTTATTCACTAGGTTTTGCTGTCTGGATCGTAACGATCGCAGAGAAGATCTGAGGGTCTATTGGCTAGAATGCACTGGTGGCTTTCAATATTAATTTTCTTATAGACAGAACGGTTAAGTTAAAAAGGTGTTTTTTTTTTCAACTTTTTGCGTGTAATAATACATTACGCACGCCATATTTGAGAAACATTTTTTCTTTTTATATTTTATTTTTCGATCGCTTTATAAAAATATTAGCTAAGTAACAGAAAAAGGTGTTTTTTTTTTCAACTTTTGCGTGTAATACACTAGCACGCCATATTTGAGAAAAAAATTTAAATTTATGAAATTTAATTTTCGATTGCTTTAAAAAATATTATAGCTAAGTAACAGACCGGTGTAACTACGCCTTATTTAAAAAAAATATTTTATTACATCAAAAAATCTGATGATGAGGTGATGATTTGGCGTGTTGACGTTTATGGTAGGGTAAAGGTAGCTTTTTCTAGCAGATATACCTTCCCTAGGCAATTACGAGTACACACCAAATTATAGCTCAATCAGTTCAGTATTTTTGCATTAAAATGATGTTTTTAAAATACCTCTATATAATCATATACATTAAAACTCACACAAGCATAAAACTGTTGTAATTACTTGTACTATTTTACGAGTATTCTTTTAACAAGGTATTAATCAACTTATCTCATCACTTAACCATAACCACTGTTTTTAATATAACACTTAATTAGTAATCCACTTAATTGCGTTTTTGTGAAGCTATCCGCACTCCCATTTGAGATTAATAAAAATTTTATTGCCACTCTAAAGCGTGGCCGCCATTTTGTTTGCAATATTAATTCAAGATGGCCGCTGTAAACGTTAATGAGTGTCGATTAAAATGTCTCCGGAACCGCGATCGGAATGATAATTTTTTAATAATGTATTTCCAGCCAGAACTGACCTTTTTTTGAAGAAAAAGTAACAAAATAAGACTTAATATTGGGTAAATAATAATAAAAAATAATAACTTATTTAGTCGTGGATTTGAAAAATATAATTTACCGGGGGTAGACTTCCTTTGCAGGAGGTCGTCTAGGTGGGTACCTCAACTGTGCCAGTTATTCTACCGCCTGAGCAGTGATTTGTAAACATTACTGTGCTTCGGTAGGAGGGCACTGTAGCTAGGGAAATTACTGGGCTTAAGAGTCTTAACATCTCATGACTCTTGAGTAAGAAGCGTTGGTGCAGTGTACTTAGCATTTCACATCATTGTGAAATCCTACATAGGTGGCATTGTGCTGATTATGGGCA